>OZ022502.1:77500-1277500 GCA_963989385.1 Ctena decussata | reverse complement strand
AGGCTGAACGAAAAAATTCCAGGGGAAGTAATCCTTACAATGAAATATTCGTGTTTATTAGGGCAGCCAGCAGGAAATAAGAACTGCTTTCCTTTGAAAAAGGGATGGGAAAACATGGTTGTTAATCTACTTACATTAAAATTTCTATTCGTGTCCAAACAAACTACGTACTGGAAGGAAAATATGTTACTTATAAGACTTAACTAAACGTTTCGTTTTAAGTTTGCATTCTATTTAAGCAATCTATTAAGGCATCTTAATGAGACCTATGACAGGCTCCGTGGTCAAGTGGTTAGAGCGACTCGGTTATGGTGCAGAAGGTTTTGGGTTCGAATCAACTGTTGACTGGAAAACTCTATCAGCTAGCCCAGCAGCAAATAGGTATCTTTTTTTCAAAATAGGAAATAAAAGAGCAAAGAAATGTGAGAAATGGGCTCCACCTTTCATATGCTGCACCCAAAACACAGTGGGCTTCTTACCATCACTGCCCCTTCCCTTCGGCCAATAGGCTATCGGAAACACTCACCTTTAAAGTTATCGTAATGACTAAATAGGCGTCTTTATAACCAAGCCTGCATTTCAAGGCAAGGTCTAGAAAATGGTAAGAAGAATATTACTATCAAGAGTGAATAAAATAGCAAAATGATTTTTAAAAGTCTTGCAATAAATATTTCGGGTTCAGAATTGGTACTTCATTCAATAACCTGACGATATTATTTCACTAAAATATAAATAAAGATGCTAGCAAAAAGCAAACCCACCAACGACACCAAAGGAAGCCATGAGAAATGACCAAAATGCATCGTTATTTCAAAAGGAAACACACTATCAAATTTAAAGAGTAAATACACATCAGGAACTGACTGAATCAGATCCCAAACCCTATCCCCAACATCAAAGGGAAATATTGACAAAGACATCCCAACAAACAATAAATTACAACTGATAAGCCGAGTCAGCAGCTCTTTCCAAAATAGGTGGCAACTCAGCTATGTTTATTGAACTAAATAATTTCGACCAACAGCAGGGTTACAACAGACTAAGCGAATTATACGAAAAACATTTAACAACTATTTTTACCTATTTTCTACTTTTATCATAGAAGGGTTAAAATGAGAACACAATGAATTAAACAGCACCGAACATAAAACAAATGCAACCGCAACGAAAGTACCGCCTTGTTATCAAAAGTATATTTTGATAACAAAACCACTTATCAATGTTTCCGTATCAATATCATTTAGCTGTGACAAAAGAAAAAGGTGCGTAATGGCGTTTGTGCACTGCAAAAACAAAGCTCTGCTTCTTTATTATGACCAACCAGATCAGAGTACTCGCTTTCGTCTGCATATTGCTTAACATTCATGATTAATGCAAACGAAGATTCAACCGATTGTTACGGAAACAAGTTCTATGTATCGGGGATCAGAACAATTACGAGAGTTTATACTGACCGTCCCAAGGCGGTACTTTCGTTGCGGTTGCATTTGTTTTATGTTCGGCGCTGTTTAACTTATTGTGTTTTCATTTTAACCCTTCTGTTGGTCTAAATTATTTAGTTCAGTAAAGATACCTGAGTTGCCACCTATTTGGAAAAGAGCTGCTGACTCGGCTTATCACTTGTAATTTATTCTTTGTTGGAATGTCTTCGTTAATCTTTCCCTTTGATGTTGGGGATAGGGTTTGGGATCTGATTCAGTCAGTTCCTGAAGTGTATTTACTCTTTAAATTTATAGCAAAAGCAAAGAGAAACGAACAGCTGATATTCTACCAAGAAAAGTCCACATAAATGTACCTGCATTGTAGCATACAGAATTCCAAGCGGAACTATCACTGAAATAAATCCTGGTGTACTATATACGATAACTCCAACGGTTATTAATGCAGTTTGTATACAGTTAAACATATTGCCCAGTCGGTCAGGTAATCCGAAGTCTACGCTGTTAATATCCTTTGAAAATCTGGCAACAATTCTTCCAGTAGGTGTCTCAAAGAATGACATTGGGCCTCGTAGCACGTTGAGCAAGAGATTCTTGTGAATTTTGGCACCAGCTTTCAGAGAACACAGAAGTTGTGTTCTGGAGCAAATTAATATCATAACAGCTGAAACATATAGAAACAGAGATCTAAAAGACCCATCCAAATAAGTTACTTTCTTCAAGCTCTTTGGGTGGATTTTCACCGAGAAGGTTTTAACTTACAATGTGAGAATCACTGATACTACTAATACTGTGTATTTTCTTTAGTATTCACTAGTTAGTATATAGTATAGAAATATGACGGTTCTGTATTCATAAAGTAGTAAAGAAATTGATAGAACATGTAAATCCCTATAAAGTATAGCTGAAGTTGTGTGGTGTGGTATCCGTTTAAGCACAAGACAGTGTACAATTAGACCTCGACAATCTGATGCAATTTATCGTGTTTCGTTTAATTTACGATGTGTATTACTCTCCAACAGCAGGTTTGTCCTCAAAGGAAGTGAACTTGTTAAACGAGATAAGTTAGCAATATTGAAAATAAGTGATGGAAAAGATAATACAAGATATTGTTGAAGTGGAATAATAACAACCTTTGCGCAAAAACTGACATTGCTGTGCTACGGAGGTTCAGTAAACCCGAAAGTTCGAATTTTGTTTATTGTATGCTTTAGATGTTGACGTTGTTTTTGAATATGGTAGCTGAATGACCACCTGTTTGGGAAAGAGCTGCTTATTCGGTTTACCGTGCGTGTCTTTCGTGAACTTGTGTCAGTTTTTCCGTGTGTGTGTGTGTGCTTCTTTCCCTATTGATTTTGAGAGCGGGATGTGAGATTTGACTGTATGAATTCCTGATCATTGCCCATCTTTTTCCTTTACATAATTTAGGACCAATTTAGTACCTTGAAATACCCCAAGCCATCCGTATACACTGAGATAGTAAATATTACTGCTATGACGCTCCTCACTGTTAGCTGGCATCAACGTCAAGTTTTGTAGATCAGTGTCCGACGTCCACTGTGTTAGCCAGAAGCTTGCAGCTGTGGAGCCGGCAAGATCAAGCCAATATAAAAACATGATGAGAAACACAAACTTGTAGCCAACTGCTTGGAGATACGTTATTAGAACTGATAACCCCACCTACAGAAAAGATTAACAAAACACACTCTAAATTATTGTCAAATGCCTAAAGGAGGTGATAGGTTTTTGGGCAATAGTTACAAAAATAAACACATTCAGCGACATCCTATTTGCTTCTCTGGACAACCGGAAATGATAACAAATTTCCTTTAGCAAACTATACCTTTGCGCTGCTTTCTTGAGCCTCAAAAATATTTCAACTGAAAAGAAAATGGTTTCCAATCGTTTGCATGCATATCTTCTAGGACTAAAACACAAAAAAGAAAATTACACTTATTAAAATATAGTCTTCCTCTGATCATCCTTAAGTGTTCGTTCCTAAGACAGTATTGAATATTTCCAGCTTAGAATCTGCATACAAAGAAGGAAATGGTAAAACTGGTTTTGCTGAGTGTGTTAAATGGTTCAATACCTATAAAATCATGCAAAATATTATTTAGATGAATGCGTTACATGATCCAACAGGTTGAATGTTTTGAATGTTCTGTGTTCTATGGTTGAAGCGTGAACAACTTACTGATCCAGTCTCAACCTCTTCTTCTTCCTCTGTATAACCTGCTTTATCATTGTCATAAACATCATCATCATTATCAGTTTCTACAGCTGACATGGACCGCTTGAAGATCTGATTAGCGGATCGGTTGTCTTCGGATTTTCTATTCACGGCAGATGACGATCTTCTGAAGACTTTTGGATTTAAATCAGATTTAACTGAATTTGAATCTGTAACCGAGACTGTTCTTTTGACGTTTGGAGGTCTAGTGTCGCAATTTTCAGAATGTGACACTGTTCTTCGTCGTAAACATGTATTCCCAATTTTGTTGACATGGGAATGACCCAAATTGTTTTCCTCAAAGACACCATCGTCCTGGGTAGTGATGGAATTTAGACATTGGATGGTTCTCGATTTTAGTTTCTCAACTGAAAATAAATAAACGCTTGCAGCTTAATAATTTAAGCATGCAGCATTGGAAAGTAAGAAAGATGATAGTAAGCTAGTAAGCTACACATAACAGTAAAGTATCCGAAGAAAAAATTGAATTCAACCTCACATGCCTCTCAAATTTCGTGCTACCATATCTCTCTCAGATTCGGCCTACACAGGCGTATGGATATAGAGAAAACCATTTTATGTCTTTTGATAACAAGTTAACCAGGCCAGATCAGAAGAAGCGTAAGAACGGCGAGGCCTGCCGAGCTATTCCTACGTGTTTCTAGTTTAGCCTGAAAAACTTGACATGAAAATTCACTTACATGGTTTTCTATTCATAATGCATCATTAGAAGATTTTAAGCGTAAAGAGCGTTAAACAAATGAAAGCAATTACAGATTTGTCCAAACTTTATGAAGTTGCGACTGCATGATGGTGTGAGACGGTGATGTAATTTAACTAACTGAACATTGTTATCACCACCGACGTCGGTATGTAGCCAGTCGTCATCAGAGATGTTTTTAAAGGCGCTGTCTGATATTATTTCCGCAATCCTAGTTTTACAGTGACATAATTTGACATTAAGCTATCATATAACCTTTCAGTGAGGTGCATTTATGCAGGAGATGCTTGATAAAGTGCCATAGCTCCATTACCGCAGCAGTGAGGATTTCGTTTCTTACACAGACATGGCGGGTGTATTAAAATAAGCAGGTGATGCTTACTAGTCGCTCGCTCGCACCTGATCACATCTCTATTTTCGGATCCATGTCTGCGTATCTAGAATGCTCCTGAATTGTCAAAGTTTAAATGACTTATGAGTTCGGACTTATGATTTGGGTACTGTGACCACTTTCATTCTTTTAAAAAAATATTTAAAGAACTAGTTTATCCGTACCGTCTCCATCAGTATCGCTGTCCTCGGAGCAGTTCTCTGTGAGATAGGTCTTCATAAACTTAGCAAACTCTCCCTCATGTTCTATCAGCTCCTGATATGACCCCACCTCCGCGATGGCGCCATCGCTCATTGCTATAATTTTGTCCACGTATGGAAGCCATTTTATGCCATGAGTAACCAGTACTCGAGTCTGAAAACAATCAGCCTGGCATAAAGATTTATTTTCAAGTACACATACGTTATAGCAGGATCACAAGGAACACAACAAAACAACATTTGTTTATTCAGATTTATAGGGACTGTTCAACAGACTGCAGTACTGCACACGCCCTCTAGTATCCATGTAAGCAAGTCTACTTTCAATTTAATGTTTAGATTGTTTCAACTTTGCTGTTTAATTTATTGTGTTCTCATTTTAACCCTTCTATAATAGAAATAGAAAATAGGTGAAAATAGTTGTTAAATGATTTTCCTATAATTTTCTTAGTCTGTTGTAACCCTTCTGTTGGTCTAAATTATTAAGTTCAATAAAGATAGCTGAGTTGCCACCTATTTGGAAAAGAGCTGCTGACTCGGCTTATCACTTGTAATTTATTGTTTGTCGGGATGTCTTTGTCAATCTTTCCCTTTGATGTTGGGGATATGGTTTGGGATCTGATTCAGTTAGTTCCTGAAGTGTAGTTACTCTTTAAATTTTCAAACAGACTCTTAAAAAGACAATAACTTTAGGAGAGAGGCATAAATAATGATACACTTATAGTCCAGTCAAATTGTGGGAGAACCTAAAACAAATTGCAACAAAAGGTTTCTTTGCAGTTATAAGCTCCTAAGACCTACATTTTTAACATACTAAAAGTAGGACAAAATCGGAGAATGCGAAACTTGATTTTTTCATATGTCTTGTTTTCGAAGGATTTAAACCACTGCACAGCTACTTTTGGTCGGAAAGCCACTTCTAAACATCATTTCTAGACAAGTTAAATCCATAGAAGTCGTTGATAAAGCAGTTATATACTGTTCTTTAGCTTTTGTCTACCATTAAATTTGCTGATTATGCATAACCGGTCGATCATATACTATATAACTGTTGGTTTACCCCACCCACCAGTGCCAAGTTTGCTTTTACCATAACCTCTATTCAGATGGACAATATGGGTTGTAATGAAGATAGTAAACGGAATCAATGTTTTTAAATGAAGACTGTGACAGAACAATAGAAGAACACAGCTTGATGTAACTCCTATTTATCAAATGATGGGACATCTGAGAGTGTTGTTTTGTTGCTTCATGTCCACGGTAAGGGCCATAGTCATGTCGGGAAGGTCAGTTAACCTTATGACACTATTCTTAGGCCGGCTCAGACCTCCTACGCGGTTAAGCAGTACTAAGTGCACATACTTTCCCCAGTAACTGACAATTGTCCTTCTTGAATCAGCGGAAGGAGAAACGGAAGTAAGTAGCCACACCGGGTATCGAACACAGGACCTCTGGCTCTTGAGTCAGACGCGCTACCGACTGTACTATGTGGCCCGGCTAAATACTTCATGTGTTGAAAGGATAATCCACTAGAGGGTTAAATATGCAGATAACTTGGACATGCTTTGGAATATAAGGTGATGACCTCCATGACATTTTTGCATTCACAAATGGTAAAATGTTTACTTTTCTGGTTCAAAATTTACAAATTATACCTCCTTCCCACCTAACAGCCACCTCCCCACCCCGCCTACTCCTCTGGAAAGAAGTCATTGTTTTAGCTCGCCTGAACGACCTTCAGGAAGAGCTATTGTTGTCACCCGGTGTCGGCCTACGTGTTTGCACCCGCGTCCATGTCCACCTTTTGGGTATTATAGGTTATATTAAAACACCCATATCTCTTTAACCCACTGATAACCTAAGTTTATACTTTTACTTATGCTTGAATTTTACACCATTGCCCCCTCAGTGACCACGAGGTCAAGGTTATGGACTTGGAAATTTCATGTTAAAATATGGGATGTTCTTTAAGGTTTTATCTCATCTGTCAAGGTGAGCTTATGGTATAGCCTTGGTCCGTAGTCCGTCGTCATCTTCCACACTTTAAAACATACCTTCTAAATCATCTGCCCAATCTTGATCAAACTTTATGTGTAGCATTGTTTGGGATGGGGGATTGACTACATAAGGTTAAAGGGCAGATCAGATTGGATCTCTGGTTGCCATGGCAACATAAAGCTCCCATAGACTTATAATGGGAAAAATTAAAAAAATCTTTTTCTCTGAAACCATGACGCTCAGAGCTTTTAGTTAGTATTTAGCAATGTTTTGTGGTCCCCTAAATCACTTCTACCAATCCATCCCCTGGCGTCCAAACTGACCCCACCCTAGGGGCCCACTGCTTTATAAAGGGCTATATAGCTAAAGAACCTTAACAAAATCCACTATGAAACCATGAGGTCCAGAGCTTACATATTTTGTATGTAGCAATGGTTAGTGGTCACGTACATGAATCCTGCAAACCATGCCTCTGGGGTCCAAATTTGTCACCCCAAGGGGTCATTAGCTCCCACAGAGTTATGACGAGAAAAACTAAAAAAATCGTCTTTTTTGAAACCATGACGCCCAGAGCTGATATATTTAGCCTGTAGCGGTATTTAGTGGTTCCCTACATAAATCCTGCCAACCATGCCCCTGGGGTCCAAACTGGCCTCATCCGATGGCGGGGGGGTATTTGTTTATATAGGGCTATGTAGCTAAAGAACCTTCAAAAAGGTTCCTCTCTGAAACCATAAGGCCCAGAGCTTACGTATTTAGTATGTTGCAATGGTTAGGGTTCACCTACATTAATCCTGCCAACCATGCCCCTAGGTCCCAAATTTGCCACGCCATAGGGGCATTAGCTCCCATAGTCTTATAAGTGAAAAACTTAAAAAATCTTCTCTGTAACCATGAGGCCCAGAGCTTAAATATTTAGTATGTAGCAATGTTTAGTGGTCCCCTGCATAAATCCTGTCAACCATGCCCATGTGGTCCAAACTGGCCCCGCCCCAGGGGTCATTTGTTAATACAGGGCTATATAGCTGAGAACCTTCAAAAATCTTTTCTCTGAAACCATGAGACCCAGAGCTTACATATTATTTAGTATGTAGCAATGGTTAGCAATGGTTAGTGGTCACGTACATAAATCCTGCCAACCATGCCCCTGGGATCCATATTGCAAATTGCACCTCCTGCCCGACTCCCTGGGATCAATCATTGGCTCCTATAGACTTATAATGGGAAAAACTTAGAAATCTTCTTCTCTGAAACCATGAGGCCCAGAGCTAATATCTCTATTTAGTATGTAGCAATGTTTAATGTCCCTTAACTCCTGCGAACCAAGCCCCTGTGGTCCAAACTGGCCCCACCCCAGGAGGTCATTTGTTTATATAGAGTTATAGCGCTAAAGAAGCTTCAAAAGTCTTTTTCTCTGATACCATGAGGCCCAGAGCTTAAATATTTAGTATTTTGCAATGTGTAGTTGTCACGTACATAAATCCTGCCAACCATGCCTTGGGTCCAAATTGGCCACGCCCCAGGGGTCATTAGCTCCCATAGACTTATAATGGGGAAAAATCTTAAAAAATCATCTTCCCTGAAACCATGAGGTCCAGACCTTACATATTTATTCGTAGCAATGCTCAGTGGTCCCCTTCATTAATCCTGCCGAGGAGATTTACAAAGACTATTCATAAGTATGTTGCACTGTTTGTGTTATTTTGCATGTAGTATTCTGCTCTTTGTGCCTTTGTTTCGGGCTTCTCATGCCTTCAGAGATCAGATTTCTAAACTGATTATGCTAAGCTAAGTCATCAGTATGACATATTTCTTGTTGCAGTTTAGTAACTGACCTTCAAAAATTCACTTCAGATTTCAAGACAGAATAAAGTGGGTGGGGTAATTTATACCATTTTAAGACCTTTTCTCTTGTTGAGGCACTCCAGCAAGTGGTTTTTCGAAGTTTATACTTAAAGAATAAAGAAACAGCAAATTCCACTAACATGGTTCAGTTTACTACCATTTCTCGTAGTCAGATTTGTCCAGTAGAGTTTTTGAAATTCATTGACATGCTCTCAAGCTTGGAAAGTAATCTCTTGCAATGTATTTTTTCAGTTTCATAATGGCGGCCTCAAGATAACCATTATTGCTGTAGGGGTGGCATGTCTCATACACATTATTGAAAATTACCATTTCATATAAAATTAACGTGAAATCAGTTCAGAAGAAGTTATGCTTATATCTTATAGCAGTTATTTACATAAGTAATATCTTTTTGGGTACAAAAAGATGCATACATGTAGCTGACACTGCAAGCAACCCTTTGCTGTAATGATCATATTCCAAAACAGATCAGGTGATTAGTGATGACATCATTTCTGTTGTGATGTCATAATGGGTGGTTCCCAGCTTAATTAAAATTAAAATGAACCTCGTCAAAGGCTGGAAACCCGAAGGAATATTTTTACTATTGGAAAACCCACCTCCAATCAAAAAATGATAAAAATAGACAAAAGAGGTCATGCCATATGCTGCAAGACAGTATTTAGCTACGAGAAATGGTTTTGGGTATGTTAAACCTAAAATTTTGATATTTAAGCATCTTTAAAGAAAAAACTTCCACTAAAAACCACTTGCTGGAGTGCCTCAACAAGAGAGTAGATGGCTTTACATTCAACAACAAAATGTGTCAAATTCAATCTTAAGCTTCTAGATTCAATTCTGGCAGAGGCAAAATAGGTTCTTAGAAATAAAACTCACAGCAATAATGTCATGTCATATAAAACATTACAAATAATTGGTATATTTAAGACGCAAATAGGCGCATGTAAAAATGCAGAAAAAATATATTTTGCATTATCCGATTTTATCCTACTTTTGATATGTCATATGTGAATGATAGAATGCAAAAAAAGTTTTTGTTGCAATTTGTTTTGGGTTTACGGAAAAAATCGCCAGTTTGCCTGGACTATTATGTTTGTTTAACTACTCGTAAACTGACTCATTACAATTGGCTTAACTAAAATGGGAGTGAAAAAACAACTCAGATTTATAATAAAATGTTCTTTACCTTGTCTTTCAATAATCCTTTATTTCCGATGATATGTTCAAATATATGTTTACCAACATGTGAATCCACGGCACTCAGAGGGTCATCCAATAAGTATATATCTGCATCGTAGTAAACAGCTCTGGCCAAGCTTACCCTTTGTTTCTGACCACCACTAAGATTCACACCCTGTGGAAATAAAAAAGAAGAAAACTTGGAGCCAGTTAAATATCGTCACTACTTTCAGTTTAAAAATCAATGCTATAAAAATACGCCTTGAATGTAAGTAAAGCAGGGCAGACGCGAGATTATCCATGTTGCACAGTTGTACAGGATCATTTATGGTCAACTGGCCATTTTGCTTCCACCATACTTTCGGCAGCCTACCAGACTGATCAGACATAGCCACCCCTCGCCCTGCGCCAAATCCATACCTGTGCAAATTCCTATAAGTATTCCTTTTATCCATTGGCTGTTTTGAAATGGAACAGATTACCTTAAAATAGTGTCACGCTGCCTACAATTGATCAGTTAAGTGTAGCTGTTCGGTCACGTGGCCAACAAATGCCGTAAACAATAGATATACTGTTTTAAACTTTTGTTCCCTATTATAATCAACTAACACTTTTCCATTTTAATTCACAGTTAAATAACTTTCATTGGCGCGCATCCAGTCCTCCACGTATTGATCCTCACGATGGGTGTTGCAGTATCAATCGAGAGATGGGGAGATAGCAGAGGTCACTGTTAAACAAGAAGAACACTAACAGGATCTTCACATATTCTATTCTATTCTATTTTATCCCCTTACCTTACTATTAGTATGTGCTTAAAGCGTAGATAAGGACCTAAGCTACCCCATGCCGACTGAAGCCTCTGGTCAAACCGGGTGGATGCCCCTTCACTGGGCGCACATGCCGCTTTGTTGGTTATGTCTTGTCGTGACTCACTTATGGTTTTCTAATATAAGACAAATAACGGGTTTAGCTGTTTCCATGACAACTTACCTTTTCTCCAATCATCGTCTTATCTCTGGATGCCATTAAGTTTATATCAGGGTTCAGTGAGCATGCTTCTATAGCTTCATGATATCTGGCCTTTTCCATTGTTTTGCCAAATAAGACATTGTTTCTCAATGAGGCATTCTGAATCCAAGCTTGTTGTGGGACGTAGGCTGTACTACCCTGCAACAGAGAGGTATAAAACAGTTATTACGATGGAAGCTTAAGCGAGTGAAATATTAAAATTATACCATAATTTTCCGTGGAAATCTTGCACTTTGCGTTAAAGATTTTGGCAGCTAAGGACGATTTTATAAACTGTTAATATTGCTTTTGTTTTTGTTTTTTGCCATTTATTTGGGGAACAGGTGATTTTCGGGATTACTATAGTTGAAAACATGAAGATAAAAGTTTTCCTTAGCCTTGTAACCGTAGAAAAAGTGGGTATAACGTAGGTACATCGTATGTAAGAAAGAGCCCATCCTTGTCATTTCACTGTCTATAACATGCCCTGATTCGAAACAGGTACCTATTTACTGGTGGGATAACAGGGATACCACAACCAAGCACCACCAAGCACTTTGCAAAGGTGCTTCTCTGAGGAAAAATATCATATACTGAAAGGATTTAAAAACTTCCACCCATTAATTTTGAATATCTCAAAAATAAATGCAGCTACGTCCACCAAAATTTTACAACATATATATTCTCTTATACCTGATTATATCAATATACCGAATCTGAAATCATTCAACCGAATCGGCCAGGAAAAAAGCACGTGCTCCTCGTGTTCTTAGTACCGTTTACATACGGATGAATAGCTTCATGTACACAGTTTTCTGATGAGACATTTCTCTTACAATATCAAGTTGAATTTTAAAAGTCTGAGTTCGGTCTGTGACTTTATTTAGCCTACAGCGCGTAAATATCGCAAACAGGCGCAGTGTTTTGGGCCAGATAAGTTCTGAAATATCAAAAAGTGACGTCGCGTGACAATTTTATGTGTTACTTACGGGAATTTAAAATCTCAGACGACGTGCACGGTTTAAAGGAAGCTCAAAAGACCGTCAGAAAAGCACCTAATCGAGATTAAAAACCAGATGTCATGACGTTAACTAACGTCGACGCCATCTCCGTAATAGGCTTTGCGCGACAGCATCATCCGCAATGACACTTGCAAATCAACGTGGATGACGTAACAATATTAAGACAGTAAGAAATGGTCGAAAAAGGTGTTGCATAAGATAACGCCGGCATCGCCTTATGCATTTCAGTGACGTAACGCTCATTTACTGGCGTCATTTAAGTAAATGATACAGATAAACTGCGTAATCTTTAAATTTGATAAGTTTCAAGCATTTTGTCGTTAAATATTCAACACTGTCATGAGTGAACAGATCAGCAGCCAGCAATAAAAAGTGGAAGTTTTTAAATCCTTTCAGTATACAAATAGGGATTTTAATATTATTATTTAAATTATTATTATTGTATTCATTTATTTTCATAATTTTGTTCATAAATACAATTCAGGATTTTGAGATCATCATAGTTATGGTAATATGTATTACATGCATTAATTAAGGCTAGAACCCATTAGCCGCATTTTTATTTGCGCAGACTCTGCATTTTGGAAGTTTGGCAAAGCCTAGCTTTCATGAATATTCCAAGATTTGCAGAATAGAATATTTACATCAACATTAACTTGTCCACTCAGTTTCTCCATTTCTCCCAGCATTGCAGAGACTAGTGAAGATTTGCCACAACCCACTTGTCCAACTACTGCCACCAACCCTCCTTTTGGTATCGACACATTGATGCTGAAAGGATTACATAGGTAGAAATAAAGTGACACAGAAAAGGGTATAATTGACCAGCACATCTTTCCCAAGTGATCTAAAGAAAGAATAATGACTGCAATTCCTGTGACAGAGCTCCAGATAAGAAGGGGTAAGAGGGATAATTCAAAGATAATTTTTCTTATTTCTCAACGAAAACATATGTTGTGACCCCTCATTAGAACCGTCTCGTTGAGACGGTTCTAATGATGGGTCACAAAATATGTTTTTGTGGAGAAATATGGATAATTATCCCTAAATTATCTCTGTTACCCCTTCTTATCTGGAGCACTGCTGTGAACTGAACACGACCTGCAGAAGACGAACGGAGGTTTAAAAGCGCCTACTCTACCAAAATTAGTACCGCCTACGTGTGCTTTCTTGCAAAGGTATGCTGTCTGAACACAACGAAAACTACCGCAGAGTTTACATCACTTGTTTGGGAAACCGCGATCATGAATCTCTTAACAGAGTCCAGAATCTATTTATTAATTAATTTAGATTATTTTTTTCAATAATTAAGAGTAAATGAGTAATTAAAACATAAAAAGACAACTGAGGCACACAAACAGTGGTAAAGGTACATACTCCTTCATAAAAGGTCCTATTTTTTCATCCCATCGAAAGGTACCGTTGTTTATAGTGATAGCGTCATCTAAAAAGAGAAAAATACTTTATACCAACAAACACCCACAAGGGATACAACGTCCAAACGTCGACATGCCAATGTCCGTAGAACGTCATGACGTCATTTTGAAGATGAATGTCCGCTGGGCAGTCAGACACATCGCTTCAATGATAAATATCATCAGGAAAAAATATTGTTTTGGTGCTTTAGTTTTGAATAGTAAATAGTAATTAGGACACATATGTTATATTTGTAATTTGTTTGAAAGCATACAATCTGAAAGTCAAAATCGTAATTATGGCCAATGCCTTAATCATTTAATAGCAGGCTACAGTGGCCTGAATAATTTTCCGTCATAATTTTTTTCTGTTTTTTGTCGTAGACATATCAGAGCATGCATGACCTGCATCCGGGTTTTTATTGTATGGGGGATAATAAACACAATCTACCATTTGTGAAAAGAAACAGTTTTAAAATGACGTTTTATGAATATAAACTTTATTTTGGCTGCGTTTCCTTTTTAATTTAATCGCCGTTATTTGCGGATAGACGTGTTTTATTCAATAATAACGAATGAAGTTGTATGAAAATGAGTAAGGAAAACATCAGTTTTGGCCATGTTGCCGCATGGTTATATATCTATGGGGCCAGTCATTTGTATCCACACACCCCACCTACAGA
The DNA here is from genome assembly GCA_963989385.1 of Ctena decussata. Classification (NCBI taxonomy): domain Eukaryota; kingdom Metazoa; phylum Mollusca; class Bivalvia; order Lucinida; family Lucinidae; genus Ctena; species Ctena decussata. Next base: position 1,263,342 of record OZ022502.1, on the reverse strand, counting down.
AATGGAATTTTTACATTTCAGAGACCTGTGATGATTAGCTGAAGGTAAAAACCTTGCTCTTATTTCGACCCTATACTACAGAAAATCTCACAGGGTAAATGACCCCAATCTTAAAACTCCGGCACTATGGAAGCAATTAAAATATAATTGCCCTGCACCTTGGTCCGGCTATCCCAGCGCCATTGTATTATTGTAGGCCCGGAACGTCCCGTTACCATAGTCTAGCTGCAGTTGCAGTTATCCGTTGAGGGATTATTGGGTTGCCCTTTATATTAATTCATGTTTTGTCCACCATTTTGAAGGACTTCTAATTAAATCAACAACCCAACAAACTCTATTCGTTTATTGTGTTTCCGTTCATTCCTTGCGCAGCCCATCTTCGTAGGTTGGGGCGAGGATGCAAATGACAGCAGGCCGAATTGACCCGGACGAGTTGAATGGAGGCCGAGTTGACCCAGGAGCCGTGAAGACCCCAGGCTTACAGAAAGCAGGCCGAGTTGACCCGCTTCTTCCATGGCATATTATCGTCAGACAATAGTTGTAATCGAACTCGACGAAGGCTGATCACGATAGTCCTCACTCGGGAATTCATGTTTTGTCCTTGAACAAGACACATTTGCTTTACAAAAGTACTGATAATACCCAGGAAACGGTGGATCCGTCCTGACATGACTAAAAAGTTGTTCTTTAAAAACGAATTTCATCTTCGACAATTATCTTTTTTAAAGATGTTTCTTGTTTAAATCTGTGATAATTTTAAAAACCGGCAGAGCGTAAACGTATTCATGTAACTTCTGTATATTGTTGTATGTTGCTTTCCCAAATAAAAATCAATCAATCAACCAGTCAATCAACTTACCAGACGGATCAGACGTGACGTTGTCCGGGTCATTGTCATCACGGTTCAGAAACTTGTTGAGACGCTTAACAGAAACAAGTGCCTAAAAATAAAATCTCCATTTAGGTTTGATCCATATTTTTACTCAACAGGTAATATACATCGCGTCAAAAGTGAATCACCGTTTGCTTTAATTCACTGTAAATATGAACTGTTTCATATTACGCATTTAGCCTGTAAAACGGAGATGATCGTTATTTTGACACTGAGAGTGCCCGGAGGGGTCTTTCATTTTATTGTTTGCACACTGTTTTTTTCTTTTAAAACCCGTGCAAATCCAAGAGAAAGATACCTTTAAGAACTGTAAAAATCGTGTCGGATTGTCTTTTAAGCTATTCATTGTGTCGATGTATGGAAGTACTTTAGTACGAATGAAATGATTTCAAAGTTTCTATTTTTGAGGTTTGATACTGCTCTTTTAATCCATAAAAGGAGAAAATGATATCAGATTAGAGAGGGAGAGAGAGATAGAGAGAAAATGCAAATGCAGTACACGTCGTATAAGGTTCATCTGAATGCGTCGCATAATCTCCATTCGCCAAATAAAGACTGCCAGATCTACAGGATCAAGTGAAATTAAATAAACAGTAGGTGTTAGAGACAGCAGTACTTTCGAGCTACACCGGATCAAAACTGATACGAATTTATAATGAAGATTGATATAGAGATATAATAAATTAACTACGCCAGTAAATGCTAAAAATTATTTTAGGCCCGTGCGGGATTCGAACTCAAGACTTCGACAACTCCGCCTAGCACTGCACTATCCGTCACCGCCGAGACAACCCCCAAAACGATTGTTCGAGTAGCAGTGATTACCTTTAATCGGTGCTACAATAAAACTCTTTTAACACTAGTGCACACTTACCTTGATAAAATCTGTAGTTACCCAGGGCAGGTAGTTTAAGTTATGTCTGAGATCATCAAACAATGCTAAAGCAACAAAAGCAGTTTTGGCATCGAGCCTGTGGTTCTCACTCATAAAGATGTAGGTGGAAAATGTCGCCACCCCAATCTGATAAAAACATATAAATGAAGATATCCAGGCCCAGAGGTTACAAAGCTTGAGTACATTCTTAAACTCAAAATAAAGCACACTGATTGGCTGCTCTCGAGCACATGCGCGGAAGCAGCCAATCAATGTGCTTTATTTTGAGTTTGAGATTATTCTTAAGTTATATAACCTCGAACTCAGGAAAGACACTATCACAAAGCAAAGCCAAACGAAGACACTGAAAGAAAAAGTGCCAAAACACAGACTGATCAACGGAACAGTACAATTGCGATAACAGACACAAAATCAAAAAAAAAAAAAAAAAAAAAAAATAAGTAAACAATCCGACTATACCCCGCTGAAAAGCTTTAGTACCGTCGTGATTTTTTTCATTACATGGAGCACGAGAGAAAGAACTTATTGTCAACATGTATACCCAATATCAAATATTCCACTTAAATCCGTTTTTATTAAAAAAAAAAATAAAACGAAATGAAACAAATTTCTCAAAGGCACACAGAAAAATAATAAAAAACGACTATTGTCATAATCAATCTGTATAATGTGAACATTCTATCTTGAAGGGTTCTGTGAAATTTGTTACGAAAATTGCATTATTCAAAATAACAAGAGAAAGAAAATGGAATCACGATAGGGAAGAATAAGTAGGAGAAGGCTGGTTCTCGATCCCATGATACACCATCACCCTGCATAACAAATATAGCTAATTTAACTTGCAATGGCTGCGCAGAACTGCAGAAATCCTTGACGAAAAATTTCAATATTCAAAGTACGGAGAGAAAGAAAGTCAAACAAATACAGGAAGACTAAGCCGGATAAGACTGGTTTGCAATCCCAAGAAACAATGTCATTATCAATCTGTATATCAAGTATAAACATTCTACCTTGAAGGGTTGCTGTGAAATCTGTCATGAAAAAATTGCAATATTCAAAGGAAGGGCAGTAAGAAAATAAAACAAATAAAGGGACGAATAGGCATGGGGAAAGCCTGTTCTCAATTCAAGATACAAGAAGTTGTCATCAACCTACACACCACTTGTGACGAAACCAGAGAAAAGCATACTATGATTTTTTAATTCTAATAGCGCAGTCGATTCAATGACTGATTAGAATGAAAAAGAGTCCAAATAATATAAAAGACGATGATCTAGAATAAAAGTCTAAACCAATCTAAATTTTCAGATTTCTCAGACTATAAAACTGGTTCTGAATCCCACGATACAGCAAGTCGCGACCAGTCTTTATACCAAATATGACTACTCTAGCTTGTATGGTTGCAAAGAAATCTCTGAATAAAAAGACTATTCGAAGTAGGGAAAGAAAGAAAATTGTACAAATACAGGGAAAAATAAGAGCAGAAGGCCGGTTCTCAATCCCACTATACAGACGTCATCAACCTGTATAAAAAAATATGACCATTCTGGTTTTCATGATTTAGGAGAAAAATATGACAAAAACTCTCATAAAAGGGGACGCACGGAGGAACGAGTGTAAACCAGTTGCCCAAGCCGGGATATAAATAAAGAAATAAACAAAATGATAGAATGCAACACCAGAACTGCCTTGGAAAGTCCAGTACAGAACCACAGGGTATAATCGATTCCGCCAATTTTCGCTTCCTGCAGAGACTGTACATCATATCTGGCTTCCGCCGAGACTGTCCGCGAACTCTTGCTTCCTGCAGAGACTTCTGTACCTGATAAATGGCTTCCTGCAGAGACTGTCCGCGTGATTCTGCTTCCTGCCGAGGCTCTCGGCAGGAAGCAGAGTCACGCGGACAGTCTCGGCAGGAAGCCATTCCTCGAGGACAGTAGTCTCGGCAGGAAGCAAGAGTTCGCGGACAGTCTCGGCGGAAGCCAGATATGATGTACAGTCTCTGCAGGAAGCGAAAATTGGCGGAATCGATTATACCCTGTGAGAACAGAGCGAAACTTTTATTGACATTGACAATTGAGCCGCGACACGACAAAACCAACAAAGTGGTTGTGCGCACAGCGCAGACTCAGATCAGCCTGGGCATCCGCCCTGTCTGATCAGAGTCTTCGCTTTCCGCATGGAGGTAGCTAAGACCCTTATCTTCTTTAAGCGCTTAGCGAAAAGTCTGATGATACTGAGCGGATGTCCCGGCTGAGCTTATCTGCACTGGGCGCACAACTATCTCGTTGGTTTATCTCGTGTCGCGGCTCAATCTTTGTGACGACACAATGATATACATTGTAGTGGGTGGATACTTGCAGCTACAGTAACATCGAAGAGAAGTAGGGAGAGTCGGGTAAGCTTCGGACAGCGGGTAAATTCGGACAGTGTCATTGTTTCCTCTATATGTCAGTTGTTTGGCACTAAAAAAGATAACTGGCCAAACAGTGAAAAATCCTGATGAGACGGCTAATTATGAGCCGTCTCATCTGGATTTTCACTGTTTGCAATGGTATGTCCGAATTTACCCCCATGTCCGAAGTTACTCGACCCTACCCTATTGCTGAAATTATTACTATTACTATTATTGGAACAGAAAGCTCTCAGCAAACAGTGCGGACCCAGATCAGATCGCTGATGAGGAAGCAGTCTTATCAGAGTCAACACTGTTTGTCTACCATCTGCACCTTTAAGATATATTATTGCACTGGAAAAAGGCTGTTCACTTTTTTGACAATTATTTTCTCTGCGATTAGAGGTTCTGATACTGGTAATAAGAAGACCCGTGGATGGACAGGATAGCACGCCTGAACTCGCATCTCCCTATCACAAGTAAAGAAATCCTAGATGCCATTTTCAACATCAGGGGTACTGCAATCGGCTTTCCTGTGGTTCTCAGTTATGCGCTAATAACTATCAGTTTTACATTACAAAACAGACTAAAACATAAATGTTAATGAAATGCATAAAGCGTCGAAATCTGACCCCAAAAAATTAATAAAAAAACAAAAACCTTACTCTGCAACACAAGTATTCTTGACTTACAGCAAAAGGGGCCAAACTCCACGAAAAATGCATCAGCATGCCAGCTGCTTTGTCTTTCCGTGTATACTCTTCCTCTTTCTGTCTTATATCCAGAATTTTTTCACCAAACGCCATTTCCCAGGCATATAACTTTAAAACCTGTATACATGTATACACAAACTTAAAAATTTGAACCGCGACACGAAAAAAACAACAAAGTGTTTGTGCGCTCAGCGCAGACTCACATCAGCCTGGGCATCCGCCCAGCCAGATCAGAGTCTTCACTGTCCGCATGAAGGTAGCTTAGACCCTTAGCTACCATGTAAGCGCTTACAGAAGAATCTGATCAGACTGGGCGTATGCCAAGGCTGACCTGAGTCTGCACTGGGTGCACAACCACTTTGTGGGTTTTCTCGTGTCGCGGTTGGTTTTCTCATGTCGCGGCTAAGGCTCATTTGTATTCAGCAGTCTACCTGCTTTATCTCTGTCTGATATTGGACAATCCTTCCAATCGTATGCTTCTGACATATCTGACTTAATGTCTACTGACAGGAATGGCTGATTCCGATTGGAAGGACTGTCAAGTGATATACAGTGTTAATGTTTTATTACTATGCAAAAACAAATATAAATAAATAAATGACGTACAAATCCTAATGTTTCATTAACCACTATCTTTGTTATATATTTATTTTTCACAGTTTATTCATCACATAATACTCAATGTTTCGGTTAATCAAAGCCTTTATCAAGACGGTTTTAACTTTCAATGTTACACTGTCTTCATATTGCTGATGTCCACCATTTTGAATTCAAAATAATGGACATCAGCGATGAGAAGGCAATGTAGCATTGAAAGTAAAGACCTAAAAATCTAATAAACACAACCACTCTAATAAACGTCATCTTTTTGTTGTCGGAAAAAAATCAAACTTGCAAAATTCTAGGAATTAATCCCTCTTCTTTTTACCAGATAAAGAGGGTTCAGTTAACCCTGAGTCATGAGGTATTTCACGGAACAGCCAGCTATATTCTTTGGGCACCTGCATACGGAGTTCACTGTCTCTCAGAACGCTATGCTATGGCCTGTTTCAGCTATCAAGACTTTGTATAGTGTTGTCACAGGATTATCAAACAGCGACACTTGTGTCAACTCTTAAAAAGTTCTGTGAGAGACACCATGGCCTAGTTGATCCCCACAATGTGGCCGTTTCTAAACTTATTCCGACCTGATCGCCACGACCGAAACATAGTGTGGCTTTAAGTTACCAGCCATTCATTTTCACTGACTTCTCAATCAGATTCATAAACATGGCGGGTGTATAATAATAGGCAGGTGATGCTTACAACTTGCAAGCGCCTGATGACACTTCTTTTGGGGGTCTGTGTATCTGATTATTTCGGATCTGTCTATCTTTATATGGTTCATGAGTTCAGACTTATGATTTTGGTACTGTGGCGGCTGAATTATTTAAGTGATGCAAAGGTCCAGCAGGACCTTGGAAGGGTGATAATGAAAGGAACCCTGTTGACAGTTGAACTGGGCCGTATTTATAAAACGACTTAAGTGGTTGCTATGTTGTTGCTAAGGCTGAATTTCTATGAAGGAGATTCCCTACAACTATGAAATTTTATAGTTGTAGGGAATCTCCTCCAGAGAAATTCAGCCTTAGCAACAGTATAGCAACGACTTAAGTCATTTTATAAATACGGCCCTTGATCTCCACCTCCCGCCGGAATCGAACCCGACCAGCGCTTAACCAACTGAGCAACCGAGGCTCTCCAGTTCTGTAATGCACTAGCTTGAGGCTTATGGATGACTTGTGATTTTACATCCTTTTCAACAGTATTTCAGTCATATCAGGACGATGAGAGGATGATAATGAAAGACTGTGTGCAATGGAACCCCGTTAACGGTGGGAAAGATTCTCGCCTTAAGCGGGATTCGAATCCGGTCCGCTAGATCAGTAGGCCAGCGCTTAACCCACTGAGCTACCGGGGCTCCTACTTGAGGCAAAGGAGAAATGACATACTATGAACAGATACCATAATAAACTAGATAGTCTCGTGGACGGTGACCGACACGGTTAAGGAACATGCACTGCAGAGGTTTTAGTACCATGCACAATCAATACTTAATTTTGAAACCTGTGCTAAGCTTTACCTTGATTCCGTTTAAGATTTCGTTCATCAGTTTCATTCTCTTGTCTTTCTCTTCCGTTCCTAGTTTACTAGCCTGGCGACACCATCTCACCAGGACAGCATTGACAGGTGTGACAATCAGGAGAACCCCTAACCCCGCCAATACAGCGTACCCCACCTATAAACGTGAGAAAAACATATTTCAGGACTGATATGCAGTATTCACTAAGTCCGTCAACATAGCGTGCACCGCCTACGAATATTAAAACCTCTATCATTGTTCCAAACTGGACAAGCTCCTGGCCCCGAGGTTATAAAACTTGAGTACATTCTCAAACTCAAAATAAAGCACACTGATTGGCTGCTTCCGAGCACATGCTCGGAAGCAGCCAATCAGTGTGCTTTATTTTGAGTTTGAGATTATTCTCAAGTTTTATAACCTCGAACCCTGATTTCAAATTCCTATAAATTCAATATACAGACCATGAACTCCTTACAAATCTTTGCTGGAAGAAGTTTATACTTTACATGTTTGCTTGATCTTATATGAAGACACATTCAGTGACTATGAGAACACTTCCAGGTGAAGTATTTTTTCCGAGAAGAATTTGTCTTTCGTTTTATTTCGGGATTTCCCTTGAAAGAAAGGTCCATACTTTGGAAAGGCTTCGCTATCCAGTGAAGCAAAATGTGGTTTCCTATTTAAAAATGGCGGTCACCATGTCACCATTTTCCACTCACTATTACAATTAAATGAATGAGAAAGAATGTCGTTTTGTCTTACCTCATTATACAGAAATATCAGAGACAGAGTGATTGAAAGCGGGCACGCCACAAACGCCCAAAGCATGGAATACACGTGCCGAATATGCTCGGCGTCGACTGACATTAGGTTGACAATTTCACCGACTGTCGACTCCATTCTGGCAACGTTGTTCATCGACAAAGCCTAAAAGACAAACACATGGTGCACATAATGGGTAACAAAAGTCAGGGGTAACAACCTACGTCATAGCGCGCGTGACAGATTTAATCATTCGACAGCCATTTTGAAGAAACTCTGACAATTTTACGTTTGTAACATATAAGAGACAGGATTTTAACACAAGATAAAACGGCGAGTCGGTGCCTACATGTACATATGGTCCAGAAATATAGGGCATGATTCTTCAAAGGGTGAGAAATTATAAAACACCTCACTACAATTTTGGATGTGGACAGCTGAGATAAACAAGAATACAAGAATACAAGATCTTTATTTCGAATTTTCGGCCCACATAGGAGCATACATAGAGGCATATAATATGTGAAACCAAATTATAATCAAGGAAAGAATTCCAAATGACAGATTACCTACTGGTTAAACAGAAAATAATACTAACACACAGGCATACAGAGAGAGAGAGATAGAGAGGTATCTAGCAATTATCTAACTTTGGTAAAAATAAGCCCTTGATAGCAAGATGGTATGATTATGGTTATGTCATTCATCATCATAATAACCACTACCGTAGATATTGCAGTACATTGCAGAGGTACGTTATCGTTATGTTTTACGCATATACTAAAGATGTTACTGAATTTTTAATACAGAGCAATAAAGGTTAGGGGAAACATTGCATGTAAATGTCTATGACGCAACCCAATCGAAAAGACAATCTGGTGCATGCAGGTTGCCTAAACATGCAATAAGGCAGAGTCGATACAGATCACTATAGTGAAGTGTTTTCAGATTAAGCAAGTATTTTAAGGCGAATTCCGGTAATATTGAGTCCAAATCTGTTTGCCGAGTCTTCATTATGCAAAACATTTACTTTATTAAGGCCGCTGATAAAACGAATATGACGTCAGCGCTATGACGTAGGTTGTTACCCTTGAAAGCTAGTATTGAATAATATAACAAAAAGGTCAACAATATTTGTTTTGTGTTTTACTCGATACCGTATACCTTACACTATATAGTCAGTTCAAATGACAAAATATGAATCTTCCCCATCAACATCAGCCCCAAGCCTAATATACTATGCACAATAAATATAGCAATTTTTTGTATGTGTCAGATCCACCATATTAGGATTTTATTGTCACTTTACTGCATAAAGATACAAAGGCCAATTATTCGAGACCGAATGGCAAGTAAAAGAATCAAGATTGCTCAATTGTAGCCTTTGAACTATCGTGACGTCAGTTTTTATGACCATTGTAACTGAACGACATTAAAGCCACAACCATAATGAGGCGGCTGGTTTCCTGTTAAAATAAAGGAAACTGCTCTAAAACTTTTGAATATGCTACGAGTATGAGGTTTACAAAGTTCGAAAATTTGACGTTTTTCCTTGTTTTAACGTTGTCGTCTTAAAAACTTGTTTCTAATCGGTATTCCTTGAACCCCTTTTGAGGGTATGATTCTTTGGTAGCTACCAATATGATAATGTAAACAATTCAGAAAGAAAATTCTTCCCGGTTACTGAGCATAAGACAAAAGCCTCAGACTAACGTCATCATTTTCTCACAGTTACGTTATACGTCATTGAAGAAACTTCTTTGTTAAATTAATCATGGTGCGACCATTAATTTTAGCCTATTGGTTTTCTCGGGTTTTGATTCTGCATTGAACTGAAGCACCTGTGAATCATTGCACATTGGACCGAATTATACGTTTTAACGTCAATGGCACATGCTAAGATTCGTCCGTTGTTAAGCTTAACCATATCTTTCACACAAGCAATAGGTTTGACAAGAAAACGGTGCATGGAAATGTTGAGAAATACCGAACAAAAAATCACATGCTTACCATTTTTATGTTGCTTTTCAACGGGTGCGAATTTCGGCTAATGACCCCTTCCACGCTTATCGCTTTTTCCCAATGTCGTTTTGAAAGACGGCTTCTGTAATCCCATGGTATCTTAAGCCCTAGATACGGTTCCTTTCAATTCAATTTAATTTCGCTCAATGTTGCACTTCAGTAATGAGAAAAATTACAAAATATAAAAAATTTGCTAAATATATTTTGCATAGTATATGATCTAATATCACAATAACTTCGTTTTGGCAGCTGGACACATACCAGAGAAAATAGCACTCGGTCTGGCTTAGTCTGAACAAAAAATTTGGTTTAAACAGTATCTATTTGATATAATACAATGTTATATGTACAGAATACATGGTAAAGGATTCGGTCGAAAGCTCTTTGGCTTGTAGAGACCATCTCCTTGGAAACAACAGATTATAGAATATAACATGAATGTAACCAATGTACCAAAAAAGTATATGACTCACATCATTATCTGTTTCGGTAAAAAAAAAACACAAAAAATTTGTCTGTTATAGGCTTATGCTTTATAGAAACCCTAATATGACATTGAAAAGACAGAGAGAGAGAGAGAGAGAGAGAGAGAGAGAGAGAGAGAGAAAGAGGGAGGGGGGGGGGGGTTGAGCGAAGGGCGAGGTTTCAAGATAATTGCCTAAATTCTTTATTCTCCATAAACAGTAAACAGGCTAAATTTATTCACCGATAGTTTTAAGACGACATTTCCTAGGACACGTTCCAGTAATAACGGCCAAACAATTAATAAACAAGCTGGAATATAATGTATTTACCTTTTTGTAGATGGCTGCCGTTAAGGCACTTCTAACCCTCAGTGTGATGTTGAGATAATATATGGAGTGTAGCTGGCGGTAAATAAACACCTGAATAAACTTGACAACCAGTAACCCAGTGGCTATTGTGTAGCCCTTCCAGCTAGGGGCGTCAGGGTCCTCAGAGAACTCTATAAGCAATCTGTAATAGCAGACAATAATGGGGTATTTCCAGTGATCAATGATCGTAAGGGAGGTAAATGAGCCGCGACAAGAGAAAACCAATAAAGTGGTTGTGCGCCCAGCAAAGACTCAGATCAGCCTGGGCAGCCGCACAGTCTGCTCAGACTCTTCGCTGTCCGCATGAATGTAGATTAGACCCATAGCTACACTTTGAGTACTTAACAACGAGTCTGATCACTGAGCGGCTGCCAAGATTGATCTGAGTCTTCGCTGGGCGCAAAACCACATAGTTATTTTGTCGTGTCGCGGCTCAAATATTCTGCTGGTTGTTTTGATGTTATTCCTCGATTTCCTTTCGTTGACTGGGCGGTGCTGTTAGAGGCTTGCCATTCAATGTCAAAATCGAGCAGTCCACATGAAAAATCGGTAAAGTAGCATGCTCATCAGTTGTTACACATAATTGGCAGCTTAAAAATGCCCGGTAAACGCTATCGGTCATCGCAAATGATAAACAGTTTCAATACAGGCACACTATGTCAAAACGACGTCGGAGGAACGTCGATGCAACGTTATGACGCTTTATTGACGTGCACACAAGGTTGTTCCGATGTCATAATGTTGCATCGACGTCGTCACAACGTTGTTTATACGCTGTCTGTATGCTGAGTTGAAAGAAAAAAAGAAAGAAAAAAGAATATTGTTGTGCGGTCTCCGATCATTCTGTGCCTTTTGTAAAGGTGAGCTTTGTTCTGCGCGGGTGAGCATGAAAATCGTTACCGCATTATACCTTTTTAGAAAATATACTAGTCGAAGGTAAGGTCAGAAATAAGCACCGCCCAGTCAACGAAAGGAAATCGAGGAATAACATATCCATTTGATAAATGAGCCGTGACACGAGAAAACAAAGTTGCATTGCACCACGCAAAACTCGGATCAGCCTGGGCAGCCGCTTCAGTCTGATCGACACTTCGCTTTGCGCTTAAAGCGTAGCTACGGGTCTTAGCTAGCTCCATGCGCATAACATAGACCCTGATCAGACTGGGCGGATGCCCAGGCTGATCTAAGTCTTTACCGAGCGCACATGTCATTTTGATGGTTTTGTCGTGTCGTGGCTCAAATATGGATGGAACGCAAAATTGAAGGCAGCTCAAAAAAACGTTATCTTATGGGACTCTCCCAAAGATGCAAGTACCAAGGGGAGGTCCCAGTCACAAAGCACAATCCCATTAGGGAGAAGAACTCTATAAGCGCCCAGCTTTCCTTCTAATCCCAAGTCTGTATTGTATACTATATATTATATAGAGGATCTTACACGAGTGGTCATTTCATATGAAATTCATGAAGCGAGTCCTCGGCGAGTTTCATAAATTTCATATGAAATGACCACGAATGTAAGATTCTGTTTATCATATGACTCTTTAAAATGGGATTTTAACGCCTTCAAACTTAACATTATTTCAATAAGAAAACGCACTGTTAACACGGACGTTGTCAATGGCGTTACATGTACGCGCCTAAGTGTTATTACACGTGTGGTCATACGATTTTAATGACACGACGTTATCCACTGAATAACAGCCACGTCAGATGATAAATGTATGTATGTTACAATTTCTAAAATGAATAAAATATGTTTAAACCAAAACACAACCCACTCGAGACAAATGTCCCCTAGTGAAGAAATTCAAAATTGAGCCGCGACACGAGAATACCAACAAAGTGGCATGTGCGACCAGCGAAGACCCAGATCAGCCTGGGCATCCGAGTTTTTGTTGTCCGCATAAATCTAGCTTAGACCCTTAGCTACCCTTTAACGCGCGCGCAGCGAAGACTCTGATCAGACTGGGCGGATGCCCAGGCTAATCCAAGTCTTCGCTGGGCGCCAATACCGCTTTGTTGGTTTTATCGTGTTGCGGCTCAAATAAGAACTAGCACTGAAATGTTATCAGAAGTCTCCAATACTTACTTCAGCAGAAGCGGGATTAGAAAATGTATGATATGGCTAAAACAGTGCCAGATCAGTCCTACAAGATAATCCCATCCAAACGTCTTCAGCAGCACTTTAACCAGTGAGACGCCTGGTTTATTGTCTTTCTCGACGTTGGTTTTATCTTTCTCCGCGCTGGTTTTATCTTTCTCCGTGTTTGTTTTATCTTTCTCCGTGTTTGTTTTGTCTTTCTCTGTGTTAGGCCTGTCCTGCTCCCTGTTGGCCCCAGCGACTGATTTGCTGTTAACGTCATCATCTTTGCTGTTAATAACATCAGACCTGCAGAATTCCAAATAGAATTTTAAGGCAATCAGTCTTTTTTTTTGAGGCAGAAGTTATCTTATATAAATATTCTTAAATCACAGTTTTTTTTTAATTTATTTATTTATTTTCAAGCAGTTTGTCTCATTTTGGACTCGTAGCTTTTCACAGGTGCAAAGTCTTAATATATCCTACTGTCGCAGTGGACTAATCGTGCTGACTCTTTTCTTTTATTGGTAAAAATTTCATATAGTATTTCTGACAGAAATGTGTCAAATTATATGTTGTATAGTTACTATGCGTGACAAAAGATTAATATCTTATGTCTATAATTATTATCCAACGAGTCACAAACTATGCAAATACACACAAACACCAGAATACTATATTCCGCCAGTATCATGCTGACAGCAAACACATCCCAGAAGGCACATGACGTCGAAATGGCGTCGTAATGACGTCGATGCGACGTCATTACGTCGCATGGACGTTAGTACGACGTCATTTCAACGTCATGTGTCTGCTGGGATAAAACCTGAGGTAAACAGGAATATATTAAGGGAAAGGGGGGGAGTAATTCTGCCATTTTTATTTGACCTCCCTTGTAAATAGAATCAACTCTGTAAAAAGAATTTGCTTCTCTTGAGAAATCTCTCTGATTTAACACAAGACCAATTTTTAAATGGACTTTGTGCTTCAGGTAAGGAAACAGTACTCCACAAAAATTTTCTCCTGTGTAAAGTTTTCGGGAAAACATGGCCTGCAGTGGTAGTTTAAGAGGCGTTTACCTCGGTGATTTCTCAGTAGTTGGCAGTTTCTTTCTCTCAGTTTCCCAGTTGGCTTCAAACACCGGAACTACATTCTTAGACTGAGTTCTAGGGTTCAACTCGTACAAGTCATTGTCAGTAATTGGGCGACTGTAACCAAGGCGGATGAATCTGAAATGAAAGCATCGTTTATTCGAGTTATTTTGGGATACAAAGAACAAACAATCGCAGACTAGTTTAAGCGTTTGAAAAATTAGAAATAAAAATAATAAAGCACTCGTGAAGCCAATATGGAGAGATAACAACATCAAAGGTGAAACTGATGTGCTCTCTTGTCATATCTATAGATCTGTATGCCTGTGAGTCATGGACCTTGACAACAGAATTAGAAAAAAGAACGCAGACTTTAGATATGAGATGCTATCGCATGCTACCGAGCACCTCGTATAGAGACCACGTAAATAATGAGAAAATTCGAACAAAGATCCAAGCAGCCATTGGAGAATTTGACGTATTCCTGACCTGGGGACTGAGGTTGTCTGGCCATATCTCAAGGTCCTCTGGCTTAACAAATACAATTCTGCAGAGGACAGAGAAAGGACAAAGAGCGGAAGGGGTAGACAGAAGAAGAGATGGGAAGACAATATTAAGGAGTGGATAGGGATTGACTTTGTTAGCTCAAATAAAGCAGTTGAAGACAGGACAAGTTGGAAATAGATTTTTGCCAAGTCATCTGTGGTGCCCCTACAATCTCGCAAGGTTTTTGGATAGTCTCATAGCTCTAGATAAGAGGAGTATTTGGCAATAATAAAGGATAATTTTTGTTATTTGTCATTGAGACCATATGTTGTGACCCCTCATCTGAACCGTCTCGACGTGACGGTTCAGATGAGGGGTCACAACATATGGTTTCAATGAAAAAAAAAATTATCCCTCGATTATCATCAAATACCCCTCTTACATGTATCTAGAGTTCTGAGTCTAGACCAGATACATCTAGAACATTCTGACACAGACAGAGCCAACCAATGGAAAAATAAAACCAGTTCCCATGAAGAAGCAGGTAAATTTTTCAGCTTTTAAGATAGAAGTAAGATTATAGCCAATATAGTATGAACATATTACTACAATAATATACTGTTCACAAAAAGTAGGGGCTAATTTGATATAGAATATTATTGTATTTGATAGACCAATATTTAAGTGACTTTTATTGAATATTCAACTGAATTAGAAACTGCCACAGCAGTTCACATGATCTATAGAAGTAGAAAATGTATGAATGGGCGAATTGAGATTTTCCGTCCGTTTCAACAATATTTCAGAAATATCAGGACGATGGGAGAGTGGTCATGAAAGGATGTGTGCAATGGAACGCCGTTTACGGTCGAAAAGATTCCCGCCTCCAGCGGAAATCGAACCCGGGAATGCTAGATCGTCAAGCCAGCGCATAACACACTGAGCTACCGGGGCTCCTATAGTATATGAGACCATAGTACATTAGGGGCCATGGAATCTACACCTTTTCTCACTGGTGAAAACATTTTCCGGCCTTCAAGTTCTGTGAATATTCGAACTCTTCATACAATTTGGGACAAAGAATATTCACTTTTTGGTGGATTTATTGCGTTTATGAGGCACAGGGCATAATTTTCATGTACATTTATCTAGTTTTTCAGAGTTCTTCTTTCTTAAATGCCTTCAATGTCCCTCACTTTTTTGTGCACAGTATACTTACTGATCAAGCCAACTGAATGTAACACGTGACAAGACTGAAGATCTATCATATGGACACTGTGCCTGAAATATTAAAAACCAGGGGGGCGTATTGATAAAACGACTTAAGTGGTTGCTATGCTGTTGCTAATGCTAAATTTCTACGAAGGAGATTTCCTACAACTATGAAATTTGCTCTGGAGGAACTGTCTTTTTCAGACTGTTCCTCCAGAGCAAATTTCATAGTTGTAGGGAATCTCCGTCATAGAAATTCAGCCTTAGCAACAGCATAGCAACGACTTAAGTCGTTTTATAAATACAGCCCCAGGTGGTCAAAAGTATATGGTACTTTGTAGTGAAATAAATGTGTTATCCCCGGAAATGTTTGTGGAATTCCGAGTAACAATTTCTTGGGATCACACATATTCCGGGCATGATTTCTAAAAGCCAACGGAGGCCAAACACAATTTCACAACTTGCAATAGGTCAGATGTTTACGTACAGGCAAACAAGTTCTCTAAGTAAGTAAGTAAGTAAGTAAAGACTTTATTTTGTGAGGGTAACAACATTTAGCACATACAATAATACATGTAATAGCTAATCTTCCATGAGGCCCTCAGTATATACATATATACATTTACAATCACAGAAGTTAAAAGCATACAATTAATTGAACACACAAGCAAATAAACAAACAAACAATTAGTCTGATAAGTTGATATCATGTAAGTATACTTTGAGATCTGAAGGTACATGATATACAATTTCCCCTCAACACAACATTATTCATTTAGCAGATATCTTTACGAAACGAAATGAAAGAAATCCAATGATATATTGTGTGAGACAATTGTCTTAATGGGAATGCCATAGACATTTGAGAACTATGCTTCCTATCAGTCTCAAACACACACACATAACAACAATTTTATCAGGAAAGAAGAATAAGCCCTGACATAGAAAACTGAAAAAAAATAATACATATATACAGATGATTTGAATAAACTTTTTTTTATAGTTAGAAGCTTTGGATAATGATATATACAAGATAGAAATATACAGAAGTAGAAACCGTGTTTGTGAAACACTATGCCCCCAACCATATGCTTGTCACTAAAGGGTCCGCTCCTTTTTCATGACCTATCCATGAAGTTGGGGGCATAATTATAAAAACAATACAGTTTGAGAAAAAAATGCTTCGAGGCTATGTTGAAACTATCCTTAAGCCGTGAATAAGGTAATGGACCTAATACTCTGAAACAGCATAGAAAACCTTCCAATACGTTGAACCACGGAACAGTGTAAGGCCTACTCTATCTATTCTTGCTGTTAGTGGACAACAATCTTAAAAGAATGTTCGTTTAATCCTTCTGTCAGAATTTCTGTTAACTCTGTGACGGCCTGAAACGAGTGTTGTCTACAACTGGTAAGCTATAGCTTCGCAAAAACCATGTTGCCATAATATTTATGGCAAATTCTCGTGATCGCATGATTCTGAAAGTGATCCCACAATAACGAACATGACCTGGTCTGTGTTGTCGTGGAAAAGGTCTCCTTAGCGGCAAAGAATTAGCGTCGAGTCGGGTAACTTCGGACAGCGGGTAAATTCGGACATATTATGAGCCGTCTCATCAGAATTTTCACTGTTTGCTCAGTTATTTTTGTTTTAATTCCAAACAACTGATATATAAAGGAAATAATGTCAATGTCCGAATTTACATGCTGTCCGAATTTACCTGACTTGACCCTAACGATCTTGACATTACTTTTTGCTGAAAACTAATATCATCGCACACATATGATCGCTGTTGAATTATGAGCATGACCTTGAACTTACCCTTCCTGGTGGTTCAGGGTCAGTGTCTGTGAAACAACTAATGTAAAACTGACATATACTGAGCAGAAAATAAGCGCAGAATATGGTGCATTCAGCCTGGTCTGTGTCAACATCCTGCAAATAGAGAGATTTTTACGCGACACGTTAACTCATCTTCGCAAGCCAAGGGTACTCTGTTCCTTATCTACGTAAGGGTATTAAGTCTACTTTGTTCTTTACATGAATAACGAACAAAGTAGACTGCTATTCTCTGGTTTCGTCCTCAGATGTCAGGGTCACTAATGAGGCTTTATTAGCCGTAACTCAGTACGTAGTCTGGCCCATGTGCCTTCTTCTGAATGTATTCGTTGCTCTTGAAGGAGTTCTTTAAGACTTTAGTACCCTTGTCTAGCGAAGATGTCCTTTAACTGTATGTAAGTCACTTCGGGCAGAAGAGGAATGAGCGCCATGATGCTGAGACTGAAATAAGTTAAACGTACAGAAGAATCATAACCTAAGTCAAGTTCCATTCTTAGACTTCGGAATTATAAAGATAAGGCGTTAATGCTTTGAGCAAATTGATCAGACGGTACAAGCCAAGAAAGAGAAAATGAATGATATTTAAAGATTTTTTTCTACAAAAGTGTACTGAAAAGGTTGGGCATCAGCTTAATTTGAAGTATACTAACTTAATCTAATCGCTGTTATCTGAGTATGGCAGTTTGACATGCAGGTGTAAAGACCTTCCGCTTGAGTATAAACCGTTGCAGAACGGTCAGTCCGAGATATACATGCACAGAAAAGCTTACCTGTTTCAGAAGTTTAGCAAACCCAGCCAAGGAGTACGTAGCACACACTAGGAACCAGTAGATCCACAGGACCCCGGATGTGACAAATCCCTTTTGTTTCTCAAGGCGCTGGTATAACAGGACCAGTCCCTGTGTGAAAATATCAGTAGGTATCCTTAAAATTCTAAAATCGGGACATTAAAAATAATTATCGTAAATAATTTAAAAATTGAACAGTTTCCTTTTTAATGCCGTTATGCGTCTAAATGATGATTTAAGCCGCAACACGAGAAAACCAACAAAGTGGCTATGCGCCCAGCGCAGACTCAGATCAACCTGGGAATCCGCCCAGTCTGATCAGACTCTTCGCTAATCGCTTAAAGGGTAGCTAAGGGTCTAAGCTACCTCCATGCGGACAGCGAAGACTCTGATCAGACTGGGCGCACAACCACTTTGTTGGTTTTCTCGTGTCGCGGCTCATTTTAAAATGGGATGGGCAGAATGCCCCTTCAGGATCAGTCTGAGCTGTGTCTACACTATTTACTTTGTATTTCATAATATCAAAAATTTGACTATTTTGAATGTATAGAAAAATAGACAATCAATATTTGAGCCGCGACACAACAAAACCAACAATGTGGTTGTGCGCCCAGCACAGACTCAGATCAGCCTGGGCATCCGCCCAGTCTGATCAGAGTCTTCGCTGTCCGCATGGAGGTAGCTTAGACCCTTAGCTACCCTTTGAGCACTAACGAAGACTCTGGTCAAACTGGGCGGATGCCCAGGGTGACCTGAGCATGCTCTGGCCGCACAACCACATTGTTGGTTTTGTCGTGTCGCGGCTCATTTAACCCCTCTTCATCCAATATATCGCTGTAACAGAAAGGTTACTCACCAATATATCGTTGTAACAGAAAGGTTACTCACCAATATATCGTTGTAACAGAAAGGTTACTCACCAATATATCGTTGTAACAGAAAGGTTACTCACCAATATATCGTTGTAACAGAAAGGTTACTCACCAATGTGCAAGCTTCCAGATGAATCCGAAGATGTGTGGCATAAACAGGTTCTGGAAGCTTGACAGCGCATAGCAGTAACTGCAGTACTGTTAGGGTCTGAAAAAAAGCAAATGCTTTAATTTGATTTCTTTTTGAGGCAAGTGAATACATTATACAGTACATTCCATACTCACAGTGGTCTGGTAAACTTAGCTTGGTATTGATGTTTTGTAACATTGTCCTGCTTGGTATTTACAGATTAAATAGATTTGAAAAGGATTTAAAAGACATTGAAACGCATTGCATCTTTTGACAGACTTGTTTGCTTTCCCCTAATAATGTTAATAAAAAATATAGTAGTAAGATGACGAATCAGACACAGAATAATCGGATGTGCAGTAAGACGGTTATGTTGTTATTGATGTTACTATGAACCATATGATTGGTGAGCTATGATTTTATTCAATTTTCTATTTGTAGTTTAAATGTATGGCTATACCATTATGTTTTCTGACATTTTTTCAAAGGCTGATAGCTGTTGCTTCCTAGGGTCACAAAATACCTTTCAAAATGACCCTATTTGTATTTGCTTCTAGGGGAGCTAGTTATCCCTGAAGAGTTAATCTCCACTGAGAGAGGAGGAGGAAAAACAAGAGGCCCAAATGGGCCTGATATCGCTCACCTGGCTTTTGTATCCGAATGGTCCCCATTCTGATACAAAATTGGTCCAATTCCAGAGATTTTATCAATTTCACATTTTGCTACTTTTAGTAACAGAGGCCAACTTGTCTGGTCTTTATATATTTACTTTTGAAACATCTCAAGGCAATAATCATTTGCCACAAATTTCATCAAAATCCATTCAGGGGTTACTGGGATATTGTCAGTTTCATGTTTTGTGCTATTTTTAGTAACGGCAGATGGCGGCCATCTTATAATGCCAAAATGCAAAAAATTGAAAAGCTTTCATGCAAGGACCATTTTGACACAAAATTGGTCCAGTTCCATTGTAATTTTCTAATTTTCAAATTTTGCTATTTTAAGTAACAGAGGCCAACGGGTCAATATTTGTTAATTTGTGAAACACATCAAAGCAAGAATCATTTTGCCACAAATTTCGTCTCAATCGCTTCAGCGGTTAATGAGATGTTGTCATTTTCATGTTTTGTGCTATTTTTAGTAACGGCAGATGGCGGCCATCTTGGAATGCCAAAATGCAGAAAATCGAAAAAGCTTATTGAAATGATCATTCTGACAGAAAATTAGTCCAATTCCACTGAGATTTTCTTATTTTCACATTTTTCTATTTTAAGTAACAAAGGCCATTATGACTTGTCTATATTTAGTTACTTTTGAAATATCTCAATGTCATTTTATGTTTGTGCTATTTTTAGTAACGACAGATGTCGGCCATCTTGGAAGCCAAATTGCAATTAATCGAAACGGCTTCATGCAAGGAACATTCTGACACAAAATTGGTCGAATTCCATTCAAGGGTTCTTGAGTAATTGTCATTTTTATGATTGTACTATTTTTAGTAACGGCAGATGTCGGCCATCTTGGAAAGCCAAATTGTAATTAATCGAAATGGCTTCATGCAAGGAACATTCTGACACAAAATTGGTCGAATTCCATTCAAGGGTTCTTGAATAATTGTCATTTTTATGTTTGTGCTATTTTTAGTAACGGCCCCCATGGTGGCCATCTTGGATAGTCAACTGGCACAAAATTGAAATAATTCCTTTTAAGGACCATTGCTGACCAAATCTGACCACAATCGATTGCGTTTTCTTGAGATACTGACATTTGAGCAAAATCGGTCTTGTAAACGCTAAGTAGGTCACTGTGACCTAATTCCGCTATAGATTTTTTTCATTTTTACAATTTTTAATCCCAAGGTCCCATTAATGTTCTACGCAAACTTTCGGCCAAATATACCTAATGGTTCTGGAGAAGAAGTTGATTTTGTTGTTTTTGCTATTTTTAGTAACGGCGGCCATCTTGGATTCTTGACCTGACCCAATTTTACAATTTTGAAACCCTGCAGTCTGGTCATGCTCCATGTGAAATTTGAAACCCATGGGTGCAGTGGTTTTAGAGAAGAAGTTTGAAGTCGTTTGAATATGTCGTTTTTTGACATTGGCATTTGAGCAAAATTACACTCGTAAACAGAAAGTAGGTCACTGTGACAAAACTCCGCTACAGATTTTTTTCATTTTTACAATTTTGAATACCAAGGTTTTATTGATGTTCCATGCCAAAATTCAGACATATATACCTAGTGGTTCTAGAGTAGAAGTTTATTTTGTTGTTTTTGCTATTTTTAGTAATGGCGGCCATCTTGGATTTTCAGCCTGACCCAATTTTACAATTCTGAGACCCTGGAGTCAGGTCATGCTCCATGTGAAATTTGAGAACCATGGAACCAGTAGTTTTACAGAAGAAGATGTTTGAATATTTGTTTTTAGGTGTTGACGGACACATTCCGTGACGACGCACGACGCACGACGCACGACGCACGCATTGGTATGACAATAGCTCACTATGGCCCTTCGGGCCAGGTGAGCTAATAAAATCAGTAGAGTCGA
The DNA here is from genome assembly GCA_963989385.1 of Ctena decussata. Lineage (NCBI taxonomy): Eukaryota > Metazoa > Mollusca > Bivalvia > Lucinida > Lucinidae > Ctena > Ctena decussata. The sequence goes on along the minus strand of OZ022502.1, from coordinate 1,241,660 downwards.
TCCCCCTGAATTTTCTTTAAACTAAAAAAGAAAAAAACTTACTTCTTTGGCTCTTCCTCTCCATGACACCGAGTGTGGTTGGGAGGGCAGACTTATCAGGTATGTAAGATATACAGGTACTGTCAACCATAACCAACCGCTGGCTACCCAGATGAGGAATGTGTTCTGGAAACACTCGGTAAACTCCGGCCAGGTCTTATTGCCCCACAGCAAGTCCAAATCCTAAGATATACACTAGACGTTTATAACCTTAGAAAAATAGTGCCATTTATTTACTAGAATAGCTTCATAACCCCGCCCCATTATCCCACAAAGAAGTACATATCAAAATCCAGCAGTCAATTTAGTTTCATTAATCCACAAATGGGTTAGTTTCCTGACCCTTTGCAGAAGTTAGATTCATATTCCAAGGAAGAAATAGTTTCACTATCTTGCATTAGTCTATTTATTTCCATGAAGAAGTTCATTATCCAACCAACTTTTCGCCAACAAAGAAGTATCCCAAAAACAAGACCAGCCTAGTGGTGTTTTATCATCCCATAAAGACGTTTCATAAATAAAACAAGCAAATTCGATGAATTTATGTCCCCCGCCTTTGGTGAAAAGAAGGGAGGATGCAAAATTCCAAAATGTACAATGTCCAAAACAATATGAGGACATACACACAATTTGATAGATTTGAACTCGAAATATGGCTGAGTTCGAAATGCATGAAAAGTAAGAGAAAATCATCTGGAGATTCTACAAAAACCACATGCAAGCTCTCAGACCATGTTAAAACACCTGCACAGCTTCAAAATCCTTAGAGGAGCTGACAAATGCTTCCTTCCTAAATACACAAGAAGCTAAGCCCAGGGGCCGTATTCATAAAGCCACTTAAATCGTTGCTATGCTGTTGCTAAGGCTAAATATCTATAAAGGAGATTGCTTACAACTATGAAATTTTGTCTGGAGGAACAGTCTTTGTAAGACTGTTCCTCCAGAGCAAATTTCATAGTTGTAGGGAATCTCCTTCAAAGAAATTTAGCCTTAGCAACAGCATAGCAACGACTTAAGTCGTTTTATAAATACGGCCCCAGGTCCCCACAGAAAAAAGGTTTCATTATTCTCCAACGAGTTATGGATGTTTTGTTTTTTCAACTATCTCGCAAAGATATGTTTTTATTATCCCCCATAAAGGTATGAATCGTTATCCCACAGGGGGCGCGGGTGGGGGTTAGTTTCATTGTACCACAAATAATTATCCCACGAAAAACTGCTAAAATCTTCCTCTCTGCCCCTCATTAGAACCAGCAATATATATTTTAGGGATAAATATTTAAAAGAAAAATACTCGGAAATGATCATTAAACAGCTCTTCTTCTGCATCTTTTTTTTTTTATCTATTTTTTTTGCTTCGGCTTTAGCCGTATAACCTTACTATTGACCTACATTTTAAGTATTTCATTGGCCAATGTAAATACACCCGGATTTTGGTGTAAGTAGCTTACTTTCGCTTTCTCTTTCTACTTTCAGTTTCATTTGACTGCTGGCCTATAAACCGTGTCGAGATGAATCTAGATATTTCGGTCCAAATCGCTTTTTGCCAAAGAACATTTCGCCTGTCATGTCGCTCATGTAAAATATAAAACCAACAAAATAACTTGACACAGAAATCGAAGGAAGTAATTGTTGCTGCCTAAGCTGTTGATGTTGTGTTGGAACTGCGACACTTTTAAGATCAGCCAACAAATCCTTATTGTTATGTGCAACACAGACAGACCCAATCAAAATTCAACAGCATTTCCGAAATCGAAACCCCAACACCAACAACAAATTTGCATATCAACATGCGCATCCGTACAATCTGATCAGCACATTCGATATCTTACATGTACCTGACTCATACATATTTCAGTACACACTTCTATTTAATCTAAGCCGATTATCTTTTTTTAAAGATATTTCTTGTTTATTTTTATTTTTTAACAAAATTAATGATATGAAACCTGATATAAGTATGGTTTGTATCAGTTACAAGGGAAGGGCATTTTTACATTTTAGCAGATTTCACAACAATTATGGGAATTTCGCTGATATTGCACTATTAATGTCATTGTCATTTCTGTGCGCGTGTAAATGAACGACTCAGTCTGTTAACTTATCACTCACGGTAGGTCGAAATTCGATACCGTTAAGGTGGTGATTTGTGGTAAATACAAAAATCTGCATAAAACCATAAAAAAATTAACGTACCTCCCTGAAAGTTTGCTGACTTATTATTTTTGTTGTTCTCTACATTTTAGAATACAGAATAGAGGGACATGCTGTTAAAAAAAAGTGTTTTATATTGAAATATCAAAGGGTAATTTTGTGCGCAGAAATCTAGAAAATTAACTTCATTCTTGAAAATATACTTCGCTCTGAAGTTTCTTTAATGCATTAAAAAGAGCGTCCTAGCAATTTTTTTTTCAAATTTGTAAGGTAGACCAGATGAAAACAGTCACTTTTTCTCAAATGTCTGACCATGTATGGTGCATGTACACTGCGTGCATTAATTAAATACAGGTAGAGCAGTTATATCTTTATCATACTCACAGTATAGCATAAAAGTTCTATATATTGGGACAGTTAGGTCTGAGCAAATGGTCCAAACCCAGATCAGAAAGGAGCAGTCTAATCAAGATCTACACTGTTTGCCATCCCATTTGCATTTTTTGGGCACATTACTGCACTGTAAAACCAAACTGTTCCTATTTTAGGACAGTTATGGTAATTATTTTCAGTGTCCCAATATTTAGAATTTTTAGACCATTTTTACATCTGCCCGGCCTGAAAGTGTGTGAAAAAAATGGAAAAAATAATTGCTAGGACGCTCTCCATAATGTATTAAAGAACCTTCAGACCCTATTACATTTTTAATAATGATGGTTATTTTTCAGATTTTTGCGCACAAAATTACCCTTTGAAATTTTCTTATTTAAACCCTTTTTAATTCAACAAGTCCGGCATTTTTGGATTCTGAATCGTGAGAAATAACATAAAGAAGACATCTGCACATCTGCTAATTTTGGGGAAGATCTGTTATATTTTCAGCATTTTATGCAGATGTTTTACTTCGCCCAAAATCAGTGATTATCACCACCTTAACCAATTTATTGTTAGTGTCCAATACAAGGAACAATGGCAAATAATGTAGACCCAGATCAGACGCCGCAATACGCGGCATCTGATCAGGGTCACTTTATTTGCATTAGACAAATTTTAAATGAAAAAAGAAGGTTAAAAAAGGTAAACAAGAAATATCTTTAAAACAAGAGAATCACGGGCCACAAAGCTCACCAGATCTCTAGCTCAAAATTGCTATCACATTTGTATAGGCTTAAAATTGTACAGGCTAATACAAAATATACAACTACAAAGTCTCAGTCTGAGTCTGTTGAGTTGATTACAAAATACACAGCTATTTTCCACATTGTAAACAAAAAAGGATCATTTCAAAGGATTTTTACTATTTTTTCCTTTTGGTTGCCATGACAACTGATCGAAATGAGCAGTGTGCAGAAAAAATATAGGGCTGATGGACGACCACTCAAGGAATATTTCTAAAAAAGTAAGCTCTGACTGTTTGCGATTGCTTAGCAATGAAGCCCATTTTTTGCTTTTCCATTATAAAATTGCCAACCAAACATGTCCTTTGAACAATGACAATTGAGAAGATAAAATCTGTAAAGGCTAACATAATTAGTATGTCTATGAAGTGTCTGCCGCATAGAACATATGGTTTCTGAGGAGATGATTTAAGTTTTTTTTTTTTTTTGGTTTCCATGGCAACCAATAAAATGAGCAATGGACCAAAAACATAAAGCTGATAGAAGTCTTCTTAGGGACATTTCTGTAAAAGTTTTGTCAAAATATCTGCAAAGGCTTGGCAGTAAATGCCGTTTTTCAATTTTCCCTATTATAAGTCTATGGGAACTCTAAGTTGCCATCGCAACCAAATAGCCAATTTTCATAAAAAAACCCCAAAAAACTTTCAATGCCCCAGCCCAAGGATGCTACAGGTGAAATTTGGGCCAAATCGGTCCAATGGCTTCGGAGAAATAATTTTTAGTAATTTTTCGTTAAATTTTTGCATTTTGGTTTCCATGGCAACCAAAAAAAGAGCAATGGGTCAAAAAACATATGGCTGATAGAAGACTTCTAAAGAAAGGTTTCTGTAAAAGTTTTGTCAAAATATCTGCAATGGCTTGGCAGTAAATGCTATTTTTCAATTTTCTCCATTATAAGTCTATGGGAAATCTAAGTTGCCATAGCAAGCATGATACCTATGATACCCGTAATGCATACTATTGATGCTTGAATGCATTCCACGCCGATGTGAGTAACAGCTTAGACTATAGCGAGTCCAGACTGTCACTCAAATCAGCATAGCCATACAAGCATGATACCCATGACACTTATAATAGATACTACTAATACCGACTATATACACATTTCACGATGTTTGAATGCATTCCACGCTGATGCGAGTAACAGCCCTGACTGCGGCGAGTCCAGACAGTCACTCAACATCAGCATGGACATACAAAAACGATGCCTATGATATTTATAATTCATATTATTTATTACTGACTATATTACCATTACACGATGTTTAAATGCATTCCATGCTGATGCAAGTGACAGCCCTGACTGCGGCGAGACCAGACTGTCACTCAACATCAGCATGGACATACAAACACGATACCTATGATATTCATAATGATATGCATATTTGTTGTTGGTGTTGGGAATGCTGTTGAGTTTTGATTGGGGGTGGTCTGTGTTGAACATAACAATAAGGACTGGTTGGCTGACCGCCCCACATATAACCTTAAAAGTGTCGCAGTTCCAACACAAAATCAACAACTAAACCAGCAACAATTGCTTAATTTCATCTTCGATTTCTGTGTCAAGATTTGTTTTGCTTTCATACTTTACATGAGAGGCGAAATGTTCTTTGACAGAAAGCAATTTGGACCGAAATATCTAGATTCATCAGGACACGGTTTATGGGCCAACAGTCTTAGATGAAAATGAAACTGAAAGTAGAAAGAGAAAGCGAAAGTAAGCTACTAACATCAAAATTCCGAGTGTATTTATATTGGCCAATGAAATACTTAAATGTAGGTCAATAGTAAGGTTATACGGCTAAAGCCGAAATATTTAAACCAAACACCCCTTAATCACACTGGTCTGGCATTCATCACAGGCAACGAAGGCAACGTACTAAAAACTCGATTTTTTTTCGCATATCTATTACATTAATTTCAAACTATTATTCTTACGGACCCGGCAGTTTGTTATACCTCTTAGTCAGACCAGATTTTTGAAGAAATTCCGTCTAGTATATATGCAGTGCTTGAATTAGTTTCTTTACCGATTCGTTGCATAGACGTTGTAGTCCAAAAATTGTTTTCAAGCATTTCTTGAATATGCATATGAATTCAGTAAAACTTTTGATTCCTATTTCAAGAGCCGGGGATCGGATGGTCCGTGACACTATACTTCTGAAACAAACTTATCCAGATGAGCAGAACAAGCAAGATTCATGTACGTTGTCTTCGTTACCTATGTTGAATGCCAGACCAGTGTGTTAATTGACAAATAGACTCATCCAATTTAACAGGACAGAAGAGTCCACTGGGTATAAATGGGTTAAACAGCGGCTAACAAGCTGCATTATCAATATTTCTCCCTGTGTCAAAAATCTGTAATCCATGTAAATGTGACGAACATTAGTTCAGTATCATACAATGAAGTTAATTTAAATAAGTTCGAATGGCGAGTTTGTAAAACTGAAAAGCCTGTTAACCCAGCAGTAAATGAGTATGTTGGATTAAAGGCAGCAGAAGAAGGATATGGGCTCCGTCTATCAAATACAGGGTCACCATCCAATGCACTGACCCTACGGCAACAAGGCTATAAGTTGAAATAATTGTAAAGGCAAATTGTGGGCAGGCTCATCTGCGCAAGTTACAGATTTCCAAGGGCGCGGATGCAGCGAAAGGATATGGGCTCCGTCTATCATTATACAGGGCCCAATATACGGTGGGTCACCGTCAACGTCCACTGCACTGGCCGTACGGCAACAATGCTATAAGTTGGTTTAAACAATATTTTATTCAAAGGTTTTATACATACATATGAATAATAGAGTGAAGCAATACAGGATCTGACAGTAAGCGTAACGCTTATATGTAAGTCATCTCCTGATGCTACAATGCTATAAGTTAAAATATCTGTCAAGGCGAATTGTGGACAGGCTGATCTGTGCATGTTGAAATTACATATTTCCAAATGCAAATACGCAAGTGCGTATTAAAATTATGTCAAAATGACAATTTTCAACAAGCAACAACATGTTTTCTTGCTAAAATTCTATAAATTAGACAAGTGTTCAATAAAAAAATACCAAGAGCTTTATCTTAATGTGGTTCCGCTCAGCTCCACTACCACGATTAAGTACACTTGGACCAATCCCTACGCTTTATGTTTAGTTCTGAACAATAAATAGAGCTACATTAAGCATGGTACCATTTAGCGTGAGAGCCAGGCGTTTCAAGGTAACAGCGAGATTTCTGTGTTCAATAGCTCTACATCGTTTTAATTCACTGTGCTTGTTTAAAAATTAATGGGTACCGTCGTTCAATAGGTCTCACTGACCGTCAATAGATCAATTATTGGCTTAGATAGGTAGTATCTATGATCACGGTTTATAATGGTAAAAAAGCAGTTTAACCTCTGTTAAGACGAACTAATCCACAGCGGATTTCGACTAAAACAGACTCCGAGGTCATGGATTCCATTCCTTTATTTGTCCGAGGAACCAATCAGTAGCAGTTGCCACGACCCATTGAGTATATTACTGCTACTAACTCTTTTACTTTTATCATCATTATTATTGAGGATTACACTATTGTATATATTACCTTAACCTCAGTTATTGATAGGATAAAGTCGGACAAATCATTGCAAACAGTGAATATCCAGATGAAACGGCTCATAATGAACCGTCTCATCAGGATTTTCACTGTTTGCCCATTTCATTCTGTTTTAGTTCCAAATAACTGACATATAAAGGAAACAATGCCACTGTCAGATTTTACCCGCTGTCCGAATTTATCCTAACTCATGAAATTTGAAAATGGGTTAATAATTAACTCACCAATATTGGTTCTCCATCACATATACTTTCCATGCTTAATCAAGAATGAATCCATTTTGAATGAGATTTTAATACGGGGTAACAACCAAGGTCGTTCTCACATAAAAGAATTGCAAAGGACGAATGGTTATGGTATTACAAATAGTCATTGCTATTTTAAGAACACAAATATCTTAATCAATGAGCTGATAATTTACTGTGCTTTTTGTTTCATATAATGGTAAAGTATTAGATCTATATGCTTGAGTGATTTGCGAGTTTACGGGGATTTTTTCCCGACAGTATTTCGATAATATCAGGACGATGGGAGGATGAGAATGAAAGGCTTTGTGTAACGAAGCCCGTTTATTTTAGTACATATATTCGCCTTCAGCGGGATTCGAACCCGGACCGCTAGCTTAGCAGGCAAGATCCAGTCCACTGAGCTACCGTGGCTCCTATTTTATGATCAAAAAGGCGGGTTTAATATCGTACTATAACTTCTAGTATAATTTGAAACTGTGGAGACATGATAACATATGTAAAACTATCCGGGCTTATTTTTGTAAAATATGAAAAGATGAATTTGTTCATCCACCCGTGCAAGACCTTGCTAGGTCAATGTACACCATTATTAACCTTTTCAAGATGGGAGACTCATTTAGGGGACATTAGCAACAGTGCAGACCCAGATCAGACGCCGCAGAACGCGGCGTCTGATCAGGATCTTCACTGTTTTGCTTATAGGAATTGCTATGAGAAAATACAATAAAATGAAAACACCCACCACAGAATTTTAAAACTAGAAATGGACTCATCCAAATGATAAGAATGGGCAAGTCCACTGTTCGAAAAAGGATTAACCCTAAATATTGATTATATTTGGACAAGCGTATTTTTTTCACACGAGGTTCAGATGCCGTTACGAGGCGACGTGACGTCATCGGTAAGGATTTCCAGGGGATTCCCCACGCAGGACAGTCAATCACGCTATATTGTACGTTTACTGGGTGGTGTTAAAATTTTGCATGATGCATGTTTTTATATAAATCATGACGCTATGAATGTAGGTATTTAAGTGTGAAATATTGTTCTTCTTTTTTCGTTGTAGATCTACTTTCGATTTCTACTTTCGGTTTAATACAGTGGACTCGACAGTATCGGATCAAGTTCAATAAAAATCCTGTTTTGTTGAACGTGAATGATAAAAGTATATATGTTATGACACATAACAGTTGCAAAATATCCCCTCTATCTATCCATGTCAAAATAGTTACGAAATTTATTCCTTAAAGGGCAGATAATCTATCGAGGCTTACAGGAGGGTCTTACGACAGTAACGAATCAGGTGCGACAGTATCGGATCATATGATGTTATTTTATAGGAGAGTTTCTCCGAGGCATTCTGAAAACCTTCTTAGCTTCAATAATTTTGCTACATAAACAGTTGGACCTATTAAACACCCAGGGGAAACTTTTACAGCCTTTCAACGATATTTTTCATGTGGACTTCACCAGCAACGGTTGTGTCTGTTAAATAAAAGTTAAATGTATACAAAAGTACAAGCATGCCCAAAATTCTTAATTCAGTAATCCCCTTCGCCCCATAGCATGGAACTACTCAAACAATAAAGATCATAAACTGCCTTTGCAAAGTGTAGACCCTGATAAGACCGTAGTGTATGCTCAGGATCAACAAATTTACGGTGATTTTCTGCCTTAACGACATTTCAGTGCAATCAGTGTATAAATACTACATGGTCATTCAACGACTTTTCCGGCATTAATCTGAGTCTACACAGTGTACAGATGTCCATCCGATGAACACCAGTCATTACTGGGTTCACATATATGCGAGCTGGTCTCGGATGTTTCTTCAGAATGTTTAGCAGAAGCTTAGTTGTGCTACGCATAACCATCATTATCATACGCTAGAATGTGGGCGTGGGATGGGGGATATTTTACAAAAAGGATGTTGTCTTAGTTTTATACTGATCTACTTTGAAAGAAGACACAGCAGTCACTCAGGTAGTTGATTTATGACTTGTTTTCAGCATCAGGCCATACATCTAACATGCAGTTTTCCAGCTGAGGCCTGTATTTCAGTTCAAAATATATAATGATCCGTTACTGTCGCACATCGGTGCCTCACTTTTCAAGTTTTTTGTTTCATCAAATACTGAGATGTCACAAAAACAATGACTGCCTTCAATTTTAGGGATGCCAGGACACATTAGAAAGCAAAATTGGTTTCAATCGCCTAATGGTAAAATAGTTTAAATACTAGTAACCGAAATCTATTTTGGGGTAACGAGCTACAAAATGCAAGCACCGCTGAAGAGGGGCCAAGCTTTTCAACAACTCTGATTTGTTTCTCAGCTGCAGATTTCGATCGAATTTTCACCCTGCACTTTGCGATTGGTCGACATTGATGAATGTAATATAATGGTAAAAAATATTTGCTTCATTTGTGAGAAAAATGGGCGATAACCTACAAGTGATCCGATACTGTCGATGATCCGATACTGTCGAGTCCACTGTACACACGTACAAACTGTGCATCAAGTTGGTAACTGTTTTGTTATCAGGTCAATCTCAAGATTGACAGAGGTCCATTTTGAATTCCAAATTGTACCGCTCAATCTTGAGATAGGTCATTGTCGCTACGGTCAAAATTACGGTTGTGGGTGCCTACCTACATAGCTCACTTGAGTCATATTCATGAAAGTTTTTGTCAACTCTTCAGCTAGAGACATATAACCAACCAAAAAAATCCATTTATCTTTTTTTTTTTAGTTTTTTCTTGTTTTTATATTTTATTTTATTCATTTCTTTTTCTTTTTCCGTCAAAATTATTAAGAGAAAGCGTCCGGTTCCAGCGAGAGTCAATGTTTGTCCAGACACAGTAATTTGATGCATTTAAATAACTAAATAATTCTTTTTTCGCGCGAAGGGGATTAAGACAATTTTACATGTATCGGTTGCTGTTTATTCGCAGTCTTCTAAACTACGTTTAATGTACTTCAGCGGTTAATTTTCAGCAAAATCCCATAGAAGACGATTGTGTGTCGCCAACCAATCTACCCGCATGATCATCCGATGACGTCACTCAGGGGATTCCCGTTATCTCCTATAGGCAATGCGCCAAGCAACATTATTTGCCGACGAGAAATTTTAGATTTTATCGTTCACTAACTCAGGTACAGTCAAACCTGTTTATGTGGTCACCTCTATTTAGGTAGATAGATACTGAATTAAAATATTGACGAGGCATTCATTTCATTATACCAGCTGAATAGCCCAAAGGGCTATAAAACATTTGGATAAGAAAAATAAAACTTTCACCGTTTTGTTTTCCTCAAAATTAAAATTTTGTATTTCTTTATTCATTTTTACACATTTTTCATTTAAATTAATGTCTCTAGCACATGAATGCACTTTCATTTCTGCAAATCATATAATCTATAATATAGAATATTTGAAACAAACTGGTAAAAAAATCAGTTATCTTGATAATAAGTATACTTTTACATTTTTTCTAAAAAATGCAATAAAATTGAATTTCATGAAAAACGTGAAAAATATATTCAATCGATGGGGCATGCTTATGCATATTATTTTAGTAAAACTTACATTGTGTAATACAGAATACCAAAAAAAAAAAAAAAAAAAAAAAAAAAAACAACTAGAAACATGGTAACTCAAAGGGCCCCGCCTTTATGAAACTGTTGATGACATTTAAGTCGTATGTGCCCGACCAGAAATAACAATACCAGCCTTCTATTATCATGCTGTTCCTTCATATTAAATATGTCGTTTGAAATTAAGCCTCTGGCAGTGTCATTAAGATATGGGCAAAATACACAATTATGATTGATTAAAGCATGGGCAACAACTCCGTGAGGCAGGAAACTGATGTTACCATTCTTGCATTCTGCACACCTTCAGATCATCTAATGATGCTTTATATTTGTATCAGGTTTTATAAAAATATCTTCAAAGGCTTTATAGTTATACAGCAGACAAGATTTCCATACCTAAAATAACAAAGGGAAGTTGTATTTATGGTTCTTTTTCTCTGAACATTGTCTGATGATGTTTATATTTGTACCAAGTTTTGTGCAAATATCTTAAACAGTTTTAAAGTTAGAGAGCAAACATGTTTTCTAGACTGTAAGCTAGCAAGAGGAAAAATTCTGAAAAAAAAATGTAGATGGAGATACAGTTCTTATTCTCTGCATATTGTCTGATGATGCTTTATATCATGTACAAGTTTTATGAAAATATCATTGGTGGTTTTAAAGCTATAGAGCCAGTGACCTATATTATAGGTCACTGATAGAGTGGACCTGATTTCTATATTTAAAATTACAAAGGGGCATAATTCAGTAAAAAATGTAGACAGAGTTAGGATTCTTGTTCTCTGCTCATTATCTGATGATGCTTTACATTTGTACCAAGTCTTGTGAAAATATCTCTAACTGTTTCAGAGTTAAAGAGCGGACAAGATTTCTGTACACAAAATTACAAATGGGCATAATTCAGTAAATACTGTAGGCAGAGTTATGGTTCTTGTTCTCTGCACATCGTCTGATCATGCTTTACATTTGTATCAAGTCTCGTGAATATATCTCTAACAGTTTCTGAGTTATGAACTGGACACGATTTCTGTACTCAAAAATACAAAGGGGCATAATTCAGTAAATAGTGAAGGCAGAGTTATGGTTCTTGTTCTCTGCATATTGACTGATGATGCTTTACATTTGTACGAAGTCTCGTGAAAATATCTTTAAAGGTTACAGAGTTATGAGTGGACATGATTTCTGCACTCACAATTTCAAAGGGGCATAATTCAGTAAATACTGTAGGCAGAGGTATGGTTTTCGTTCTCTGCACATCATCTGATCATGCTCTACATTTGTTCCAAGTCTCATGAAAATATCTTTCATGACTTCAGTTATGGAGCAGACACGATTTGTGTACTCAAAATTTCAAAGGGGCATAATTCAGTAAAAATTGTAGGCAGAGTTATGGTTCTTGTTCTCTGCACATCGTATGATCATGCTTTAAATTTGTACCAAGTCTCGTGAAAATATCTTTAACGGTTTCAGAGTAATGGAGCGGACACGATTTCTGTACTCAAAATTTCAAAGGGGCATAATTCAGTAAAAATTGTAGGCAGAGTTAAGGTTCTTGTTCTCTGCACATTGTCTGATAATGCTTTACATTTGTACCAAGTCTCGTAAGAATATCTCTAACGGTTTCAGAGTTATGGAGCGGACACCATTTCTGTACTCAAAATTTCAAAGGGGCATAATTCAGTAAAAACTGTAGGCAGAGTTATGGTTCTCGTTCTCTGCACATCGTATGATCATGCTTTAAATTTGTACCAAGTCTCGTGAAAATATCTTAAACGGTGTCAGAGTAATGGAGCGGACACGATTTCTGTACTCAAAATTTCAAAGGGGCATAATTCAGTAAAAATTGTAGGCAGAGTTAAGGTTCTTGTTCTCTGCACATTGTCTGATAATGCTTTACATTTGTACCAAGTCTCGTAAGAATATCTCTAACGGTTTCAGAGTTATGGAGTGGACACGATTTCTGTACTCAAAATTTCAAAGGGGCATAATTCAGTAAAAATTGCAGGCAGATTTATGGTTCTTGTTCTCTGCACATCGTCTGGTGATGCTTTACATTTGTATCAAGTCTCATGAAAATATCTTTAACGGTTTCAGTGTTATGGAGCGGACACGATTTCTGTACTCAAAATTTCAAAGGGGCATAATTCAGTAAAAATTGTAGGCAGAGTTATGGTTCTTGTTCTCTGCACATCGTCTGATGATGCTTTATATTTGTATCGAGTCTCGTGAAAATATCTCTAACGGTTTTAGAGTTATTGAGCGGACACGAAATGATGACGGACGGACGGACGGACAAGGTGATTACTATAGGGCCTCCGCAGACTTCGTCTGGCGGGGCCCTAAAAAACAAAAAAACATTTCACCATTGTGTTTCCTAGAAAAACAATGTTTAAGTTAAAGAATATGCCCAAAACAGACTGCCCAAATTCTGCACCTGCTGCAAACACGGCCGGTCCTTGCCTTATCATTTATTTTCCTGTTATTCTGGTTCTACCATAGAGTAATGCCTACAAAAATGCGCAGATGGAATGAAAACTGTGAAGACCTTGATCATTCTGGTTCCTAAGGAACAGTCTGATCTTGGTTCCGCTGTTTGTGCAGACCTATCTGCCCAAAAACTTAGGATCTTTACGGTAGACATTGTTAGTGTGTGTATATACTCCACAGTTGATCGATTTCACCATGAACAATAACTCTCTTTTGTTTTAACAAAGTAAAAACACAGCTGAATACCTTAGGGGGCCACCTGGCTTAAGTAGCCACCTTTTCTGGGTTCCTAAAGCTAAAACACAGTGCAAATGAACCTGTATTAAGGGATCACCTGTCTTGAGCAACCGATTTTTGGGGTTCCCTTGCGTGACCCCTTAAGACAAGTTTGACTACATATGAACCGTCTTATGGGTTCAGGTGAACTTTAGCAATGCTGCCGAGAAAACTGGTGAGGCCGAGCGGATACATAGGCTTATCCAAATCTTCACTGTATGGCGCTTTTTCACCTGTCGTACCCAGGTTTATGGTACTATAAGCTAAGTGTTTTCTCTCTCTCTCTCTCTTAAACGTAAGCACTATACAAATACAATACTCGTAAATCAGGTTTGTCACACCCATAACTGCTCATACACCCAGCAGGTATGTGACGTTGAAATGACGTAGTACTGACGTCGATGCGACGTAATGACGTCGCATCGACGTCAGTACGACATCATTTAAACGTTATGTGTCTGCTGGGCACCATAGGGAATTTAACAAGCATAAAACTTAAGCATCTAAGCAGAGTGAGTGAGTGAGTGAACTCGGGTTTAACGTCCCACCAACGAGGTCATATGGAGACGGGACCTCGGTTTAAAGTCTCATCCGAAAGACCGGAGAAGCGGGGGATCGAACTTGCGACCCCTGGACTGGTAGTCTGGAGTGTTATCCACTACGCTACAGCCGCTCCTATCTAAGCAGAGTCTTGCATATACCACTAACCAGCATTACTGGAAAGTACCATCAGAACATAGAAAGAAAGGCAACAAGAATTCCGCGGAATGCGGCGTCTCGCCTGCTGGCGCTTTGTCACTCAGCAAAGATGTATGCATGACCCAAGTTTCATGGCTCTAGCCTTTATAGTTTCTGAGTAACAGACCTAAATGGAAAAACTTGACAAAAATTGCAAAGTCAGCCAACCGTAAAATATAGGTCAAGACTCAATACAGATGATGGTTTTGAGATTTACTCTTCTAGATGTAAGCATGAACCAAGTTTCATGGCTCTAGCCCTTATAGTTTCTGAGAAAATGACCTAAATGCGAAAACTCGACAAAAAATTGCAAAGTCAGTCAACCGTAAAATCTAGGACAAGACTCAACACTGATGATGGCTTTCAGATATACTCTTCCAGATGTACGCATGACCCAAGTTTCATGGTTCTAACCCTTATAGTTTCAGAGAAAATGACCTAAACGCAAAAACTCGACAAAAAATTGCGAAGTCAGTCAACCGTAAAATCTAGGTCAAGACTCAATATTGATGACAGCTTTCAGCTGTACTCTTCCAGATGTATGCATGACCCAAGTTTCATGGCTCTAACCCTTATAGTTTCTGAGAAAATGACCTAAACGCCAAAACTCGACAAAAAATTGGGAAGTCAGTCAACCGTAAAATCTAGGTCAAGACTCAATATTGATGATGGTTTTCAGCTGTACTCTTCCAGATGTATGCATGACCCAAGTTTCATGGCTCTAGCCCTTATAGTTTCTGAGAAAATGACCTAAACGCAAAAACTCGACAAAAGTTTACGCCGACGACGACGCCGCCGCCGCCGCCGACACCGGAAAAGCAATACATATGTCTCGCCTCTGCTTCGCAGGCGAGACAAAAACTTAATGCCAGACATATGTCGGGGAATAATTCTACTTAGACTACACAGCACTTGCATAGTCTTTTTGCATGATTACGCCACTGTGGGTTAGCTGCCACTCACAAGGGAGGTAACTCTATCAGAATTAAATTTTTCTCTCAATTAGGTGACTCTCTATTTCAAGTACTGCTACTCTGAACGGAATGAATCTGCTCACTCAAAACATCTGACTCCCTCTAAGATTAGCCTCGTATTATGGCAAAGGGGTACATCACATCCCCATTTTTGCCATGGGAAACAACTTTTGTGACATCCCATTTTTTCATCTGGATGAAGAAATCCCTCCAAATATGGGGTGTGACCTTGAAAGAAAGAATTTGCTCTGAGAGAACCAAATTCTTTCCTTTAAGCACTGACCCCCATTGAGGAAGGAGACAAAAGTAAAAATGGTGTTAAGTTGGAAAGCAAACAATTGTTGGTAACAGTGAACTCCCTTGGGGATTTAGTCATACAATTCAATTTTCCCAACACAGAGCCCTAGATAAGAGGGAGTATTTGGTGATAATTTGGGACAGTTTTTGATAATTCTGGATAAAAACATATGTTGTGACCCCTTATCTGAACCGTCTCGATGAGAGGGTTCAGATGAGGGGTCACAACATTATGGTTTCAATGAGAAATAAAGAAAATCATCCCTCAATTATCACCAAATACTCCCTCTTATCTAGTGCTCTGCCAACAACCGGAAATACCAATAACAACTCAACAGTTTATCTTGCATTTGTAGAAAATAATTTATTGAGTAAAAAGGAATAACTTGTTTCATTCCCATTATGTCTTTCAGATAAATACAACAGACACGTAACATTCACTAGATATAACCACTGCAATAAAACAAGTACTAAACATGTTCAAACATGTTCAAATGTGTCTAAACATATTTAACTACCTTGTATATCCTAAAACATATATAACCTGATTATGTAACATCGCTTTACTCTGTTTTACTTAGGTCAAAACCTTTTGTCTTGTGATTATTTATATTTCATTTCAGTTACAGCCAAGTTTAACTCTTTAAGCACCAAAAAGCAGACGACAAAATTTACGTCTGCAAAAATTAAAAAACTGCCTTGTCCAAGGCATTTCATATTGAAACGTCAAAGACTAGAGGTAAGGCATTTCATATTGAAACTTCAATGACTAGAGGGCAAACACTGTTGATCTAGCTGTGGCGGCTCACTATGAGCCGCCTCATCAGGATCTACGCTGTTTGCAAATTATGCTATTTTTGTCACTGGTGCTTAAAGAGTTAAACTAGAGTTTTTATTACAGTAAGAATGCATGATATGAATTAGCACATCTCAGGAAAGGCAACCGTTCTTTTTCCCCCCCTCTTCTCAATGGGGTCAACCCTTTATTTTATGCAAAGGCCCCATTTTGGGAGGGATACATCATCTGGTGAAGCTAATAGGAAGTCCCGGAAGTTGTTTACCTTTGTAAAAACAGACCCCAACAATAAAGGTGTACCCAGACACCTTAATATTGTACAATTTTACAGGCAGTTAAGACTCAAATCTGGCCAAAAAGCATGCCTACAATATGTGTGGATTAATCAGAGCTCTAGATAAGAGAGGTATTTGATGATAAGTGAGAGATAGTTTTTTTTCATTTCTCATTGAAACCATATTTTGTGACCACTCAAACCATATTTTGTGACCACTCATCTGAACCATCTCGTCTAGATGGTTCAGATGAGTGGTCACAATGTATGTTTTTATGGAGAAATAACAAAAGTTATCCTTAATTATCTCCAAATACTCCCTCTTATCTAGAGTTCTGTGTTTCTGTTTACACAACATACGTCTGCAATCCCCCTCCCCCACCATCTACCCCACCCCAGCTTCATTTTACACTAAAATAGTTTGATTAATATACGTATTAGTATTGATTTCAAAAACGTTCCTATAATTTTAACGAAGATCATAAAGAGACCTAGAAACAATGAGAGAAAATGATTCTGCAACTAAAACTTCTGATGGCAGGTGATAAACAAATGACAAAGGATAGACACACAAGAATGGCAAATTATTTCAAAGTTGGTTGGTTGGTTGATTTGATGCTTAACGTCCACGGTAAACAACTAAGGTCATGTCGGGACGGTCAGTTAACCTAACCACACTATTCCTGGGCAGGCTTAGACCTCCTAAGGGGTTAACAAGTACTAAGTGCACATACTTTCGCCAGTAACTGACAACTGCCCTTCTTGAATCAGCGGAGGGAGAAACGAAAGTATGTGGCCAGACCGGGATTCGAACCCAGGACCTCTGACTTACGAGTCAGGTGCCCTACCGATTGCGCTACCCGGCCCGGCTATTTCAAAGTACTACAGGATGTAAAACTTAACATTTAAATGAGTTTTCCTACAACAGCAGATGTATTGTTTCTCTCTCAACAGATTTGCCAGTATAAATAAATTTCAATATATAAATATCCAACTAATGCTGTGCTGTAGTTTAAGAATATAAAATATTGTCACAAGAAATATCAGCCATTTCTTCTTTTATCTGATACAGCTACAAAAAAAGTTAAAGAATAAGGATTTATCATATGACGTCGCTGTTATTCAGTGGATAACGTCGTGTCATAAAAATCTTATAACCACATGTGTAATAATACTTTGGCGCATGCACATAACCTCATTGCCTACGTCCGTGTCAACAATGCTTTTTCTTATTGAAATAATGTTCAATTTGAAGGCGTTAAAATCCCATTTTAAAGGGTCATATGATAAACAGAATCTAATCTAACACTCGTGGTCATTTCATATGAAATTAATGAAACTCGCCAAGGCTCATTTCATAAATTTCATATGAAATGAACACTCATGTAAGATCCCCTATATGTACGTTCAAGTCACGAATTACTGAAATGTATGCAAAATGACAATTTTTTAAGGTGTATAGGTACACATTCATGTTACTAAGGAAAAATAACTTCTGTGGTTTCCTGTTTGCTTCCCAGAAGAACAAACCCCCTTCAAAATAGAACATGCTTTTAAAGAAAAGAATTGGCTCCTAGAGTATATTCTTTCAAGATTGATTGATTGATTTGTTGTTTAACATCCACAGTAAACAGCTATGGTCATGTCGGGACAGTCAGTTAACATAACCACACTATTCCTGGGCAGGCTTAGACCTCCTAAGTGGTTAACCAGTACTAAGTGAACTTACTTTCACCAGTAACTGACAACTGCCCTTCTTGAATCAGTGGAAGGAGAAATAACAGTGGCCAGACTGGGTATCGAACCCAGGACCTCTGGCGTATAAGTCAGATGCCCTACCGACTGCCCTACGTGGCCTGGCTGTTGCAACACTGCCTTGACCACTTAAAACTGACTTAAGCTGAACTCTGTTGTTTTCAAACAGACTCAGAGTATGCCCAATGATCCCAAAGAACTAGAAAATATATAACCTCCACTATGGTAAAGTAGAGAAAGACCTCTTAAGGCCACCACATGACACTTAAAAGAAGTTGCAGTAAAGATAACAAGGGCGTAGCTACCTATACGGCAAATACGCAAGTGCGTATTGAAATTTTGTCAAAATTGACAAAATTTCAAAACGCACCTGCATATTTGCATGCTGAAAATTTATAAATTAGACAAGATTTCAATACCAATTACCAAAGTGGCTGAAATACTAGCTTTCCCTTCAAGTAGTAGAGAATAAAACATGGTTGTGCGTATTATGAAATTTCCCCTAGTTACGCCCCTGAGATAAGACAAATTTTGAAAAAACAAAACAAAAAAAAACAATCGCCAGGAAGTAAGGAGTGGATCCGAGAAATGAAAATTACAAGCTCTGTTTAAACGAGTCTGTTGAAGTACAGAAATGCTGTTACACAGGCATCTCATCTTCTGTAAAACTGTAGGGTAAAGTCGGGTAAATTCGGATAGCAGGTTAATTCGGACAGTGACATTGTTTCCTTTGAAATTAAAACAAAATTAACAGGGCAAACAGTGAAAATCCTGATGAGACGGCTCATTACGAGCCGTCTCATCTGGATTTTTACTGTTTGCAATGGTATGTCCAAATTTACCCGCTGTCTGAAATTACCCGACTCAACCCTATCTAAAACATTTTACAGGAAAACAATGCCCACCAAAGCCATTTGCAGCTCATTGCATGCATTTTGTCAAGAATTTACTAAAAATTTATAAAATCTTACAACAGCAATTGAAATATATAATAGAAATAGCAGGTAGGAAAAAGAGTTATCCGACTAGTCCTGCATTGAAACATAATGGTATTAAAGATGGGACTGAAATGACAGCTAACGGTGCAGAACCAGATGAGACTGCCACAAATAAAGGAGTCTAAGCTGCAGAGCTCTAGATAAGCAGGAGTATCTGATGATAATTGAGGGATAATTTTTCTTATTTCTCATTTAAACCATATGTTGTGACCCCTCATCTGAACCGTCTCGATGAGACAGTTCAGATGAGGGGTCACAACATATGTTTTCATGTAGAATCAACAAAAATTATCCCTAATTATCACCCAGTACTCCCTTATCTAGAGTTCTGAGCTGGGTATGCATAGTTTGCCATTCCCCCAAACATTTTGGACACTGCCAGAGAGTATAAAGCCACAGTCATGGGTTTAAGTGAATGGGTAATTGGGTACAAAGGAAAAGAATTTACTCCTTTAAGATTCAGCCTTTTTTGGAAAAAGTTTTGATTCCAAGAGAAGCAAAGGAAATCACAAAAGTTGTGTCCCTTCAAAATAAAAGCTGGTGCTCTAACACGTCTTAAGATTAGAAAATATTCAAGGTATCATACACATTATTCAGGGGCCGTATTCATAAAGCCACTTAAGTCGTTGCTATGCTGTTGCTAAGGCTAAATATCTATAAAGGAGATTCCCTACAACTATGAAATTTGCTCTGGAGGAACAGTCTTTGTAAGACTGTTCCTCCAGAGCAAATTTCATAGTTGTAGGGAATCTCCAACATAGAAATTTACCCTTAGCAACAGCATAGCAACGACTTAAGTTGTTTTATGAAAACGGCCCCAGGACCTGTCATGTTACAGGAATGCTCACCTCATTACACCTGCCTATCATATAAAAATGTTCCAAAACTTTAAAAATTCAATGATACATCCCATGCTGATGCTAACATTAACAACTCTTTCTGCTGTTTCTAAGAAGAAAGGTAACTATAAAGCCTACAACAGCCTTATATACTGATAATTAAGATATGACTATATTCTTCCCAGCATCTTAACTGTTGTGATATGACAACAAATTTCATTACATTTTCACATTATGTTTTTACGCATGATGATGATGGATGAATGGGCCACTCGATACCTTTGTCAACAGTATTTCAGTCATAGCAGGATAATGGAGGGTGAATATGAAAGGCTCTGTGTAATGAAGGGCTACTTTGGTTTCTGCAAGAATCTTACCTCAAGCAGGAATTATACCCACAACTCTGTGATCCACAGTCAGGTGCCTTAACCACTCAGCTATGGCCAGAGTCTTCGCTGTCAGCATGGAGCTAACTTAGACCCTTAGCTACCATGTAAGTGCACAGCCAAGACTCTGATCAGACTAGGCAGATGCCCAGGCTGATCTGAATGTTTGCTGGGTGTACATGCCACTTTGTTGGTTTTGTCGTGGCGTGGCTTATATGAGTATCATTGACTTAGCTTCTTTAGCATATAAAACTGGAAATTTCTGTGTTGGCATTTTTTTAAAACTAAGAATCGATTGCAATGTTTTTTCAAAGTTGGTGTTTCAATTGTGTATGAACTATACAGAAGGGAAGTGTCTGAGACTTCAAATACTGACATTGTTTTGATTTATCCGGTCAATGTTGCATGTTGCTCAGTTGGAAGTGACATTCAAAACTTAACAGAAAACCACTGTTTCCAATCTACTAGTAATCTTAACTGATTAAAACATCAGTGTTTATACTGTATAAAAAGCTTGATTTGAAAGAAAAAAAAAAAAACATGCACAAGAAAAACAGTGTATTGAATTACCAATGAACAATATAAAGATTACTGCAATTGTACAAATATTAATGGTGTATTAATGCTTCTGATTTTTATAGTCAGCTTAAATGCCTAAACTTAAATCTGCAAACATGATGTTTTAATAAAATTAAGAACAAATAATCCACAAAGTATACATGATGCACAACCCCAATTTTTTCCCTATGAACAATTACAGTAGTTTACTGTAAAAGAGAAGCTTGGTGGATCTCAAAAACTAAAAAATTTTATTTCTATTTCCTGATAAAAGCTTACAGTAGTACCTTACTTGCTCTAAATTTTACTCTAAATTTTAAAACATATCAATCACTTTTATTATTCAAAGTCGGACATGACTTTCTATCCTACCTGGATCTTTTATTTCTTTGTTAAGAAAATGATGTCAAATTATGCAGTCTCTAAGAAGCCTGATCTGGATCTCTATTATTTGCCCTGAAAGCTTGTTTAAATCTACAAGATTCATCTTCGTAGTGCAAAGTTTAATTACACACTTTACTTTAAGGTGTCTGACAACACTACCATGTTTTTTCTGCCATTCTTTCGATGGAGTACATTTAATTACTTCCTGTTTGCCTTTCTGAACAACCCCTTTCAAAGGAGTCATCTCTTCAAGGGAAGAATTTGCTACTTAAGTAGCAAATTCTTTTCTTTAAGAGTTGACCATTATTGTAAAGAGGAAAAAAAATGAAAATAGGAGGAGATGCTGCCCCGAAACTGTACCTGTTTATTTTTATTCTTGTTTCAAAGAACTGGCTCAGTTAGCAGCTGGGAATAATTCTCAAAAAATGTTTTCTGGTGCAGAGAATGTCCTCCAAATCAGAGACATTTTTATCTCCAAAACAAGAGACATTCCTCTGATCAAGGGACATTTGATTGTTTCAGGATGTGCATATTTTATAACAGAACTTGTCTCCTAAAACAGAGACAGTCGCTCAAAAAAGGAGATTGTCTCCATATTTGAGAATTATCCCGAGGTGGTAAGTGTGCAATTAAATGTAACAAATGCTCTGGTTTTTTTTCTTCAGAAAAGTTGATCCCATGGCTGGTTAATCAAGAAAGTTTTTGCTAAGTTTGTTTCTACTATTACTTACAATCATTGGTAATGCAACATTTGGTTGCACTTAAAAGTAGAAACAAATGAGCTATATTACCAAATGGATGCTGAATGCCATAACCCTAGTGCACTCAGAACAGCCATAAATTCATAGAGTTTTAGCTGTTCTGAGTGCAATAGGGTTAACAAGGAAAAACATGATTTACCTGTTCTTTAGCAGTTTCTGCAACAACTAAGAGGATACTACTGACAGCAAAAACATATCAGTCGGGACACAAGAAAACCAACAAAGTGGCATGTGTGCCAAATGAAGACTCAGATCTACATGGGCAGCCACCCAGTCTGATCAGGGCCTTTGCTTTGTACTTAAAGGGTAGCTAAGTGTCTAAAGCTAGCTCCATGCGGACAGCGAGGACTCTGATCAGACTGGGCTGCCCAGGCTGATCTGAGTCATTGCTGTGCGCACAAGCCACTTTGTTGATTTTGTCATGTCACAGCTCATATGGTCTTCATGGGGCATGATCAAGAGTACCTCATTAATATAACCCTAACATGTGCTTACAAGAGCATTGTGCAATAAATTCCATATGTAGTACATACTTTATTTCTATTTCAATGCTAGACAGAAGACATAAACTTTTCTGGTATGGCACTTGCAGCCAGATATTTGAACTCACTGATGTTACAGAATAAAAATCTGTACTAGACAATAATAGTACATGTGCTAACAACTTAAACTTTCTCAAAACATACATAAACAACCAATCCTCTGTAACTAGTCATGCCTAAACAAAATGACCATTCGTAGAACAGACTTAAAACATGTCCCAGAAGGGAATGTTGAATCAACACTGAATCACTTTTGATTCAATTTCAGGACATTGAAACAACATTCATTCAATGTGCCCACATGGGAGGCCTGTTTACTGCTCACAATTTGCAGCAGTTACTTCCTAGATGAAGTGCATATACACAACATCAGTTTGAAATTCCATTCTCTCATTTCACACAAACACTGCCAAATTAGCGACTAGCCACACTCTAGGGTATCAAGCAGAAGAATCCAGGAATCCACTTATACCCTTTAGTGGGCCTCTTCAGCCATCTTGTCTGCCCAGCAGCACTGCCATTCAATGGCTCTGATTGGTTGAAATGATCACAGCTTCGCAGTAAATAAAACATAGGACATGATTGGTGATTATGCATTTTCATGCAGGTTAAGAAAGACACTAACATTTGAATTTAAGACATGTAGATAAACATATTTATATTGTCTTCATCTCTTCTCATGTATTTGTGTTCTATTAACCACTCAATCTGTTCTTTAATCAGTTTCTTAGAAGGTAAAAACATATTTTTAAGAATTTCCACAAGTTCTGTTTGTAATGCAGCATTTGTGATCTTTTTTCTCATCTTCATGATTTTAACTATAGCCTCCTGAAATAGATAAAAAAAAATGGTTAGCCAAATATTTTGTGTGGAATAACAGTTTTAATATTGACATTAAACTGGCATCTAACAGATTTTACATTACATTATCAGAATAGGTAAAACATAACAAACAAGCAAATTCGGCGAATTTATATCCCCGCCGAAGTGGCCCTGATTTGTTTATGGTTTATTTTAAGTTACATAAAATTTCATTCACTGATTATTTTGTTACGGCTGAACTTGTGGATTGTAAATAAAATCAAGGGCAATTACCCTGGGATAAGTGAGACATAAGCTGAAGCTGTTATGCTTGTCTCAGCATCACTGCACAATGATGATACATTTTTTATTCAGTTTCAAGAAATTTTGTTCACCGATACCTAAGTTATGGCTAATTTGTGGATTTTAAATCCATTCAGGGGCATTAAATCATGCATTAATGCAGCAATTATGACAAAACTTAATGTGCACTGCTGTGTCATGACAGTACCTAATTATTTTAAGTTTCATGAAATTCCATTTATTGGTTACTTAGGTTTGACTCAATTTGTTTATTTTAAACCAATTCAAGGTCAATAACTCATTGCTTACTCGAGCAATTCCGACAAAACATAAAATGCACCAATGTGATATGGTGATACATATTTAGTATAAGTTTCATAGAATTCTATTCATTGATTACTTAGTAACGGCTAAATTTGTCAACCATAAATCGATTCAAGGGCAATAACTCATGCACTACAGATGCCCTTCTGAGGAAATTTTATGTGCATAACCGCATTATGGTGATACATATTCAGTTTAAGTTTCAAGAAGTTTTGATAATTGGTAACTTAGTTATGACTCATTTTATTTATTTTAAATCCATTAAAGGGCAATAATTCATGCACTACTGATACCCTTCTGATGAAACTTTACGTGCATAACCGTGTTATGGTGATACATATTCAGTTTAAGTTTCATGAAGTTTTGATATTTGGTTACTTAGTTATGACTCATTTTACTAATTTTAAGTCCATTAAAGGGCAATAACTCATGCATTACTGAAGCCAGTCTGATGAAACTTCACGTGCATTAGCGCGTTATAGTGATATATATCATTAAAGGGCAATAACTCATGCATTACTGAAGCCAGTCTGATGAAACTTCACGTGCATTAGCGCGTTATAGTGATATATATTTATTTTAAGTTTCATGAAGTTCGGTCCAGTGGTTAGTTATGGCTCCGGACGGACGGACAGAAGGACGGACGGACGGACGCATGAGGGTGTTGTTGTAGGTTGCACCCCAGACTTGGGGGTTATCTTTTATGGACAGAATCGTACAAAGTGCACTTGCGGGTTGATCACAGCTCACACGTGCCCTCTGTACACATGAACCCACAAATTTTGTCCAATTTGGACAAAACTTGTGAAAACAAATGATTTTAAATGACCCATCTACCCCTCATCATCACACAGAAGGTGTCAGAAAACTTCGACTAATGAGGTGCACCACAAAAGTCGAATTCACCCAACAAATGGGGTTTGTACTCACAGCTCAGCCCACAAATACCCTCTCATGAGAGCGGATGGACAGAAGGACGGACGGACAGACAGACGTACGGACGAACATGGAGAAAACTATATCCCTCCGCCTTCGGCGGGGGATAAAATGTTTTTATGAAAATATTTTAAGCATTACTGATATTGTTAACTACTGCAACATAATCTTTTCATGTGACTTCATGTGCATCGGCGCGTTATAGGGATATATATTTATTTTAAGTTTCATGAAATTCAGTCCGGTGTTTAAGTAGCTATTGCTCCGGATGGATGAACAGACGGACATGGGGAAAACTATATCCCTCTGTCTTTGGCGGGGAATAAAAAGCTTCTTACAACAAACTAAACATTTGTAGCTAAACAAGGGGCTAGATACATGTAGCAGTCACATATTTGTATTTGTGGATTTAATACTATGCATTTGCATTGAATATGTTGACTGACATGTCAGAAATGTGACCCTGAATTTCTTCAAATATATAGAGATGTGATCACCACTTCATGATATTATTTTGCCACCAGATGTTAAAACAATTATCTTTTAGAAAAATGCCAGTGACGTTATCTAAGCCAGCTGGAGGGCCAGAAGTGGACCACTGTGACTTATAGCATTACTGCAACTGATTGAACCTGTTAAGATTTGAATATACAATTTAAAAGGCAGAGCCTTACCTGCACTCGTAATATTCTGAGCTGCATAATGCCCTCATTGTCCTCTTCTTTACTTTTCTCTGTGGACAGCTGTAGACGACCAATCAGGTTGATCTTCCCTCGCTTCTGTACTTTACCAGTTTTACTGAAGACAAAACAAGTTTACAATAACGTTATAGACATGCCATTGATAATTTCGAGTTTTCATGTGTAGTGAAAAGTATACCATAGTTTGATGACTTTTCACTGTCTGACCCGATTTTAGCTAAAGTCAGATAGTGAAAGATCACAGACCTATGATATAATTTAAAATACCATATTTATTCAGTTATAAGACTGGAGTTTATCCTTCCAAAACTACCACAAATATGTATGTCACTCTTGTGTAATTCAGCTATAAAATGAGTTTGTTTCTTCCAAAATAATCTCAAAGGTCCAGCTCTGTTTTCAATTCAGAGAGCAAAATATCTTTGCTTTAAGAGCACTTCCCATTTGAGAAAGAATTCTCATAACAGAGAAGCAAAAACTGGTCTTAAAGTTGTCTCCCTCATAAAAACCATGAGAACTCTCTCTCTCTCTCTCTCTCTCTCTCTCTCTCTCTCTCTCTCTCTCTCTCTCTCTCTCCCAACTTACATTAATGCAAATTCCTGGTTTGCCCAGAACAGAGTGCTGTCATGGAAATCTTTGGGTGACCTAGCCTCTGGTGAACATAGCAACACCTGACGTCTTATCTTTGGAAACTGTACTAATGACTGAAAGTGAAAACAAAAACATTTAACATTTTCAAACTAGAGACTCGCCCCAACTCATATAACAAACAGTGGTTTACCTTTCATAATATGATGAGGGCATCTCTTAGAATTCTTGGAAAAGCTATTGATTACCCAATGTATGCTATATATCCCTGTATTTAACAATAAAATAAACAGCTTCAGGAACAGGCTAAGTTTGAAAAACTGTAATTCTATCAAAAAATTTGTTTCAGATTGAAACTTTCTCAAGCACATATTCAGTATGTTTGTAACATATATACTTAAAGTCTTTTCCTTGAAAATTCCAAGGGTAGCTGATCACACACAGTATGCCCTATATTGCCATATTTAACAAATGCCTCTGGAACAAACTAGTTCGAAAGCTGTAATACTGTCAACAGAAACTCAGCCTAGTTGGAATAGATGAATCTTTTGATCATGCACACCAGTATGCACATATATATGATCAGGCACGTGCAAGGGTACGACATCAGCATCTCTTTGCTTCCCAATGCGGCTCTAAAAAATCTTCATCCATAACATGCTTAGGTGTTTGGACAAGATGAATAATAAATTTTTCATCCATTATTTTTAGGTATCCCAATACATGTACTTAAATTATGAATCTCCAGATAAGGTTTCATGATCATTCTTGAATATTTCTATCCTAATTTATCTCCAAAACCATGATGTGGCCACTCAAGAACAGCCTCAGCAATACAAAACCATGGCATAATTTCATGAAAAATCTCGAAAGCAGGACCCTCCACTTATAAATTCCCTGACTTTTCCTTGACATTTTTAAGTTTTCCCTATCCTTTTTATGGATCCAAAAGCAACTTCACTCTTGAAGGAACTTTTTAAGATTTTTATTTCACTCTTTACTTCAACAGTGCCAATAGTATCTTAGGAAAATTGGGGGTATCTCTTAGAGGAAAGAATTTGCCCCCTAGAGACCAAATTCTTTCCTACAAGAGTAGCCCCTAATGAGGAGGGAGATGTGCCTGGACTGTCTCACTAGAAAGAACATCCTTTCCCCTTGTACAGGATATATCTTTTCTTTGGACTCTGTTGCCATAAATTTTTAAATTCCCTGACCTTTCCCTGACTTTTGAAGTCCTATCCAAGTTTTCTGACCAACCACAAATTTCCTTGACTTTTCCCTGACCTGGTTAAAAATCATTTTCCAGATGTTTTTTTCCTGTCAGACCATGGCAACCCTGGAAAGTTGTCTCTAACTAATCATCAAGCATGCTCAAACTTTGTCTGGGGTTCTGTTTATTATGGTACTCTCAGTTTCTATCCCTTACCCACAGTGTTCTCCTGAGTTCAGCATCGGGCAGTTCCGTAGCCAACTTCAAACTTTCATACGATATTTTATCTTTTGGTCTTTGGTTCCAGGCAAACAACACAGCCATTTGAAATGTTGTAACTTCGAGATCAAATCTTCCTACTTCATTACAAAATGATATCTGAAAAATAACCAAAATTACAACTAGTATAATATACTGTATGATGTATAAAAACATATACTGTTCACAATAAGTAGAGGATATTAAGATATTAAAAATTGTATAAATTAGGAAAAAAATCAAATCCATCAGAAACGGCAAGTGTCCATCAGATAAATATTCGATAAGACATTTTGCATAACAATTTTGATAGTATATGCTGTCACGTGAGCTGCGTGTAATTCTTTTTAGACAGGGGGTTGACACCCATATTTCACATGAATCTGCTGTGAAAACAGATCCTTTTCAGGTTGTAAAATTTACACAGAAACACTCACCATGATTCATTTAACAATCTGAAAATTGCTTTTACACGCTGTTTTATCAAAATAAAGAGTGCAAGCCATAAACTTCTTAATTTTTTGGTGACTCGATGCACCTGTATGATTTTTGTTTCCTGGTTTTCTTCCCAAAATGACCGTTTTGAAGAAGAAAAAAAATCTTTTAGCATACAAAACTTAAAAATGCATTGAAAGGTTAGCTTAGTTCTTGAATTTGAATAAATTTTTGTTCAAATTTACCACATTTTTGTCCTGGCCCCCTGTCTGAAACTAACTGTATGCAGATCACGTGACAGGATATATCGTCCAAACTTTCGTGAAAAGTGTCTTACCGGATATTTATCTTATCGATACTAAGCGTTTTATATGGATATCACATCTGTTGTAGATGCTACATGTTTTTAAACCTGAATATCCCCTACTTTTTGTGAACAGTATATATCCAACTATCCAGATCAATGGTTCTACCTCTGAAGTACTTTGCTACAGTGCCAACATTCATTTGCAAATGCATGCACATTTGAGCTGCGACGTGAGAAAACCAACAAAGTGGTTGTGTGCCCAGCGCAGACTCAGATCATCCAGGGCATCTGATCAGAGTCTTCACTGTCCACATGGAGGTAGCTTAGACTCTTAGCTAGCCTTTAAGCGTTTAGCAAAGAGTCTGATCAGAATGGGCGGATGCTGAGGCTGATCGTCTGGGCTGGGTGCACAACCACTTTGTTAGTTTTCTCGTGTCGCAGCTCATTTTATTTTTATTACTTGTTCTCAAAGATGCCAAAGTCATTTATCTGAAATCTGAAATAATATAGATCTATTTCAGTTAACAATTCTACACAGCATAAAAATTCTAAATATTGTGTCAGATAAGTCTGAGCAAACAATTCAGACCCCGGTTTAGACTGATCCTACTGCAAAACCAAACAGCTAAATTTTCTGGAAAATTATGGTATAAATTATTTTAGGTTTCCCAATTTTTAGAATTTTTATGGTAGCTGTATCACCAATGTTGTCCTTAGGGACAAAATGGAATCATTTCCCTTTGTCTGTCAGATATTTCAAGCTTTCTGATTAATTTGGTGGTAACAGACCCAAACCCAATATATACAGCATTCTTATAATAACTATTACGGAAGATTAAACCAAGAACTTACGATTCCATTAGACATAAGATGATGCCACTGTAGTTTTCTGCCACTGTGTTTCTGTCTGTAGAACTCCTCTACCTGGGGTATATAGTCCTCTAGCTCCATAGGTAGGGAGACTGACACCCTGTCACTGGACCGAGCCCAAGCACCAGCATTCAATATCTTGATGTTTATAGAATCTGAAGAACATAATTGATACTTATAATAATGTATAACAAACAAATCAAATTTATGAACACAAATGTTATTCAATATTCCTCTATTGAATCAAGTTTCAGTGTGCTTTAACTCCTTAGGTTTAAATTTCATATCCCTGTGCCCTTTTTATGTATTTTGGCAGCCTTTCAGTTTACCACCACAACAATCTGCCTTAAATGCTCATCACTATTTCTTGGCGATAGGTTTGAGCTCTTGAAAGCAATCTTAACTAGAGCAAGTGAGCAGGGGCTCACGTATACCCCCGACCAGCGCCACTGCCTAATGAAACCACCCCCTTGTAAAACTACTGCCTAATGAAACCAATCTTATACATGGTTTGAACCTAGAAGTAAACTTAGTCACCATCAAAGTATATTATAACTAGAGCAAGTGAGCAGGGGCTCAAGTATACCCCCGGCCAGCGCCACCGCCTACAGGAAAGAAACTTTTCATGCCATGTAGTCATATATCACTGGGTTCCATATCAAGATTTCATAATAAGCAAGACAATACAAACTTAAAGTTCACTTTTAACACAAAATTAATGGTATATAAATTTCACAGTCAGCAGTCAGCAGCTAGATGATGTCAACAAAACTGTTTTAACCTTGCAGTAAACCTAGTCACACATCAAAAGGTTCCATTCAAATATATTGAAAATATAAGCCAACAGATACAACTTAATGCAAAACTTTTACACTAATGTTAAGTAAATTTTCCAAGTCTGTGACCTTGCCCTTAGGTTTGCAGCAGCATCCAGATGATGCAAACTAATCTGTATCCTTCCTCTAGTGACACTAAGCACATCTGAACAAATTCCAATAGAAGCTTTCAAAAAAAATAGAGCAAAAGCAAAATCTTAACACAAAACTTTAACACAACTGTTGTACAAATTTCTAAGTCTGAGACCTTGACCTTAGGCCTGCAGCAGCATCCAGGTGATGCAAACTGATCAGTATCCATCTTGTAGTAACACTAAGCACACATCAACAAGTTCCAGTAAAGGCTTTCAGGAAAACAGAGCAAAAACAAAAACTTAACGCAAAACTTTAACGCAACTGTTATACAAATTTCTAAGTCTGTGACCTTGACCTTTGGCCAGCAGCAGCATCATGGTGATGCAGACTGATCAGTATCCATTCTGTGGTAACACTAAGCACTTATGAGCAAGCTCTGGATAACAGAAGCAAAAGAAAAAAACTTAACGCAAAACTTTAACGCAAATGTTAACTTACGTACGGACGAAGGAACGAACAGACAGACGGATGAACGGACGGAAAGACAAAAACTATATACCCCTCGACATACTTCGTATGCCGGGGGTATAAATATCAGCAAACAGTACTAACTTAACACAAAACTTTAATGTAAACATATAAGTCTGTGCCCATGACCTTGGTCACAGCAGCACCCAGATGATGTCAACTAATCTGTATGAACATAGACGTAAACTTAGTCGTATATCAAAAAGGTTTCATCAAAGGATGTTGGAAATGTAAACAAAGAATATACATGTAAACTTAATGCAAAACTTAAATGCAAATATACAAGTCTGTGACCTTTGGTAAGCAGCTATGAACCTAAAAGTAAACCTAATCAATTATCAAAAGACTCCATAAAAGGATATTGGAAATACAAAAGAAGAATATAAACTTAAGACAAAACTTAAACACATATGTTTAAGTCTAATACCTTGACTATAGGTCAGCAGCAGCATCCAAATGATGTCAAGTATTATTCATGAACATTTAAGTGAACCTAGTCATATATCAAAAGGTTTCATTGAAGGATGTTGGAAATATAAGCAAAGAATATAAACTTAACGCAAAACTTTAATGCAAATACACAAGTCTGTGACCTTGACCTTTGGTAAGCAGTAGCATCCAGATGATGTAAAACACTCTGTATGAACCTAAAAGTAACCCTAGTCAAATATCAAAAGGTTCCATCAAAGGATATAAGAAATATGAAAGAAGACTATAAACTTAATGCAAAACTTTAACGCAAATGTTTAAGTCCGTGACCTTGACCTTAGGTCAGCAGAAATATGAAAGAAGACTATAAACTTAATGCAAAACTTTAACGCAAATGTTTAAGTCCCTGACCTTGACCTTAGGTCAGCAGCAGCATCCAGATGATGATAAGTATTCTGCTTGAACCTGTAAGTAAATCTAAGCACATATCAACATGCTTCATCAAAGGATATTGGAGACATAAGCAAAACTAGAAACATGGTAACTAATAGGGCCCCGCCTTTAAATATCTTCAACAATTTTAAAATTAGAGAGCGAACATGTTTTCCAGACTGTAAACTACAAAGGGGAATAATTCCATAAAATAATGTAGATGAAGTTAGTTCTTATTCTCTGCTCAGAGTTGATGCTTTATATTATGTACAAGTTCTATGAAAATATCTTTGAAGCTTTTAAAGCTATAGAGCGTACATGATTTCTATATTCAAAATTACAAAGGGGCATAATTCAGTAACAAATGCAGGCAGAGTTAGGATTCTTGTTCTCTGCACATCGTCTGATGATGCTTAACATCTGTACCCAGTCATGTGAAAATATCTTTAACGGTTTCAGAGTTAAGGAGCGGACACGATTTCTGTACTCAAAAGTACAAATGGGCATAATTCAGTAACAAATGTTAGCAGAATTATGGTTCTTGTTCTCTGCACATGGTCTGATGATGCTTTACATTTGTACCAAGTCTCGTGAAAATATCTTTAACGGTTTCAGAGTTATGGAGCAGACACAATTTCTGCCCTCAAAATTTCAAAGGGGCATAATTCAGTAAATAATGTAGACAAAGTTATGGTTACTTTCTCTGCATACTGACTGATGATGCTTTACATTTGTACCAAGTCTCTTGAAAATATCTCTAATAATTTAAGAGTTATGAAGAGGACACAATTTCTGTACTCAAAATTACAAAGGGGCATAATTCAGTAAATAATGTAGGCAGAGTTATGGTTCTTGTTCTGTGCACATTGCCTGATGATGCTTTACATTTGTACCAAGTCTCGTGAACATACCTTTAACGGTTTCAGAGTTATAAAGTGGACACAATTTCTGTACTCAAAATTACACAGGGGCATAATCCAGTAAAAATGTAGGCAGAGTTAAGGTTCTTGTTCTCTGCACATCATCTGATGATGCCTTACATTTGTCATAAGTCTTGTGAAAATATCTCTAATAGTTTCAGAGTTATGAAGCGGACACGATTTCTGTACTCAAAATTACAAAGGGGAATAATTCAGTAAATAATGTAGGCAGAGTTATGGTTCTTGTTCTCTGCACATCGCCTGATGATGCTTTACATTTGTACCAAGTCTCGTGAAAATATTTCTAATAATTTCAGAGTTATGAAGCGGACACGATTTCTGTACTCAAAATTACAAAGGGGCATAATTCAGTAAAAATGTAGGCAGAGTTATGGTTCTTGTTCTCTGCACATCGTCTGATAATGCTTTACATTTGTACCAAGTCTCGTGAAAATATCTCTGATAGTTTCAGAGTTATGAAGCGGACAGGATTTCTGTACTCAAAATTACAAAGGGGCATAATTCAGTAAAAAATGTAGACAGAGTTATGGTTCTTGTTCTCTGCACATCGTCTAATGATGCTTTACATTTGTACCAAGTCTCGTGAAAATATCTCTGACGGTTTCAGAGTTATTGAGCGGACACGAAATGATGACGGACGGACGGACAGACGGACAGACAGACGGACGGACAAGGTGATTACTATAGGGCCTCCGCAGACTTCGTCTGGCGGGGCCCTAATTAAAAACTTAACACAAAACATTAACGCAAATGTTTAAGTCTGAGGCCTTGACCTTAGGTCAGCAGCAGCATCCAGATCATGATAAGTATTCTGCTTGAACCTGTAAGTAAATCTAGGCACATACCAACAGGCTTCATCAAAGGATATTGGAAACATAAGCAAAATTAAAAACTTAACGCAAAACTTTAACGCAAATGTTAACAGACAGACGCACACACGGACGGACGAACGGATGGACAGACAGACAGATGAAGGACGAAAGGGCGGGAAGACGAAAACTATATACCCCTCGACATACTTTGTATTTCGGGGGTATAATTAACCATGACATCCATTAGCAAAGCTTGTCAAGAATCAGAACCCTATACTTTTAAATTTCCTGTCACATACCTGGAACCCCAATATCATTGTGCACTTGGTGTACACATTATTTGAGTGATATTTAACTCCTGGTCACCTGACCTCAATACCTTTACTATCTTGGATAGCAATTCCTGACCAGTCCTATTTCTCATATCCAGTATCTCCAACATCTCAGCCAGTCTCCACAATCACCTACCTGCTATATATTCATTATTATTTCTGTGAGCATCTTTGAACTCCTGGTTAAGGTCTTCACTAACTTTGATATCCTGGAACATTCTTGCTAGTTTGTTCACATAGTCGGCTGGCATACCAACCTCCTGGTGAAGGAATAAACAGGTAAATAAACAAGTACATGTATGCAAATTCTTAGAGCTTAAGTGGCCACTTTTTCAATTGACTTATCACCATTCAAGTCCTAATAGATAGCTTTGATAGTCTGATAGACATGATAGACATGAAGCCTGTTACTATTCCTGAGTACAACTTCAGCTGCAATCAGATTTTGTAAAGGTGGCCATGTGTCTCACTTAATTACAAACTGTCAGAATCACAGGTACCAAATGATTCGAAACGTCTTTCGTTTCAGAAATTCACAGTCTTCTCTTCATAATTAAAATTACTGTCATTTAATTTTTTCATGTTTCAGCAATCAAATCATTTTCTCGTTTTAATCTATTCAACGTGAAAACACCTACTGGGCAGACAGAGCTCTACATAAGAGGGCGTATTTGGTGATAATTAGGGATAATTTTTGTTAATTCTGGATAAAAACATATGTTGTGACCCCTCATCTGAACCGTCTCGACGAGACGGTTCAGATGAGGGGTCACAACATATGGTTTCGATGAGAAATAAGAAAAATTATCCTTAATTATCATCAAATACGCCCTCTTATCTAGAGCTCTGGGCAGAACCTGAACCTTCTCAAGTAAACTCCTGTCTGTACACTCAGACCTGTAAAATTTCTTTACAGTTTTCATCCTGACCATCATTCCGGCTCCGACTTGTTCTTTGTTGCACGAGATGACATGCTGGGGAAATTTTATTTGTACTAATATCCCTAAACCACACAATCACGTTATCTGCTTTCTCACGGTCAGCGAAGGTGTCTATGATAAGACCTCATGTGAAACAAGCTTTACAATGTTTCAAGAGCACAAACTTACCCTCAACCATTCAACCATATTTTCTTCTTTCTCATTGTCAGCAGAGGTGTCTAGGATGAGACGTCGAGTGAGATGAGCTTTGTGATACCTCATGAACACATCTTTGTTCTGTACATATTTCAGCACCAGTAACTATGGAAACATATGTAAACAGATTATTGGAATGATTAGTAATCTAACTAGTATTGGATCATTTCGCTTGAATGTTGATAAATTTTGATTGGCTGTACAATATGTAACATGAATATCCCTAAATGAAAAGGCTCCTAAAATAGACTACTCATGCTATTTCACTGGAATGTGCATGCCATGTTTATGTGAGCTGACTTAAAGTTTAATAACACAGCATTTCTGATATCAAATTACTAATTATATAAATCTGTAAAACTGTGGAAATATTTGGGTCTACTATTTTACTGCCCTGAATATTAAATTGGAAGATCACTGTACTCAAAATTATTATTTCAGGATCATTTGTTTAAAAATACTGTTCCTCCAGAGCAAATTTCATAGTTGTAGGAAATCTCCTTCATACAAAATCTGCCTTAGTAGCAACTTAAGTCATTTTATGATACGGCCCCAGACCTATATGTCAACAGTTTACTTACTACATCTCTAAGCTTCTTCTCAACTTCTTCTGATGTTAACTTCTTACTGAGAGGTGTCTTTCTTAACAACATATCACAATAGTTGGCCAACAACTCAGGGCATTTAGACTCTGGCTGTGTTTTAGTGCTAACACTGAAAAAAAGAAAAAATATAACCCAATAATCTGCTTACGACTCAGGTGATATCAGGTGATATTGTCGTTATAATTTAGAGAAAACACTAAAAGAGAATAATTACTTAATGAAAACATTGGCCATCATTAATCCATATTAAAGCTGCACCATAAGACAGCCTGTCTTCAGAGATATCTGGTTGCGGGATTATTCCAATCGTATTTGTAGTTGTCAAACCTGTATAACCTCCCCGACAACAGCCACTACGCTATGAAAAATTTACTTTTTTTTTACAGTCCACTCCATTTAAGTTGTCCATGTCATATACACTGACACTTCTTGCCACTCTCAAAAACTTTCCCATTAAGGTGCATGTATAAATCTCCATGGGGTAACTGCAATTTCTATAATGGGGACAACTTTACAACATAATATATCTTTTCCCAGTGGAACCATGGATCCATTCCACTGAGTCTCTTGGAGACCACTGTTACAAGAATTAAAACAATAACATTTGCAGTTGAGGCCACTGAATCACTTAAACCGTATCTGTACTAGTAAGGAAATTGTGACAACCATTTCAACTGTGTCATTTCACAGGTTTCTTGAATGGTGTCTATAGTGCTTCAGGCAATGCTTCACTTTTAAAAGATTTCTACCTTCTTGGGTGAGACAAATTTCTGACTTTGTTTGAAATATAAAATCTGTAACATAAACCTACTTACCCTTTATTTTTTAATGGGATTTCTAATTTGAAGACTCGTATATCATTCACAACAGCTTTGTATGCCTGAAAGAAGGTGAAACAAAACAATCTACTCAAATTCATTATAAATAACATCTGCCATAAAAAGACAGTTTCATGACATTAACCTGGTAACTTACTCTACTAATATACTTAAGTCCTCAACTATTTCGGTCTTCAAATTCAACAATATTGACACTTACCCTAATGTGTGTAAATAATGGGACATCTAAAATCAATTAATTTTCCATTTGGGACAAATGGAAAATTAATGGTTTTAGATGTCCCTAAACTTAAGTACATTAGGGGTATCATAGTTGCTAGAGCTAAAGCGAAAACAATAGGACAAGAATCTGTACACATTTAATTAATCAAAATTTTCTTCTATATGCTATATGTTCTTTGTTACCAACACTTCTCAAAATCACTTGTTAGTTTTCTCTATTGCTAAAAGCTCTGAATTTGCACTCACCTTATCTCTAGAAGTCAAGAACCTAGGATCATCATTAAAAGCATCTCGAACTAAAGTACTAAATCTGTTAAACAATTCTAGAAGTTGTTCTACATATTTCTCTGAATCCTGAAATAAATGTACACAATTTTTTTTTTAACATATTTCCAGCAGTAGTCTTCTAAATTTCAAACTGGAACAGGGCCCTGTTGTTCAAAACTAACAGCATTGTTAGTTAACATGAGGTCACATTTTCATACGTATTAAATGCAAAAATAATGTCATTTATGATCTATAACATTCAACTGACAGTCCGGAATGTTATTACAAAACAAGTTTGATCAGAAATTTGAATACTCAAAAATCTGAATCCTAGATCACTGCTTTTTCTGATAAAAGACATATGAGCTGTTGTAATAAGGAGCTACAAATTTAGATAGTTCTGAATGAACAGAAATTTTTATGAGAACTGTCGTGAGCTCAGAATACTTACTGTAGTGATTATTTCTGCTGAAGCCATCATGTCAGCAAGACCCTGGTTAACAATATGCATCTCTAGATCATGTAACATTGGTGTTATACCATCTGGAACTCTGTCCATTAGACTGAACATTAACTTCAATCCTAGAGAGAAAATAAAAAATAAATAATTAACAACTATGCAAGAATAAGCTGTGCCTTAAGATGCCTGCAAGCAGGAAACACTCAGAACAGCCTGTGCACACATCTACACCAATCACAGTTTCCCTATGTTTACCAAACTGATTCCTTAGAACCCAAAGAATGTACAAACAGAGAAGATTGAGCTGAATGTGCTGAAGCATCGGCAAATTTGATTCTATAACCCCTTTCTAACTCTAACTGCAAAGCTTAACATTTTCAACGATACTTTAAAGCAGCCACCAAATATCAGTTCAAACTTTGTGTATATAAAACAGGATTCACATTTTGGAAATAATGATTTACATAACCATTATAAAGAATATCCTGTTTTGCAAATTTAAAACTAGATGAACAATTCCGTAGCTCTAAACAACAAAAGAAAGTCAGTACAATTTTTTTTCTATTACTGCTATGAGTATATAATAATACTTATTATGCACTTTCTCATTCACTACTGCTGATAGTCAACCATAAAAGTGTCAGATTCATCTGTGTACTAAAGCTGTTCCTAGACTGATTTTACTGCATTACATAATGCATTACAGAGGGTAACTAAAAGCATGTATTAACAATGCAATTCACATGCTGTTAAAAGCCTACTTTGCAACTTTCAATATACTCATTTCAGGCCCACTAAAATTCCTTGGCCACATACAACTAATCAGTTATTCGCTCTTATATATCCTTGGACCCTGAAGGTGGATATTAATAAAAAGATGCACTAACATGTTGTCTTGAAACTGTGACAAAAATACACTGCCATAATTTTTGCAATTTGTAACAAATTATATGCAATGATAGTGATCAAACTTTGTTTTCCATGCATTAACATTTGCCAGAAAAACATGCTTGATCCCTTTACTAACATACAAAAAGGATCTGCAGTTACTTACTGTCTGTTTCATTATTGCGTATCATCTGGGCACACTCTTGTAGAACTGTCTCTTTGAACACTGTCACCAGAACATTTACACAACATTCTGTCAACTGGAAATTACAAGAGAATAAGATCAGCTAACCCAGAGGACAACTGCTTCAGATCTAACAACATCTATCTTGTATCTCAAATCATTTATTCTAAAGATGTCCCTGTGACGAGAACATTTCTGACATCCAATCAGATTTACAGAAATGGCACATCTCTTCATTGATATTGACAGCAAGCTTAAAAAGACCCAAGTCAGAAAGAAAAGTAGCTTGTTGAACATATGAATAGGCTCAGCCACTAGCTACAGGTCATGGTCTGAACTGCTGTCAGGCTTGGAGGCTTTAATGCACTTGAATCATTATAAAGAGGTCATGAGTTATAGTTTACCTCTGGTCAAAAGTTTTAGCTGGGCCCGAATTATTTCAGCCTCACCATTACCTCATTTTTTTTTAATCATCTGAAATACCTTGAAAAGGCCATAAAACACCAAATTAGCCATCACCTTCCTACCACACAGCATTTTTTTTTTCAACTTAGAATCACAATACCTGCTATTTTAGGTCTCTGAACCTACATCCAGAATTTGTAGCAACTTCTAGTAGTGTTTCAAACTACCGGTACTATTACTGAACTGATAGAAGTAGTCAGGTTATTTTATGTTATTTTATTGTTATCCCCACTTCTTTGAAATTTTCATCAGCTATTACTGCAACTATTTACAGCAATCATGGCTATTACTAACAGGATTTACATTCACACAGCACTGACAGAGGTAAAGCCTGAGCCAGTTTCCAGATATCAAATAGCTCTGTTTTCCTCCTCTTTTAAATTTCAGTCAGCAGTCATATTTACTACTAATGGTACTTCAAGTTACTGCTTAAAGAACTGACAGAGGTAAATCCCCAGCAAGTACCGTATAGCTTATCTTCTCTTTCAACTTTGTGTCAGCAACAATTACCTCTGCTATCAGCAGTCGTGGATACTACTGACAGTATCTAATGTTACTACTTACAGCACTGACAGAGCAGCACTCAAGCCAGTTTCTAGATATCTCATAGCTTCAGCCTCTCAGCCTTCAACTTTGTATTGCAACTTCTGCTCACAACATATATAGCTACTATTAACAGCAATCAATGCTACTACTTACAGACAGAGGTACAGCCGCAGCCAGTTTCTAGATACAGTACACGCAACGTGAAGACTTGATCTAACACGCTCTCGCGAGAAATTTTAATCTTTTCCACGAAAGTTTAGTGGGGTTTTTGCGTGTGAAATGCGTGGGAGATGCGAGAGACTCGCGAGATGCGTGACGTTAAACTCGCGAGAAAACAATTTCTTTTCACGCGAGACACGCAACTTTCGAGAGAAAGGATTAACTCCATGTATGCCCAGGTGAGTCATTGGCGCCAAACTTAATCACGCGTGACGCGTGTTTTCGAGTGGAAAGGATTAACGATTCCTGTCAATTTCACAGGTCATTATATGTTGTACAGGTAATTCATTTATATTTTTACATTGGGCCTAAAAAAAGGTGTGTGATTCCGGTTTCCAACCGACTGGTCTTTTTGGGCGCCGACTCAAAAAATTTTTGCGGCAAAAATTACGATCGGCAATTTCCGACATTCCGGAATTAACCGAAAGTGCCGAACAAATAGACAGCGTAAACCGCTCACGCTATGACGCGTAAAGCATACCAGTTTGTCGCATTGTATTTAATACTGCGCAGGCTGATCCTAATATTTACTATCAGCGTATGGAATAAGATTCCTTTCACCATTTTGTGCTCTTAGCGGCGTCCTTTGATGTCAAGGCACGAGACTGACCTATAAACGTGCTGTGTTTACGTATTTCAACAAATGCTACCGTCTTCACATTTTATTATGGCGAAGGCCCTGAATGCGTTCAGTCACCTCTAAATATGAATATAGATATTATGTTTATTTGTCCGAATACTTTGAGAATTTTTCCGCGCAGCACAATCAGTTTCGTTTTTCATATAGATAATGTGATTTTGCCACGCGGAGATCGGAATAAAAAAAAACAAACTTCTCACCTCTTATTTTTCCTTCATTTTGATGCATTTTTAAAATCCAAACACTTTGACTATTGATCCACGACGCAAAATCATATTTTCCATATTTCATGAATGAACTGATTATGAGGATGCATCTGTGACGTATTTTTTTAGCCGTCAAACCAACAGGTTTACAAATTTGCATATTTCAGAGAGTGGATAAGTGGACGTCAATCACCGCTGAGACAGCCCATTTGCTAATCAAGTCATTGTTGTCGCGTGCGCTATTAATGGAAACTTGAGAGCTCTTACATCAGAAAGTTTGGCACGTGCCACTAGCGGCTATATCTTTGAGTTCAAAAGCTGATCGAAACGCTTTGATCTTTGTGACTGTTTTGACATGGATTGGGCTATTATCGGCTGAGCGAATTTTTTTGTCTGTGTCATCATTAGAATTTGAAAGAACTCCGTTTACTAACAAACCTATTAACAATATTCTTTCAAACATAGGCCTCTCTAATTAACTCGCCGCGTATAACTGCAACAAAATTACGCTGATCATGATTGTTTATCAACCCATCCTTAATTCGTAAATGTAAATACCGTACGGTCAAACAATACTTGCGTTGAGGATGCGATCAATTAGTTTTTTCACGCACGCTTACAATGTATTAATTGAACCGTTATCAGCGCCGAAAAAAAATGCATAGCGAATCCTGTGCCTTGTCTGTAAAGGTATATGTACTTGTATAGAAACTTGCATTTACTGTACATGTACCTACCTGGACAAAATTCCACGCGTGATGCGAGAAAGTTTCTCGCATACACCACTCTATGAATTTCACGCGAGATGCGAGGAATTTTCTTGCGTGGAACGTGGCGATTTTCAAACACGCGAGGAAGTTTAGTGTGAAATGCGTGAGAGTTGCGAGAGAATCTCGTGGATTTTAATCCCTTCCACGCGATTTTAAGTGTCACGCGAGAGCGTGTCAGATCAAGTATTCATGTTGCGTGTACTGTATCTTATAGCGTCAGCCTCTCAGCCTTCAACTTTGTATTCATAGCTACTATTAACAGCAAATGGTGTTTCAACTTACAGCACTGACAGAGGTACATCCCCAGCCAGTTTCTAGATATCTTATAGCTCTTGTCTCCTCCTCCTTCAACTTGGCATCAGCATATCTCATATAATTCTGTACACCATTAGCCTGGAGGTATTGTGGGGCCTTCAACTTGTAGAAAGACTCGGTAGCATCTAGATAAGCTTTCTCAAAATTTGTTCTGTAAATTTTTAATTTGTCCTCTACATCAGAACTGAGATTCACTGAAAAAAAAAAAATAACAACAAAGACATATTAAAACTTGTGTATCATCAGATGAGAGGGCACACATTTCAATTTCTCAAACCCATGTATTCAATATGACCATATATTTTCATGAACAGATTACATGTAAGTTATTGTGAGCTTAATTCTGTGAACATCCTGTATGTTTAATATCATTAAAACAAATGAACTGAAACAGCAGAAGGCTTCATAACGGGAAAAAAATGTTGCTCTGAAAAACTGAAATTCGTGCTACCACCCTGACAAGTTGCTTCTGGCTTATGTAGCATGATAATACAAAAATATGCTCTACCGCTTACATCTATCAGATAATCTCAGATGTACAAACTTACCATAAGATTCTCTCACACCTATAACCAGCTGAGAATCAAATGCTTCACCATTTCTCTCAGCATGTACTAACTTCATAGCGCTGTCTTGTAACCTCTGTTTGATGTTGGAAAATATACTAGAGTTCCAGCTGTCCAACATTAACTGAAACCCAATAAAACACAGTGTATTACCATGGTTACCATGGTTCATCTGTCTATTCAAATGTCTGGATAAAGTCCTAATGTAATATGTAATTTTTTTATTTCCCAAACAGCCTGGCCC
This sequence comes from Ctena decussata, assembly GCA_963989385.1. Lineage (NCBI taxonomy): Eukaryota > Metazoa > Mollusca > Bivalvia > Lucinida > Lucinidae > Ctena > Ctena decussata. Next base: position 1,199,096 of record OZ022502.1, on the reverse strand, counting down.
CAAGGTTATAAAACTTGAGTACATTCTCAAACTCAAAATAAAGGGCCGGGCCGCGTAGCGCAATCGGTAGGGCACCTGACTCATAAGTCAGAGGTCCTGGGTTCGAAACCCGGTCTGGCCGCATACTCTCGTTTCTCCTTCCGCTGATTCAAGAAGGGCAGTTGTCAGTTACTGGCGAAAGTATGTGCACTTAGTACTGGTTAACCGCTTTAAGGTCTAAGCCTGCCCAGGAATAGCGTGGTTAGGTTAACTGGCCATCCCGACATGACCATAGTTGTTTACCGTGGACGTTAAGAATCAAATCAATCAATCAATCAAACTAAAGCACACTGATTGGCTGCTTCCAAGCACGCCAATTAGTGTGCTTTATTTTGAGTTTGAGATTATACTCAAGTTTTATAACCTCAAACCCTGCTCTTTAGCTCACATCTTCAAAGCCTTACAGTTGTTAATTCTATAAAGAGTGTCTATTGTCTCTGTATTGATCATTAATGTAAACTAACATGTTACCTACCTATTGAACTGAACTTTGTAAACATGAAATCAGAGCTCTAGATAAGAGGGCGTATTTGGTGATAATTAGGGATAATTTTAGTTAATTCTGCATAAAAACATATGTTGTGACCCCTCATCTGAACCGTCTCGACGAGACGGTTCAGATGAGGGGTCACAACATATGGTTTCGATGAGAAATAAGAAAAATTATCCTTAATTATCATCAAATACGCCGTCTTATCTAGAGCTCAGATGAAATGGGAAATATATCAGCCTTTATTGTCAGCTGCAGTCCTATCATATGCAAGACTTTTTTAAATATTTTCAAATATACTAATCATGACATCAGACATACTTCAAGCAGCTGAAAAACCATTAAATTGGTCCTGTCAAGATTTTGGTACGAATATTGCTAAAAATCTTTGTGTCAGTTTTACCTAATTAAACTGTTCTTGTTTGGTTCAAAAACAGACTGGCTAGGAATTCATTATACATTTTTTATAATGCTACTGATTATAATGCTATTTTGAATATAATGCTATCATGTCATTACTCCCACTGACACTGAACTACTCAGAAATGTATGGCAAATGAGCAGTTACTGCTCATTTGACTTATGTTTCTTTGTAGTTTAATCTCACTATAATGCTATTTGCCATTAATACTGCCTTTCTATGTATCCCAAATTATAGCAATATAAAGAAAATTACTTTATCATACGACCTTGCTGTTATTCAGTGGATAACGTTGTGTCATAAAAATCGTATGATCACACATGTAATAACACTTTGGGGCGTACAAGTAACGTCATTGACAACGTGCATGTCAACAATGCATTTTCTTGTTAACATAAAGTTCAGTTTGTAGGCGTTAAAATCCCATTTTATAGGGTCATATGACAGAATCTTGCACTTCATGGTCATTTCATATGAACTTCATGAAACTCACCGAAGACTCGTTTCATAAATTTCATATGAAATGACCACTCATGTCACATCTTCTATGTTTTACCTTTCTCACAATACTTTCATCCCCTTGTGGTTTCTTCTGCATAGAGGTACTGTGAGCCTTGCCTGACAATGCCGTCTCTAGCTGATTAAAGGGCAAGGGGAGATAATCACACTGTGTGAAGAATTTCCCCCACTCTGTGATGTAGGCTTTCAGTAATACTGAGTCCTCTTCATTGTGTAGCACTCTCTGTTAATTATAAATGATGTACCAATTAATAAGCTAGTAAAATCAACTTATTCAAATATTTACCAAAAAAGGTATATGTGACAAAGGAAGCTTAGTAATATAGGAGATTGTCTGATAAGCCCTGGCTTTTAATCAAACCCTTGTCTGTTTTCTGTACTTTGTACTTAAATATGATGAATAAAATACCATGTTTATTCAACTATTAGACAGGATTTTCCCTCTTTCTAGAATGATCCCAAATATTGAACTATGACAACGAAATTCTGCTATAAAATTGGCTTTGCCCTTCCAAAACAATCCCAAAAATCTAGATCCATCTTGCCCTTCCAAAACAATCCTAAAAAATCTAGATCCATCTTATAAGATTGATCTAGATTTTTTGGCACTGTTCTGGAAGAGAAAAATATCCATCTTATAAACGAATAAATACAGTATTGTTTAAAAATCGAAGAAAGCTTTGTCTACAATTCAAATGTCTGGATACCTCTCCAGGGTAGATCACTACGACATGGTAACAGCAACTGTTGCTGCTCTTCTCATGAGAGTACTCTTAAAAGCAACAGTATGCTCTCTTTCTCACATCAAATTCTTGCCTTTCAGTATAGTCCCACATCTTTTTGTCCTCCCTCACATACACACTGGAGGAATTTCGCCAACCAGGGACAGTGTGTATGAAAATACATGTACGAAAATTATTGTCTACAGCCATAGTAAAGAATAACATGTCTGAGAATGATCACATACAGTAGAACTTCGTTGGCTTGAACAGGCTTGGGACCATGAAAATTAGTTCGAGCCAAGGATAGTTCTAGCCATCCAGGGTTAGTTTCCATATAAAGTGACCTCTAGGGATCAAGAAAAGAGTTCTAGCCAGGCAGGGTGGACAACCATCAGGGTTTGAGCCACTGAAGTTTTACTGTATACCGTGTTACAAAAGAGGTGAAGATACAAAAACAAATACTTACAGTTTGTGCATTTGAGATGAAGTTTAAGATATCATCTTGTAAAGCTTGATATACTTTAGTTGGCCCTTTATCATCCCAGAGGCACACAGAATGCACAGCCCTACAATATAATAAGATTATTTCAATTACAGTGGTTATCTCTAAGATAACAAGACACATCCGCATACAGGATAGCTTGCCTGCAGTGCCTTGCCCCATCACATAAAATAAAAGCATCACAAACAACTGTGTGATACCCTGCCGCTGCAAACCAATGTCACTTGCCTTTTTTTGCTGGTTATTAATTTTATAAATGTATGTGGGTAAAGGGCACAGGTAGATTATCTCCTTGGGGCCAAATTTTGATCATCTCAAGAGGCTTTCATTACTTCTATCATAAGTTGCAACTTTCAGAAAAATCTATTTGAAATCATAATTTTAATTCTCTGACCACTTTCTGTAAATTTCAGAAAATACACTTTGAACTCTGATTTTATATAGATTTTTTTCATGATTTAATACGTGTATATAGCCCAAAGGCAGGGGCAGATAATCGCTGAGGAAAATGTCTTTGTGGTAACACAAAGCAGTTGTTGCTTCGTAATTTTTTGTGAAGTTTGACCATGATATTCCTATACTCTGATTTTATACAGATTTTTTCATGATTTTATACTTGTATATAGGCCAAGGGCAGGGGCAGATTATCTCTGAGGAAATAGTTTTTGAGGTTACATAAAGCTGTTGTTGCTTCGATCATTTTTGTGAAGTTTGACCATGATATTCCTATACTCTGATTTTATACAGATTTTTTCATGATTTTATACAAGTATATAGCCCAAGGGCAGGGGCAAATAATTGCTGAGGAAAAAGATTTTGGGGTAACACAAAGTTGTTGTTGCTTCGATCATTTTTATGAAGTTTGACCACTATACTCCTGATAGTAAAGGAACTAGTGGCCAGAAACCATTTTTTGTACATTGACAAGTGCAATAATTGTCAGATATTATTGAAAATCCCAAGCGAGACATTCTTGGTACCCATGCATATGCAAAATTTGAAAGAAATCCGTTCATAAAAGCTTAAGTTATCGAACGGAAACGAAGTGCGGGCTGATGGACAGACATACAACGGACAGACACACGGACAGCCAAAGTGAAAACATAATACCCCGCCACTAACGTGTGGCGGGGTACAAAAACTTTGACGTAAAACTTTAAAGTGTGACGCCCACGTCCAAATGACAACAATAGCTCTCTGTACTTTCGTACAGGCGAGCTAAAAATGAATTCGATCACATAAAGCATCCTAAAATGTTTTAAAATTGTGAATTTGGTCTGCTGAATAAAATCAGACAATCTTAATAAACATTCATAATAATAGTAAAGAGCTGCAACAGGTGCACTTACAAACAATGTCTCAGTTCTTCCCTCAACTGAATGTACATAACTGGGTGAGTGAAAAAAAACACAAAAAAACTCAAGACTTCCAAATATTTGGCTAATGGACATTTTTTTTTTTTTTTTTTTTTTTCTTTTTCCAGAATATAAAAACTTCTATACAAAGTTTTAGCAACTGGGTGCTAATTACTGAAAATAAGGTATAAGTACCAGAAGAGATCTTGCCACTCTGGTCGTGGAACATCTTCCTGTCGTAGCAGTTTCAGCACCGTGGGACGCATTGTTGGCCATTTCTCTTCAAACTGAGACTGGCCTTGCTGAAAATGGAAAGAGGCAAAGGTTAAAGTTAAGGTCAATGGCATATTAAAACTTTGAATTTTCTTAATGTTACAAACTGAAACTTCCATTGAAAAATGTTTGGCAAGACGTCATATTGCTGTGAAAACCTCAAAGAGCCCAAGCTGAATTGTCGAAGTCAAGAAGATACTGTGGCACTATGAGTTATGACCTTCTCGATATTGAATCAGTGTCAGAATCTCCAGTCCCGAGACTTTATGGAACAGACAGTTATTCAGGAAAATCAGTAACTTTTGGTATGAAAAGAGTTGGAAACAAAAAACTATATTCAACACTGAAGTTCCTTTACGTTGACAGCTTCTGTTCAGTGAAACTACACCCTGTTGAATTTGCATACAGACTCAGCATGTACCGCTAACAGAGTTCTTCAATCAAACCATGCTGCATTTAATCAAAATGATGTTAAACCAACATGTCTTTTGATCTATTTCTATTCTATTCTATCCCATAACCTTACTAGGTCGTTGGGCCACCACAGATGACTTTGAAACAATCCCTTTCCACCTTGTCCTATCTTCAGCTGCCCTAGTTGAGCTGGCAAAATCCATCCCTGTCCACTCCTTAATATTGTCTTCCCACCTCTTCTTCTGTCTACCTCTTCTTTTTCCTTTCACTGTGCCCTGTAGAATTGTCTTTGCTAAACCAGAAGACCTTGAGATGTGGCCAAACCACCTTAGTTTCTGTTTCTTGACCAGCATCAGGAGTTCATCATATTCTCCAATGGCTGCTTGGATCTTCCTGCGAACCTCCTCATTGGTTATATGGTCCTTGTACGAAATGTTCAGTAACCTTCGGTAGCATCTCATCTCAAAGGCCGGCGTTCTTTTCTCCAACTCTGCTGTAAAGGTCCATGATTCACAGGCATACAGAAATGACAAGGAAGCGCATGAGTTTCACCTTCGATCCAAGAGATATGTTGTTGTCTCTCCAAATTGATTTCAGCTTGGTAAGAGCTGAAGTGGCTTGCGCAATCCTTGAGAGAACCTCCCGTTTTGAGCCGTCATCTGAGACAACTGCTCTAAGGTATCTGAAGCTTGTTACGGTACCCAGCTTCTGTCCTTTTACATTGATCTCCCTCTGGATGCCATCTGCGCTGTTTGTCATCAGTTTGGTCTTCTCATCACTGATCTCCATCTTATTCCTAGTGCAGGTTTGGTCAAGACTTTCAACTAGAGCTTCTAGTTCCTGCTCTTCCTCAGCTAGAGCGTCTATCATTGGTAAACCGCAGATTGGTTATGTTCCTATGCTAACCTTTCCGTCATGTTCTTCCAGAGCATCAGACATGATCGTTCGAGAAAAATGTTGAAGAGGGTGGGTGACAGAAGACATCCTTGTCTTACCCCAACTGTTGTTCTGAACCATTCTCCTGTGCTGCCATTTATCAGGACTGCAGTTGTAGCCTTATCTTATAGCTGCTCAATGATGCGAACTAGATTTGCACTGATATTGTACTTCCGCATGGTGGCCCATAAGGCTGCACGCCATACCCTGTCAAATCTTTTTTGAAATCAATGAAGATATGGTACAGGTTCTGCTGATGTTGGAGATATTTTTCACACAGGATTCTATGGTTGAAGATCTGTTCTGTGGTGCTCCTTCTTGCTCCGAACCCAGCCTGTTCCTCAGCGATTATCTCCACGGCTTGTGGTTTAAGCCTGTTCAAGATGACTTTCAGCATGACTTAGCTTGAATGACTTATGGTTCTGTAGTTCTGGCAGAGCTGTAGGTTGCCCTTTTTAGGGAGCGTAATAATCAGTGACTGAGTCCATGCCTCCATGGGGTAGGCCATTCTCCTGTTCTCCAGATCCTGTTACAGATATCTGTTAAAACATCAATCATGGTCTCCCCGCCAGCTGAGCTTGAACAAGTTCTGCTGGTATATTATCAACTCCTACAGATTTCCCCTTCTTTAGTGCTGCTACTGCAATCTCGACTTCCTCACGAAGGATCGGTTGTTGATCTTCTTCTGGGGGCTGATTGCAGTCCAGAACTGCATTGTCACCGCAAGTCTCATGGTTGTATAGTTCTGGGCAATATTCTGTCCATCAGCTGAGAATCTCTTGTTCCTCTGTAACGCATTTCCCAGACTTGTCCTGGATAGTTGTGGATCTACCCTGTTTCTCTGAAGTTAGATCCTTCACCAGCTGGTATGCTTTCTTGCTGTTGTTTTTGTTCAGGCAAGTTTCGATCTCCTCACACTGACCAGCTATCAAGTCCTCCCTCGCTTTCTTCACTGCCTTCTGAATCCTCTTGTTTGCTTCCCTCTATACTTCTGCTCCTCCTGTTTCATATCGCTTCTTCTTCAAATTTCTCCTCTAATCACAGAGGTCGAGAACACCTCTGGTGACCCAGTGAGATTTCCTGCAACGTTCCTTCCCAAGTATCTCACTGGCTGCCTCAGTCACTGCTGTATTGTAGGTGGTAATCATGGTATCTATGTCCATGTCATCATCCCTCAGACCAATGAGTGGTGCAAATTTCCCACCTATTGTTGCTTGAAAAGTGCATGCCACATCTGGGTCCCTCAGCTTTTGATAGGGTGTAAATCAATTTGGACTTTGAAATTTGATGTAATACTGTGATGAACTTTATATTGATACGGAGATGATCATTTTCTGATCATTACCTCAGGTGTGGTGGGTGGCTAAATTTAGCTCAAAGCCTTGACAAAGGGATAACAGCTTTTCTTGGTGGGCCATTAAAATTATTGACAAGAAGCAGATCAGAGGCATGCTGCCAAAACACAAGCCTATGGACCTATATCTACATCTACCAATTAAGTGCATGGCCAATATTGGCATAGTCGCCTTGTAATGTAAACAAGGGCCTTAAACTCCTCAGCAGTCCTGAGTGCAGTGATTTTTTTACCCCTGCGTCCTGCGTCTTAGACGCATAATTTTCCCAGAGGACGCAAAATATTTCCTTGGCTGCGTTCCGGGACGCATAAAAATAGCCGATCGGTAGTCCAACTTCCGATTTCGGCTTCGTTTACAAAGCTACTTTCGTTTTAAGAATATAGCAACGGTGCATTAGCAGATTGTTATATTACTGGTAAAAAACAGTACCATAGTCTTTCCTACTCCCGCGAAATACCGAAGTCTACCTGTAATACCAATAATCAATAGTGGTTGTCCAGTACCGGAGGAACATAGTATTATCGACCACGGTGATGTCTTTTACCTAGGTGCAAACTTTTATTAATACACCGGGTCAATAAGTAATCATGCCTCCGAAAAATTAAGAAAAAGATCAAACTTGATTCAAAGCAGCAAACATTATTTGGTCTTCTTGGGCAAGACAAACACGCAAGGCCAGATGTTGCAGATCATGATGCGACCGATCAAACTTCGAATCCGAAATGACAACGGATGTCTCCAAATCCAATACGCTGTCTGACAATGAGACAACAGGTGATTTATTTTATTCCTGTGACCACAGGAGCTTGACGTTGGTTATTTTTTACTGATAGGGCTTGTCCTTTGAAGCCCTTTAAGTTTGGGATGCAGAGAAAATATTGCTTTTGCATCCCAGTAAAGATGCAAACCCTTGAGCTTGGGATGCAAAGATTTTAGGTCTTGTGAGTCCTGGGACTCAAAGAAGGAGATTTGTAAAAAAATCACTGCTGAGTGATTAAAATTTTAAGTATTGAGCTTTCAGTGAATACAGGCAATTCTAGATATTAGCAAGATTTATGAGACCCTGACCATTGTGAACAACAAAGACAGTATCCCTAAATTTGAATACTTGAGTTGCAAGCTATGCTTCATACTACATAGTGCTCGCCAACGTATTCTTGGATCGTTGAGGGATAATTCTAGACGGAGAAAACAGTGTACCAACAGAGTCACCTATGAAAACCCAGAATTTGAAAAGTAAACCCAGATCTGTGCTGAATAAAAAACCCAGAAACGATTTGTAAAATATTGTATAAATCTTGCGTGATACTGTGGTTGAGGATATCTGTAAATATAGCCCCATATTCCACAGAAAGTCCACACATCTATGACGCTGGATTCCAGTGGTTGTCCTATGAAGGACGGTCTATGAAGGACGCTGTCAGACATGAGCTAACAAGAGGTAATGCAAAACAAAAGGTCATTGACTGTTCGAACTTAGGTGCCCATTGATTACTGATAGCTAAATATTTGACACCAATTCGGTCAATTAAGGTGATATTCGGGTACTTTGTGCAAATTTAAGCAATGTCATTAAAATGACTTTAATAACCCTCAACGTCACTAATTGAGAGAGGATATCAAAGGCACTTATAAATGCGTTTTTTAAGCTTTTGTGTACCTTTAACATTTTTCTTTCTGTTTATGGTAAACCCGAAGCAAGATGTCGAAATTTTCGACTGTCTGTTGAATATTACATTCAATAAATCACAATCTCTTCTTTATGATTGGTACCAGTCTAGATTCTTGGTATAAAATACATCTCCATATTTAAGTCGGTGGTAGCATAAAAGCCGTGTAAGTATACACGTCGGCAAGCTAATAGCTGGCCGAGAGCTATCTACAGGTCTTTCAGCGGTGATAAAGTACAGTGACTGAAAATAGGAATGACACACCTGTATGATGTAGGATAATATGAAATAGGTGTTACCTAAATGCGTGCAAAAGCAGATTTTTTTTCTTTTACAAAGCTGAGGGCATATAATCTGCAGCCATTTAACTTCTAATTAGTTCAGGACCCGGTTGTATCAAAGTTTTCGTGGTTACCGACTTATCTTTTAGTAATTGTGCGGGGTGGGGAGGCGGTTGAAAACACTGAAATTTTAGAGAACAAGAAAACATGCTAAAGTAATGATAACGAAATTAATAATAATCTTTATTTATAGTCGCTTATTTTTTATCAACAACTAACATAAGCTCTGTAGAGCTTTTATTGCGACTTATTAAGACTAGATCTATACACATTTATACAAGCTGAGCTGTGGATACGTGACTTGCTCAAGGTCACAACCCAAGGGTCCTGGTGAGGATCGAACTCGGAACCCTTCGATCATGAGTCGGGCACACTACCAACCGCGCCACTGCTTTTAGGGAAGAGCAGAAATAAATGAATAAAAATTCTTGAAAGAAATTATATTCTGATCTGGAGACCTACGTTTCAAGTTTTTTTTTCTTTTAAATGGCACTGGTATGCAAACGGCCGATGTTTCTCTTCCAGAGTATCCCTTTTTGATAGTTCTTTGCTAATAATCCCGATATCTCTGTTTTGCACATTGTCGTTGATTGTTGCAGTAAGTTCGACCTTTTGCTTCAAGCTGGTTTTCATCAAAATATCGGTAAAATGTTAAACAAATAGAGAAATAGTAACTTAATAAATAAATAGAAAACAAATAAAAACTATGACCGAATTTCATCACAACGTTCTCCATTCCTCGAAAAAACAAATCAAATTAAATCCAGTTGCTGGATAAAATAAGTTTGTTGGTTGGTTGTTTTGGGTTTGAGACAGTATTTCAGTCTATATCGAGCAGTTTCCCACAGGGAGAGAGAAAAAGATGATATAAAGCAAGAGGGAAAATATCCAAATCCGCACCTACAAACAGAGTTGGCCCTTGCCCTACTCTTATCCAAATGTGTAGGACGCCCCGGCACTGAAACTCATCGCCCGACCGATGTGTCCGATGTGTAGGCCCCCAGAATGGGGGTGTCATCTTACAAAGAGTACAAATCCTGCAGGAACACAACGGTAATTCAACGTTGTGTACCTGATGTGTAGGCTCTTAGAATGGAAGTGTCATGCATGCAAAGAGATAATTATCCTTTAGGCACATAACGTTGATTCAACGTTGAGTGTCCGATGCATGGGATGTCATCTTTCAAAGGGTACATATCCAGCAGACACACAACGCTGATTCAATGTTGTAGGTCCGATTTGTAGGCTCCCAGAATCGGGACGTCATGTATACAAAGGGGTATCCTGCAGGCACACAAACGTTGAATCAGTGTTTAATCAACGTCGTTCAACGTCGATAGCCCGATGAATTAGAATTAGAATTAGAATATTTTTCATTTCCGTAATGTGCCCTAGCCGGGCATATAACATAGTACAAATACAAACAATACAAATGATAATATATAGGGCCACCTAACTAATACCTGCAAGCATTGTCCTAAGTATAAATCCATATGGTGAAACATAGAAGATATCCAGTAAAGGGTAACCCTTGCCTGTATGAGTGAGGCATACCCTTTATAATACTGCCACAACTATTTTTAAATTATTTGAGAAACATAGTTTCCTTCACAATGGCATAAATGCTTGATGCCATATCTATTATCACTGTAACATGAGATGGAATCCAAAGTCACAAATACATCAACATCATACGATATCCACGGGCTTGTCAAATTGAACAGATTGTCAAATCGGGCCACAAGTTTTATGAAAAGTCCTTAGATGATGGTGCGTTGCGCGCGTTGTCTTATGACGTCATCATGTCGTGATACTTCAAAACAATGGTCAATGCTGTGTTTGTAAACATACTTTGACGATGCCAACGGGAAAGTGAAGCAAGTTTTTAAAGGAAAATGTAGATGTATCGCTACCAGCCTTTGGATAATTTACAACTATAGATACTGGATGACATTGGAATGGCTAAAGGTTCTTGCTCTGCATGGAAGTCATTGCACATCGAGGTATTTGGTTCTATTCACGAATTTCCGTGTCCTTTGTATTCTACATTGACCATGTTGTCTTTAAAATAGTCGCTTTTCCGAAATATCGAGGTCAATTCTAACGATGGCGGCCATCATATCCAATCGAATCCACGCACGAGATTAATGGCATGTGATTTATGACGTAGTGTCCCCTATTGTTTGTTTATTTATCTTTTTGCTGATACACAGCTAAATCAGTTACCGTTTACTTATTTGGACTTCGAAGTTGGATTGACCGCCTTTAAAAATAGAACAAAAAGAAATAAATGTTGAAGAAAACTTTTTTGGTCACTCTCTCAGAAGCGGGACTTCGTCAAGGAAGGGCTTGTGATCGAGCATGGTTCTCGGCTCAGTGTTACCTTGCATTACAGAAACGGGACAAATCCAATGTAAACAGCTTAAGGGCGCAGCCATATTTGTCCAAAAGTTTTAAGCAGGAAGGTGTTGGATTTGCTCTTTGTGGAAGTAGCTTTTTTTTAATGATGCATGTTATCTATAGGCGTGCAGCAGCATGGACGCGCTTCGCGCGTCCGCGCGCGTGAGCTTTGCTCACGCGCGTTGCTTTTGCACGTAATATGCATGTACATTCAGTGCACTGTTCAAAACATCTTACCTGGCTAACTGTGCGTATATACTTGCCTAGAAGCAAGCTGCTGAGTGTGCAGAGGATTCAGTTACTAAGTTTACTTCTCTTATAAGGGCTAGGGACTAGCTTCCCTGATTCACAGGTCATGGTGAATGATTGTCCTTGGACGTATCACCAGTAAACAATTCTGATTCTGAAGCCAGATATGACTCCTTAAAAAGGCAACTAAAATTTGGACTGAATGATTCGAATCCTAAGACTCTGCTACTGAAATATTTATATTGGCTTTTGAATTCAAACTGGATATTTGTAGAAACTGGACATAGAAGCTGCCGTCATGGCAGTTTAGGCTTTCAAGGTCCTAACTTATACATGTATATACTCTTTGTATAGACATAAATGGAGTCTGATATCTTCCCATGACTTTTTACCACTCTTCATCTTGTCCATTTTACCCGTATCCTGTAGTCAGTGTACTCCTACATGCATATACTTGGATGTTCACTCAGGTGATACATAAATACAGGTATGAGTTTAGTCTAAATGTTCCAAAATTGTCTGTGAAAAAAGTTGTACTTCACTAAATATTGGGCAGGGATGCCCAAATACTGTAGACCAATGTCAAATGTCAGGGAAAGCAGTTATACCCATTCTGCAGCAGTTTTGTAAAAAAATTGCCTGATAGTCAAATCAGTAAAAATAAAATCAGCCTGATTCATTTTTTTTTCAATTGCAACTGCTGCAGAGATGGCTTCTGTCAATATTTTTAAAGCAGACACGGTAAGGTTTATATCGGTAAGCAGACAGCTGTGGCGGAATAGATTTATATTGTGGTGAAATGGTCAACCAACCTTAGCAAAAAGTGGACTTATCGGTTACGCATCAGAACTGCTTTTAAAATTCATATAAGACCTATATCTACCTCTCTGGCATACTAAGCTAAGCTAAGGTACCTTATTCAATTCTATCTCTATTCTATCCCATTACCTTGCAAGGTCGCTGGGTCACCACTGATGACTTCATAGCAATCCCTTTCCGCCTTGTCCTGTTTTCTACTAAGCTGACAATGTTCATCCCTGTTCACAATCTAATATTGTCTTCCCACTTCTGCCATTGTCTATATATAGGTCTTCTTTTTCCTTTCACCATGTCCTGTTGAATTGTTTGTACTAAACCAGAAGAACTTGAAACGTGGTCAAACCACCTTAGTTTCCGTTTCTTGACCATGGTAATGAGTTTATCATACTCTCGAAAGGCTGTTTGGATCTTTTTGCGAACCTCCTCATTGGTTATGTGGTCCTTGTACGAAATGTTAAATAACTTTCGGTAGCATCTCATCTCAAAGGCCTGCGTTCTTTTCTCTAACTCTGCTGTCAAGGTCCATGATTCAGAGGCATACAGAAATATGGAACTGATCACAAGGTAGCGCACCAGTTTTACCTTTGATCCAAGAGATATGTTATCTCTATATTCAGCCTTGTAAGAGCTGCAGTGGCCTGTACAATCCTTAAGAGAACCTCCAGCTATAAGCCATCATCTGAGACAATTGCTCCAAGGAATTTGAAGCTTGTTACGGTGCCCAGCTTCTGCCCTTTAACCTTGATCTCTCTCTGGATGCCATTGGCGCTGTTCGTCACCAGTTTGGTCTTCTCAGCACTTATTTCCATCCTATACCTTGTGCAGGTTTTGTCTAGTCTTTCTATCAGGACTTCTAGTTTCTGCTCTACCTCAGCTAGAGCATCTATGTTTCCGGCGAACTGCAGATTGGTAATATTTCTGCCGCCTATACTAACCTATCCATCATGTTCTTCCGGAGCATCAGACATAACCAGTTCCAGATAAAGTGTTGAAGAGAGTGAGTGACAGAAGACATCCTTGCATTACTCCATCTGTTGTTCTGAACCATTCTCCCGTGCTGCTATTCAACTGGATGGCACTTGTAGCCTTGTCGTACAGCTGCTCAGTGGTGTGAACTAGATTTGCACTGATATTGTACTTTCGCATGGTGGCCCATAAGGCTGTATACCATACCCTGTCAAACGCTTTCTGAAGCAATGAAGACATGGTACAGATTTTGCTGGCCGGGCTGCGTAGCGCAATCAGTAGGGCACCTGACTCATAAGTCAGAGGTCCTTGGTTCGATACCCGGTCTGGCCACATACTTTCGTTTCTCCTTCCGCTGATTCAAGAAGGGCAGTTGTCAGTTACTGGCGAAAGTATGTGCACTTAGTACTGGTTAACCGCTTAGGAGGTCTAAGCCTGCCGAGAAATAGTGTGGTTAGGTTAACTGACCGTCCCGACATGACCATGGCTGTTTACTGTGGACGTAAAGCAACAAATCAATCAATCAATCAATCAATCAGATTTTGCTGATATTGAAGATACTTTTCACACAGGCATCTGAGGTTGAAGATCTGTTCTGTGGTGCTCCTTCCGGCTCTGAAACCAGCCTGTTCTTTAGCAAATATCCCTTCAGCTTGGGGTTTAAGCCTGTTCAAGACCTCAATTAAGAATTGAAATTTGATTTTTCAGCGTTCATCGTGTGATGAAGCCAGTGGGCGAGGGTTAGTCGACTGCAAATCGGTTAAAGCACCCCCGCCCTCCCCCTCTGGTAATTTCATTGCTGGCTGATTTTCTTGGTTGTTTTATGTGTAGTTTGTTGCTGTGTCTGTGTATATTGCTTGTGATGTCAAAGCTAGCCCGGTGACTTACATGAAAAATTGTTGCTCTCCAGTCACCTAGCTGTCGCTGGTGATGTCTAATTTTGTGTTGTCTTTTTACCACATGGTGTCTTGGTTGGCATCTGTGAATGAATTGTTGCAGTTCCTGCAAATTTCACTGCACACAGCCTTTAATCAGCACACACCCATCATCCTGATACGACTGAAGTCCTGCTAAAAGTAGAGGGAACAAAGTACCAAAATAATATGTTCGTATTCGTAAACCAAATAAACATCGACAAATCCAAAATATTTTGATACACAGATATGAAGCCCCGAAAAGGAAGTGTGATAAGATTTACATGGATTTACCTGGATTTCGACGCCCATTAGGAGGCTATTCAATAGCCTGTTCCGGCGCATTTCTTGATTGTGTCCCGTAACTAGCTGATTGACCCGGTGTGTAACAGGACGCTGTAAACTTTGTTGGGTGATGTTGCCAGTGTTTATTTGGGCGACTTTAAAGGACTCAAGTGAGGGTGCCATTACCACTGACACGGGAAGATTGTTCCAATCATCAATTACCCTTACACTAAATGAATTTGCTCGCACGTTCAACCTTGCTCGTCTCTTAAACAGCTTGAAGGGGTGTTTTCCCCTTTTCCTCTTGTAGCTTGATATGTAGCCATTTGGAACAGTTTTCCTGATTTACAAGGTCAATATTATTCAATATCTTGTAAACTTCCATGACATCAGCTCTTTCGCGTCTGTATTCCAGTGTCGGAAGCCCTAAACGCCTTAACCTCTCCGGATAAGTCAGTCCTTTTAATGAGGGACCTAATCTTGTCGCTCTACGCTGAGTATTCTCAATCGTAATTTTATCCTTCTTGTAGAGGGGTGACCATATTACTGAAGCATACTCTAAATGTGGTCTGACCATTGACTTGTACAGGTTCAAAAACAAAAAGATTCTCGCGAGTAGTAAGCACCACCTGCTTATTTAATGCACCCGCTAATGTATTTGATTGAAAAGTCATTGAAAATGAAAGGTCGGCAACTGAAAGCCATACTATGTTTTGGCCATTGGCGTTAAGTGGGACATTAGTTTAGATAGGCCACATTTTAAGGATCAACGAAGTCGTGGTGTCTACCATAGAAATTTTTACGCTTTGACTGATACGAAAATTCAACAATTTACTGGGGTACTGGGTAAAGGTGTATGTGTGTGTGTGTGTGTGGGGGGGGGGGGACTACGTCTTTCAGTAAAGTCTTGACAGTTGAAACAGGCCCAAGCATAGCAGATGAACTTAAAGACATAAATTCTGTATGCGGGTGCCGAGGGAATACTGTTTCTCAAAAATGAAAAGTTTACCATGGGAAAAAGACGTAAAATTGCAAGTCACCCATCCATCTTAGAATCAGTTGATCACGATCACTTTAGCTCATTGGGAAAGTAACCAACTTATAAATTTAGCACAAAAGAGAAGCAACAACGTACAAATTGAACCCCTCCCCCCCACCACCACCACCCTGCGTCTACCTGCGCATCTGCGTCTTGTTTCACTGTCTTGTATTGGTTGTACTTTGTGCTTGTGTGATTATGGCCTATTGTTCTTGTTCTGATTTTCTTTACAATGTGAGGCACCCCCTGCAACTTATGGTTTTGTTTGCTTGAGAAGACATGCTTTAATTTTTACAGAAGACGGGTAGGATAGATAGATAGATAGATAGATAGATAGATAGATAGATAGATAGATAGATCTGCCTGCCAAGGTCATATCTGCACCGACTCTGGATGACTTCAAGCTCCTTGTCAGTGCAGATGTCCTAAGACCGTGATTGTGAACAACATGTTTTTATCTGATTTTAACTGTACATAAGAACCTCCCAGCACGAATGTTTTAAGGTTGTTCACAGTGCGACTATGCCAATATTGGTCATGCACTTAATTGGTAGATGTAGATGTAGATAGACATATACATTTATAGATAGATAGATAGATAGATAGATAGATAGATAGATAGATAGATAGATAGCAGAGAGAGAGAGAAAGAGAGTGAGAGAGAATTTGATACTGTAATCTAATCCGAAGTGGAACAACCCAACCCATGGTATAACCACAGAGTAAATTAATAAAGCCCTGTATATACATTTAATAAAGGCCGTTATATATTATCACTGTTTATTTTTTCTTTTCTTGGAAGCAGGTGCAAGTGAGGTCTTTGTCACGAATAGGTAAAGTCTCCTTATTATTTATAGTGCACGGCCATAATACGAATAGTCTCAATGTCTTATTGGATTTTATACCTATTCCACACCAATATGGCATCCACTTCACAGAGCAACGATAATGTGGAAGGAAAATCCTGTTCTGGCATTCCTAAAGCAGAATTTCTAGTAAATATTTGAGTTACCATATTGTTTGGCGTACATGTCATACATATCTGTTTTTTTAATTTTGTCTAAATCAAAGGAGAGATTGAAATTATGATTTGAGGGATTACTGTTGCTCTCTAAACATGCTTAAAATACAAGTGTTAACTTGTCGAAAACGAACTGTATATTACTGCATGGCATAAACATTACCATATATTTAGGCACGGCCTAGAAATGGGCATAGCATTGTAGGTCTTGCATGCAGCAATCAATCAAAATTAGTTTCACACTCTTCAGTTCAGCTGCATTCTACCTGAGGTGCGGTGTTTCATGTTTCCAGTTTACAGTAGTAAAGGTAGGGTTACCCTAATTAGCGAAATGGACCTATTTTTGCGAAATGGACGAAATGGAGATTTTTTACGAAATGGAGTCACAAAATCCTAATTTGATATTAAAGATTTTATTTTCTTGTTTTGATACGACTGTAGGACAATAAACAATACCAAATGCAACTTTTGAGGCGATTGCAAGCGTATTTAGTATGTAGATGCACCTGAATATTTATATTTTGTTTGCGAAATGGAGTTTCTCTTGCGAAATGGAGTAATCCGAGTTTTGTCTTAACAAACTTATAACAGAGTTCAAAATAAATAGAGAAGGCGCATGGACGGAAGTTTTGAAGCGTTTTAAAAGTTGGCCTCATTTTTGGTTGAACAGGGATATTTTGCCTACGAAATGGAGATTTCTCCAAAGAAATGGAGATTTGTTTCTGCGAAATGGAGTCACAGAATCAATATTTGTAAATCCGATGTTCGTTTCTCTGTTTAAATTATGAAGCTGGACAGAATTAGATAGTATAAGCCCCTCCCCCCCCCCGCCGCCCCCGTAATTTTGAAACGCATGGTGCTCCCCTCATCCCCCCCCCCAAAAAAAAATAGGTTGCCTAAGGTTTGCCCCCCTCCCCCCCCCCCCCCCCCCCAATAACCCCAAATATTATTGAGAACCGTCCTACTGTTTAAACATACTTTGAAAGAAAGAAAGAAATATACATATAAAGATATATATTAATATATATGTAGTCACCGCGTATTATTTAAAAGTAATATAGCTCCATTCTGAAAAAAAACCCTTAAAATGTAACTTCAATGCAACATTATACAAATTTTGAAGTCAGTGGTCTATGCAAAATTACACAAATTCTAAATCTTTGACCTTGACAATAGCTTAGCAGCAGCCGTGTCACATATCACACGATTCCCTTTGGATGTTCAGATACTTGATAGCAAATTTTCTATAAATTTCTAAGTGTGATCTCTTGAACGTATATCAGCATCATCATATTCCTTTTCATTCTCCCTCTCTCTAGGAGACGGCTCGATAAAGACTGAAGCACTGTCTCAATATAGACTGAAATACTGCCTAAATAAGCCGTTAAACCCAAACCTACCAACCAACCAACCAACCAATGTCCAATCGTGCTAGTTTTACGAGGCCACAGTCCCGGAGTACGAAACCGTATCAGGCTGTGTGCCTGATAAAGTAGTTGAATATCATATGCGGCGTGAAAGGTGAACACCCTATCCATTAGGCCATGGTTGGGCAGATGATTTGCAATTTTACATCCTTATCAACAGTATTTCAGCCATATCAGGACGATGGAAGGGTGTTAATGAAAGTCTGTGTGAAATGGAACCCCGTTTACATTTGAAAAGAATCTCGCCTCAAGGGCAATCGACCGCGGGACCACTAGATCAGCCGGCTAGCGCTTACCTATTGAGCTACCGGGGTTCCTCTTCCACTAGGCCAGGCGCTCAGCGAAACTAAGTTATGTTTTTTTTTTCAAATTCTTGTAACGACGTTCCACGTGAGACTAAAGGGATGGATGGTGGATGGATGACTTGCGGGTTTAAGTACTTTTTAACAGTATTTCAGGCATATAAGGACGGTGGGTGGGTGATAATGAAAGGCTGTGTGCGATGAAACCCCCGCTTACGATTGAAAAGATTCCCGCCTACAGCGGGGCTCGAAGCCGGAACCACTAGATCAGCAGGTCTAAACCTACTGAGCTACTTTAGCCACCGGGGCTCCCAGGCTAAAGGGAACAAATCCACAAATTGCACCTCCTAGCACGGGCCCACTGGGACACGTTAAATCGACATTAAATCAACCTTGATTCAATGTTATAACGTTGAATCAAGGTTGATTCAATGTTGAATCAACGTCGTTGGCCTTCTGCGGTGGGTTGAGGATGGGGAGGCTATGGGGGCGGGGTAGACTTTTGTCAGCCGAAGACGTTTAGATTTCTCTTCTACTTGCCCCTCTCTGATACTTTTGTACCTGACTCAACATCTTCAAAGTCAGGAGTTTAAAATAAATTAAAGATTTTAGAGAAAAAAAAAATGTTACATATGAATATATGGGTAAAAGAATTTCTAACATCTTCGACTGAAATCAGTCTAGGGGCGGGGGTGAGGCGTCTTTCCGTTGAAAGTAAATTATTTTGTAGCAAGAACAGTCAATACTCAAACAACAAATTTTTCGCTGATGATTTCAAAGTCGGTAAATTTCGTTTTAAGTTGACGGGCACGCTTCCGAATACAGGTGTTAATCTTTGTGTCACTGAGGTAATCGGATAGGTGTGATAATTCAGTTATGTTAGTTGATTCTCTCAACTTTAAATGGATTATCCAATTAAAGGTCAATGATGATCCAATCAATAAAAGAAGAAACGAGCACGCGCTCCCACTCAGCTGATATACGAGAACCGCTTTATATATCTTTTTTTTTTTAAATAAGGGTTTCTATTTTGTATTTGTTTGTAAAATATATATTCAATTAATAAGTCTCCTTAGCTCACCCAATATATACTTATCATATCGGAAAACGACTTTCTCTCTCTCTACCTCTCTCTCTGCGAAAGTCTTAGAACAGACAGACGTTGCATCGTCCTTTTTAATCCCTTATCTCACTCATAATCAAAACGTTTGAATTTCTTAATCCAAAACTTAACTCGCGTATTTTAAAATCTCAAATTATGTTTGTGTTTCGCTCACAAACTTTACTCATACAGCGCGAATAACACAATCAGCTAAATAATAGAAAAAAAGATACTATGTCTCCATTTCATGAAATGAGACTCAGTTTCGAAAAGATAATAATCCCGTGATTTTCCTGAACATGCGGGAAAAAAAAAATCTTAAAAAAAAAAAAAAAAAAAATTCAAGGTATTCTCAGAATAGTTTAAATAAGTTTATTTGCGTCTAAAAATGATATTATAATAAATCAGTAAAGTAAATGTCAGACAAAAAGATATGACTCCATTTTGTAAAACGAAACTCCAATTTCGTAAAGAAAATAATCCCGTGATGTCCTTGAACATGGGAAAATCTTAAAAGTATTCTTCAAATAGTTTAAATAAGTTTTATTTGTGACTAAATTTGATATTATCATAAAACAGTAAACTAAATGTTAGGCAAAAAATATCATGACTCCATTTCGTAAAAATGAAACTCCATTTCGTAAAGAAAAGAATACGGTCAATACCCTGAATTTTCAAAAAAAAACTTGGAAGTTTTCTTAAAACAGTAAAAATGAGTTTTGTTTAATGTCTAACTTTGATATTATAAGAAAAAGTAAACCACGTGATAGAAAAAAAAAGGCTGGAGATACTGATTCCCTGTTGTAAAATGAAACTCCATTTCGTGACGAAAGTAATCCCATTATGTCCTTGAACATGGTAATAAATAAATAAAAGTATTCTTAAAACAGTTTATATAAGTTTTATCTGTGTCTAACTTTGATATTACAGTAAAAGAGTAAACTGAATTTTAGGGAAAACGGATAATTTGACTCCATTTCGTAAACTGAAACCCCATTTCGTAAGGAAAAACAGCCCTAAATTTCTTAAATATGGAGATAAAAATACTTGACATACTTTAAATAGTTCATATTAATGTTATGTGTGACTAACTTTGATATGTAAATGAAGTATTTTTCAAGATAATAAATAAAATTGAATTTGGTAACTTCATTTCGTAAAAAAATCTCCATTTCGTCCATTTCGTAAATAAAAGTCCATTTCGCTATTTAGGGTAACCGGTAAAGGTACCCATCTTACAATAAACAAACACCGTCCCGCAAGTGTCGTATTTCCATCAGGCCTGATCTTATTTGTCAAGTTTTACCTCCTTTAATGGGAGCCATTCCCAATCCGAAAATTTTCTCTTTTTTTTTGCCAGTTTTTGTGAACATTTTGCCAAAACTAAAGAAAAACATCTGGAAATTTTCCCAAATATAAAGTTACAGGTAGACTCCTAAAATCTAAGATAAAACCATTGACTCTTAAAGAAAAATGTATGCTTCTGTAGGAACAAATTTTTCCTGTATGTATACTCAGTAGACCATTTTTTGACGGATATCATTTTCCAGGGAAGCACACAGAAAGTCACAAAAGGTGTCTCCCTTAATAATGAAAAAACATAATCATTATGTTTTTTCAATCATTATTAAGAGAGACACATTTTGTGATAAATTGTATACCCATACATGTTTATGGCACTCATGTTGTCATGTTTACAGGAAGATGTTGAAGCTTTTATGAAGAAGGAAGATGAAACAGCCGAGTCTCTCCTCAGAAAGCTTGATGAACAGCATAATAAATACAAGTTTATGGAATATAACTTAAATACTAAGAAAGCCAGGTAAGTTTACTTCTTTCCCGTTTGGTTGAGATGCCAAGATATGGGATCTGATGTTATCAGTTCCTTCTTGTTTCTTATCTTTTTTCTTACATTGCTTTATAATATAAGAGCATCTGTAGAACCTTGTCTTGTGCTATGGAGAGCCAGTCTCTTTATGAATCACCATCTTCTGGTATAAACCAGTCTGAGTTCAGACCAGTCTCTGATGGTGATTATAATTATATCTGACAAATATTAGCCACAGAAATATCTCTAAGTTCCGTGGCTAATCCCCGGTCAAGGAATTTCTGGTATGACTTTAGGAGCTTTTATTGTCACCTTTTGTAGCCAAGTGAGTGAATGTTAGGATTTAACAACTGAGCAATCAGACTGACAGTCTTTTAGAGCAAAATAAACTGTGTCCTAGAGAAGACAGAAAATATGGAGTAAAAATCATCAAGTTGACCCTGCCACAAGGTCATGAGAAAGAGCCAGACCAATGAGAGGGCGGTAAAACTTTAATATAGTGGACTCATGTGGATTCCTCCCTTATAAGAAGGAGAACCACAGCAAATCTGGTACCAACAGAAAGTTCAGTATCTCTTCTTTATTTCCATACCTAAGATTTAATGCCCAGGCTGATACAGAACTTGTCAGGGTTTAACAAACCCAGGCAGTGTCCGACTTTTTTTGGCTTGACGATCGCCATTTTTAATTTCTTTCACTGAGGGTACCAATGTATTTTCCACTATTTGCAGGACTTGGCAGGAATATTTATCCATGACATGTTCGTAATCTTACACTTAACACTTGTCAGTAATGGTAAAACATCTGTTCACTAACCTACAATCCTTAAAAATGTGGATTTGTCAATCATAAAATAAAATTTAGTCTCGAGTTTGTAGGAAAGCTGCAAGCGTCCTTTAACTTTGATCAAGGAAGTAAAACAACCAGTCTATGGTTAAAACTGCGCTGTAAACATTCTGAAATTTAAGTTGTCAACCTCGTGGCAAACGGTCTCCCTCTTGAGAGGAGCAGTGCCATTCTGATAGATTCGGTTTATTCCGTATAAATAAGTAGACAAGGCGTTATGTTTCTGCATAGGAATGTACTCACATTTTTGAAACCAGGACATTTTATTGTTTTCCTTCAAAATGTGGATACATCCTTATATAAAGATGAATCCACACTTTGAAGAAAAACAATAAAATGCCTTGGCTAAAAAAATGTGGATACATCTCTATATAGGGACGAAAATGTGGATACATCCTTGTATATTGATGTATCCACATTTTGAAGAAAACAATGCCCTGGCTAAAAATGTGGATACACTCCTGGATCTATAGAGAGACAATGTGGAAACCCCCTATAAAGAGACGAATCCATGTTTTCAAGGAAAACAATAATATGCCTTGACCAAAAAATTAGGATTCATTTCATTCCTGTAGGTAAGAAAATGTGGATACATCCTAATATACAGATGCATACACATAATGAAAGAAAACACCAATATGCCTTGGCCAAAAACAAAATGTGCAATTCTTTCCCCTTATATCATACGGAATAAACTGCATCACTGTTGTTTTGATTATTCATAGTGGCGGGCAAAACATCGGTCGGGTAGCAAAGCCTTTCTAGGATAACAAAAGGTGCGCCAAAAAGTCAACGGCGGAACTTTCAAATCAACAACAACAACAAACAATGCGATTTATTCCGTAAAATTTATCAAACGGAATAAACTGCAAGTGTATTTAGGTCTTATAATCATTTGTTCACTCTGCACCTCACTGAATAAACAGAAAAAAAAATAAAAAGAAAGAAAAAAAAATACGCTCTCGATATGCAAATTTTTCAGCACACACCGCTGTAATCATTCTTAAAGTAGTAGATCACTATCGTCCTTCATTCATTTGTTTCAAAACCATGAATGTCATGTGTTTTCATCGGGAAAAAAATATTACGCATGTTTTATGCTTTTTTAATTTATTTTTTCCTAAACAAATAATGTGACAAGCAATCCGTGGTCTGTACAACACTGAATAAACAAGTCCGTTGGATAGAGCGAAGAACAAAAAAGATCGTCTTGCAACAGTTGCGACCCTTGCATATGACACGTTTATGACATCACGTTGATGCAGACTGGTTTTCATTGTCTTCTAAGCGCTTTCATCGTGTGTTAGCGAAACAACAAGGAATGGCCGATCGTCAACAAATGTACAGACATCGAGGATTTTAGCACTGGCTTATGCAATAACATTCCATTAAATATCATCAAAAACAGGTTTATTACAAACTATAACATTTCTCCGTTCTTTGCATAGTCGATTTTTCCCTGTTAATGTCTGATAAAGCTTGAATAAGTAGTGTAAAAGCTACCTCCATGTGTTGCAAACGGGCGCGTAAAAGTCTATCGACACCAATGTGCTTCAAAAGGTCAGCGGAAACTCAAGGTTGGCTCTACACGGTCATACATGGTCTCAATTTGTAGATTAGATGTGCAGCTTTACTTTGATACCAAATTTGCCTCATTTCGCCTGCTTTAAAGGCTTTGAATCCACATGAGTCCACTATATTAAAGTTTTGCCGAGAGGGCTATATTAGGCTATTAGGTGAGAAAGGTAGGCGTAATACTATTATGAGGTAACTTCTGTTCACATTCTGTGAAATATATGATTCATTGGAAGGAACAAATCTATTTGTATAATCAGTGAGAAAATATGTTATGTCTCCATACTGGAACTGCCTCATTTTGTCATCCTATTAAATGCCCATGGGACATTGCAATTTACAAAGTGGGGATGAGGGGGGGGGGGGGGCGGGGGGGGGGGGGGGAGGGAGGGTGTTATTTTGAGCCAAAAGAGAAGTTTATCAGCCAGTGCCAAAATACTTAGAATAAACAGAATTAAGGTATAAGCATATACTTTCAGAGGAAGCAACTCGACTGCTTCCTTTTTTTTTTTGCCTCTTTTCTCAGAAGGGGTCTTCTGTTTAAGGAAAGAATTTGCTCCGGCAGCAAATGTATACTTTCCATGAAGACCCAATTTTGAAGAGCAACATAATTAATCTAAAATCGGAAGTTTGCTTTTACAATGCAGTAATGATCCAAAGATGCAGATGGAATGGCAGAGAGTGTAGATCCTGATCAGATTTCTCCTTTTGGGAGCAGTCTGATCTTTATTCTGTTTTCTCAGACCTTCCTGTCTTAATATCTAGAATGTTGTTATGTTATTTTGATTTTATTTTTAGGTTAAAGGCACAAATTCCAGATATAAAAAAATCCTTAGATATTGTTCATCATCTACAGTCTAAAAAGGTTCGTTCTCTTTGTAACAGTCCTCTGTAAAATATGAGCCGCGGCACGAGAAAACCAACAATGTGGTTGTGCGCCAAGCGCAGATTCAGATCAGCCTGGGCATCCACCCAGTTTGATCGGACTCTTCGTTAAGTATCCAAAGGGTAGCTAAGTGTCTAAGCTACCTCCGTGCAGACAGCCAAGACTCTGATCAGACTGGGTGGATGCCCAGGCTGATCTGAGTCTGCGCTTGGCGCATAACCACTTTGTTGGTTTTCTCGTGTCGCGGCTCATATATTGAAAAGTACATGCACTTTTATATTGTTTATATTGATTTTTAGCTCACCTGAGCCGAAGGTTCATAGGTGAGCTTATAGTATAGGCAGGCCTCCGTAGTCCGTCCGTCGTCCGTCAGTCCACCATTTTAAAAGGTGTTCTTCTCCGAAACCGCTAGGCCGATCAAAGCCAAATTTTATATGGAGCCTCCATGGGTTGGGGGAACGAAAGTTTGTTCGGGGAATCTGGGTCACATGACCAAGATGGCCGCCATGCCCATATATGGTAAAAACCCTTCAAAAATCTTCTTCTCCAGAACCAAAAGGCCTGTGACCTTGAAACTTGGTATGTAGCATCCGGCATGCGGGCCCATCGTAGTTTATACAAATGATGACCTTGCGATGACCTTGACCTAATTTATGACATGGTCAACTTTGGTACGTTAGGCTTTTATATGGAAAAATGCTTAAACTGCAGATTCCTCAGAAACTATTTAAGTCTAAGGTACAATACTTGGTATACATGGTCAACTAAATGAACAAGTGAAGATATTATGTCACTAGAGGTCAAGGTCATTTGGTCCATCCATCCGTCGTCAAGATTTTCAAACATCTTCTCCTCTGAAACCACTGGGCCGATTAAAGCCAAATTTCATATGGAGTCTTAATGGGATGGGGGAACGAAAGTTTGTATGCGGGGGTCTGGGTCACATGACCAAGATGGCCGCCATGCCCATATATGGTAAAAACCCTTCAAAAATCTTCTTCTCCAGAACCAAAAGGCCTATGACCTTGAAACTTGGTATGTAGCATCGGGCATGCGGGCCCATAATATTTTATACAAATGATGACCTTGCGATGACCTTGACATAATTTATGACATTGTCAACTTTGGTACGTTAGGCTTTTTTTTGGGAAAACACTTAAACAGCGAATTTCTCAGAAACTGTTTAAGTCTAAGGTACAATACTTGGTATACATGGTCAACTAAATGAACAAATGAAGATGTTATGTCACTAAAGGTCAAGGTCATTAGGTCCGACCATCCGTTGTCAAGATTTTCAAACATCTTCTCCTCATAGACCACTGGGCCGATTGAAGCCAAATTTCATATGGAGTCTCAGTGGGATGGGGGGAATGTAAGTTTGTATGCGGGGTCTGGGTCACATGACCAAGATGGCGGCCATGCCCATATATGGTAAAAAACCTTCAAAAATCTTCTCCATAATCAAAAGGCCTATGACCTTGAAACTTGGTATGTAGCTTTGGGCATGGGGGCCCATCATAGTTTATACAAATGATGACCTTGCGATGACCTTGACCTAATTTATGACATGGTCAACTTTGGTACGTTGGGCTTTTATATGGGAAAACGCTTAAACAGTGGATTTCTCAGAAACTATTAAAGTTTAAGGTACAATACTTGGTATACATGGTCAACTAAATGAACAAATGAAGATATTATGTCACTAAAGGTCAAGGTCATTCGCTCCATCCATCTGTGGTCAAGATTTTCAAACATCTTCTCCTCTGAAACCACTTCGCCGATTGAAGCCAAATTTCATATTGGAGTCTTAGTGGGATGGGGGAACGAAAGTTGGTTCCCGGGATCTGGGTCACATAACCAAGATGGCCGCCTTGTCCATATATGGTAAAACCAGTTCAAAAATCATTTTCTCCAGAATCAAAAGGCCTATGACCTTGAAACTTGGTATGTAGCATTTGGAACTTGGGCCCATTGTAATTTATACAAATCAGGACTGTGCATTGAGTGTGACCTAATTTCAAGATGATATTTGGTATGTATGATTAACTAAGTGAGCCTATGAAGATATTATGTTGTTTAAGGTCAAGGTCATTCTTTGTTCAAGGTCACTGTGATTCTGTTGCCTGTCAACATTTTCAAACATCTTCTCTGAAGCCATTGGGCTGTTTGAAGCTATGTTTCATACAGAGCTTTACTGGGTTAAAAGAATCAAAGTTTGTTGAGCTGGTCATGGTCACATGACCAAGATGGACACCATGCCCATATATGGTAAAACTCTTCAAAAATCTTCTTATCCTGAATCAAAGGCACAATGACCTCGTGGCATGGTATGTAGCATTGAGAACTGGGGCCCATCATAATTTGTACAATCATGATGGTGCATTGGCCTTGACCTAATATATGGCAAGGTCAACTTTGGTATGTTTTGCTTTCATATGGGTCAGAATCAGAATCAGAATTGTTTACTGGTGATACGTCCAAAGACAATCATTCACCAGGACCTGTGAATCAGGGAAGCTAGTCCCTAGCCCTTATAAGAGAAGTAAACTTAGTAACTGAATCCTCTGCACACTCAGCAGCAGAAATAAGTGAATCTTCCAGGGAATTCCAATCTCTAATAGTCTGGGGGAAGAAACTGGACTTGTAAATGTCAGTCCCAGCCAATGAGGTTTGAAATGTCAGGGAATGATGATTCCTGGTACGCCTATTTGGGGGAACAAGGTCATTTATGGGTATACTGGCTGCACCCCTTAGACCTTTGTAAAGCATTATAAGTCTACTATCTTTCCTTCTCTTTTTTAGGGATTCCCACTTAAGTTTCTCCAGAATGCCAGTCATACTTCCAGTTTCATATGTGTAATTTCCCATTACAAATCTAGCTGCCCTTTTCTGCACCTTCTCAAGTTCATCTTGAAGAAGTATACTTTGAGGGTCCCAAACTGAACTGCCATACTCCAGGACTGGACGCACCAGTCCCTTGTATGCTGACTCCTTAACATCTTGTGGACATGCTGCCAAGTTATGTATGAGGAAGCCGAGGGTCCTATTAGCCTTTGTGCAAATATTACTGACATGTGTGTTCCATTTCAAATCATTGGCAATGGTTATGCCGAGATACTTGATAGTTTCTACATTACTGAGGACCGTTCCCTCTAAGGTATAGGAAGCATTGATCTTCTTGATCCGTTTCCTTGTAATTTGCATTATATTGCATTTAACAGGATGAAATCTCATGCCCCAACTCCTTGCCCAACAACCTAACTGATCTATATCCTCCTGAAGTTTCACAGTGTCTTCAATATCTCTGATTTCACGATAGCAAACACAGTCGTCAGCGAAAAGTCTTAATTCCGAGTCAATATTTTCTGTTATATCGTTAATGTATAACGAGAACAACAATGGTCCAAGCACAGTGCCCTGGGGGACACCTGACGAAACCGGGGCCCAATCTGACTTAACTCCATTTATCACCACACGCTGCTGCCTGTAACAGATAAAAGAATCTATCCATTTCAGAGTCTTCCCACCAATACCATAGCCGTATAGCTTACATTTAAGTAATTCATGAGGGGGAGTGTCAAAAGCTCTCTCGAAGTCCAAGATAAAAGTGTCAACCTGACCGCCCTTATCCAAGATTTTAGCCCAGTCATTTATAAATGTGATCAGTTGAGTTTCACAGCTATGTTTCTTATGGAAAGCATGTTGTCTGTCTGACAAAAGTTTATGTTCATCCAAATGTGCCATAATATTAGAGCAGACAATGTGTTTGAGTAACTTGCATTGTACACAAGTTAGAGAAACCGGTCGGTAATTGCAAGCCAAAGACCTATCTCCTTTTTTGAAGATTGGGCATATATTTGCAAGAGACCATTCCTTGGGGATTTCACCCGAGTCAATAGATTGTTGGAAAAGATGAGCGAACATTGGGCCTAATTCAGATGCTAGTTCTTTTAAGACTCTGGGATGCAATTCATCAGGTCCTAAAGCTTTCGATGGGTTCAAGCCCTTAAGAAGTTTCGTTACACCGTCTGCCAAAACATGAATGTCCTCCATGAAAGGAGCCGAGCGATTAGGAAGGGGGACTTGGGTGTGCTCACTTTTGTTAAACACATCCGAAAACTGACCATTAAGTTCATCAGCCTGTTCCAACTCTGACTCGGCAACACTACCACCATTTCTCTTCTTTAGGGGTGGGATACCTTGAGTATCTTTCTTTTGACTATTAATGTACCTGTAGAAGTCTCTGGGATTAGCCTTTATGTCACCAACCAAGTTATTGACATACAAATCATGTTGCTCTTTCACATCAGCTTTAATTTCCCTTCTCAAAGATTCAAATTTTGACCTAAGTTTGCTACTGCCAGTCTTTTTGGCCTTCGCATGTGTCCTATTTCTTCTACGAATCTTCCTACTTATCTCAGGGGTTATCCAAGGAACAGAAGAGGTTGACCTACTGGTTTTTGAGGGGATATGCTTTTCAGCAGACTCCTGAATAAAGGAGGTTATCAAGTCAAAGTTTTCCTGAACTGAGCGATTGTCCGAGTAACCATTGAAGTACCTATGTTTTGCGAAGTCTGACGCTTCTTTCCTCATTGATTCAAAATCTCCCTTTTGGTACAAAACTTTCCTCCGAGGTTTCTTTTTTGGGGGGACATAAATTTTCAATGTTCCTGATATCACATCATGATCACTAAGTTTGTCCGGGGAATGTAGGTCTTGAAACTGGCCAGGAAGCGAAGTGAGAATTAAATCCAATGTGTTTTTCTCCCGAGTCGGGAAATTCACCAGTTGTTCTAAACCATGGTCATTCATGACATCAATCAACATTTGTCTCTCTGACTGACTTAACACTGATCCTGACTTATTAAGTCGGTCTGGCCAAGCAATATCTTTGAAGTTGAAATTCCCTAGTACGTGAACTGAGGGGAGCTTATTTCCCTATATGATCTAACTGATCACGAAACAATTGAAATTCCTCACTTGAGCCACCAGGCTGACGATACCAACTTGCTACATAATGGGAAGTTTGGTTTGCCAAAATTTTAACCCAAACTGATTCTGAGTCGTTTTCTATTTCTGACAAGGGCATGTGCGGAATGTCCTTATGAATGAGAAGCATCACTCCGCCACCATGAAGGTTTCTGTCCTTCCTGAATACATTATAGCGGAATGTTTCTGGGAACAATTCCGAAGTTGCAACTGAACTGTCAATTTTTGTTTCTTGAATAGCCAAATGCTTAAACAGTTGATTTCATGGAATTTTTTTAAGCCTAGATATAATAATTGGAAAATATGGTTAACTAAATGAATACATGAAGACATAAGGTCATTTTTTGAACTTTGCTCAAGGTCACTGAGATTTTAAAATTAAAATATGCACACCTTTAAAGTTACTGGTTTCAAATTTGTAACAAATGAGCAAAATGACAAATTGTGTCTGTTGACAGAAGGTGTCAGGTGAGCTACAGGACCATTGGTCCTCTGGTTGATGAAGTAGATCACCTTATCAAAACTGTGTTGAAATTATATCATCATTGATGCACTAGTCATTTGCAAACTTGGCTGGAGACTTTGATGTTATGTTTGTTGGTCTTCTTTCACTTCATCTCGTCCAATGTTTATTGGGTATACCATTCATAAATTCATGTAAAAGATAGTACAGTTTCTCAGCTTATGAAGCATTCTTGATGGAATTTTCCCCCAATTTAAGTAACTTAGTTTAGTAATCATTATGTGGCAATGTGCCCATGGACGAAAAAACATTTATTATCACTAATGTAATAGAATAATCACACCTCAACTCAAACTTGATGCACGCTTAATACATTAGCACACAACTGCCTGAACGCAAGCATCCAGCAGTATTTGATCTTGTCCCATTTTCATGGTCTAATGACCAAAAGAAAAGTTTTACAAGAAATAAATAACATGTATTGCATTGTTTTCTCTTGTTTACAGGAATCGCCAGATCCAATAGAAACAAGGTTTTTATTATCAGACCAGGTTTATGCTAAAGCTAGAATACCACCAACTGACAAAGTTTGTCTCTGGTTAGGGGTAAGTGAGATATTACTCCAGTAATTGAGTTAAATTCTTGGAGTTGTTGTGGTTGTGTGATGGGTGGGTAGGTTGTGGGGTGGGGGGAGTGGCAGAGGATGTGGAGGATCGTTGTGGTTGTGCGATGATGCTGGGTAACTTTCACTGCTGGGTCATACTACTAATTTGGATGTTAGTAGGGCAAGGGCCTACTGTGCTTGCAGTAGGTGCGGATGGGGCAAGGTTCTGACTCAGGACCTGATTGAAAGGTCCTGAGTTAGAATCTTGCCAAGCCCAGTGTGGTGTGACCATGAGCAAGTCACATATCCACAGGACAGCAAGTTTCAGGTGACCTTCAATGTTTTTCATTCATTATTACAAAGGGAACAACTTCAGTGCTTGTGTCTTTCTTGGGTACCTACGCTTCCAAACAAAGGTCTGCTCCAAAACAATAGAATTTGCTCCCAAGGGAGGCAAAAATGAAAGTGGCTGAGTTGCATCTTCTGAAAGTGTACACATTCTTCTTAAATGATTGAGCTACAACACAAGAGATCTGTGCCTTTAAGCCTGTATGATTAATGAGGACCTAAAACAGCCTGAGCAGCCACATCACAGGTGGCTGTATCTAACATTTGGACACCCATCTCCCATCCCATCTCCATTTGCGGCATCTGTGTGTTTTTTTTCTCTGGGTGGGTGGAAGAGAGAAGTTAAAAGTGGTCAGAATACAAAAATGTCCAGACGTTTGATAGAGCCATATGTATGAATTCATATATTGTGTTAAATCTCATTCCTGTTTGTAAGAACAATCTGTGGATAATGCAGTATAAAGTTGTAAGAGAAGATGGTTCTATAAGTGTGTTTGTGCAGTTTAGTAAAGATCGTCTTTATCATATGATGTAACTTTTATTCAGTGGATAACATCTATAAAAATCATATGACCACATGTATAATAATAACATTCTGGCGCATACATGTAACATCATTGACAAGGACCATGACAATAATGCATTTTCTTATTTGAATAATTTTGATTTATAAGGTGATAAAATCTCATTTTAGAGGGTCATACGAGAAAAAGAATCTTATGCTTGTGTAATTTCATATGTAATAACTACTTCTGTAAGATCCTCTATTTTGACATAAACTGTTATGCCACTTTTCATGATTGCAATGTTAATTATATGTTTTAATCTAATTTCAGGCTAATGTAATGTTAGAGTATAATTTAGACGATGCTCAGACATTATTAATTAAGAATGAAGAAGCTGCTAGTAAAAGTTTAAACCAAGTTGAGGAAGAACTTAGTTATATAACTGATCAAACTACTACTCTAGAAGTTAGTATCCTTTTATCAACACCTAGCCAAGAGGTTATAAAACTTGAGTACATTCTCAGACTCAAAATGTGCTCGGAAGCAGCCAATCAGTGTGCTTTATTTTGAGTTACATGTTCGGAAGCAGCCAGTCAGTGTGCTTTATTTTGAGTTTGAGATTATTCTCAAGTTTTATAACCTCGAATCCTGGTCCTATTTTTAGATTACAGCAGGGATAAGGGTAAGTAAAAGTTTGAACCAAGTTAAAGAACTTGGCTATATTTATCTGATCAAACTACCACTCTAGAAGTTAGTATACTTTTATTGACACCTAGTTCAATTTTTGAATTACAGCAGGGATAAGTGTAAGTGAAAGTTTTAACCAGAAGTTGGCGAACTTAGTTATACAACTGATCAAACTACCATTTTAGAAGTTAGTTTTCTTAAATAGGCACTGGATGTTGCTTTTATTTTGCAGTTAGGCTATAGGTAAGTAATAGTACTAACAGTTGAGGAAGAGCCTAGTAATATAATTTCTCATACCACCAATTTTGTCAGCCTGATCTCATCCTCAGTCTTTTATTCATGTTTGAAATATGCAGGGTGAGATGTATAATTTTGGCCAAATGTGCCCAGGCCAGACTGTATTGCAAAAGCATTTGAACATAATCAGCATTTCATCATTTTCCTTAACAAATGTGTAGATATGGCGAGAGTGTATAACTGGGATGTTAAACGGCGGCAAGCAGAACAAGGGAAGTCTTAGCATAATTAATTAATTCATCACTGGTCACATTGTGTTGTGTTCTGACTGAGAGAGATATTGAATTACCAAATGATCTGTAACTACAGGGTCCGAGGTTATAAAATTTGAGTATAATCTCAAACTCAAAATAAAGTACACTGATTGGCTGCTTCCGAGCACATGCTCGGAAGCTGCCAATCAGTGTGCTTTATTTTGAGTTTGAGATTATTGTAAAGTTTTATGACCTCAAACCCAGAACTGCCATTCGCAATTAAAGGATAAACAAGAAACATGTAAAGACATACACAGTACTGAGTGCTACTGACTCAAGAGCTTAGCTGAGTAACCTAAGTTGGCATAAAAAAGCTTTAAGGTGTATGGCAATACCTACATGTTTTCCTGCCATTTTTGCAAAGGGAAACAGCTTTTGTGACTTACTGTTTGTTTCCCAGGATGATGTAGCCACTCTAAATGAGACCTACTCTTTAAGGAGAGACTTTGCTTCCTGCCTCTTGGTGAGCAAATTCTTTCCTTTTGGAGTTTACCACAACTGAGGAGAGAAGCAAAAATCCCTTGAGAGTGTTTTATTTGTTCACCTTAAGGCAGTTAAGCTGACTGCCTAGAGCTGCAGTTAAGGGTGGGTTAGATGATAATTCTAGAGTTTCCAATGTATATTTCTTCATAACTTGATAAAAACATGTTGTGATCCCTCATCAAGACTGCTTCATGGAAACATTTCGAGGGACAACAACATAAGAGAGCCACATCATGTGATTTCCAACAATGTGGCATTGATGACAAGCAAAGGCTCTGATCAGACTGCACATGTGCAGCCATCTATGGAAGTAACTCAAGCCATGGAGTCAAGGTTTCTGACAATCACATGACAAAATTGCCACGTTGTTGGAAGTTACATGACGTGGGTCAGTTAAATGTTTTTGAATCTTTACCTTATCTAAAGCTCAAATTACCCCAGAGCTTTGTTGGTTGAAGAATGCTTTCATGCCTGATAAACACTCCTTTCCTTTCCCACCTGGAAATTAAATGTTAGAGCTTCTGTAAATGAGTAGGCAAAATATATCAATGCTATTTGACTGTTTATCTAAGCCAAATTAGTACATTTTCAGCTTTGTAAAAGATAAACTGATGCACAAAACTCCAGAGAGTGGCCACACCAAAATTTTGGTGTGGCCTTTTTCAGGAGTTTTGTGATAGTTCCATTAGTTCTTTTACCCTAAAGCTAAAATGTGTGTAAATATGCTTTACAGAGTTGTGAGTTGGATACCTTTATTATATTTTGGCAAATTATTTGACGAAACTTGAATTTATAATTTTTAGGTAGGAATGGATTTGTGTGTTTACCTGGCATGGCTTTGGTATTATTTATGGACCATTCCAGGCAGCAGTGCATTACCATATATTTACAGCATTTGAAATTACATGTATGTACAGGCATTGCTTCAGCAATGATTCATTTGCTCGCCGCCTTCTTTTTTTTAACCCAGATTATGCATCATTATTAATTAACTAAGTAATATATAGCACTTTTACTGGGAAATCGGTCTGTATCATACTGGTCACGTTTCTTGTTTCATACAGTATGACCTCCGCTTAATACAGCTTGACCTCCTACCTATACGGTTGACCTCGTGTCATATTGATTAAAACCTTCGACCTATACGGAAATCCACGCATCCGATTGGTTAACATTCTGGTCACGCGAGGGCGCTCTCCTGTAAACATCAATGGCGGCGGCCGAACAAGAAGAGGATGGAAGTGCTTCAGTTTCGGACGTTAACAGTCATTCGACTGCACAAGGCCTGTCAAGGTACCCCACCCACTCAAGTTTGCAAGTCCAGAGATGCTAACCAAAAATTCTAACAGATCAAAATGAAATGTGTACCAAATTATTCCTTGTGTTCTAACTAAGAAAATGAATACCCACAACATATGTTTATTTTGTCTGTGAGCAGAGATATGGGCGTTTTTGTTTTGAGAAAACAGGGAAAAGAGTTTCCTCATATTAAGGCGCCTTATACTGAGGCCCTCACAAGGTCGAATAACTGTGACGGTATTGG
Organism: Ctena decussata; assembly: GCA_963989385.1. Classification (NCBI taxonomy): domain Eukaryota; kingdom Metazoa; phylum Mollusca; class Bivalvia; order Lucinida; family Lucinidae; genus Ctena; species Ctena decussata. The sequence continues at coordinate 1,164,226 of OZ022502.1, read as the reverse complement.
CCGTCAGCTAAAAGTTAATTAATAAAAATGTCATTAATCAAGTGATTTCGTATTGGTCCAGTTACAGGTCCTCGGTCAGCTGTATTGGCCCTCGGCCTTCGGCCTCGGGCCAAGACAGCTAACCTTGGACCTGTAACTGGGCCAATACGAAATCACTTAATTAATAACATAATATTATAAGGGACTGTGAATACTTTATTACAAATATTGAAAATAAAACTGTTTTAGGCTGATAAATAGCCTCATGTTGTAACATTTAACCACAAGTTTTGTATATTTCACTCGCTTGATTTTACAATTTTTCAATTTGTTAAGATTCCTTTTGAGATACTGTGTTAATCTAATAAAACTCCCCAAACAAATGAAAAACCTTCCCTCTGTTTTGAAACTAATGTTATAATTATATTGTTGTGCTCAGATTGCAAAATTCCAGGTATAAAATTCTCAGTATTATAAATCATATGTGGTCTTATGTTCACCTGATCATGGGCCAGGAGGAGTTTACCATGGACCAGAAGGAACATATTTTTTTCATGGAACTGTCAGCTGTTTTCCCCGTTATTCTTGCATGTCAAAATCACTTAATACTGGTCATTGAAAGCTTTTTAGCAAATGGCAATTTTTTTTTACTATTCAGGCTCTAAATAACCTCCCCATTCTTCTTAAGATTTGTTTAATAGGATCAATATGATATTATTTTGGCATGTAAAGACTTTTGTTAAAATTCTCTTCTGCATGTAGAGTACACAAAGATGTGAAATTTCTCTGCTTTGTATATGTATGTTTATTGCAGCAATGGAGCTTATTAAAGAGATTCTCCTATAAAACAATATTACTATCAATGCATAATTCCTGTGTGATAAATCAACTGCTGGTATACATTTAGATATAGACAACTCTCCTTAACTTGAAGTCGAAGTTAATCTCAACCTACTGATATCTCAAAGTAAATTTTCTGGTTCCAGAAAATTTATTTTGAGATATTAGTATTTTGAGATAATGTGACTTTAAGTGCAAACAGAAATGAGCCACGACATAAAAAAACCCAACAAAGTGGCACGTGCGCCCAGTGAGACTCAAATCTGAGCAGAGTTTTCGCTAGGTGCTTAAAGGGTTGCAAAGGGTCTAAGCTACCTCCATGCAGACAACAAAAACTCTGGTCAGACTGGGCTGATGCCCAGGCTGATCTGAGTCTTGCTGGGCACACATGCCTCTTTGTTGGTTTTGTCGTGTCACGGCTCAAATAAGCATTGTGTCAAACAATATTTTTTGACATTGGAAAATGCTTTGAGATGTCAGTGTTGGAGATATTGAGAGTTGACTGTATGTTATAAACACATCTGGTCAGTGCTGACAGAATATATAAATCATGCTAATCTAATTTAGAACTCTATTTTCAGAGCTCTAGATAAGAGGGATATTTGATGATAATTAAGGGATAATTTTTCTCATTTCTCATTGAAACCATATGTTGTGACACCTCATCTGAACCGTCTTGTCAAGAGGACACAACATATGTTTTTACGCAAAAATAAGAAAAATTATCCTTAATTATCACCAAATACTACCTCTTATCTAGAGCTCTGAATTTGTATACATTTTGTGTCAGTCCAGTAATTAAGCTGGTATTGATTGCATTGTGACTGGTGATGGTCATATCTGTTAACATTCAAATTCCCATGACACTGTTCATTAAATAAACAGACAACATAAATGCTGGCAAATGCCAATCGAATTGCATCCTTCATAAGATTATCCTGTGTCCTAGCTGATAGCCCTGTGAGAGAATTTATAAGCTCCTGAGTATATGTACCGTATAGAAATATTGTTTAAACCAACTTTTGAGTGTCTTAGATTGAAGACAGAAGCGTGGAATTGTCATACTGACCTGCACAATGGTAACTGTATAGTGTGTACATGTACCTAGATTTATTTGGACAAAATTATTCTGATCATTCATAGCTAAAATATGTTCAGTGACCCTTCATAAGAACTTTGTCATAAAATGTTTCTGATATTTATAGGGGGCACAGTATTTAAATAAAACACAGGACCCTCTTTTGAACTGTCTCAGTGAGGCAGAGACAGTTCTAAAGAGGGTCACAACTTATTAGAGCCGCAACACGAGAAAGCCAACACAGCGGTTGTGCACAAAGTGCAGACTCAGATTAGCCTGGGCATCTGCCTGGTTTGATTAGACTCTTCCCTAAGTGCTTAAAGGCTAGCTAGGGGTTTAAGCTACTTCCATGCGGACTGCGAAGACTCTGATCTGCCCAGTCTGATCTGAGTCTGCGCTGGGTGCACAGCTACTTTGTTGGTTTTGTCGTGTCACGGCTCATAATTTTATCAAGAAAATGTTTTCACAATAATGAGCAAAAATACTGTTCATGTAATTCCGTAATATTCTTTTATCCATATAAACTGGTAGTTCAAACTCTCAGATTCTGATATGAAAGTGATCATTTTGTATTAAAACTTAAAAACCATGATATGCTTGTCTTTGTTTTTCTCAGTCCAAGAAAGCCTTGAACATACTCCAGGCAAAAACTCCTAAAGTGAGGAAATTTATTTATTACCAGGCAGAGACATCCAGTTTTATTCTGTGTCTGGTCTGTTTGCTTTCAATTTTGGTGCAACTGCATGTCCATCTGTCTTTGTCTTTGTACAAGTATCTCTTGATTTTCATAGACACTTAGATGTAAAACTGCAATGCTGTTATTCACCACACCAATTCTAATTGAGCCCCGACACGAGAAAACAAACAGTGATTGTGCGCTCAGATCAGTCTGGGCATCCGCCCAATCTGATGAGAGTCTTGGCTGTGCATAAAGGGGCTAGCTAAGGGTCTAAGCTAGCTTCATGTGGACAGCAAAGACTCTGGTCAGACTTAGCAGATGCCCAGGCTGATCTGAGTCTGTGCTCCGCGCACAACCACTTTGTTGGTTTTCTCATGTCACAGCTCAATTGGTTTCTTTAGTTAAATCACACTGACATATTTTTGAAAAAAAATGACAACCATCAATTAGGTGGTTTGTTACTGACCTATGGAAATATCAGGAGTCAGTAGTAGGAGCCCCGGTAGCTCAGTGGGTTAAGTGCTGGCCTACTGATCTAGTGGACCGGGTTCGAGCCCCGCTTAGGGCAAGAATCTTTCCTACCGTAAACAGGGTTCCATTGCACACAGCCTTTCATAATCATCATCCCATCATCCTGATATTAACTGAAATACTGTTGAAAAGGATGTAAAATTGCAAGTCATCCATCCATTCATCAGGAGTCAGTATGATTTCAGAGAGGGAAGGCGAGGCTGATGTCACAGTGTTCATTACCAAAATCAACATCCAAATACCATATTGTCAAAGCAAACTGAAGTCGGGACATAAATTGCCATTTTCCGATTTAAAGGCACCACAGGTGACTGTACAACAGTCCCTTTCTACCTAGTCCTGTCTTCAGTTGCCCTAGCTGAGCTAGCAAAGTCCGTCCCTGTGCATTCCTGCAGGAATGTGCCCCAACGATCTCGCAATGTTATGGGATAGACTAGACTAGATTTCAAGGCTTAACAACACGGCCGTAAAACGCTTCCCCGTACATCAGCACGGTGCACGGTGTAGATTTTACACCTTTGGGATCACTGAGTTCATTTTGAGTCATTTTGGAAAAAAAGTGTTCTGCTTAAGCTTGTGGTAGGGGGCGTGGCCGGTGTTGCACGTTTCATTACTGGTCATGAAATGGATGGATGGATGACTTGCGATTTTACATCCTGTTCAAAAGTATTTCAGTTATATCAGGACAATGGGACGGTGATAATGAAAGGCTGTGTGCAATGGAACCCCGTTCACGGTAGGAAAGATTCACCCCTCAAGCAGGGCTCGAACCCGGTTCACTAGATCAGTAGGCCAGCGCTTAACCCACTGAGCTACCGGAGCTCCTACTAGTCATTTTTGGACTCAGTTAAATCGATTTTGCTATTTTGTTTTCCTTGATGTATTCCATCTTACTTCACTGCAGCTGGTGTTGTGCTGTGTGACAGCCGTAAAACCTCTCGTACATCATCATAGTGCAAATTACTATACTCTCTGGCAAATTAGAAGTCTGTTTCAGCCAGTGTTGCACATGTCATTACTGTTCATGAACAGACTCAATTAAACCGACTCTGCAATTTTCATTTCTTTGGTGTATTTCTTGCTTCCAAAGAATCGAGCTATTCAGAACTTATTAATCCTATCCTTCATATAGTATTGTCAAAACATCGCTTGCCATGGTCATTTTCTTACATGTACGACATACATGTACTCTTATTAAACACGAGGTGTTTCCCGAAGCGGCCCTCGCTTCTTCGGTTTTTAGATGAGGTTTTAAAACCAGGTCCCGTCTTTGTTCTATGACGTGTTGGTGGGACGATAAAGCCGAGCTACTGAAGCAGTTTGCAAATAGCCTAGGCCCTGGTGTGATTGCTTTATAAGAGTTAGGAGATAAGGGCCTGCAATGTTTGCTCAGGTATTACTGCCTTGATATTTACAGTAATAGATCTAAGTGCTGACCAAGAAGCCTGGGTTCGATTCCCGCTGAAAGCGCATTTTTTCAACCGTAAATGGGCTCCATTGTATACGGACTTTCATTATCATACTCCCATCATCGTGATATGACTGAAATACTGTTAAAAAGGACTGTAACGTTTGCAGGGTCGTCCACCAAGTCAAGCAACCGGTCACCCATCTAGGTACTAACCAGGTAAAATCGCGTCATCCTAACTGTGACATACAAATAACAATGCAACTGTGACATACAAATAATAATGTAATTGCACCCTAGTTTCCCCGCACAGGCTTTGATGAAAGTTAAATATGTTTGAAAGGGCATAGGGGAAAAACAAATAATAAAAATAAATATATAAATAATAAAACTCCACTTAATCTGAGGCTTGCTCCAGTCTTTAGAGAACTCTAAACCTTCTATCCCAAATATATATTCTTTTTTTTCTTCTTCTTTCCGATTCCGGAAATGTTTTAGTTCTGGATATTGCACATCTTATTTATTCAGACATATTAATTTAGCGAACAGAACAAGCTCCTGGGGAGTAGTCAAAAAAGGGATCCTCGTTTCTTTTTGTTTTAAGCCTTTAAGCGCAAAACAAAAAAAAAAAAAAAAAAAAAAAACAGCGACAAGTTAAGTCAGCAAAATTAAAAAAAAAAAAAAAAAGATAAAAAAAAAAAAAAGGTTTCGTCCTAGCTATGTTGAGGCCCCAGATTCTCAGTAGGTTAAGCGCTGGCCTGCTGATCTAGCGGTCCTGGGTTCGAGCCCCGCTGTAGCAAGCTTTTCAATCGTAATGGGGTTCCGTTGCACACAGCCTTCCATTATCACCCAGCATTGTCCTGATATGACTGAAATAGATGTACTGATAAAAATGACGTAAAATCGCAAGTCATTTATCGATCCTAGGCATGCCATATTGAGAATTCAAAGACTATTTTAAAGAAGGCAAACGGTGTATATCTAGATGTTGCGGCTCATTATGACACGCTTAATCAGGATCTACACTGTTTGCGAGTTCGGCTATTTTCGTCTCTGGCGCTTTAAGTGTTAATGGACAATGGACAAACGTTTTCCCAATATTTAGAGCAAATACATGACACTGGGAACCAGCATAGTAGTAAAAATACGTGACCAATCAAGTTACCGTATTTATTCGGTTATAAAACGGTATTTTTCTCTTACTAATAAAACAAAAAATCTAGATCCGTCTTATAAGACGGATGTAGATTTTTGGGATTGTTTTGGAAGAGAAAAAAATCATCTTTTAGCTAAATTATGCAGGATTTGATTTACATATTTAGGGAGGAGGGTCCTCCGTCTTATAGGCGAATAAATACGGTACAGGTAAAGTGAGAAGATGAGGATGTTAAATATAGTCACAAATATTAAAACCATAATTACCCTAAATATTTGGACATCGTACTAAATTATAAATAATGATAATAATAAAAAAGTCTTTTACTTTCCTGCGGTGTGTCAAAGCATTGCTGACGGAATGGCAGTGTAGACCCTTAACAAACTGCCCTTCAGTTAGTTCACATGTTGTTGTTGCTTAGTTATTACTAAGTTGTTCCCAAATTTGGGGTACTTTGGCGTGAAAAAGTTTAATACTACAAATCAACAAACAATCTTTATCAGCCTGACTGTAGTACTAGTGACCTTGAGAGTTATCTTGGTATTGCACAGTATGAATGAAATGGCGAGCCAATATAAGAGGAGAGTTTTCATTGAGAAAATTATTCGGGTCAGATTGCACAACAGTGTATCTTCATGGAGACGTTATTGTCACGGCTACAATGGGTAATTATTAATGTCTTTTTATGTCTTTTTGTGCTAAAATAATATGATATATCAATAATGTATACACTGAATGTATAGACCAGACTGTGCGTGCTTTAAAATACTGGAACTATATTTGGTATCGGAAAGCAACAGAAATCAGGAGCAAAATCGATATTGCAAGACAGCTATTGCACAACAAATTTCTAGTTAAGGATCGTAACAATAAATGATAATCATTATGGTACCAACACAATATGTTTTTGAAATGACTGAGTTAGAGAATAAATAAACATAAGTGTTTATAAATCTTTCTTCACGAAAGCAAACGTTTTAGCTCCCCATAAAATCGCCAAATGACAGGCAACAGGAAAAGTGTCCAGGCTATATATTACTGAAAATTCAGAGACTAGAGGAAATCAGTGTAGATTTATATGAGGAGACTCATTATGACTCGCCTTTTTTATACTAAACTGCAAAGTGGTTTATTTTCATTTTTGGGCACTATGTACTGATACGATTATATATTGTAACCAACCCTCCCACAGACAGACAGGAGATTTGTGCATGTTTGCTATATTTCTGATGCGTTTCACGATGCATTGTAATGCAGTTACTCACAGAATGTTCCTTTTTGTATCCACAGGAGACCAGGTTAAACTGGAGCAACGATCAAACACTGCCAGAGTTTGTAGAAAATTTCCACACCTCAGTGGCTACATGGCTACCCAGCGTGTGGTTGTGGGCCACTGCGCCACTCTATCTCACATATCTTATGAGCTCGTCGTCACCCCCTCTGCCTGCACCGGGCAGAGAAATCATCAAACAGGTAGGCATTCCGTCAGTTCTAGATTAATAAGCCATTTTGCGGGTTAAACATTTTCTTGTTACTTCAGTATATGCATTTCACGTTATCCAGTCGTTAAAGCCCATAGTACATAAAATATTAATATAAATAAAAAAATGTGAGAAGGGCCTCTACATGTAAGTAAGGGCAAGTAAATGACTGAAACGGTGCTAAAATCAGACCTTAATAGAGTGAAATTCGTCCATACATTCAGTAGTGTCCATCACTGATTGAATGAAATTTCTTTCTTTTACTGTATATGTTGAGTGAAACTGAATTTAATTATTCTCCTCCATACAATAGTCTTTTAATTTTTTTTGATCGGCAGCTTTTAGCGTCAGAGAACGTAAGCATTGAAAAAATTCCAAATTATGAATGTTCGCATTCCTGCCGCTGTTGGCGTGGTATTATGTTGTTTTCCTTTGTACAACATTATCTCAACAGAAGCATACTGAATTTCTGCTGACAGACTGAAATATCCAATAACCTTCAATGGAAGAACTTTTCCAATGACAAGAAAAACTTCTTACTGAAATGTAACAGTAAACTTTGGCGATGGAACTGATATTGACCGGTCAAAAATCTGTTTCTTGAAATATATAATTATTTATTGTAGTTTTGGTTCAAATATGTAAACGTGAAGGAGATAACAAAAATGCTTTCAATGTATAGAATACTTTTTTCAGTGAAATAGACGCTTCAACTGTGTGGTAGCGGAAATTTAGGATTTTAGCTTGTACTGATGTACTCTGACTGTTCAAAAGCAGACAAGTGATTGGTTAGAGAAGGCTCAGATTATTAAACTCTGCTGTTAGAAATGTACAAAGCTAACATTTGATTTAGTTTAGCGATAAACCTTTTTCAAGTGTAGAGAATCGATCATTAACACATTTTTCGTTCATATGGGCCGGGGAGATTCTGCATCGTGCTGGACACAGTTCTAACGGCGTTTCTAATATCCCTTTCTTTTACATATTTTAGAAACTTGCCACCGTCCAAATTTTCCTATGTGTTCTTCAACTGAGTTTACATGAGGTCTGGTGGGATCCTTGGGGATCCCTGCTGTCGGGTCTTGGGCTGGAGTGTCTTTCATTGGTAGGTAATACTTGGAGTGTGTTCTACATTTATATGCAGGTACGTTGGCCAACGACTGCTAGCAGTCAGCATTCTTTAACGGATAATATAAATTGTCTCAGAAATAGAAGTAATATTATATCAACATTGATATTCACTTTCATGACGTTGATTGGCGTTGCTTTGACTGTCTGAAAGCGGAATAAATATGCACACAAACCATGACGATGAGAAAAAGTTTTCAAATACAGTGTAGTAAAAATAAAATAGCAAAAAAAAAAAAAAAAAAGAAACCCAAAAAACATAAAAAAAAAAAAACATTAAAAAAAAAAACCAGACGACAAAATTTGCTTCTGCAAAATTTCAAAAAATGCTTGATGTAATTGTATATGATATCGAGAACTGTGTAGTTTGAAATGAGCCGTCTCATCTGAAAGCTGTTTGCAAATTATTTTTTTTGGTCACTTTCGAGTTGAAATACAAATGAATTTTCATATAATTATATGTTCTTGTTTTGTAGGTTCTGGTGATAGTTTACACTAACCTCGAGAAGAATAGAGGGTTTGTAACCTCCGGTGTTCTATTTGTCTACTGGGTCCTAGTCACTTTCTCACACTGTATTCTTATGTATATCAACGTGACCAAGTTGGTAAGTTTCCCTCTGGACACAAATGTCGAATAAAACACTGAGTCAATGTTGATGCATTACAGATATTGAATCAAAGTTGATTTAACATTTATTTAAATTTGGATGCCTGCCTGCTTTGCTTCTTCTAATTATAAACTTTAAGGTCTAAGTGAAGCTATTAACCAACCAATCAGTTGCGAGATACCGGTTGTTTGTTTCTGTGTATAATCACTGTGAATTAATTTTGCGAAGTACAAAGTAAAAATGGTCAAAGCACCCAAATTCGTAAACCATATAAACGTTGACGATTCCATTATATTTTGGATACATTTTATTTAACATTTTAGAAAAGGAGGTTTGCACATATCAGCAAAACTATATAAATGAAGGTACCCAGGTGAGGTCACAATCACAGTGCAACACATCCAAGACACGGAAAGAAGAAAAAAGGAGACACACAAACGGCAAAACGGAAGATTACATCTTTAAAGTCCAACACAAAAGAGTTATACAGCAACCTCAACGCAGCAAACATCAAAAGCCCAACAGCCTTTCACTATCACCCTTCCATCGTCTTGAAATAACTGGAGTACTGTTGATAAGGACGTAAAATGGCAAGGCATCCATCCATCCATCCTGAGCCCGCTAACAGTTCCGAATATTGTATAATAAGCAGTTCAGGGATTTAAAGAAGTGAGCCCGGGTCAGTAAATAAATTATTCGTTTGAACTGGAATTAAAAAAGCGTGAGTTGTGAAAATGGTTGCATTTGACCGAGACACTCTCGGTAATACAAATCAGTATGTAGCTGAAATACCATATCGCATACTGACTACAATAGCTTAGTATCATTCAGGGTACAAAATTCCCATTAACTCCAGAATATTTTCAGGAGACTTGGACGCTACAGTTTGTGATAGACATTGCATGTTTTACATTGTGCACAGTTCAGCTAGTGTTAAGCTGCTTTGCTGAGAGTTTGCCTACAGAACCGGACAAGGTAAGACGTTGATTATATTATTTTGATAATTACACGCATAGATGATTGTGAAGAAGCCAAAATTACTTCGTGATTCCTTGTACTGGATTTAGTTGAAAGTAAAAGTCGTCAAAGTACCCAAATCATAAGTTCGAACTCATAACCTGTAGAAACTTATCATTGGAGTTAGCTGAAGCAAAGGACTAATGAGTTTACAAATATATTTAAACATTTCAAATGCGGTATAATTTTGTTACAAGTAAAGTATTTTCTTTACACTGGAGAGGATTCAAACAGACTCGACGCTAGGCGCATGTTACGAAATCATTCCCTCGAGAAGATCTTTATGAGAACTAGACAGAAATAATACAAATCAGTTATAACCACATACACCGTTTTTTTTAAATTTTATTCAGCCTTTAAGAAAGACACAACAACAACAACAACAATAATAATAATTAAGTCTATAAAGCAGGATGTATATTCGTATTGAATGGTACAAACTTTGCATTATGCATTTATGCTTCTGATTTCAGAAACCATGTCCTATTGGGAGATGTTCGTTTCTTTCTAGAATTACATTTAACTGGGTTCATGAGTAAGTGTCGCTTTACTTATATCTGTTGAATCATTTGATCCATGGTTATGTGTACAATAAGACAAATGGTAGTTTGCTACAGTGAATGAATGCACTTTCAAGGGAAGCAACTTTGCCAGTTTTGTTAAGCCACCCTTGTCAATTGGGTGTCGTCTTATAAAGGAAATAATTTTCTCTTTAAGACGGGAAACATGATGGTGTACGCATTCATCTAAATTATAGGTAGATTTGCTCAGGAATGACTAAACCTGCGGCACTGAAACGAGAGCAAGTGCGAAACACAAAATGGAATGAATTCACAGAACTGCGTTGAAACGGTCGGTTGTAAGATTATATGTTTTATACATTCAGATTACATTTTTTTTTAAAAAGGATTTGGTCGAAAGCTTGTATAGACCATTTTCTATTGGCTTTGGGGTTGGGATATGTAGGAGAGGGGTTAAAGCAGTTCTATTCGTGCAGCCCACTCTTGAGTCTGATACAGTTCAATACAACCAATGAATATTCGGCTTCTCGGCCATACCACTGCATATTAAGGGGAGAGATTTAGTATACTTGTGCTTCATGCTTGGTATTTTTTTTATCAGTGTGAAGTAACGAGTTGTAAGCCAGACATCATGACAGTAATTGAGGTTACCTACTACGTATAACAGTGCGAAGCCATTGTATAAGATATACCGAAGACAAGGGAATTTAGATAAAGTGGATTTGGTGTTTTTGTCATTTGTAGCAATATATAGATAAAGTGCGACATTAAATTTCTTTTATTCAGTTATAACTATTCTATAAATTTCTTACTTATTTATGATCCACAGGTTAGTAAAGACAGGCTACAGTAGACCTCTCACAGAGGAAGACTTATTTCTGTTGGACGAGTCTGAACAGTCCAGAAATGTTGTACCAAAGTTTGAAGAGAAATGGAAGGCAGAAGTAAAAGCATCACAAATGTTACAGAACAAGAAATATAGGTCAGCTTTCGTATTTGGCAATATATGTACTTCAGACAAATTTAGACACTTAGATGAAAGTCTGTGTTCTGGTAAATTGGTAATATGAACAGTAGTACAATCATGTCAAGTCATTTGTCAAATTGCGTATCTCTGATTTTCGAACATCATTAGGTTTTAAAAATTCATGGATGTTTTATTTGCGGTATGGACATATATTTCGAGATGCAAGGATACATTAAGTCAGCCCATAAACAAATACTGTCAATTAATGTAACGTTGTTTTTTGTTGTTTTGTTGTGCCTGCTGCATTTTATATGTAGTCCGCATGACTGAGAAGTAAAATGCATATTAAGTTCATTTTGAGCCACATCATGTGATGTCAAGCAGTCTGGCATTGTTGGCAAGCAAAGGCTCTCACATCAGCCTTCTATGTAATTGGCCCAAGCCATACAGCAAACAGGGAGACCTCTTTTAGCTTGATGTAAACGATAAGAATGATCTGAATATCACATGATAAAACTCCCACATTTTTGGATGTCACATGATGTGGCTATACATTCTTGTTGCTTTTTATGCGGGGTCACTTCCTCAGTAGTAAATCTCATTTTAGAAGGGGTACGTTGTCCAGAGAAGGTGGTTCCTGTATGTAAGAATGAGGAGAAATGATTGATGTGTATCAATACTCCTTAAAGGTTTGACTAGCTTCATTTACACTTCACTGTATTCCTTTTTTTGACGCAGAAAGCGCACTACTTGGAGACAACTAATTTCTTCAGTCTGGAGTACTAGCTCAGATACGAAGTCATCACCAACAGATACAGATAGTTCACTGGATTCATCCTCGTCAGCCAAGACAAAGGTGTCACTTTTGAAAGTGTTGGCAAGAACATTTGGACTAGAGTTTATGCTTGGACTTGTTTGGACTTTGACACATGCTTCTCAGAACTTCCTCAATCCCATATTTCTCAAGTAAGAGACAGTGTTTACTTTTAGGTTTCATTTCGAATCTAAAAGCCAACAGAGCATTATTTTCAATAAAACAAAGTATTTTTGATAAAGGATTGAAACCGTCTGCAATTTTACATATATTTGAAACTCTTGTCAAACCTATAGCATTGTATGGGAGTGAAATTTGGTCAGCATATAAGTCGTGTTATAAAACTAAGACGGTGGATGAGCTGTTTGAGTTGTCATTTAAGAAAAATACTGATTTCGACAAAATACATATAAAGTTTTGCAAATATGTTCTTGGAGTTCATTCTAAAGCTTGTAACTTTGCGGTATTTAGTGAACTTGGCCAACTCCCTTCTTTGATTACAACTATTACAGCTAGTCTAAATTTTTGGTTGCATATTATTCAGTCTAATAGTGAGTCATTAATGGTGAAAGCTTATTTAGAGCAATTAAATAGTTCAAATGATAGATGCCTCTGGGTACAGTTTGTTAAAAATATATTGCATGACCTAGGATTTTCTCATGTTTGGAATAACCATAGTACATTAAATTCTCATTCTTTACTCGTCTCAATAAAAAATAAACTTAAAGAAAGATTTGTATCATTTTGGAAAAAGCGAATGTTAGGGGAAGAAACAAAGAAAAAATTAAGAACATATAGACTTTTGAAACAGAATTTTGGACTTGAAATATATCTTGAATATATACATGATAAATCTATAAGGAAATGTATTACTTCGTTTAGAATTAGTGCTCACAGACTTAGAATTGAGCGTGGTAGGTATTTGGGTGAGAAACTAGAAGATAGGTTATGCAATATATGTAATACTGTAGAAGATGAAATTCACTTTTTGTGTCAGTGCCAAAAATATGAAAATCAAAGGAAAGTACTTTTTGATATTTTGAAGCATTCAAATATTTTTCCATGTGCAGATCCGGCAAAAACATTTCTTAACATAATGACAAATAATGACAAAAGTGTTATAAAAGCTGTAGGTAAATATTTACAAGAATGTTCTGTCGTATAACTATAATTATTCTAATTAGTCTCAATCTTATACTCCAAACCATTGCTATTAGTATTACTGTATTGAACAGCAAATAATGTTTATATTGATGTAATTGTTCATGTGTGCGCATGTGTGTGTATGTGTGTATGTGTGTTTTGTTAAATGTTACCATCATTGTTGTATAGTCATTTGCCTATAACCCATGATTAGGGTATATCTGTGCAATAAAATTTTATTCCTTATTATTCCTTATTCCATGCAAAGGATGATAAAAATAACAATACTGTAAAAACCGATTCTTCTAATCATAGGTATTGTTTGTTTTTCAGTAAAATTACTCTTTTAGCAACTACATTTAAACTTGTAATACAATTCAAAAGGAGCGAAGCTGCAAACTAATGACATTCCATTTTTGGGTTCGATTTTTATTTGTATATCGACCTTTTCTTTCAATATATGTTAATAATTTTGATGCTGTTTCCTCAACTTTACAATGTAGTAACTTGCAATTAGAACCAGTTTGTAGATATTCAATAAAATTACGCAGTATCCTTTAAATAATCGAAAATTACAAATAAGCACAGAGGCACGTTATGAAAAAATATATCCTAAGGTATTTTCCAGGTCATGTGCAGTGCGTAAAGAGAATATTTGGGCGAGTGGCTTAAAACAACTGAAAATGCCCTTATAAAATTATTTATGCGCAAGTGGGTGCAAATTCTTCGTCCAATATTTTCAGAAGACATTTTCTGGCGGGGCTATTTATATTATTTTGTAAGTACACAGTAACCATTTTTTTCTTTTCTTTTCAAAGGTACTTGATAGAGTTTGTTGAAGATCCTTCAGCCCCTAATTGGAAAGGATACTGCCTTGCCGGGATGATCCTGGTCACTAAAAGTGTATCAGCATTTTCACATCGTCAGGTGCACAGTACATACAATCTAAAACTAGGCTCAAGAATCAAAGCTGCACTAACATCAGCGATCTATAAAAAGGTACACCTTATAAATAATCTGTATTTGAGCCGTGACATGACAAACCCAACAAAATGATTGTGCGCCCAGCGCAGACTCGGATCAGCCTGGGCATCAACCCAGACTGACCAGAATCTTCGCTGTCCGCATGGAGAGTAAGCTTAGACCAATAGCTACCCTTGAAGCATTAGCAGAGAGTATGATGAGACTGGGTGAATTCCCAGGCTAATCTGAGTCTGCGCTGGACGCACAATCGCTTTGTTGGGCTTCTCTTGTCGCGGCTCATTTATTGCCAGTATGTATGTCGATTAACAGTCATGTTTCAGAAGTGTATAAGAAACGCAAAAGATAATAATCCTGCACGTGAATTCTTTTGAAATATTATGGTCTGCAATTCGTTATTTAGTCCTTTACAGGCATATTCAGTTGAAAAAGGACGAAACAAATAGTTTCCTTCCAGCTTTGGAACATATTGGATTATTTATGATGAAAAGATTTTAAACAGACGAACCGAGAAATCCTCATTGGGACTCAAGTATTCAATATTCTTGTTTTTCTGTTTAATTAATATTAGTGGTACTTGCGAAAGAGGGTATTACATATGTGATCAGGGAGTACTCAGATTATACAGCTCAACTTCAGAATTTCTCAGTTAACTGTGTTTGCAGAAATAATCCATAGGTCCTGAGGGATTAAATGAAATGTTTAAGCAACCACGGCGGAAGTGTAGGTCCATTTAAACTTTGGCTAATTGCACATGCTGTTTATCGTGTTGCCTTTAGCTAAAGTCAAGCCTTTGTTGATAGAGGGAAGCTACTCAACAGAAAGTTGTTGTCGCAAGGCTATTGCAGAGCAAAGCTTACGTCAGTAATTTTGATAAAAAGTTCTACGGGGGAAACCATTACCTCGTTTGTCCCCACAATATGGCTGTTTCTAGACTCATTTCTGCTTCGATTGCCAATACTAAACTAGAGCCAGGCTTTCAGTTACCATTGTGCATTGATCGCACTTCCCCAGCTGGCACACAAGGTTGAATCAACATTGAATCAACCTTCATTCAACGTTGTGATGTTGAATCAAGGTTGATTCAAGGTTTATACAACATTGTTTGCCCATTTAGTCTGTACAGAGCTCCACGACTGTTTCTTCAAAGGAATCGGATTTATCAATGAATCTACAATTGATAAATTTGATATACTGACACCACTTTCACTTTGTTTTATTTGCGCTGTTTTGCAGTCACTATCAATGAGTAACAGAGCTCGGACAGAATCTACAGTTGGGGAGATAGTGAACCTGATGTCTATAGATGCCGAGCAGCTGAGGGAACTCTGTGAATATCTATGGAACATTCTGGCTTGTCTCTTGACATTCATATTTTGCCTGCTCGGTCTCTATTTCACAGTAAGTCTATTTCAAAGTAAATTTCAGCTGTTCATTTTAAAGATATATCAGTACATAATGTTTTATTACAGGATATGTGGTACCAAACTTGTGAACCCATATGTTAATAAAAAGGTTATGAGTGGTGCAGGCTTGATGTTTTAAAGCTCTGAAACTAGCATTTAATTCCCGAATTTATTTTTCTTCGAATGACGCATGAGCAAAATGCGTGAAAATGGCCCATGTTCCTACTTCTGTATGTATTCTCTGCTCTTGAAGGAACTTTTTAGATTTTAATTTCAGATACCGAGATAATGCATGAGTTAAATATCAGCATGCTGTTTACCGCATTTGTTTCGCAACTTCATGGTTTATAACTGTTTATAGACTTATCATCAGCTATACAAGTTCTTATAAATTCCGTTTGTTTATAGCATAGCGTAAAGTAAAAGGAATCGAATTGGAAAGGGCATATATGTGCTCGTTCGTTTCTTAAATGTTATGAACATGAAAATCTGTGTACAGGCACAGGCCAGCGTTCTGTGGAAAATATCGCCATGTGAGTGAAAATAATCGCTTAAGTGAGTGAAAAGAAAATGCACTCATGAACTGACCATTTTTCAGTTAAAATTTACACGAAAGCTCGACATAGAAACCTCTGCAGCATTTGAGCCGCGGCATGACAAAACCAACAAAGTGGACATTCGCTTAGCGAAGACTCGGATCAGCCTGGGCATCCGCCCAGTCTGATCAGAGTCTTGGCTTATGCTTACAGGGTAGATAAGGGTCTAAGCTACATTCATGCCGACAGCGAAGACTCTGATTAGACTGGACGGATGCCCAGGCTGATTTGAGTCTTTGCTGGGTGCACATACCACTTTGTTGGTTTTGTCATGTCGCGGCTCATTATCTAAAGTCGTTGAGAAAGCACTGATCTGGAACTGATACGATTCTTTACCACATCCCGACCCAAACAGCTGATTTATGTGACATGAACTCGGCCCGTCTTTGCCTCTGGTGTCTACAATAACTTTCATTTTTCTTTTTAGCTGGGCGTGGCAATGTTTCCTGGTATGGCAGTTTTCCTAGTCGTGATACCTCTCAATGGCTACCTGATGAAGCTGATAGAGAAAGCAGATGATAATAGGATGGACGAGAAGGACAAGAGGATAAAACTTATGAATGAAATATTGAATGGCATTAAGGTAAAAAAAAATCATTGAAACATTTTATCTAAAATGTAGTTAGAATTTGAAGACACACAAAAATGTCAGAAGCTGCCTTATGAATTTCAGATGTAATTATTTATGTTAGTTAACTTCAATATTCCAAATTAGGAATCAGATACATGTAGTAAAGTACTTTAGTGGTCCCAACTGAAATAGCAATCGAAACAAAAATCTTCAGTATTTAGAAATTAAGATGTAACAAAATATTTCGGCTTTCAAATGAAAATTGAGCCGCAATACGACAAAATTAACAAAGTGGCATGAACGCCCAGCGAAGACACATATCAGCCTGGGCATGCGCCAAGTCTGATCAGTCTTTGTTGTGCGCTTAAATGGGAGCTAAGGATCTGGCCAATTTCCATGCCGACAGCGAAGACTATGTTTAGACGGGGCGGATGTCCAGACTGATCTGAGTCTTCGCTGGGTGCATATGTCACTTTGTTGGTTTTGTTGTGTTGAAGCTCAAATGAAGATTATGACAAGTAGATGAGAAGGCAATGAACCGAAATTGACCCAATCTTGTAGGGTCGAGTCGGGTAACTTCGAACAGCGGGTAAATTCGGACATACAATTGTCAACAGTGAGAATCCAGATGAGCCGTCTCATCAGGATTTTCACTGTTTGCCCAGTTAATTTTGTTTTTAATTCAAAAAAAAAAAAAAAAACACATATAAAGGAAACAATGTCACTGTCCGAATTTACACGTTGTCCGGATTTACCCGACTTTACCCTACCACAAACCTTTAGCATTTCAAATGGAATTAAGATTACGAAAACCTTCAGTAACGGTATTGGACTTAAGATTATGAAAACTTTAGCACTCGAAATGGAATTTAGTTAAAAGATCCCTTTAGTACATGTAGTTCAAATGGAATGAATATACTGAAGACCTACAGCTGAGAAGAAAAAGTCCTCTCCGCTCAGATAGAATTAGATAATAAAGAAATTAGCGTTTTAAAATGATAAATCGTTATTTTTAATACCAGTTAAAATCTAAACATTCACTGTAGCAAAATAAACCCTTGAAAACCAACTAGAATGGTTTTTAGACAATCAAAAGCTAACTAATTTTGAGAAAATTACAATATTGAAATAATATACACAGGTTCTGAAGCTGTATGCCTGGGAACTAGCATTTGGTAAAAAGATTCAGGCTATCAGAGAAGAAGAATTACGATACCTCAACAGAGAGAGAACCATTGACAGAATACTGGCATTGTCCTGGATGATGATACCTTTTGAAGTAAGTTTAGTATTGCAGATTTTGATACGTCATACATTCTGAAACATATGAGCCGCGACACGAGAAAACCAACAAGGTGGTTGTGCGGCCAACGCAGACTCAGATCAGCCTGGGCATTCGCCCAGTCTGATCAAAGTCTTCGTTGTCCGCATGGAGGTAGCTTAGACCCTTAGCTACCATTTAAGCGCTTAGCAAAGAGTCTGATCACACTGGGCAAATGCCCAGGCTGATCTGAGACTGCGCTGGGCGCACACCGACTTTGTTGGTTTTCTCATGTCGCGGCTCATAGGACATTCCAAACAAAGTCAGAACATGTCTACACTATTTGCTGAAGTGAAGGTATTTGCTAGGGTATATTTTAGTAAAGAAAACATGCCATTTTGGTGACTTGACAGATGAATAAATTAATAGCTTCATAGCAATACTTAAGACTCATAGCATTACTGCCTCTGTCTTAGAGATTATGGCCTGATAGATGGTCAGTTGACTTTTCTCCTCTTGTAACATGCTATGACAGTTGAAAGACTCATCGGTTTAATAAGGTTCGGTATACATTTATATGAATTTGTTGTAGGTTGGCATAGCGACCTTTGGTACATACATCTACCTGAGTGAGGACAACAGGATAGATGCCCAGACGGTGTTTGTTACACTTTCTCTTTTCGATATAATTCGAGACTGGACAAGCTGGCTGCCTTGGCTTGTGATGGATCTCGTTAGGGTATGAACCATTATATTTCATGTACACAGTTGAAAACAGCGTAGTTACTTCTGTTTTACCTATTTTCTATCGTAAATTACAAAAAAAATTACAGAAATCAAAGTGGGCAGCTATACAGATGACCATATCAGTAATAGATTACTGGAGCACTTAAACTAGTTTTGCTGGATCCAAGCCTACCTATTGTCTGCATTTTCAGATTTTCTCCTTATGTGCATGGTTTCTTTGTTTACTTTAAATACAAATATTCCTGTTTATTGGGTGTCATAATAATATTATGTAACATATTATTATCCAGTGACAAAGCTATTTCATCTAAGTAAGTACCCCATCTCTGATAGGTAATGAAATGGCAAGGTTATAAAATTATTAAAAGACTGGTGTTCTATTTAGTAGAGAATATTTGTCTTTAAGTTTGTTTATTTTGTTTTTAGAATAGAATGCACTATCATGCTATTAATGCTGACAAAGATATGATAGGTTTGCTTTACTTAAAAATAAATATTCCTTTGCCTGGCTAACTTCAGTAGGAGTCTGTATTTATGACAGGGCAAGGCAAAAAGGTATGCAGACTGCATAGCTCTGATTACTTATTGGCAACTTCAAGCTTTGTATGAATCGTTCTTGCAGACTGATAAAAACATTATAATTTGTAAGATGAAAATGCATATATTGGCTTTATGATGATGCGGTGATTCTAATTATGTTAATTTGATTAAATGCATATGGTTACAGAAGCATTTAAACGTGTGTTCTCCTGGTCTATATATATAAAAAAACATTGTTTATATTTTATTTATGACAGTCCGCAACCTCATTGAGAAGAATCAACAAATTTCTGAACCATGAAGATCTTGACGAAACGAATGTCAGTCATGATAGCTCGGGTAAGTCTGTCAATATCTAATTCAAAACACACCGCTGAAATGGAGCAGCTGCATTAGTGGTTGATATTCTTTAACTGTTATTTAAGCTATTTTGGCACAGATTAAACAGAGAAAGAAAAGTGTCACGACCCTTTCAATGTAGAAATATTCAGGTCATTAATTTGTTATATCGAGAGCCTTTCACATAACGCCATTATGAACAAACAACAACAGAAATTAATCTATCATGTGTTACTTTTGCATGAGCAGCATTATAATCGCCCATAGTTAAGTGTTCCTGTCGTAGTTATTCAAATGTGCGTAAATGTATTTAGTCGATTGTCAGATATCTTCGTTTCTTAGATATATTTCTAAAGCTTAGAATAGTTTAATTTCATGTTTGATAACAGAGACACTGACTTACTCTTATTCTGACTTTGAGATGATCTTACTGTTTTATAATTAAGGCTGACCAGAAAAGCTAAATCACAAACCATACCTGCCCAAGACACTGAAAGAAAAGTAACAAACGACAAAGTGAAACAACATATTACAGCATATTTTCGATAACACACACACACTGTCCAGCATGGAGAAAATTTACCAAATAAATAAATAAATTAAAAAACAAAACGCTATGAAAAGTTAAGTAGTAAAATGTATAAGGGGATAAATGCACTAATAATCGTCATATGTATTTATGGTCGCAAATTTCGAATACGGCGACGCGTCAGCGAATCTGTGACACGCATTTTGATTCCATTTATTAAACCGACAATTTATTTCCCAAAATTACATTTCTCAATATTGATATCCTAATTTGTAATGCACTTTTTCACTTTTTAAAATTCCAAAGTGTACAACTTTGCGGCCAAAATTCAAACCCTTTCACCAAGGAAAAACTAAGCGTTAGCAAATGGGGAGCGAAGTTTCCCAATGACGTCGGATATACTGTTGGAGGATATACTGTGACAGCCTATTGACGTTATCCAGTTATACGTCTATATATATTCGCAAGGGCATTAGAATGAGGGTTGACTTGATTAAATGCTTGCAACCTTAAGTTATGATCACCACTGTTTATATTTCTAGATGATGCAGTTACAATAGAGGACGGTACATTTACCTGGGACGCGGAGATGGGACCATGCCTTAAAAAGTGAGTTGAAAACTTGATCAGCGCCAAAAATAGTCTAAAACATATCTAACTATTTTGATTAAAGAATTCAAATTAGCTGAATCGCTATTCCTGTTTCGCCTTTTACCTTTTAATCATAACTCGGAATTTAACGAGAAGATTTTTTAACCATTTAAGTGGAGTAAGAATTTTAGAATTAACGGACATAGCTTGTAAAACAACAATATCCATAAGTAAATATGGAAGATATTGACTGTAATCACTGACGTTCAAACAGTAAGTGGTTAAAACATCCATGATAAGTATGGCACAGTTTGTTTGCCAGAGATTTTCGACTGTGAAGGCAGGCTGACTGTGGTAAAAGTGTTTTATACCACACTAGTCAGTAATTGTCTTGTACTTGTTCAAATGGTTTAATCTAAGGATGGTTTTGTGGCAGATGTGGTATTATATCACATATTAATTTCAGACACACTGCCATAGACAATTGGTTGTCATTTGCATAATGAATTGTTCTGAAGGATTCTGAAGAATTGTCAGCTGTTATGTCATAATAATATGAACTTTTTGTAATGTTCCCGTTTACGCAACTATTTTCGGTTCTCTTTCTGAGCAAAATGCAATCAAAACTTCGTTATATACAGTTGTTATAGACAATCTCATTATCTCAGTCGTACAAATTATACAGTACTTTAACGAAGAAAAATATGCAATTTAAGCGAGATAATTGCTTTCTTTTGCAGTATTGAAGTGAGAATCGGAAAAGGAAGTCTTGTAGCCGTAGTTGGAAGTGTGGGAGCTGGTAAATCCTCCCTGATTTCAGCTGTGCTGGGAGAGATGGAGAAGACACGTGGTTCAGTTAATGTTGATGTATGTACCTTTTGTTCCGTTTCTTTCTGAACAACGCATGTATATATATGTATATAAACATAATTTCATCTTCTGTCTATGAATAAGAGAGCGAGAGAGATACAGATAGAGAGACAGAGTGACAGATAGAGATGTACATAAAAGTACACTGAAAGCATCAGTCATGTTTGTGCCATTGCTTTACATAGAGCTGATAACTTTAGAATAACCGTTTTACAGGTTTATTTTATTGTTTAAAGACATAAGTAAAAAATTATGTATTCGAGATTTAGCGATAGCGAATGCTTTTCCTGTATGTATATGCAAACTCGATTGGTGACCGTCATTTTAACTATGTATTCCAGGCCGTCAAGGGGCATATTTTATGACAGGGTAATAATGCTGAGATATCATAAAACTTATTTTGGACCATTTGTTTTGGTTTATAGGGAAGTACAGCCTATGTTTCGCAGCAGGCTTGGATCCAGAACGCTACTCTCAAAGACAACGTCCTGTTTGGAAAACCTGTTATCGATACAAAATACGAAGGCATTATCGACGCATGCGCCTTGCAGCCGGACCTGGACATCTTACCTGCAAAAGATTTGACAGAGATTGGAGAAAAGGTACATTTGGTTTCCTGTTTTTCCGTGTGGAATTATTGAATATGATTAAAATAAACACACTATATACTGCCATGCCTAGCAGATAGCAAATAGATGCATGAGATTACTGCTAAGCTTACACATGAAACTTCTTACTGACCTTTATTTGCATTATACATCCTGGTTCAGTTCCTTTATATTTTTTTTGAACAGGTGCTTTCAATAGTCTCATTTAATGATCTTGAATATATGCTTCTTTCCCTTTGATTCGAGGGCGGGATGTAGGATTTGATTGTATTAATTTCTGATCATTGCCTATCTTTTTACTTCGATAACTAGTGGGTCGTTTGTTCATTTTCTCCTATAGGTATTCGACTTTATACAGTAAGTCTCATTTGAGAGCGCATTACAAATCACCATGACGAAAATAGTTCATACGGCCTTTGCAGGCTTGAACAGTTTCTTTGCTGATTTTTTAAAATTAATTGTTAGTATGTCGTCACTTCTACTAGCATATTTATTTCACTAGGGGGTAAACCTCAGCGGTGGTCAGAAACAACGTGTCAGTCTTGCCAGAGCAGTTTACTTTGATGCTGATATATACTTGTTGGATGATCCTCTCAGTGCTGTAGACTCACATGTTGGTAAACACATATTTCAACAAGTGATTGGCAGCAAGGGATTATTGAAAAATAAGGTCAGTATTAATGTAGTGTAAAATACCAATTTCACTGCATCTTTAAGCCGCGCATTACTTGTATTTCTTCAACTAAACGCTTACACAACCTTCGTGTTGAATAAGTGTTTCAGATATTTCTGGAATGAAGTTACGGGAATGTGCTTTAAAGAAATGCTGTTATGTTTCAGACATAATGGTATAGACTGTCACTGAGCAATCACTCTTATGTAACAGCTTATAAACATTATGAAACGTCCAAGGCAGATAAAAGCATATAAACACAGCTAAAATCGAATTCAGACATTAAAATATGCGGTATATATATATAAAATGAAGCAGGAACATTGCTATTCATTCGCTGTGTATGATCAGCTTTATATACTTTATTCTAGTCTCTAGCGATGATAATTCAATCTGCTAAAATGATATTTACCTACAAGATAACGTTTCTGTCTTGACATACATATGTAAACAGCTTTGATATTACGGACAAAATATATTTCAGTGCATATTTTCAATGCATGTATTTACAACAAACTGGATTTTGCGCAAATTGTTATTTTCTCGAATCAAATTTGATCTTTTTATTTTACATTTTACACTATGTTTATTTGCATCGATAAGGTAATACTATTTCACAAAAGTTTGTTTGACGAAAGTTTGCAATGTCGTAAACATTTGTGAATAGACCTTCATTTACGTTGATATGTTCATTTGTGTAATTTAGACACGCATTTTGGTCACACATGGAATTAAATGGCTTCCATACGTGGACAAGATTATAGTAATGAGGGATGGTTCAGTAGCAGAAGAAGGGACATATGAACAGTTGATGGAACACGATGGCGCCTTCGCTAAGTTCCTGAAAACATATCTCACTGAACACAACTCAGACAGTGACAGCGATGAAGAAGGTATGTTTAGGAAAATATTTCCTGATAGTACAACCAGGCACAATAGACATTCAGGGTATGCGTAGTTTTGTTTTGATTTTTGTTCTTAGTAAAGATGATGAAATCTTAAGACCTCGAAAGAAAATTCACTGTCTTCGGCCGAATGATTATATAAAAAAACATTATAGAAAAGGACAGTCTCATATCTTAAATTATGACTTTATCCAGAAGTATTGTCGAAAAGAAAATTCAGTCTTTGGTCGAATGATAATAAAAAAAATTATTGAAATGAACAGTATCATATGTTAAATTATGACCTTATCAAAAGTTTTGTTTCTAAAAGATTGGCTTTTAATATAAACGTATTCATACCTAATTTAGTGCGACAGACGCGCGTTTCTGTATTTAACTTCTTCAGTGTCGCTAAACCCCAAAAGTTTGATAGAAAAGATATGATGGCAGGTCTCGGCAGGCAACGAACATCCCTCTCCGAGCCACACTTAATGCAGTCGTGAAATAATTTTAACTGCTCTGTGAGCAGTATGTACCTCAAAGATTTACTTGATACAACCTTGGATGAAGACAGTTACTCAATTTTAATTATATATAGAATGTCAGACAATGACTGCTACGGTTTATTAACAAATTTTATCTTACTTTACTGAATAAATCAAATATGATCCTGCTAATATATATCCTTACCTGTTGATCTTTGCCAGTGAAAGAACTAAAGTCAGCGACGATACAGCGTCTTGCTTCTTTTGAATCACCAAAAGAGGTCAAGAAAGTCAGTGCTAAACAAAAGAATCCAAAATTTTGTCGTTCGACGTCGGAGAATATGCATGAATATAGACCTGGTAGCAAGCGACTTACCACTGTGGCCATCGATGATGCACATCTTGGACTGGATATGTTTAATGTTCATGGTAAAGATGGTGACACCCATTTACGTAGGAGAATTGTATCGGCGTCAGAAAACCAGTCTACTACTGAAGATATTTATAGAAGATCTGTTTCAGCAACCAGTTCTCATTGCTCGGAGAATGATACGGAGATGGAAAAAGATACTAAAGCAAACATAACAGAGGAAGAAGAAGTTGAAACAGGCTCGGTATGACACTATCTTTTTTTAACTATAATAGCATAAATTTCATATTGCGCAGGTTTCAGTGCAAAACACTAGACAGAATCAGGCTTTGTCAGACACAAACAAATAAAAAAGGTAATTAATGAAAACATTCAGAAACTGTTTTTAAACAGAATTTGATCCAAATATTGCAAACGGATCAGAGAAAAGATTAAGGCTCCTCTGTGTATGTAACACTTTGCGTAATTTGCATTGTTATATAACAGGCATTTTAACTCAAATTGTATCTAAATTTACACATTAAGAGTTTTAGACAAAACCTTAATAATCTTTATATTTAAGTTATATATGTTTATCATACTTACAGTTATATTTCATATAAGTCAGTTAAATGATAATTGCTTTGATTCACATTTAGCAAAATTCATTTCTTCTTGAGTCTGTCACCTGGCACACATGCTGGTACGTCTTGGGTCGGGCCCACCGTGGTTTAACTGGTTGGTTTCTTCTGCTCCGAAATTTCAGTGTGGCTATTTCTGTGAGACCTCATGTTTGTTAAAGGTGGTGATTTATGGTAAATGTAAAAATCTGCATAAAACCATAAAAAAGTAAGGTATCTCCCTGATTGTTAGCAGACTTCTTATTTTTGTTGTTCTTTACAGTTTAGAATACAAAATAGACGTAAATGCTGCTTAAAAAGTGTTTTATAAGGAAAGATCAAAGGGTAGTTTTCTGCGCAATAATAAAAAAAATTAACATCGTTATTGAAAATTTACGTAGTACTGAAGGTGCGTTATTGCAGAATGAAGAGCGTCCTAGCAATTATTTATTCCAACTCTTTCTCAAATTGTAATGTAGACCAGATGAAAACGGTAGCTTTTTCTCAAATGTTCAACCATAAACAAGGTAATGTACACTGGATGCATTTATTAAATATAGGGTAGGCAAGCATACCTACGTAACAACTACAGAATAAAAGTAAAAAGTATGCAAAGACCAGGAACTGAAACAATCAAAATCCAAATCCGGCCCTCAAACCATAGTTGGAAACAACTAAGATTACAAATAATCAAGATACAGAGAACATATGGCCAACCGAGTGAGCAGCTTGTTCCCAAAAGGTGGCCACTCAGCAACCCAAACCGAACCAAAAATAATAAGAACATACATAAGGTAAAACATCACAGAAACTCTGACACCAAAAACAGGCAACAGAGAACCACAACAGAACTACCGCCTTGGAACGATCAGTAATGAATTACTGGGGGGCTTAAATCGATTTTACAGGCCCAACCTCACCCTCAGTTTCTGAAGTGGTACAAAACATTTAGTTGGTTGTTCGGTTCGCATGATAACCCTCTAACTCGTCAATGAATCATCACGGTAAACACATAAATCAAATTTCAACACCATAAGGAAGCAAAGACGAGGACTCAACAGATACAACGGGCCGTCTGACAGGCATTACTTACGTGATCACTGATGTGTAGATGAAATTGTTCAACCTTGTTAAAATAATCTCACCTTTCTCATTAGTGTGTTTTGACAAAAAAAATTGGACACAGACCGCATCTTTTTCCATCAGCTCAGCCTGATAATGTGTGAAAGAGTTTGAAAAAATAATTGCTAGG
This sequence comes from Ctena decussata, assembly GCA_963989385.1. Classification (NCBI taxonomy): domain Eukaryota; kingdom Metazoa; phylum Mollusca; class Bivalvia; order Lucinida; family Lucinidae; genus Ctena; species Ctena decussata. The sequence goes on along the minus strand of OZ022502.1, from coordinate 1,137,574 downwards.
ACGCTCTCCATTATGCAACAAGGAACTCTTAGCACTAAGTATATTTTCAATAACAACATTATTTTTTCAGATTATTGCGCACAAAATTACCCTTTGATCTTTTCTTATAAAAACACTTTTTAACATTTACAAATGCTGCATTTTGTGAGTCTGAATTGTGAGGAACATCATAAAAAGGCATATGATAAGTTTTGGAAAGATCAGTGGTATTTTGAGTGTTTTATGCAGATTTTTGTCTTTGCTCCAAATCAGTGATTATCACCACCTTAATCTTAGTTTTAATTCTGATTTCTATGTTTCTGAGATATAACACTTATGAGCTAGGAATCTTCCACGCAAACTGAATAGTTAATTGTCTGATATAACAAAACAGAAACAAGGGCGAGGGTTGGACGCGACCGCAAACTGGTTAAACCCCCAAGTAATTTCTTAATTGGCCGTCCCAAAGCGGCACCTCTGGTTTGGTTCTTCTTGCTTGTTTTATGTGTTGTTTGTTGCTGTGTCTGTTATTGATATATTGTTTATGATGTTAAGGCTAGCCCGGTGACCAACTATATGGCAAATGGGTGTTAACATGGCTTCCGCTGATGATGTCTTTGATGGTGACTAATGTTTTGTTGTCTTTTTCCCACATGATGTCATGCGTTGGATCTGGGATTGGACTATGTCTTCCTTTTTACTCATCATGTTTCTGAACTCTCTTTTGGCTAATGGCCGGATACGATATTTTACCAATCAGCAAAACACATTTAGATGAGTCAGAAATGTAAAAAAAATCTGTGAAGCCAGTTTGACAAGTGTTTGATCTATTTCAACCTTTAGGTTCGTCTGCAAGTGTATCGGAGCTATCTAAAAGCACTCGGGTACAAATCCTTCCTGTTGATGGTGTGTTTGTTTGGAATGTTTGAAGCCTCAACAGTGGGGTCCAGCTACTGGCTAGCAAGATGGACCGCTGACGAGAGTCTACACAACTTGACAGCTTTGTCGACTGATAGTGAAGAAAGGATGTATCTAAATATCTATTACATAGGAATGTATGGGGGCCTTGCAGTGGTACAAGGTAGGCAAGTGCATTATAAACTACTTCATTAATGCCTAAATATGTATAGAAAACTCAGCTACCGGGCATAACCTTATAAATAATGTGTTTGAGTTTTATAATTTGATAATTTTTCCTTCAAAAATAAAAAAAAGTTCGAAAAATATAATGTAGAATAGACTGATTTTTTAGAAAAAAAAAAGTTTAGCGAGGTATAGAGTGGTACAGTATGTTATTTATGGCTAGTATTAATCAACAAGAGTTACGTGAAATATAAGACTGCTCGTTACTTTTGCCTGAATTTATTTTTAATCGATGCTTTAAAAAGTAAATGAAAATGCAATGATCAAGAGTTGACACAATAATTTAGAACTTCCTTCCTCAGTTTTCTGGATACCTTGTTTAATTTATCTTCAGGGTTCTTCCTGATGTGCTATGCAACAGTTCATAAACATTGCTGGATTAAAGCCGCGAGCAGTATTCACAAAGATTTTCTAGTGAAAATTCTGAGAGCCCCGATGTCTTTCTTCGATACCACGCCAACTGGGCGAATAGTCAACAGATTCTCAAAGGACATAGAAAATATAGATCATGGTCTACCTGAACGATTAGGTGAAATGACTGATGCGTGCTGCACAGTGCTAAGCGTATCTTTCGTGATAATCCACACGACACCGTTGTTGACCATAGTGATCTTGCTGCTAATCGTGCTCTTCTGTGCCCAGGCGGTAAGAAAACATATATACTTAAAACCAGTAGTGATACAAATGATGCCAGTCTCTGCAAGTACATATACGATCATTTATATTCGATAATCTATACATGATCATTAAAAGGATCGAAGCCAGTTCGATTCTGGGACTGGCTTGATCTTATAATTACTTGTAATGAAGTGGTACTGCGAATTTTTCCTTGAGGGGTTTGATCTGATATGTTTAGAATCGAAATTATAGACCTAAGTAGTTGGTTTCTGCGTTCTGTCGGATTGTAGTCTCATTTTTTCAATGTTTTACATACATGTACTACTTTAGCCCTCAGAGGCGTTGACTAGACTTAATGATTTCGCATACGGTGTAGAGTTATAAAGCTTAACTAATATATTTTGCTGTTTTGGTCCCACCAATTTGAACAGCAATCCTACATATGACTGTCTACAAAATATAACCATGAAAATTTGATTGAGGTTCTGTATGTTGCTTAGTCAAAGCTATGTATATGGCCTGAATGAGACGGAATCATGATGTTATCTGAAGGACTCCATAGTGCAGATTATATTCTATTTTCTCCTTTGAGATTAGGGGATATATTCTAAGAAATCTGACATTTTACATTGGTTTAGACCCTTATTTCTAGATCATCGTTTTTTATATTTTTTGACTCTTTTTGACACTAATCAGTTTTTTAATTAACTGTCCAATTAAAATTAAGAAATAACAGTATACTTTTCTCTGGTTTTGTAACCAGATATTGTCAGGGGCACTGATGAGTCTCTTCGTACATCATCATAGTGCAGATTAGATTTTCTGGTCCTTTGGGATCATTGAGTTCATTTGACTTATTTTGAAAATAGAGTTCCGCTTAAGCCGGTGCTTGGGGGCGTGGCTGTTGTCGTGCATTGCATTACTGGCCATGAATAGACCCAATTAAGCCGAGTCTGCTATTTTCTATTCTTTGATGTATTCCTTGCTTCCAAAGGATCTTACTATTCAGAAATTTTTATTAGCCAAAACTACGTAGTCTGGCCCATGTTCCTTCTTCTAATCTCTGCTCTTGAAGGAACTTTAAGAATTTTAGTTTTGTTGCATAGATGACCTACAAACGGCATGTCATACATACTTCATAATGTTTGGAGTAAATTCTTCCCCTCTGTTCATTATGCGACCAAATCATGCCTAACAAATAAGTAAGTAATGAGTAGATCTTTTGGAAGTAAGAAAATTACCAAGGAAACGAAAATAGCAGAATCGGTTTAAGTGAGTTTGTTCATAACAAGTTATAAACTGTGTGACACTTTTCACGCCCCTCCCGGCACGGGCTAGAGAACAACCCAGCTTCTAAGATTACTGTATTTGAATTCAGTAATGCCAAAAGAATAGAAAATATGATTATGTATGGGAAGACGCAATATGGATTAATAAGTTTTGAATTGTTAGCTATATAGTTGTGGAAATAAGTCTATATTGTTGCAATGATGCATGTTCATAAAAATGATATATTTATTTTCAGCACTATTATCGCCCAACCTCTCGCCAGCTCCAGAGGATCGAATCTAAGTCACGGTCCCCAGTATACAACCACTTCAATGAAACATTGAACGGAGTCAGTGTTATCAGAGCATTTAATGTTCAGAAGAGATTTGAGGAAGAATCAGAGAAACGAGTAGACCATAACCAGCAGTGCAGATTCTACTGTAATGTGTCAAACAAGTAGGTTTAACAGTAGTTCTCCCATCTCAAATGTCATGACATATTTCATTTGTCTTTGTTTATATCGCTTTCTCTATTGATATCTTGAATATAATGCGCTTTGTCATTTTTGTCTTGGGCGGGCTGCACTTTAAAGTTGTTGTCTTTGTGGGAGTGTGTGGGAGAGGATGAGCGGGTACATTGTGGTGTATACGATTTATTGATGCAAAATATGATGTTTGTTTTTGCGCGTACTTGAACTTTGAGATGTAAAGCAAATCGAGTGAATGTTTAGGAGACATTTAACATACGCTTGTAACCATTGGAAAGACAATGCTACTGTTGACTTTTTAATTAAGCGCAAATGAGCTTGTATTGTATATCCTACCCTAAATCTATACAACTGGTAGATACAGCTATTTAACACTGACTTAGTAGGGCTAAAACTATCTCCACTCAATATGTTGGATTTGTAAGATGGTGCAAACAGAAAGACCATGTCAAATACATAAGTAAATGCTATGTCGTTGAAAAGGCAATGATCAGGAACCGTTTAGCATATCCTGCCCTAAACACCAATGGGGCGAATTAAAAAATAAATCATAAAGACGGCACACACACGACAGCATTGCAAGCTAATGGCCAAGAGGTCAGCCCTTTCTCGGCTGATGGCCGCGAGGCTTTTCTAATTAACACATGAATTATCAAAGCAACCACAATGTTAATAATAGTAAAAACACACTAGAAGCACCGTTTTGGAGCGATCAGTCATAAATCACTGGAGGTGGGAGGTGGGGGTACTTAAACCGGTTTTACACGCTCGTAATCTTAGACCTAGGTTCTCTTGTGGTTCAGAAACATATGAGCCGCGACATGATAAAACCAACAATGTGGTTGTGCGCCCAGCACAGACTCAAATCAGCCTGGGCATATGCCCAGTCAGATCAGACTCTTTTCTAAGCACTTAAGGGGCAGCTAAGAGTCTAAGCTACTTCCATGCGGACAGCGAAGACTCTGATCAGACTGGGCGGATGCCCAGGCTGATCTGAGTCTGCGCTGGACGCACAACCACATTGATGGTTTTCTCGCGTCGCGGCTCATATAAGTTATTCGGCCCGTGCAAAAGACTTCTATCCCCATCAGCGGATCAAAACAGCAAACATATCAAACATGATTTCATACGGGGGAGAGGGGGGTGAAAGATGAACACAACAAGGAGACCAACACTAAAACGCGGGAGCAAAGAAGTCCAACACTTGAGTACCGCTTAGCCCGACCACAGACAGATCATCAAGCCCCAACAAACTCCCTCATACTTTTTTGACAGCTTTCTTGACTTGGGCTTCATTAAGTCCGAATCCCTAAGCAACGAGGGTAGCAAAGGTTACAACCTGATTTGGTTGACCGCTGAGCATGCAGTTTGTCGCATTACAATTATGCGGATCGGAGATGGATCGAAAGGCAGCAGCGGACAATTTTAAAGAGGTTTACTTGTGCTGAAGAATAGCTGAATGAAATCCGGCTAGGTTAAGATAAATTCACTGGGACAAGCTACTGTCGTAGAATTATATTTCAGCTGGCCTGATTTACGTGTAGAACTTGCTGGCGCTGTCTTTGTTTGGGCAGCTACTGTTGTCAGTATCTTGGACCGTGAGAACCTTACTGGCGCTGTTGTCGGTTTTATGATCATTCATGCACTTGAGGTAAATATTGTTGAACGATGAAACGCTCGTATCATTGTTGTTGTTACAAACTCACCGTTATTGGCCCGTACCATTGAGTTCGATTGGTCATTTCTAGTCACACTCGGTATGTGTGTTGATACTGATTTTCCAGTCTGCATACCGCATTCCAACAACAAACTTAAAATAACTTCAAAATTGTCAGTTCTTTTAAATGTATGGTTTCATTGTTAAGGTAACACTGGTAAAAACAAAGGTAAAAGCTTGAGCAAGACCAAGTGACACAGCGTGACGGGTTCAGATGGTTAGTTTGCAACAACGAAACTGTAACAATATGCATAGCAGAGCTCAGGTGAGTTGGTACACTGTCAGGAAATGCAACCTCTGTCTTTTACATTTTGCCTCACTTCTCAATGGGGCTCAGTTCTTAAATTATTTAACTTCTCCTCTATGCATATATACCTTTAAAGGCGTCAAGAAAGTAAACAGGAATTACCAAAAATTGTCTCATTTTGTAAAAATTACAGACAAACTGGGCGGTGTACCAATTCACCTTAAGTGGTTATACATTTTAAGCTGGTATGTTTATTGTTTACTTAGTCACACCATAGCATTACATTTTGCAGTTGGTTTGATGTTCGTTTGGAATTAGCTGGTTGTTTTGTTGTTTGGATGGCGACAGTTTTCACTGTCATGGGTCGTGACAGACTTACCGGATCTGACGTTGGCCTTATGATTTCACATGCATTTGAGGTAACTGCAGTCATTTAATGAAGCTGCACCATTGTCTCGTGATTGAAGGTTAAACTAATGCTGATCTTTGAATCACAATTCTATGGGTATTTAATACATTTAAAATTGCCTCTTTACTTTTAAACTCTTGATCATATTTAAAATCTGAACATAAGTGATTTTTTGGGGGGTTCGATTTAAGCGATGCTTTGTCAATTATTAAAATCAAATGAATAAAGCAAAACTGTAAGAAAGTCTGATGTCGGATTTATGCTATCACTGATAGTCACAGAAACAGAAGATATAAATCACATGAAAATCATTACTAAATGACGCTTGAATGAATGATTGCCCTTTGAATTCTATACATCAGCTTGTTATCAAAAGAGCGCTTGTAGAAGCAAATATTTAAACGAATATATATTAGAGCATATACGATCGAAGACAACGTTGAAACAAACATTGTCAGTTTCTGACGCTCCATTGAAGTTGGTGCGACCTTTGCCTGTTTTATGAGTTATGTGCAGTTAATACAAAAATGAATACATAACGGAAATAACGGAAAGAGTAAACATTTAGGGAGATAGAAATCCTTATTTCTCTTTTCCACTAGATTTGCTTCTGTCTTGAGTGGGTAATTAACAATGTGACACATCTGGAAAACAACGTTGTGAGTATGGAGAGAATAGAACAATACTCCAACAACCCAACTGAGGTAAGAATACTGTGTCATTACTGGAACAACAATATGGAGATAGATTAGCTCCCAAACTCGGCGCCCCAGGAGACACACAGACATACATATAACAGCTTATAGTACGTATAACATCAGAATGGAGGGAGTATACCAATATTCCAACACACTTCTCAAGGTAAATGTAGATAGGCTTGTCTGAATTTTTCTGAATGTATTTAGTCTGGCCCATGCTCCTTCCGAATGTATTCTCTGCTCTGGAAGGAACTCTTTAAGATTTAAATCTTATGTATGTATTCTCTTCCTCTGAATGTATTTATTCTTCTGAATGTATTCTCTGCTCTTGAAGAAACTCTTTAAGACCCCTTTTAATACTAGTTAGTCTTTGAATCGACTGCCCAATTAAAATTAAGAAATTTCAGTAAGCTTTTCTCTGGCTTTGTCACCAGATATTGTCAGGGTCACAAGTGAGGCTTTATTAGCCGAAACTGCATAGTCTGGCCCATGTTTTTTCTTCTGAATTTATTCTCTGCTCTTGAAGGAACTCTTTAAGATCTTAATTGTCAACATGGAAAGAACGGGCCCGTGCTAAAAGTTTTCGATATGGATGTTATAGACCAGTACCATTAGCTCCTAGCAATCCACTAACAGGTGAGCAAAACAACAGAGTTATTGTTGGCATTGAGAAAATACACAGGTTAAGTATCTAAACGTGTGGTCAACACTAACCGAATAGAAATTTGTCCCAACAATTATGCGGTAACCTTAAACAGATTTATATGTTGTCTTAAAGCAGAGGAAGTGGGCACGCTAACAGCCCTACTGAAGTAAGCATATCATCTTAGCAGGTTTTCAGCATATAGAGAGCCTGCGAAAGCTGCAACTCTTCGCAGATAGTAAGTATGAAAAAAATATATATCTTTTAAACAACCTTGCTGGAGAGGAAGGTTTTCTCAGGACAACTTTGCACAAATGAGATCTTTTATTCACAACTCTGTCGAAGCGGTCAGAACAACTGAAATAGATTGCCAGCATTGACAAATTCAATTCAGATTCAAACTCCTTATTTTGCTGCCGAGGAAAGATTAGCGAACATGTTGGTTGTTAGATGGGAAAAAGAAGGTTAGATCGGAGATCAGTACTTTACCTGATGTGATTTTATGAGTATCCAGGTATCTTCATTTTCATTTTCAATTAGAAAGAATTTACAGTTTAGCAGACTGGACTACAGGAAACGCGGTGCTAGCAGTCCCTAACAATTGTAGTAAGATGTTCTACTACTTAGTATGTTAAGAGTGTAGTAGCTAGTCGTAAGTGATAGGTAGATCAGAAATTCTGTTGAGACTTTATAGTTAGTATTCGAGTATCTAATAAAGTTTAGTCAGCTGGGTGGCAAGGACAGGTGAAAATGCCGCGTTATGTCGGCAATAGGCGTCCTAGTTATATTGGTTTTATGTAGGCAAGTGTTACTATGCTTGCAGTAGGTGCGGGTAGGAGCTGTATATACATATTTGTGTCTTTTAAACCTTGTCTCAGTTCTATCTCCCTGACTGGGAGACAACTCGATATAGCCTGGAAGAGTGTCTTAAATGGCCCTTACACCCCAAAACAACCAAACACCCAATACTTGAATGGGAGGTTTTGACACAGTCATTTGAACGAGTTCTAATGTAATAATCTTTCGCAAACATTTGTATGATAGGCCAGTTTCCATACAATTGCGAACGGACAAGTAGGTAGAGTATCCCTTTGATTTTCAAATCTGTTTGTCACCTAAATGTAAAATAAATGTAGATCTATCAGTAGTTATAGATTAAGTTAGCCTGGAAAGGCCATATTCACAATAAAAATTGTACCCAAGACATCTATAGAATAATAAATGTGAAACGAACAAAATGAAACACTACATTTTCAACTGTAGCAATAATTCGAACTGCTCGAACTTTTGTGTTGTCTCTTTCCCACACGGTGTCTTGGGTTGGTACTGGAATTGAATTGTGTCAGTTCCTGAGAATTGTCCTCCTTACTTTTGCCTTCGAATGGTCTGTTGCAAGACCATTGACAGTTTAGATGGAAAGGTGCACCCTGCAAGAATACAAAACAACAAAAGCACATACAGGAAACACATTAAACATTAAGAAATTCAGTTCTGTATATAAATAAATTTCAAACAGTGAGTTTTACATGCAAGCATTTTATTTATGTTGTCTTAATTATATGTACCCACCATTTGTTACAATATTATGCAACGAACAAAGCTTCTTTGTTCTATTTCTGTGGAGAACAGGATTTTAAAATGGTGAGTTAAATTGAAAAAAAAATAGTCTGTGAGCTGTTGTTATTCAGAACTATCACCAGCTACTTCCGATCATCAAATCTTACTGCTTCGATTGATAAAGAACAACTGCAGTCTTGTTTGTGTTAGAAAAATTGAAACTGGATTTTTTTTCTCTAAATTAGATTGTGTCAGAAAAAAATCAAATGAGATAAAACAATTTTTAATAAACCGACTAGTTAAACGTAGGCTAATTGTCGAATAGCGATTGAATTTATGAGTCAGCAAACAAAGAGCCATAAAATTTGATATATTCGTTTAACTTTATTGCTTCTGCAAGTGACTGATAGATAACGGGAAAAATATGCAGCGAGGGTTGTATTTCAATGCTGCATTTAATAATGAGCTGCGACACGAGAAAACCAAGAAAGTGGATGTGCGTCCAGAGTAGACTCAGATCAGCCTGGGCATCCGCCCAGTCTGATCAGAGTCTTCACTGTCCTCATGGAGGTAGTTTAGATTCTTAGCTAACCTTTAAGCACTTAGCAAAGACTCTGATTAGACAGGGCGGATGCCTAAGCTGACCTGAGTCTGCGCTGGATACACAACCACTTTGCTGGTTTCTCGTGTCGCGGCTCAAATATTCAGACGGGCTGTCTGAACGAAACGTATAAACGCAGATCAAACAGTTACTAATACATTGTTTAAGACCTACAAGTTTATGAGCTGTGTAAGGCGTAAAGGTACACCATTATATTCTAACGTCAGAGTTTTACAAACGGAAACAATTTCTGTGACTTCATGTTGCTTTTCCCGTAGACTTTCTAAACTGGATATATTGTTAAAAGTTAGAAAAAATGCTCTTAAGAAGCAAATGCCTTCCTTTAAGTGTGGACTCCAGTGAAACGGAGGTAGATATGATAATTACGATGTTGTTTTCCATGAAAGTGTACCCTTATACGGTAAAGGAAGGTATTTATCCCCAAAGAGCTACCAATTGGAGAAATAGACTTGTACAAATTGAATGATGGAAAAAACATTTTTGAAACAGTCGAAGTGCCCGAATACTTAGATTAATTTAGGTTGATGCTTTCGTCTGTCCTATGATAAATGACTCCTAGCTTATTGTGGTTTCAATATACCATAAATTTTGGCATTTCCAGTCTGACTGTCAGCTGTTAGGTTAATAAAGAAACGGCAGGATTTGTCAATATTTCGTGTGAGTTTTCTGCACTAACCACAAAAGTTCTTTTAACCTTATTTGTCAATACCTTGTTAAGCAAAGGAAAAATAGGAAAATTAAGCTGTTTTGGAAAACCCTTCTGTAACATAAATCAGACAGTCGAGATATGTTATCATATACAGATATAAAATGTATCTATGAAGTATGTTGAAGAAAAATGTTTCGACATTTTTATCAACAGAAAATAAGTTGAAATACATTGAGGCTGTTTCTTTCCTGATGACTTTAAAACTGACTTTATTATTTTTCTTGAGTTCACATGAGTTATACCAAAGACATACTGTGTCATGTAATTATCTTGTTCAACGATAGATTTCCTCCTGGTTAGAATGGTTTATATGTAAATATAGCCATTTTGAGAACAACCTAGTTAGTATGGAGAGAATTGATCAGTACAGGACAGCCCCAGCTGAGGTAAGAGGAATAGCCTTATATTAAAGATTGAATACTCATACCTTTTATTAATGGCAGTAATGTTACACAGTCCGATCGCTTGTTGTTCGGAACGGCACCAGAAAATATATTTACTCTGCTTCAACTCGATACGTAATGCACAGGGCAGCCGGTAGAGCCAACAGGTATCGCATAATTCTGTCTTTTTCACTGTACCATTGCTGGTGACATCCTGATGACCGTGCGGCTTATGACTTATATGACTGACAGACGAAATCAACTCCGATTTTTATTGTGTGCATGGCTGCCCTTTCCCTTAATCCCCGTTGCATACTTAGGTATAACATAAGAGCAAATAAATTGCCTCCCCTGAAAACATAATATGTATGGAGTCCTGAAAGCATTTAAAGCATGGAAGGTATTTCGGTTTAGACAATATATTTTGTTTCGAAGAAAAATACATACATGTAAAAAAACGCTTAATGGCACAAGGTTTCACAGTAAGCACAGCATATATATGTAAGTCATCTCCGAAGCTGTTGTCTTTCCTTACTTTGCTGGAAGGCATTACGGGAGCCACGTTAAAATAGGTTAGCATGCATTTTATTTTAGCCTGTTTGAACCCGACTACGGCAAGGCCTGGAAACACCATGTTACATGCATGACTCTTGCTGCTGATGTGCCACGCCTTTTAAATAAAGGCAACCGAAAGTTAAGTTTAACTAAGCGACGGGGCTTGTGGGTAATTTGGCATACGGACGTCTTACGCGAACTTCTGACATTGTCTTAAGTTCAACTGGCAATTAGTTAAGGCCTGAGCGGCACTGGTATCTCAAGGATGTTGCAATTGAAACAAATACTGCAAGGGAAAGACAAAAGTTAGCATAGTAGCCGGGTGTCTGACTCAGATGTTTTATGCATCATTGGTCAGGTTGGACCAGACTATGTTTTCTTTATTAGTTACACAACTGACCGTTCTGAGACCGCTCTTCTTTGTTAGACTTTTGCGATGCTGTTCCGTTTAGATTTTTTATCGTTTTGCATATCTTCTTGTTTCGGTATTTCGGATGGGCTATGCGTAGTTGGTGCGTCCTTTCGTCGTCACCTTATAAGAGGTTAAACTGTGTCCAGGTTTGATAATGTATGTATGAAAACATAGCTTATAAATTAGGACAGTGTTTAGCTCTTGGTAGTGCGGTTAGATATATTTGTTTCAACATAAAACAAAGGTAAGTAAAGGGGTAAATTACAAACATTGCTTAGAACATGTATGTATGTAGCTTTTCGACTTCATTAAGTTCACATGGGCTTACTCTGCTGTTACTCTGCTGTTTGTACATTTATAAAGCTCGCTTCCTCCAGCGTCACGCTCTGTCGATGTGGATGCAGGTAGTGTAACAGTGTCTTCCTCTTAAGACTGAAAAATACTATTACACTCGGAATAGTTTACCATAAGATTCAGAATACATTCAGAATAGTTTACCAGAATATTCAGTCTATATTACCATAACATTTAGAGTATTAACTATATTCTTTTTGATGTTAAGGCTTAAAATTCAGAATAATTGCCATTATATTTAAAGTAATTTACCATTCAATTTATAAAAAATACAAAAAATCAGTTATTATTCATAATAATTTACTATAATGTTCCGAATATTTTACCATAACACTGAGATCACGTTTAGCGTAATGCATCATACTTCCCAGAATAATTTCCCATAACATTCAGAAAAACAACTATTTTGACAGGCTCCATTACACACTGATCAGACTCCAGAATCGGACTGGCCGCACTCGGGAAATGTTCACCTCAGTAATTATTCAGTGAGGTACAGAGAGGGACTAGATTGTGTTCTCAAGGACATCAATGTGTGCATTCAGCCAGGGAAAAAGGTGAGTTTGTCTTTGAAACAACAAGGATGAGTTGATATTTGAAGTAATCAGTTGTTCTTTTCAACTATCAGATTTCCTAAAATTAAGGCATCGCCTTAACATGTAATGCAACTTATATTCGTTTTAATACGTATTTCATACCAGCATACTTTATTAAATTAGGCATGTATTTGACGAAGATTTCGTGTGATTTAGTCAGCGTTAATAGTGTAGCTAACCCACGTGACTTTTTGATATCGTTCACGGACTTTTTGATACCGTTCACGGACTTTTTGATACCGTTCACGGCTTTTTTTGCATGTAAACAAGTACGGACGAGGTCTGTTTTTTCTTTGATAATTCTTTTATTACGGAACTGATTGACGCTGGGCAAAAAACAGAGTACTATGCTTAACTTCTGCTGTTTGACGGTGCCTGATAGGAAAGCACATCTTGCTTACTTAGGAACAAATCCCCGGCCAAAACTGTTCTTTTCGATCTTATAGGATTTGGGTGAGCATTTATACTTCACCAATCGAGATATGCTTTCAGTACTAGAAACATCAAACAGCAGAAAATAAGCCCAGTACACTGCACTTTTCCCCATGTCAGTCCGTTCTGTAATAGGAAATATCAGGATAAATACAGACCTCGCTCGTACTTGTTTATATATGAAAAGTCCGTGAACGGTATCAAAAAGCTACCCTGGTTAAGTAATATTAAACAATATCAAAGTATAAGGCTAATCTACTCAGTATTTGCAAACACACCCCAACCTCTCAGCAACATAAACTGGATTAGTTGTATTCCTCTTATCTGCTCTAATGTATCTTAATAATATCGTTTAGACTATTTTTGTCGTGATGTTAAATCTAATGACATGAACGTATATTTATACGGAATACATTTCTTCGTTTGACAGGTCGGTATTGTGGGTCGTACAGGAGCGGGCAAATCGTCCTTGACCTTATCAATATTCCGTCTTTTGGAACCTGCCGCAGGGAAGATAACCATTGATGGTGAAGATATTACACAACTTGGATTGTACGACCTTAGATCAAGACTGACCATTCTTCCACAGGTATTTATACATCTTTATTGCATGCATGTCACAGGGTGTAGGTAATTAGGTTTATCATACACTTGTACTGCCTTGCGGTACAAGCCGGCACTTAAAACAAAATTTAATGTGAACATTTTACCAAAGGGTACACAACTAGGTTTGCTGAAGGCCACGTAACAATGTTGTTTGACATTGTGTGCTCAATGTTGTCTCATACTGCTGCTGTTTTCGGATGAAATATGCTTCCCATTTTTATTTTGTGTATATCTCATGCGTCATGTCATTATAATTATGAAGAAAAAATGTTTAAACTAAATGTGTTTCATGCCTGTTATGAATCCCTGCTGCCATCACTTGTCATATATAAGGCTTCAAATTCACTTAATCTGCCTCATTGGAGCAGACTGTTGATATTTTGATAAGGATTTTAGTACACATGCCCTGTTACTGGAGGCGAGAACAGGTATATTTTAATTCGGAATTTTTTCTTTGCTGTATTACGTCTCTGCTAGGAAAATAAGGGTTTGTTTATTACCTGTATCAGGGACATTTTAGGTCACTAATGTTTGCTTATTTCAGGATCCAGTTCTATTCGCTGGAAGTTTGAGGATGAATCTTGATCCCCTGGATAAACACAATGACGAGGATATCTGGCAAGCACTGAAACACGCCCATCTCAAGTCTTTTGTTGAAACACTACCGGAGAAGTTGAAATACGAGTGCGGGGAAGGAGGACAGAACTTAAGGTTTTTCAATTATGCTTTATTCATTTTTTCGTTTAGGATTTGTACAAGAATACAATTGTAACACGTGCTTATAATTGTGATACGGACTAACAAAGCACATTTTTTTAATCTTAAATAACAGGTTGAGCCGAGCAGGTGATGAATAGCAACATTTTGAGGGCGTTTTTTTTTCTGTAATTATATGCATAAGATTCCATGGACTTTTTACTATTACATTAAATAGTTATAATTATAGTAATAATTTAAACCAATATTTATAAACGAAAAAACTTGTTTGGAGTTTAAAACCTGTTAATTTTCGTCGGATAAAGGTAAAATGAAGTGGCAGAATATAATGACGCCCGGCTGTTTAAGCACAATATTTGCTTTTATGCCCAAAAAGCATATATTTGTAAATGCTTTGTCTATCATTTCAGTGTTGGTCAAAGGCAACTTATATGTTTAGCTAGGAGTCTTCTCCGCAAAACCAAAATTTTGGTCCTGGACGAGGCGACGGCTGCGGTTGACATGGCAACGGACGAGCTCATTCAAAAAACAATAAACACAGAATTTAAGGAATGTACTGTGATGACCATAGCACACAGACTGAACACAGTGTTAGATTATGACAAGTAAGTAAAATTATCAGAAAAAAATAACCACTTTTAAATTTGTAAGATAATTACTGTGTTGCACTTAGAGTCTGTTCATCCTGCATGGACTTTCCGCTGTTCGCAGGGTTTCTGAAAGTATCCTTTTTCGCTTTTTGCTTTGTTGCTAAGCACAAGTCACCATTTGTTTACACATTCACATATTACGTTTTATTTTTGGTGAAGAAAAACAACAACAACAACAAAAAAAAAAAACGGGCAGCGATCGGTAAGAAAATACCTCGACAATACACGATCATTCTTTTATTGTCTGGCCATTGGCCATATGACATGACTTATTTGTTCGTATTTCCGAATTGTCCTTGACGGAATTACTAAACCATTAGTAATATAGGGATCACGCGACACTTTGCTTGTAATTACGACTAGAATTGTCTTACATATAGGCTAACCACTTAAGCCGTACAATGTTCAATTTTTTCTTGGCAGCTGAATTCACAGGGGGCGAATAAAAACTAAAAGGTCAGAATCCTTTGGTCATGAAAATTGCAGAATTTTTTCTAATGATGGTACTTGAGCTGCAGTGTGCAAAACCAGCATTTAAGCTGCATTATCGGTGTATCGGAACATTGTCATAATGCCCCACCATTCATTACAAAGGCTTCATTTAAGCCTCCCTGGAGGTGGACGGCCCTCTAAAATAATATCTCGTCTCAAAAGAAAGAACTTGCTCAGTAGAATCCAGTTCAATACTGTTAGCATAAGTACATGAATTGACCTAGCTTAAGTCAAGTTTTCATTCTTACAGAAACTTGAGTTTTATGTTCAGCTGAGTTGTTGAGGACCTCAGGCCTGATCATACCTCCAAGTTGCAGGGGTGTCGTCATTTAAAACTCTTAGGGCCAATTTCACGTCGCATTTTAATCACCATCCTTGGTTTAAACCATGAATTATCCCATAGACCATAATGCAAAGTAAATCTTGTTAAAAATTATCCGAGATTTTAAAGCGACGTGAAATTGGATCTTAAACGAATATAGACAAATTGATAAATACTACCATTAAACATCGTCAATCTTCGACAAACACTGTGTTCTACCGTTGGTAACTTTGCATAGGGATCCACTTAGGTAGCTAATCGGTAATTTCCGGTAAATACCGATAAACATCGTATACCGCAGTTTCGACTTCTTTTAACTTCGCCGAAGTTAAAAGAAGTCGGCAACTGCAATATACGATGTTTGTCGGTATGTACCGGAAATTACTGATTAGCTACCTAGGCTTACTCTGTGCGTCTAATTTTGTCGTTTCAGGATACTTGTTTTAGACAAAGGTGAAATAAAAGAGTACGATTCACCGAAGATATTGTTACAAGATAAGAAATCGATGTTTTATGGTATGGCAAAGGATGCTGGGTTGGTATGACACCGAATGATTCCATCGATATTGATCAAGATCTGATGTGTGAAGGAAGTGTTCAGATATGTGACCATTTTTGCATCTACGAATATAGCTATTATGATAACTCGTATACACTTTTATTATGGTTTGAATTAGGACATTTTCTGCAGAAGCAAGCTATTAATTATCAGATTCCAGTATGTCAGAGTTCCATAGAAGGATGGATGGATTTTGGTGGTAATTATGAGATAATTTCTCTTAATTTTCAATAAAAATCTCCTGAGGACAGGCGGCAATTCCGCTGAGAAGCCACTGCATGTGCTAAGAATAAAATATTCAAAATGGTCATAGACAGGGGTCTGTAAATACACATTTTTTGTTTCCTTTTATAATGGATAAAACTATAATTTAAACTGAACGCAGAATAAGATCTATAGGTTGGAACTATAGCTACTTAGAAGTGCAACAATTATCAGCATAATATCCTGTGTCCATGAAGCATTAGTTTTGCATATATTTTACTACATGTTTAGAAATATTCGTCCGGTTTACATTTGTTGAATTTCATGCAGTTTTTATAATCAAAATACTTTGCGTTTCCAAATTTACAGACATATAATGTCAATGTTTATTTTAATTTTACAATCCTGCTTGTTGCCAAATATTGTTAAATAAACGCCTTTATTTTCGAAAACATATTCCTTGTTATATTTCAGTTTCTTGCAACTTCTTGCAACTGGACGCTCATAGCGTTATCACACTTTGATAAGTATAAAGTATAGTAATATGGTCAAGTCAGGTCAATTCGAACAGCAGGTAAATTCGGACAGAGACAGTGTTTCCTTAATATGTAGTTGTTTGGAACTAAAATGAAAATAACTGGGTAAACAGTGAAAATCCTGATGATGCAGCATTATGAGCCGTCTCATCTGGATTTTCACTGTTTGCATTGGTATGTCCGAATTTATCCGCTGTCCGAAGTTACCAGACTCGACCCTATTTTAAGCTTGAAAACACCTATCTGCTTCGAACTAACCGGATAATTGTTGAAGCACAGAAAGAATCACTGATACAGAGCACTCAGCAGGGCATCTAAAGTGGAAGTATGGCACTTATAGGCCGTTTGCGAAAAAGTGGAGGGCAAAAAATCGATTTAATTTCTTTACTACTAAATAATTTTTTATGAAACTTTGCAGACCTTAATCTATTACCCATACGAACTCATGCAAGGAAACTCAGAATTTTATGGCTGTTAAATAAAAAATTGTCAGATCAACTACATGCTAAAATCTGTCCCTAATCTTTGAAGTTTTACGCTTGGTTGGTGCAATTTTTGGAACAGCCAGTGTTGTACAGACTATATCCCTTATATGGACATTAACTTATATATAGGAGAAACACATAAAAAAATCTTTTTCAAATGATTGGCCCATTATCTTTAAAGCCTCTTGTTTACCTAGTAGTGAGTAAACACATTTCAGATCACATGGTAATTTGTGAATGAATAAAAGTATAGTATAGTAACTATAGAACAACAATGGCTGTTGTACCATTATGGTTACCTCCTGTGTAAGGCTGGCATAAAACTGAGAAGAAAAATGGTAATGATTAATAGGGAAACTTTTTATTCTAAGTTCAAAAAATTCTACATTTCCTAGCATGAGTTCGTATAGGTAACAGATTATTGTATGCAAAGTTTCATGAAAATCTATTCAGTATAAAAGAAATTATATCGATTTTTTGCCCTCCACTTTTCCGCAAACGACCTATACAATAAATATTCATGCATCACAAAGATTATAAAATATAAGAAAATATTTAACCGGTTATTGCATTTGTGATCTTCAAGGTAGCAAGACTAAGGACTTTTGATATAAAGGGTTTGGATACAAGCTATTATTACAAAACATGGCGTAAAAACTGACGTGCTAGCTAGAACAAATATCAGGGTACCCCTTCACATGATTCTATACATGTATAATGCTGATGCATCAGAGATGTTTTCTTTTATGTGGAGTGGGTACACTTCCATGACTTCTGCTATTTTTTCAAAGGGAGACAATTTTTGGTGATTTCCTGTTTGTTTCGTGGGAGACGTGGCCATGCCAAAAGAGCTCAACTCTTGAGGAAAAGATTTTGCTCCTCTATGAGCAAATAAGAGGAGCAAATTCTTTCCTGACCCCTAAAGAGAAAAAATGCGAAAATGTAGCCAGCCGAGTTGCTTCCCCTGAAAGTGTATCCAGTCTCCTTTAGGAGCGTAAAGGCGAACCTGCTCTCATATGCTTGAGCGGAAAATGAACAAATCTTAGCTTCCTTGTAAGTTTTAAGTGGTTTCGTTTTAGCTCACCTGAGCCTTTAGGCTCATAGGTGAGCTTATAGTATAGCCAGGCATCCGTCGTCCGTCCGTCGTCCGTCCGTCTTCCGTCCGTCGTCAACATTTTCAAACATCTTCTCCTCTGAAACCACTGGGCCGATTGAACCCATATTTCATATGGAGCCTACATAGGTCGGGGGAACGAAAGTTTGTTCGAGGTATCTGGGTCACATGACCAAGATGGCCGCCACGCCCATATATGGTAAAAACCCTTCAAAAATCTTCTTCTGCAGAACCAAATGGCCTATGACCTTGAAACTAGGTATATAGCATCGGGCATGACGGCCCATCATAGTTTATGCAAATCATGACCTTGCGTTGACGTTGACCTAATCACGCAGTACAATCTTTAAGCCCAAAGCGTAAAGGTGAGGTAGAAGTACGGCCGTTTTTTCTACGGAGATTCCCAAATGGCATCAGAAAATCACATAAAAATATACGTTCGCATTTATTGTTTTAGGTTAAACTAAGTGCAGTCTTTACTACATATAAAATAGACAAGAATTTAATAATCATTATGGTAATCTCTTGTCTCGTGCAAACGGTGAGTCTGTTACAAGTTAGTAAATGTCGCAAGTCTCGTGTGAACGACTGACACTAGTACCGTTATTTTCGATTAAAAACTGAAAAGCTGGAGGTTGTCTAACAGCAAGGTAAGTTTTGCTTAGTTTGGATATTTTCTAGATATGTATAGTGGAAATTCCCCCAAAACAGTAAAAGGCCTCAGAAAGAATAAAAGGCAAACATTGCTAGGGCATATATTGGACGGTGAGGCTATAGCTAGGCCAACATTTACGGAGTTGAAATTCGTGTCACCGGTTAAAGTGTTGTGACTAGAGAAAATAGCATTTTTATATGAAAATTAAGATATGCCATGGTCAAATAATAAAGTGAAAACACATGTTCACGTCATGACCAGATATACTGCCACGTTTCAAAGAATACAGAAAGGTTTTATATAAGACCAGGTCTGTTTAAGCTTTACCTAGTGGCAAACTGACCACAGAAAGCTTCTCATGGTACTCTTCTTAAAATGTAACAAAATTGAAGTAATGTTCCCCCGTGTGTGAGGCGACTAAAGGGGAAATACGCTTAAATGGGATAATTAGCGGCTAAGTAGGAAAAGAAAAATACGCTTACTTTTGGCGCTTAAGTCAGAAAATGCTTCTGTGGAGTATAAATTACATTTAATAGCAACACATGCATTCTTCTGTTTCATGTCAAGAAAGTAGTATGATTAAAATATAACCGAAGCAAGAGTAAACATACCCCACCCTTATGTTATGCAGACTTATCATAGCCGTTATCCCTGGCGGCGGGGTTCGGGATGTGCAACTGGACGAACGTCAGAAAGGATAAAAATTTGAATTCAATTTATGTACATGGTTTACTATCATCATAATACATCATAATCATATACCCCTGCATACATGAAGCAAGAGTCGCTACTGAAGTTTTACAGAGAACAAGGTGCATATTCTCATGACGCGACAGAAATGTCATGTATTGACTGCTATTATCAGGTAAATGACTGATATATCACCTCTTTTCCCTGATTACCGGCTTGCGCTTTTAATTGCAGCTGCCAACATTCACTGCGGACCATTTTCTGAGTTTTGCTAATGCACTGTGATGAAGAAAATTTATTAATATAACTTAATTCTGTAAATTATATTCTGTAATAGTTTGAGTCATCTGATAATTTTTAGTCCCACACACTTCCTCTCTGACAGCTTTGGAACCTTCTTGATGAGAACATTGAAATACGTAATTGATTGCCAATACATTGCTGTTCATTGGAGTTATTCTTTGTTAAATGTAAATATGTTCTGAAAAGTAAGGGAACACACCAAAGAATAGAAAATAGCAGACTCGGTTTAATTGAGTCTGTTCATGACTAGTAATGAAATATGCGACACCAATCACGCCCCTAGCACCCTTGGACGGACACACGGCGCCAAGTGTGTGCAACTATGATTACGTACCGCTGAGCCACTTGGGGAATGTCGTTAGGAGAATTCGAACTGAACTGAACCCCCTAGCACTCAAGATCCCAAAAGACCAGAAAATATAATCTGCACTATGATGATATACATGTACGTGGAGACGTTTTACGGCCGCCACACGGCACAAACACCACTGCAGTGAAGATAAATATGTTCTGAAAAGTAAGATCCTTTGGAAGCAATAAACACACCAAAGAATAGAAAATAGCAGAAAATAACAGACTCAGTTTAATTGAGTCTGTTCATGACTAGACTTAAACTTAAACTTAGACGGACTAATACTTTTAAAAAGTCTTATCTAGCTACTCGCTAGTAAATTGTTGTCACAGGACAACTTGTGTTAAAAAGTTTTATTCTGGAGGCAGGTGTATTATAACAGGCAGGTGATGCTTACTATTCACTAGTACCTGATCACACTTACGTTTTGTGGGTCCATGTCAGCATTTCTATGTATCAACATACGGATTTGTCGATGTTTATATGGTTATGAGTTCGGACTTATGATTTTGCTACTTTGACCACTCTACTAGTATTCAAACAAGATTTAGTGCAAATTTCAGTCTTTTTTTCAGGATTTCCATGGAGCTATATTTTTACCGACAGGGGAAGCTTGCCCTGTCAACATCCTGTGGCGCCCATCCGTCCGTCCATTCTTCCGTAATATTTTTCGTTGGCGTCTGGTTATTTTTAAAAGAAACTGGTTCCGTACTTTTGATGTCCCCAATCCAATATTTTTCCTAAGTCTGCATTTAACTGTGTAGCTGAAGATAGTGGATTCTCTACAATTATGTACAAACTAGTATCACCAGCAAAAAGCCCATCATCCCTGCCCTTTCTGATAAGGCGAGGTACGTCCTATCCTACTGAACTCTACCCTACAATACCTTTCCTCGATCTGCTATTTCTTAACATTTCTGTTCGTATTATAACATATTCTACCATACATGTACCTCTACTTTATACTACACTTACCCTACTATAACTTAAGTACACATGTACTGTAGTCTGTTCGATTTTTCCCTTCACTGCCCTGCCATACCTGGACTTTACCTACCGAATACCTGGCCTGTCCTTTCGAACTTAACCCACCCTGCCGTTCATTGTCGTCTCCTACTCCATATACCGAAGCGAAACTCACATTATTTTTTACACCAGTAAAACAAATAACCGTTTCATGAGGACCCCGTTTCGCCAGGCTTCGCTATGAACCTATCATACAGCTCATGTTTATCCAAGCACTACACTACACTACACTACACTACACTACACTACGCTACGCCACGCTACACTACACTACACTACACTAAACTACACTACACTACACTACTTGCCTCAACCATACCGTGTTTGCCTTTCCATATCCTATTATAAACTCTTCAGTTCCGGGTTATACTACACTAGCCTTATTTTCCCACTTAGCGGCAAATGTTTTTCCCATTTAAGCGGTAACCATTCACTTTGCATATTTAGTCGTATTTCCTATTTAAGCGCTCGATAGACCTTTTCCTAGATAGCCGTTAATTTATCCCACTTAAGCGCATTTCCCATTTAGTCGCTTCACACACGTGTAAAACAACATATGAGCGGCGACACGAGAAAACGAACAAAGTGTGCGCCCAGCGCAGACTCAGATCAACCTGGGCATTCACTCAGTCTGATCAGTCTTCGCTGTCCGCACGGAGGTAGCTTGGACCCTTAACTGCCCTTTAAGCGCACTGCCAAGACTATCATCAGGCTGGGCGGATGCCCAGGCTGATCTGAGTCTGCGCTATGCGCACAACCACTTTGTTGGTTTTCTCGTGTCGCCGGTCACATACTCTTACAATTGTCACTGGATTCTAAACTTCAACACATAATTGATCCGAAATGATGTTTTTTTTTTAGCTCATTTTCGAATCGGCTGCTATTTATTTAAGGGTGGTTAATGGTCTTGATGCTTGTATAAGCAAATACCCGAAGCCATGCATTATTTACATATGGATTTTGGGTTTTTAGACATACAGAATGGACAACGTAAGTCTTCATCACGTGCTTATAACGAAAAATGTCATGTGTTTCAAAACAAAATTATCTTTGACCCAAATCATCTGGAAACAGAATAAATATATATCTCAGGTTTAATGAAACCGATCTCAATGTCGTATAAAGGAGTACACCCGTGCTAATGACGTTTGCCTGAGGTAATTGGTTTATTACCAGGACACTTTCCAAAACTGAATTCATTATCAATCCTTCGAAGTGTCAAATTTCAGGGCTTTATTTCATAAAATGACGGCATTTGGTATAGACAAAATACATTGGGCGGGGTAACTGCGCTTTATAACATAAAAATCGGCCTTTTAAGGCCTTAGATATAGCTTATTTGAATAAGGCACGAGATAATTTTCCTCCAAACATGCGATAATAACCATTATCAGCGCATGATAGTGAAGAACGTTGTTCAGCTTCAACATAGCTATTAGGAGAGCTCGACTCAATAAAATATTTCAGAAATACATCAGCCCTAGCAGTTAATGTTAGGTAATAAGTCACTGCTTGAGGGTAGTTGTAAAGTAGGTAATATCACGAGCGCAGAGCGCTAGTGGTATATCTACTTACAACTTACCTACATACTGTGATTTATTACTCAGCATTTTAGTTCGGGCCAAATCAGAGTATTTATCATATCGTTTGTATTACACACTGCCATTAGAATAGTGTGGAATACTTACTATGATTGGTTCTCCAATGGGGACCAAATCGGAGGATTTATCATTGTTAGAATTCCACACTGCCAGTAGGAAAGTGTGGAATACTAACGATGATAGGTTCTCCAATTACGGCCGTATCGGAGTATGTATCATCGTAATATTCCACACTGTCAGTAGTCCTTATCTAACGTTTCCATTTTTTTTTTTTTTTTTTTTTTTGGAGAATGAGACACAACGTTTCTTTATACAGACGTTTACGTCTCTTTGAAAGAGACGTTTCCACATTTGTTGATTTTAGTCTATATTTGGGAAAAGTAAAAAGTATGCAAAGACCAGGAACTGAAACAATCAAAATCCAAATCCAGCCCTCAAACCATAGTTGGAAACAACTAAGATTACAAATAATCAAGATATAGAGAACATATGGCCAACCGAGTGAGCAGCTTGTTCCCAAAAGGTGGCCACTCAGCAACCCAAACCGAACCAAAAATAATAAGAACATACATAAGGTAAAACATCACAGAAACTCTGACACCAAAAACTGGCAACAGAGAACCACAACAGAACTACCGCCTTGGAACGGTCAGTAATGAATTACTGGGGGGCTTAAATCGATTTTACAGGCCCAACCTCACCCTCAGTTTCTGAAGTGGTACAAAACATTTAGTTGGTAGTTCGGTTCGCATGATAACCCTCTAACTCGTCAATGAATCATCACGGTAAACACATAAATCAAATTTCAACACCATGAAGAAGCAAAGACGAGGACTCAACAGATACAACGGGCCGTCTGACAGGTGGAGATCCCTGTCCTGCCAAACGACCCCACTGGAAATCTGAAGCAAAAGAAGGTCACCAGTTGAGCCCCGGTGGACCAAGCAACAGACAAAAAGGCTCCGGTCCCAACCAACTAAAATATATAGCTTTAGGTCGGGGCCATCATAGAGTCTGAAGACCGATCCCCCGGTGTGCAATTAAAGAGTGCAGCAAAGTTATCAACCGTGATTGGGTTAATCACTAAGCATGCAGACTGTCGCATAACATTTAAATTATAGCCAATACGTTTGTGACGTATTATTATTTTTCGGAATTGATCAGAAAAATCAGTCCTACCCTTAATCTTTTTGAATTTGTATACTAAGTCACCATAAAATTCTGGTTCCGATAGGCCTTGGTGTAAAAGAAATTTTAATCCGACATCAAATTTTGAAACCAATTCATGGTGTCTGCGATAGAATTTAGAAAATGTTAAAACATCTCTATATACGTACGTTTCCACAATTGTTGGCCATATTTTTTTTTTAATGAGGAAATATCAATAATATAAAGTTTAGCTCTGTGGAATACGTACGATGAAAGACGCTTCGACAATACATCCGGGTTCAGAACCGGATTTAGTTTTTAACCAGTTAACGGGATGGGTGGCCATGTTGAGGGCAAGCGGGGAAAAGGCTATAAGTTTGCTCGGCAAGTAGGTCAAGGGTGGAAAAGATTAAGAAGTTATTCTTAGCCTTTATTTCATTACATCGTTTTTAGAAAGTTATCATTTGCATAATGCTATGTGATCTGGCTTACAATCAAGCTTTAGAATTGTTACAATTTTACTCGATTCTGCCGATGATGCCTGTCTTAAAGCGAGGTATCAAACAAATTCAGGTAAATGTAACCTTTTCCAATTTACCCTTGCCTAGAAATGGTCCTAATCGACCCAAGGTCATCATTTGAACATGCTTTGTAGTACTCGAGAACTCAATGGTACGAACGAAGTTTCGAGGCCATCAATCTGTCGGATCTTAAAAAGGTTTTAAAAGTTTTAACCATGTATGGGGGTGGTGGCCATATTGAATTGTTTTTACATATTTTGTTTCATTCAACCCATGAATACACCGTGTGGAATTTGGTTACTATCGGCCAAGCGTTTCGGATAAATGGATGGATGGGTGCGATTTTACGTCCTTTTTACGTCCTACAGTCATATCAGGACGAAGGATAGGTGATAATGGAATGCTGTGTGCAAGGGAACCCCGTTTACGATTGAAATAATTTCCGCCTACAGCAGGGCTCGAACCCGGGATCGCTAGATCAGTAGGCCAGCGCTTAACCTACCGAGCTCACGGGGCTCCTAGTTGTTGCAGAGGTTTCAGTCGTTAAAATTTAGACGGATGACAGCTGAGCTTGCATATTTTATAATTTTCTCTGGATCTCGGCGAAGGTGACCAAAAATACTCATGATGGCCAATACAGAGTTAAAGTCTTTGTCTTTGTTGTTGTTTCAGTATAGGCTGTTAAAAACCTATTTGAAACAAAGGATGGCGTTAGCCAAGAAATTTTTAAATGAAGAGTTATAAAAATTGAAATTTGTGATGACAAAAGGAGAGCATAGCTCCCATTCTTTTATTTAAAAGTCTCTGTATTTTATCCTATAATCACTGCGTAACTTAAAGTATCGACCACTAATGGCATCTCTAGCTAACGATGTTTTGAACAACTAGACCCAGAATGTCTGCTGACATCTGAGACATTCTAAGCAACCTCCGCGTTAACCATGTCGTACACCATTCATCACCGCCCATAAAATCGCTTATACCAAAAAACAATTGACGGCACTGTATTTCATAACGTCCCTTCATGTTCGTTTACTGTTTATTGCACAAAACTGATGATGGGTTAAGGATGCAGAACACAGAGAATACAGAAAATTGGAATTCGTCATATCTTGACGTCGTTTGACAGGACAGGCGACAACCACGGCTTCGACTCAAAATTTTCGACAGTTTACACAATAAAACTGTGGGATCTTATACTCTCTCATCGACTTCATTGACAAGTCACATCAATTAACTTTAGACTGCACACACGGACATGCAATGTTTCTCCTAGGAAGTGTGTAAAATATAAGTTTTACCTTGCAGCTAAATCAATCCTCGATTTGTTTACATAAATTTTGTAGCCTCACTTAACCGGAAGTTCGCCTAATTCTTTCAACGCCCGTAAATATTGGGCCTAAAGATTGTACTGCGTGCTAATGTACGGCATGGTCAACTTTGGTACGTTAGGCTTTTATATGGGAAAATGCTTTAACAGTGGATTTCTCAGAAAATATTTAAGTCTAAGGTACAAATAAGGTACAATACTTGGTATACATGGTCGACTAAATGACCAGATGAAGATGTTATGTCACTAAAGGTCAAGGTCATTCCGTCGGACCATCCGTCGTCAAGATTTTCAAACATCTTCTCCTCTGAAACCACTGGGCCGATTGAAGCCAAATTTCATATGGAGTCTTAGTGGGATAGGGGAACGAAATTTTATACCCAAGGTCTGGGTCACATGACCAAGATGGCCGCCATGCCCATATATGGTAAAAACCCTTCAAAAATCTTCTTCTCCGGAACCAAAAGACCTATGACCTTGAAACTTGGTATGTAGCATTGGGCATGCGGGCCCAACATAGTATACACAAATGATGACCTTGTGTTGACCTTGATCTAATTTACGGCATGGTCAACTTTGGTACGTTAGGCTTTTATATTGGAAAACGCTTAAACAATGGATTTCTCAGAAAATATTTAAGTCTAAGGTACAATACTTGGTATACATGGTCGACTAAATGACCAGATGAAGATTAATGGCACTAAAGGTCAAGGTCATTCCGTCGGACCATCCGTCGTCACGATTTTCAAACATCTTCTCCTCTGAAACCACTGGGCATACTGAAGCCAAATTTCATATGGAGTCTCAGTGGGATGGGGGAACGAAAGTTTGTACCCGGGGTCTGGGTCACATGACCAGGATGGCCGCCATGCCCATATATGCAAAAAAAACTTTCAAAAATCATCTTCTCTAGAAAAGGCCTATGACCTTGAAACTTGGTCTGTAGCTTTGGGCATGCGGGAAAACGCTTATATAGTGGATTTCTCAGAAACTATTTAAGTCTTAGATACAATATGTGGTATATATGGTCAACTAAATTACCAGAGGAAGATATTATGTCACTGAAGGTCAAAGTCATTTTGTCGGTCTGTCCGTCATCAAGATTTTCAAACATCTTCTCCTCTGAAACCACTGAGGAGATTGAAGCCAAATTTCATATGATGTCTCAGTGGGATAGGGGAACTAAAGTTTATACCGGGGGTGGGGGGGCTGGGCTACATGACCAAGATGGCCACCATGCCCATATATGGTAAAAACCCTTCAAAAATCTTCTTCTCCAGAACCAAAAGGCCTATGACCTTGAAACTTGGTATGTATACCCGGGGTCTGGGTCACATGACAAAGATGGCCGCCATGCCCATATATGGTAAAAACCCTTCAAAAATCTTCTTCTCCAGAACCAAAAGGCCTATGACCTTGAAACTTGGTATGTGGCATGCTGGCCTATCATAGTTTATACAAATTATGACCATGCGTTGACCTTGAATTAAATTACGACATGGTCAACTTTGGTACGTTATGCTTTTTTATTGGAAAACGCTTATACAGTGGATTTCTCAGAAACTATTTAAGTCTAAGGTAGAATACATGGTATATATGGTCAACTAAATGACCAGATGAACATATTATGTCACTGAAGTTCAAGGTCATTTTGTCGGTCTGTCCGTCATCAGGATTTTCAAAACATCTACTCCTCTGAAACCACTGGTCTGATTGAAGCAAAATTTCATATGGAGTCTAAGTGTGATCAGGGAATAAAAGTTTGTTCTCAGGTTCTTGACCAAGATGGCCGCCATGCCCGTATATGGTAAAAACCCTTCAAAATCTTCTTCTCCAGAACCAAAAGGTGTATGACCTTGAAACTTGGTATGCAGCTTTGGGCACTCAAGCCCATCATAGTTTATACAAATGATCGTGCGTTGACCT
Organism: Ctena decussata; assembly: GCA_963989385.1. Taxonomy (NCBI): domain Eukaryota; kingdom Metazoa; phylum Mollusca; class Bivalvia; order Lucinida; family Lucinidae; genus Ctena; species Ctena decussata. The sequence goes on along the minus strand of OZ022502.1, from coordinate 1,109,506 downwards.
TGACCTAATTTATGACACTGTCAACTTTGGTACATTATGTAGTCTTTTATATTGGAAAATGCTTAGACAGTGGATTTTTCAGAAACTATTTAAGTCTAAGGTGCAATATTTGGTATATATGGTTGACTAAATGACCAGATGAAGATATTTTGTCGTTAAAGGTCAAGGTCATTCTTTGACTTTTGTACAAGGTCATTGAGATTCTGTCACCCGTCAACATTTTCAAACATCTTCTCAGAGGCCACTAAGGTCAATTGAAGCCATATTTCATATGGAGCTTCACCGGTTTAAAGGAACCATAGTTTGTTCAGATGGTCTTGGTCACTTGACCAAGATGGCCACCATGCCCATATATGGTAAAAACTCTTCAAAAGTCTTTTTCCCAAGAACTGAAAGGCCTATAACCTTGAAACTTGGTACCGGTATGTAGCATTGGGCACTCAGGCCCATCATAGTTTATACAAATGATTACTGTATTTCATATGGAGCTTTAATACTGGGTCAAAGGAATCAAAGTTTGTTCAGATGGTCATGGTCGTATGAACATGGTGGCCGCCACACCCATTTATGATAAAAACCCTTCAGAAATCTTTGTCCAGAAACAAAGGCCCAGTGACCTTGTGGCTTGGTATATAGAATTGGGACTCAACATTAATCCCCAAGGGAGGGGGCCCCTGCCCTGGTGCTATATACATGTATAAAAGCATGAAAATATATACCAGGACCAAGAGTCAGGTGAGCTACAGGACCATTGGTCCTCTGGTTTTAACTTGTGACCTTAATTCTGGTCTTCAGTGCAGGAGAACTTAGCTGACGCCTGCGAGCATATTATGGTTAGTTATCAGTACATATGTTTGTTAGTTTCAACTTTTAAAATGCTTAAGTGTACACAAATAACATTTAATGATATCGTGCTCTGAGATTGGATTCCAGTGAGCTTCAAATCCAAATAGGACCGCTCCTTTGCTAATCAACACCAGAAAGTATACTGTTTGTTGCATTCTAATTTACTAGTTGAATTCCCAGTGAGAGCGTAGTTTTTCACAAACCCACTGCTAATTTCACTGAAATTACTTGGCGTGCTCCCGAACTTTAAAGGATTGACAAAAACAGAAATTTGTATCAGATTATGTTGCTAACAATAAACCTAACGACCAGCGTGCTGCTATTCTTACCGAATTAAAGTACAGGATACACAGATTTGGTGGCTCTTATAATTGAACTGCGACACGACAAAGCCAACAATGTTGTTGTGCGCCCAGCACAGTCTCAGATCAGCCTGGGCATCCGCCCAGTCTGATCAGAGTCATTGCTGTCCGCATGGAGGTAGCTTAGACCCTTAGCTATCCTTTGATTGCTTAGCAAAGAGTCTGATCAGACTGGATGGATGCCCAGGCTGATCTGAGTATGCGCCTGGCACACAACCACATTGTTGGTTTTGTCGTGTCGCGGCTCAACTGGCAGAGCATTATGCGTGGTAATAAGCCTAGTTACTGTAACCTTGGTACTTTTGGCCACTATCAGAGGATGCTGGAAAATCTGGCATATGCCATAGAAAATCAGGTTGGTTTTCTTAACTTTCCTGCTTTCATGGGACCTAATAGTTGAAACAGTCAGCTTGAATTACGGAAACCTCACTTTGATAAGTGCACACGCTGCAGTTCTAATTTAAGTATATAAAAAATGTTTTACCCAGAATCACAGTATCCGAACGCACTGTACCATCTCCTCCGGTTTTCATAGTGTTGAATCGAGAGTACAGAATTCGCTTATAACCAGTAGCCGGAAATCATTATATTTTGAGTTTTTATCCGGAATCTACTGCGTCATTTATAGTTATTCAGCTTCGAAAATGTAAAGGGGTAAGTTTAATATAATTTTCTCTTCGGTCTTTTACTTTATTGCCCTGTACAATGAAAAACTCCTTGCCGTCGCAGATTTTTTTTTCAGAACAGCTTAAGTTAACACGAGATTGTGTCGTGCAAAACTTAGCTAGCATTCTTTTATCAAAACTAATAAACTGTAGATTGATAACGCCTTCCGTTTATTCTAAAGATTTTTTATAAAACATGTAAGAAAATGCTAAAAATGGTTTAAGAATCATGCCAAGGGCGATTTGAAAACTGTACTAATTACTACCCACCCATACACGACATTGTACAGGGTAATAAAGTAAAAGACCGAAGAGCAAATTATATTAAACTTACCTCTTTACATTTTCGAAGCTGAATAGCTATAAATGACGCAGCAGATTCCGGATAAAATCTCAAAACATAATGATTTCCGACTACTGGTTATAAGCGAACGTTTGTACTCTCGATTCAACGCTATGAAAACCGGAAGAGATTGTACATGTAGTTCGGATACTGTGAGAATGATTGAGTTGGAGGTCAGATGAAAACCCGCAAAGCGGGAATTCTGAAAAGACGGGTGGTTTATTCCAAGGTAAACACTAAAGAAACTAAAATAGCAGACTCGTGTTTATCTGAGTAGTGATGGAATGTACAACATTGTTTTGACCCTCAAGAAGAACCTTTCTGTTTTTCAAAATGGCTTCAAACGGACTCAGTGGACCAGACAATACGAACTACACTATAGGAAGTTATTTTATATACTATGAATGCCTATAATTTTGCCGCCCAAGCAAAAAGCGCTGACACCAGAACTTAACACAAGTTGAATTATAGACGGACGTTTATGATGAATTGTTGACAGCTGTTTCCAAATTAATTTCGGAGCACTTTTATAAAAGGTCGTTCCAGAAAATGAAATATTTCGTTTATAAATCAGGCACTTAATTTTCCAATTTCTTCTGGTCTCATTTCGAGCGTACAATGGATAACCGAACCACCTCGTGACACAGCCTGTCTTAAATTATTTGGTTGTACACACGTTCATAATCCTTCTTGTGATTTGCGCAGCGCAAACCAAGGAAAACTGATGGACGCGTGGTGATTGGTCAGAACTAATTACGGCTAGGAAAGTTAAGAACATCCAGTTACTGTGTTGGAGAACTGCACCTGCTCACACCAGGTAATGTAAGGGCGTGGAATAAATCGGACATGCGCAGTTTGTCCTTTGCCTTATGGCAGGTTTTGAAACGAGGAGATTGAAGTATTACTTGTATTGGAAATCCTTACAGTGGCAATATAATTGTGAGAAAGAAAATGTTCAATTTCTCAGTTCGCTGATTGAATGAAGAACATATTGTTTTCTTTCGCGCTGTGAAAAATACGTCTTCATTAGTTATAGTTATTATAGGTTGCATAACTGGTCGGAGAAATGCTTGGCAGTATTTACTGCCCAGATCTAATGTTGTCATTCAAAGAATGATAGTGCCTGCATGGTATAATTTAAATGCTTTCAGTCTGACATCAGCGCACAAACCATTGGCATGGCAATTATTTAAAAACAAATTGATGATAATGATACAAACAGTCAGTGCTAGCTGGGTCTTAAATTATTGCAATGTATTTCAGAGTATTTTCTGAAATCTAGAATGTTGTTTGTAGTGGAATACTTTATTTTAAGGAATAATGAAATAAAAACTGAGGCAACGAAAATATATAAGACTTTTTATGCGACTGAAACTCAGATCTAATGTTGTTATAAGTGAAACTTACCAGATTCTTCACCTTTATGATCTGTTAACATTGATATCATTAGTTTAATACAAATATTCTGGTCATAGATCATTATTCCTTTATTACATTACCAAGAAATATGTTTGTGACTAGAGTGTGAAAATATTTTCAGTGGCGTAATTCAATGGCTTGTGGCATTTGCTTCGGAACAACTGCCATGCTTTTGGATCACTAATTAGAGAGCATATTTATGATCAAAACAATAAGCTTCGGATAATGGATGTCTACCTTAGAAACGTAATGAAATTAATTCCAGATCAAGTGTGAATGCACAATGGATAATACTAGCGAGTGTATGTGGTTGGAAAACATAACGCGTTGTTTCTCAAACGTTACGACAACTGAGTCAACCAGGTCTCTACTAGAGGCCAAGCTAGGGCCACAAAACAAAAACGTTGTTTACGTGATATTTCTTCTTCTGATATATGGCCTGATATTTATATCTGGCACAGTTGGTAACATTTGTACGTGTCTTGTAATTCTTAAGAATAATTCTCTGAGGACGACGACCAACTATTACCTACTAAGTCTCGCACTGTCGGATGTATTGATTCTACTGCTAGGTAAGTGGGATATTGTCAAAATACACTGTCTCTTTGATATGCTTAAACCTACAATTAATTTCTATTTGATTGTCGGGAAGAGGCTTTTGATCATTTATTGTCAGTCAAAACAAACACGAGAGTCGATGTTCAAGCACCTTGCCAATATAATTTTGATTTTTGATAAGGTGACTGGCTTCAGACACAGTAAAGGCGACCCAACCCACTAGGGACACAACATTGAGTCAACCTCGATTCAACCTTGATTCAACATCATGACGTTGAATCAAGGTTGATTCAACCTTGTGTGCCCAGTGGGAAGACTATTCGATATGCGTTGCCAAATAGTGAAAGGAAACCACACCCCAAAACCAATTTAAAACTTTTTTTTATTGTTTGTTTCCTAAATGATTAGATTAATTGTTTAGGGTTTAACGGCCCTTTGGGACAGTATTTCAGTCTATATCGGGACGTCTTCCAGAGAGAGGGGGAAAGAAGAAAAATGGTAGACGAGAGAAAGAAATGTCCAAACAACCCCCACCCGCACCTACTGCAAGCACAGCTGGCCCTTGCCCTACAATGATCCAAATAAGTAGGACGCCCCGGCACTGCAGTTATACACAACATCATCGCTCACAGCTCACAGCCTTAAGAGTGAGACATATTGTATAGACCGTGGCAGGTGCAAAATCGAGGGCTTAGAATATCTAAAACCAGGCAAGGATGCACAGAATGGTTTGAATCATGGTATTTATATATGCTCTGAACACATTTTATATATCAGACACATCTCATGACAGAAATGGCTCAGATGACGATGAGGCCAAAATAATCCAAAGGCTAAAACCAACAGGCAAGCTCGACCAGACTCGAGACCACACCCATAAGATATTATGTCAACGTTCTGGTCACATGACCAAAAAAAAAAAATAAAAAATAAAAACAGAAAAAATCATAAACATGACACGAGTAGTTAAATTTGAAAAATAATATATGAGATATATATGAAAAATATATATATATATATATATATATAAATAAAGACCAGTATTAAATGTTTAAAACCTAATATTTACATTCTTGGAGTATTTATTGAAAAGCTCTGTAGTAAACCATTGGAACCTAATGTAGTTTACATTCCAATAATTACACTGAGTCACGCGACGTCAATGGCGTCAAAATAAACAATGACTCTCTACAGTCTGATTGGACATCGGCGACGTCATGACGTCATTCACGCTGTTCCGCTGCTGGCAGAAAAACTGCGTGTACATGTTTAACTGTTTCAATTTTAGCGCTTTTAGCGCTTATATATGATTTTTCATCGAGGTTTTGATTGAAATGAATGTAAATATAAGCAATGAACTTAATTTTTCTGAGATTTATAGAAGTGTAAACTACACTGGGTCACTAGCAAAGTTTACATGAACCCCTTCGGGAAATTCATTCCTTAAGTAACCTGAATCGTTATTTCTCGGGAGATTTTGTGTTTGTTTAAAACTTCTAAATATCGTAACATTTATCTTGTCTATTCAACAGTATGTTTGTGTTAAAGTTTGCTGTAATGGTCTCTAGTGGGGTGTCGCTTTCACTGATATTACTTGGTTTGATCTTTGTTAAGCTTGTGCTGTTGTGCGTATCATATTTTGTCGCCGTGTTTCAAATGACATGAAATTACCGCCGGAAACAGACAGAAAAGATAAAAAAATAACATTATTTGATGAATAAACTAGGTCTTCAAAATAAGTTTAGCTGCATCTTCTCATAAAATACAAGTTGCTTATTTGTGACCATGCATCGATACAAATAAATTGTAACCAAGACAATATTTAATGCATAGTTCCGCTCAGATCTTACTTTTGTCTTTCATTTTGCTTAGGTCATACACTCGTTTGTTTTCCTGTCCCCTATTTCATTGACTTTCTGTATCAATCGGCAACTCAGCTCATAGAGCTTGATATTTTTAAGTTCACGTTTCCCATAGTTTTATCTACATGTATATCGTTCATGTACATGTAAATATGGCATGTACAGAGGGACGCAATGTGCTTCCCTCTTTAAATACTGTGTAAATAAATGAAAAATAAAATAAATAAATGCTCGTGCTCAGGGCCCTGACATTTAAGTAGCACAATGACGAAAACAAATTCATTCTGTGTTTTATACCGTTCAGAAACAGCAAACTGAGAAGACTTATCACTGAAACATTGGACTAATTGCATCATTATCTGGGAAATCTGTGGATAAGAATACGTTTTTAAACATTTCCCTCAATTTTCATCATCAGTTTGGATTTTTAATTGTTTAATGTTTCTGTCATTTTGTTCTTTCTTTCTAAAGTAGGTCAGCAATTTACAGTGTCAATGTCCCAGTTATCCAATTTGGTATTTTTTAAACATTTTGTTGGCCAATTATGTGGTAACAGAAATTCGGTTAGGTCTAACTAAATGTGAAAAGATAATGCTTTCTGCTCTAACAAACAACTTGATTGAAGAAATAAATCATCCGCCGGTATCATTAACGGGGTCTTTATCACAGCATATACGATGTCGATGGTGTTTATGAAACCATCAAAACTACAGGGTGAGAGATCATGCCTAGTACCAGCACAGCCAGCAGAAATATAAACTCTTGTAAAGGGCGCGTGCAGTTGTCTAAAGGTGATTCGAAGTATATCCACCATTTTGTTTTGCCTTCATTCTCGGCGGGGTAAGCTTTTAAAGGACTTATTTAGCTTTTTACTTTAAAGACTGGACTCCTTCTTAGAAGGGCTGAGTGTCGGCCATCGTATCAAACAGGAAGTCATGAAAAATGTCCCTTTTGTAAAAAATGGTTAAAAAAACATAAAGAGCACGGAATTAAATGTTTGGAGAATAATTATTTGTTTGAGAAATTTTGAAAATTCTGTTTAAAGAATTTTGGTTGGTAATGTCATTGAAAAATTGTCGGAGCATGGCATACACTGGTAGACATGAATGCTCCGATAACAATGACTTCATAGATCTGTAACCATAGCAGTTAAGAGTTCATATTGATGTCAAAATGACGGTACTAAGCACAACAGTTGGTTATTCCATAGTTGCTATGGTAACAGATCTTTGTCGTCATCTCACTTATAATCCCAGAGGAGCTTGGCATACGGTGTTTGTCATACTCCTCTTGAATTATAACTGAGATGCTACCTGAGATGCCATGGAAAAGTGTGATTTTCTCAAACCTATAATTCATCTTCAAATAACTGAATTCTATATAACAGATGTATTCATTTACCACAAGTCGCACCATAATCAGGCGAGTTCACGTCTTTTGTTAATCTATATTATGCGCAATTACTGAATTTTGTAATGGTTCTAATGGCTCTGTCATTTGTTTTTCCTGTTAAAACTAGGGCAGTTTTTCCTTTGTAATTAATTGCCCCAGTTATCCAATTTTGCAGTTTGAATTTCCTGTTATTAAGATGTGAAAAACTGTTTTGTGTCCCGATAATTAATTGGATTGGATTCATACGTCATCTCACTGGCACGGTTTAGCCCATACCCAGCTGATTTTCGGCATGAAATTGGTCTTTTTTTTAACATGGGACCAGCGTAGTCTTTGTTTGAGGGGAAGCTTTAGAGGATAGCAAAATTATGAACCATAGCCCGGTTTAACAATATTTGTAAAATGCTTAAATCGCATTTCCTGCATGTTTAGGTTACCGTTAATTTGAAATTTTGGACAGCTAATTACCGTAATGGCCCATAAAATGGAAAAGTTTGGTTTTATAATCCAGTATTACGTCCAAAGATGCCAATGGAATGGTAAACAATATAGACCTGATCAGACTGCCTTTTAAGGGACAGAATAACCGGGGTCTACACTTTTTGCGTAGACCATCTATCCCAATACTTAGAGCTTATAGCAATAGAAGAGCTGCTAAGGATACACTCGTTGGCATCTGCTTTGCAGGAAAGTTAAGGAGCAATATATACATTCATCAGCATCATTGCCATTAACAGCAGGTGGCCATTTTGCGTATTGTCTTTTATTATCATTTCTTCAGATTGTGCAGCTAGATGTAGATGCCTTTAATTTCAAGGCAATATACCACAAACTTTTTGCCGAAATTAGAAAATGTCTTTCACTACATTGTCACATTTTAACGAATCTTCCCAGTGACACACTGTAAAAAAACCCGTAGATTTTACATTTAGAAACCTGGCATCTAACTGCCATTTCATTTGCAGTTATTTTTATGGACCTGTTGAACAGATATGGTAGGGTTTTATGACCTGCCAGCACTCAAAATTACCATTTGTAGTGTTGAAGGTTTATATGACCAAAACATATCTATCCTATTTTACCCTATTTTGAGTGGTGATTCCTGCAAATATTTACAGGCGCCGGTAAAAAATAGTGGTAGATTGATTGATAGCTGGCTGCCAGTTATTCTCACTTAAAATCTAATGATTTTTTACAGTGTAGCTTTTGTTGGTTTCACGAGTAAAACATTTGGTATGATCGATGGATTGATGAAATTTAGTTTCACGCCCATTTCAGTAATAATTCAGACAAATCGAGGCAATGGTAGGATGATAATGTAAGACTTGTGCAATGAGATCCCATTTATGTTGTGAAGAACTCTGCCGCCGGTTTGACTTGAACCAGGTGCTACAGCAGCGCTACTGATGAGGCGCCATCCTGCACGACATAGGTTTTACCTAGGTAGCTCATTAGACTGAATGAAAAACTGTTAAAGCGACATCATATGTGCATGTGCAGTGTTCCTATTTCTACGTACACTATATATATAATTTTCAGTTGATTTATTTAAAAAAACAACAACAAAAAACAAAAAAACAGAATCTGCGCATTTCATTTACATGATGACAAGACTCTCAGCGGTCTGCCATTGAGATGTTACAGTGAAGCCACTCAAAGCGGTTTATGGCTAGTTTAATGCAATTCACTATAGAGTTACGACTGATCGGACGACAGCTGTATTCGAGTGATTCTTACCATTAAAATATAAGCCTACTAGTGTTTACCTTAGACGGGAACAGACTTATTCAGTTTGCAGTGGCTTGACCTAAAAATCTCAAAATGTATTTTATGATTTTATCATTTTATGACACATTTTGTAATGTGCTTTTAGATGTTTCTGTTACTAACTATTATATTTGCATATTTCAGGAGAAATATCTATTTTATGCGATCAGTTGGTGTTGTGATACAACTTTTCAGTGACACCGGTTAAATCTAGATCAGAGGGGTATTTGACGATAATTGAGGGATATTTTTTTTAGTATTTCTCATTAAAAACATATGTTGTGACCCCTCATCTGAACCGTCTCGTCAAGACGGATCAGATGAGTGGTCACAACATATGTTTTTATGCAGAATTAACAAACATTATCCGTCATTATCACCAAATACTCCTTCTAATCTAGAGCCCTGTTACATGTAATCGCTTGGGTGTTTTATTGTAATTATTATGCATGTTCGGCATAATTACTTGGGTCGACTCGAGCATTCCTCGTGCCGCTCGAGCAGCCCGAGGAATTTCTAAGTATTCCTAGGGTTTACCCAGGTAGCTATGCCGAACGCGCTCATAGTCAATTTACATGGGAAGTACTTTTTTCCAGGGAGATTTCGTCTCTAATTAATTTGGAGACTTCTCTTGAACGACATATATTGCTCCCTAATAGAGCAAGTTCTTTTCGTCAAATATAGTCCCCATATGAAAGGATTTTATTATGGAAGCCTCAAGGAGCAAAGACGAAGTTTTAAAAATTGTTTCTCCTTATAAAAATGGCGGAAAACACAGACTTGTATTCACTATAATTAAAATTTGACGGTTTGGTTCTACATGTCAGTCACTCATGATGCAAAAAGTAAGACGAATACGACAAAGAGCAATAAGATATATGCCAACACGAAACGTTCCCATAAAGTTGCAACAGCAAAGAATAATAATCTTTCATAACCTAAAAAAACATTCCCGAAAGTAAAGTCTTCAGTAGATACCCGGACCATCTTAAGTTTTGAGTTATTCACAGATATTCTTAAAATGAGCTCCAAAATAGGACAATATGACTCAGATATTTGCAAATTGATGTCTTTTTGGTTTTCCGCCCATTCAACAGTACTTCAGTAACGGAAGGACGATAATGAGAAGGCTGTGTGCGACAGAACTACGTTTAAGGTTGAAATGATTTCCGCATCCAACGGGAGTCAAAACCCGGACCGCTAGGTCACCATACCAGCTCTAAGCCGACTGAGATATTCGAAAATGGGCTAACCATGCAAATAGTAAGGGCTTAGCATTTTACTGGCAATTTCATTAAACACGTGAAAAGTGTGACATAATGGCGAATAATCTTTGATCAAGCTCGATGACAGAAATTTTTCTGCAGCAAATTATTCTTAAACTTGTCGAAATGCTCTTTCGTTCCGAGCAAATCCATTAATGCAACTAATTTAAAACCCGGAAAATGGCAAATCTGTTAAGTTACGTAGAAATAGTCTCCGGCCGACAAACGTCTTTCTTTAAACATCATACATTCATACTCAAATGTCTGCCAACCTGGTCGGAAGAATTTAGGTAAGCTACAGAATCGCAGTCGGACACATTAATTGCTGAGCTGGCTAAGCTGGTTTCCGAGTCAGCTATTTTCGTTTCTTTGCTAAGTTCCTTGCTTTCAGAGGATCTTCCTACAGATTTTTTTTTTTCGGATAAACTGTTTAATTGCTATATGCCAGATCTTTTAATTTGTGTCCATGAAAATAAATTATGTGTCTTTAAGATTTTCTTCTCCCTTGTGAAATATGTTGAAGCCGATTTTTGACATATAGCAACGAATCAAATTCTAAGCGATTAGAGCAAGAAAGTGATGTGCAACAGTGTACAGTGTACCGGTTTGGGCGGAACTCTGCTTTTAGAATGACACTGAATGCACCCCTGGGCCCAAATGGGCCGAAAATATATTTCCATTTCCATTGTTGAAATAGCTCTTTCATTGGACTGGTGCATAAGACTATCCAGACGCCCAATGAACAAGAACATTTATATTTGATCTCATGTGAAGAAAATTAAATATACTATGAGGTTTAATTGTATTAACTCATGCAGCCCGGTCCTCCCCTGTCGTCTTAAGCTGTCAAGGAACAATCAAGATATAGCCAATTGACAATAGTTTTGTAGAAAATAGTATGTCAGTCTGAGACTGTTGTAAGAATAAGGATTTAGTCCTAGTTGACAGATATTGTTCGACAGTTCGATAAACAGGCGCAAAATGTGACAAGCTGTCAACGTTCTTTTGATCAAGTTAAATTACAGATTTTTTCTGCAGCAAATAATGCATTCCACGTAAATTTTGTGAAAGTGCTATTTCGTTTCTAACAAAGCCATCATCGAAACATAGTTGGAATCCGGAAAATAACAGTCAATTTAATTAAATAGGAATATTCACCATATGGAATTTCTTCTCCAAACTTTGCATTTTGGACTGCCATCGCCAAAAAAGCTACATTACGGAATGTGTTATCAGAGCACTTGCCTTTCGCATTTACAAACCAGGAATCCTGGAGATTCTTAAAAAGTGAAAACCGAGGTCTCTAACCCATTGAAAAGGTGAAATGTAAAGTTTTCCCATAGCCTTTTGGCCGTAGGAGTAGTGAGGGTTGGAGGCTCTTTGTATCTTTGGACACAACAAATGAAAGGTTGAGCCATTCCCTCTAATTTTGTTGCCGTATACTTTACTGATTCGAAAACAGGACCCGTTAACTGCTCGGTTGACAGACAAAATTTTCCAGTTGCCAAACCCGCGACATTCTGCAGCATAACCACTCGACCACGGCGCCTCTGATTGCTCTATGCAGGTGTAAAGGCTGATTTAAATAGTTCTGATACATACAAGACTTAGAGGAGTCATTCGTCTTGCCAAATCCGGTAGAAGAAAAATGTAAGTGGAAATTGATAAGCGCTAAAAGGGATAGTATCAACGAGCTCCAGAGTACCGAGGTAGCCGGGCTGGCGTCTAATGACGAAAAGCGTTATATTGATGTATTGCGTGATCTCATTATATGTACCCATAAACATTAACACGTCATTAAGGCATTTTGTTTTGTGAAATATTATAGACGACAGTAAATAATTAGAAAAAAAATCTTAAAAATATCAATCATTAAGCAGAAAGGAACACACCGGAGAAAGGATAAAAACAGATTCCTTTTATTAAGTTGTTAATGTTAAACGAAATAAAATGTGAAGAAAGATCCTCTAGAAACAAGCCTAATAGGCTCAGGTTTTACCGTACCCCCTTTCTTTTCTCAAAATATCACTAACTAGCGCAGTGGGTCAAAAAGACCAGAATATTAAATATACTACATGTACTATGTGAAGTACTGTGAGAAAGTAATGGAATTCGTTTTAAAAAGCTTAGCTGTCCCGTCAGTATTAACTTATTTTATCATATGACGTCGCATCTGAGAGTGTAATAAAGCCATGCATTAAAAACGATAATCCACTAGTGGATTAAATATGCAAATTACGTCGTAACGTTATACGTTGACGTCCATAAAAACGTCGCGTTTTCCAATGGCGAAATCGTGACGTTTTAGTGCGAATTTTGCTAATAAAATGCGATTTTAGCGTCATATGATAAATAGAATCTTGCATTCGTGCTCCTGTATTATTGAATTTATTAAACTCGTTGGGGAAAACCGATAAGATGCTCGGCAAAGCCTCGCATCTTATCTTTTTCCCCAACTCGTTTAATAAATTCAATAATACCTGAGCACTCATGTAAGATCCTCTATTTACTGAAAATTCTATATCGTCTTGTCTTTACCTGTCCAGTTTCCTTCGGTTATACATGGAATGAAGACTTAGCCAGTTTGACAATAGACTTGCTGATAATAGAATGTCTGAGTTAACATAAGACATTACGAGTAATACGTTAAACTGCCTGAGCTTTTATTTACTGTGATAGATAAGAGCTGAGGCATCTGACGAAACAGGTTTCCTTATTTCCTTGCACTTTCAGCAATTTTATGGCAGTCTTGACCGAGATTTGATTCTGCGTATGAATGTAATGTTTGTAGGGTTGTGCTAAATGACTGTGGTCTTCCCCGAGTAATTCCATTTGTAAATATGAGCCGCGACACGACAAAACCAACAAAGTGGCACATGCGCCTAGCGGAGACTCAAATCAGCCTATGCATCCACCCTGTCTGATCAGTCTTCATTGTGCGCTCACAGGATATCGAAGAGTTCCAGGTACCTCCATGCGAACAGCAAAGACCCTGATCAGACTGCGCGGTCTTTGTTAGTTTAACATGTTTCGGCTCAGTTTTTGTACAAAAATTCATGAATGTTTATGACATACCAGTTTGCTTTATAATATTTGGAATTTGCAAGCTTTGAAGTACTTTGTTACGTATTTGTCGCGTTATTTCTGGTGTAATGTAGGGAGGGCAAATGCGCCTTGAAACTTTCGGCATTGGAACAGTCTGCTGGTATTAAATAAAATAAGGTAGGGCGAGGGCCTGTCGTGCTTTCAGCAGAAGCGGGATGTTGTTTTTTTTTTTGTTCTTTTTGTTTTACTCTTGTCTATCCTATCTTCCTCTCCTTTCTCCCTCTTCCTGGGAGACGAGTCGATAAAGACTGCAATACTGCCTCCAAGGGATGATACGCCCAAACTAACCAAACATATATGATCCCTTCATTTAACACTTAGTTTCAATGACGCCGGCTGATTTTTTTCACTGGATGTCTTTCATGTATTGTTAATATGTTCAATTTAAGGTGTCCACTGTAATAGGATACTTTTCAACATGCAGATACTAGGGGCGTTTGAAAACTTTTGCAAATGACACATTATCTCCAAGATACTAATTAAGAGTTGATAATATTTTTGGTCTTGTTACCTTGGAAATATTCCCTTTTAGCTAAAACCTTTAATCCAATTTTTTGAAACAATTTTCATACTCGTCTTTGGGTTCAACCATAAGAAACTGGTGAACTGCAGATCCCAGTGCACTTCTAGACCTATGTCTCCTACCAGATAGGTGTTTGTTTTTTTAATTTCGGAAAGAGAAACAATCGCACGGAGCCTGGTCTGGGCTGTAGTAAGGGTGCGACAATACATTGACCTTTTCACACTTCAAAAGCTGTACTACAGTTGAGGATTAGTGGGCTAGAGCATTATCATGTAACAAATGGACATGCTGGAGACCAGTTTTTGGACGTACTTTTCTAATTTTTCTTCGCAATTTTGTCAGAACCACATTCCTACAGAAGCTACCGGACACACCCCTACCTTTTGGAACAGCAATTTGCATAATTGGCCCACAATTTCTGAAGAATATGGCGTATAACACCTGTTTTGTTGTCAGTGTTCGTGTAGCAGGGCTTGGCTTCTTGCCCTGTTTCAATGCCCATGTCCTGTTATCAACTTTCCGCTTGGTTCATAAAAATGGACCCATGTCTCATCACCAGTTATGAGTCTATCAAACACCTTTTTTGATATTTTGGGTACTTCTTCAGTAGTTGCTTTGCCATTTGCACCCTCCTACGTTTGTGCTCATCGTTGAGTAAATGGGGGATCCAGCGAGCACTTATCTTCGTGACCTTAAGATTTTCTTCAGAATGAAGTGGACAGATGCTAAACCCAAGTTTGTCATTTGTGCTACCTGCCTGACAGTGAAACGCGCATCTTTCTCAGTGATAGACGTGACCTTATTAATGTTGAATAGGGTAACTGCAGACCTGGGTCTCCCTGAAAAAGGGGCATCTTTGACTGAATCCTGACCGGACTTGAATTTTTTAAACCACCTATAAACTGTGGAAAATGACATTTGTTTATCCCCGTAAATAGCACATATCTCATAATGGATGTTTTTGACACTCAATCCCAAATTACAGCGGACTTTATTAGTCGAAACTACGTAGTCTGGCCCATGTTCCTACTTCTGTATGTATTCTCTGCTCTTGAAGGAACTTTTTAAGATTTTAATTTTACCTCACTGCAGCTGGTGTTGTGCCGTGTGGCGGCCGTAAAACGTCTCCCCGTACATCATCCATAGTGCAGATTATATTTTATTTAAATCCTTTGAGATCAGAGGATAGATTCTGAGAAATCTAAAATTTTAGACCGATTTAGACTATCATTCTAGATCATCGTCTTTTATATTATTTGGATCCATTTGAAATTAATCAGTCTTTGAATCGACTGTCAAATTAAAATTAGAAATTACAGTATGCTTTTTTCTGGTTTCGTCACCAGATATTGTCAGGGTCACTGACGAGGCTTTATTAGTCGAAACTACGTAGTCTGGCCCATGTTCCTACTTCTGTATGTATTCTCTGCTCTTGAAGGAACTTTTTAAGATTTTAATTTTACCTCACTGCAGCTGGTGTTGTGTCGTGTGGCGGCCGTAAAACGTCTCCCCGTACATCATCCATAGTGCAGATTATATTTTATTTAAATCCTTTGAGATCAGAGGATAGATTCTGAGAAATCTAAAATTTTAGACCGATTTAGACTATCATTCTAGATCATCGTCTTTTATATTATTTGGATCCATTTGAAATTAATCAGTCTTTGAATCGACTGTCAAATTAAAATTAGAAATTACAGTATGCTTTTTTCTGGTTTCGTCACCAGATATTGTCAGGGTCACTGACGAGGCTTTATTAGTCGAAACTACGTAGTCTGGCCCATGTTCCTACTTCTGTATGTATTCTCTGCTCTTGAAGGAACTTTTTAAGATTTTAATTTTACCTCACTGCAGCTGGTGTTGTGCCGTGTGGCGGCCGTAAAACGTCTCCCCGTACATCATCCATAGTGCAGATTATATTTTATTTAAATCCTTTGAGATCAGAGGATAGATTCTGAGAAATCTAAAATTTTAGACCGATTTAGACTATCATTCTAGATCATCGTCTTTTATATTATTTGGATCCATTTGAAATTAATCAGTCTTTGAATCGACTGTCAAATTAAAATTAGAAATTACAGTATGCTTTTTTCTGGTTTCGTCACCAGATATTGTCAGGGTCACTGACGAGGCTTTATTAGTCGAAACTACGTAGTCTGGCCCATGTTCCTACTTCTGTATGTATTCTCTGCTCTTGAAGGAACTTTTTAAGATTTTAATTTTACCTCACTGCAGCTGGTGTTGTGCCGTGTGGCGGCCGTAAAACGTCTCCCCGTACATCATCCATAGTGCAGATTATATTTTATTTAAATCCTTTGAGATCAGAGGATAGATTCTGAGAAATCTAAAATTTTAGACCGATTTAGACTATCATTCTAGATCATCGTCTTTTATATTATTTGGATCCATTTGAAATTAATCAGTCTTTGAATCGACTGTCAAATTAAAATTAGAAATTACAGTATGCTTTTTTCTGGTTTCGTCACCAGATATTGTCAGGGTCACTGACGAGGCTTTATTAGTCGAAACTACGTAGTCTGGCCCATGTTCCTACTTCTGTATGTATTCTCTGCTCTTGAAGGAACTTTTTAAGATTTTAATTTTATATAACCCCTGATTTCAGCAACATTTTCTATTCGTTTTCCAGCCATTTTCATCGCAGTGTCTATGAATACACCTGAAAGCAATCGAAATTGCAAAAGAACCCGTTTGTGGATTTCAATTATATTTAAAAACAATGTACAGTGTTGAGCGATCATCCGTTTCGTATTGGTTTTATACAGGTAAATCTCGTGATATTCGACTATACAGTGCGTTTGCAAAAGTTTTCGAACGCCCCTCGTAATACCACCGCCACTTATATTAAAATTATCTTGCTATATCTTCACTCTTTAACACATAAACTTTTAAGGATTTACAGGCAGTAGATGCGAATAGGAAGCCTCCTATGAGACTATGCAGACTGATCTTAGCCCTAACTGTTCGCACATAGGCTTGACCCTCGTTTCCTTATTGTAAGGATCAGTATGAAACTATTACACAAAATAAGGATTTAGTCTGCGATATGAGTTCAGGCTGACAGAAATTGCTAGCAATTTCAATAAACACTTGAAATGAGTGACACAATGTCAAATAATTTGAGATCAAGCTCAATAATTTCATTGGTTTCTTCTGCTGCAAATAATGTATTCACCGTAAATTTTGTAGATTTGCTACATTCATCATCGGAACTAATTTGAAACCCTGGAAATGTCAAAAATGGTTTAATTAAGTGAAAAATATCTCTATTTGACAAAGTAACTTAATAAACCGCCTGTAAACTCTGACCTTTTTGTCTCAGATCTAGGTTATGTTTTTCCGATCCGGTTAGAAGAAACAGTAATGAAAATTGGAAAATTGATTGGCAGAGAGGTGCTCTAAACATTGAGGTGAAGTAATAATAATAATAATGATAAAATTAAAATCATAAATAGTTCCTTCAAGAGCAGAGTATACAGTCAGAAGAAGAAACATGGGCCAGACTACGTAGTTTCGGCTAATTAAGCCTCGTCAGTGACCCTGACAATATCTGGTGACGAAAGACTTTATTTTCAGTGGGTGACACAATTAGCTACAAGCTACTCTTCCTTGAGGCCCACTTAACAAAATATGAAAGAGGTGCCATAGTTGAGATGTTACAGCACTGGGTGTCGATGCAGAAGATAATGGGTATAAATCTCAATGACCCAACGGCTGAAAACGCTCAGTCGACAAGACTGTAAATGGACACATGTACAAATTATAGGAATGTTAAAAGGCATCGGAAGGAGACGATTGGGCCTCGCCTTTTATCTGCTGCGCCCAAGATACAGCGGGCCTCCTCCCCTATTGCCATAAGGCTACAGGCGATCGTTAGCCAATAGAAACAGAATACACTATGAAGCTGAAAAGTACTAACTCATGCAGTTCAATACTGCCTGTCGTCTTAAACTGTCCAGTTTCTGACAGTTATGTGGAATCAAGACTAAACTTGTATGGCAACAGGCGTGCTGAGAATAAAACGTCTAGTGTTAACCGCTTAAATCTTTCAGTAATTTTTTCAGCTGTCTGATATTTTACCCAATTAATCGGGTTAAGCCTTGAAATCGAACATGACTATCTGAGCAAAATAGTGAAAACCCATACATGAAGGTTCCAAAGCACTCTCCCAGAAGCAGTCTGGTTAGGTTCTGTGCTGTTTCCCACCAGTTGAATAGAGCACTTCATAAACCTCATGCACTTCCTCAAATTCGAAGGCTGTATCTAGGGAGTTCAATAAACTGGGGGGTCCAATATTTAGGTTAGGTACGATATCTGCTTTGACAGATAAAGCTATGTGACATCTGAATAAAGCAGCTTTTCTTATCTATTTTTACAGGAAAGAAAGGAACTGAGCGACTTCTCTAGCAAACTTTACCGAGATTAAAGTTTTATGGGTACACATACATGTTTTCCCCCCATTTTTACAAAAGAAAAAAACTTTTGGGACTTTCTATTTACTACCCTGGATGATGTAGCCTTACTTTTAGAGAGAATAGTTTTATCCTCTAGGAGCAAACTTTCTCCTTTATGAGTTGATCCCTGCTGAAAAGGGTGGCAGAAATGAAAATAAAATAGTTGCTTCCTCTAAAACACCTAAAAATAAAGTCTGCAGGAAGCTCCTGTGAAAACAGGGAGCACACTAAAGAAACGAAAATAGCTGATTCCGTTTAACTGAGTCTATTCATGTGCAGTTCAAGTGCAACACAGCCCACGTCCCTAGCACCAGCTTGAGCGCAACTGTGGTAACAAGGAACACATCAGATTAACCATCAAAATAATATAATGTTGCTTCAGCGGATCTCTATCCTCTAACTGACTCAGAATAAGCCCGATTATCTCAAAGGACCAGAAAATATATTATCTGTACTAAACCCAATCTCACTCTTGAAAGTCTGTTTTAAAACATTACCTGATTTGTTGAAACCGCATTTTTTCAAATGTCAAATCGCAGATAGGAAAATATTAATTTGCAATTCCAATCATATAATGCTTTGCATTAGCCGATATGATCTTCGCAGCGACGAGAGTTCATGTTTACAGAAACTTGCATAGTATTCCTAATTAACGTGTGGCACGAGTGATATGATTTCCAATGCCAGGTAATCAGTCTTAAATAATATCAATCTATGGACTTGGGTACGTGACTTGACATCATTCTTGCAGTATTTGTCAACTTTCAATAACAATTAGTAAGAAACCAACTTCTAGACTATACTTGTGGTAGTTATATTGCAAAGTAAATTAGCCATAGAATTATGGAAGCGTGTAAAATTTTGTTAGTTTCAACAAAACTGTATAACCGTCTCTCCAATTTTCAGAAAGTGTGGCTGTTATCTGTTAGTCGAAAGAAGGAACCCATTCAAATTAATCAGAGGTCACAACATCAATCGTTACGTCGTAAAAACATCACACAGTAGTACATCGACAAATAATGCAGACGTTTTGGCAAGCAGCGTTAAACTTATCTTTAAATAGTGTTTTAGTAGGAGTGGCTGAGCTGATTGTTCAGTTTACCGTGCGTGTCTTTCGTGCAGTCGGCTGTCAATTATTGTCTCGCCTGCTACCAGCAGAAACGAGCCCCTGGTATTATTTTTCCGGTGTCGGTGTCGTCTTCTCGTTGGTTTGTGTTCTTGACAATGCGCTGAACGACGGGACACCACTTTCAGCGGATTTTTGTGTAAACATTTTTTTTGGCTTTTGTACGTAGGATATGGAACCTGATCGTATAAGTTCCTGGTCATGTCTAGGTATTGCCTTTTATTCTACTTGTCACTGTCTGTTATTGAGACTAAAGAAAATATGAAAATAGCTTGAATTCAAAAGTCAACATATAATCTGCTTTGTGCCTGACATTCAAGAAACTAAGTAAGGAAGTGCATTTATATTATGCCTATGGCTAGCATATTATAAGAGTTCTCCTGTATCTCATAAAACTAATCATGAAAATGCGTGCCTAGTGACACTAACAATAAGTATTTTTGAAAACTTTATCTAAACAAGCAAGTAAAATATTACATTCAGCACTTACAAGTTATCAACCATCGTTTGTGGAACCTTGTCTGTCCATTTTTCAGTTAGAAGCTTTACAGCTAATGTAACAGTAGAAAGCGTCATATTTTTATTGTAATTACACATTATTTGTTAGTTAGAGAGGCGCTGTGGTCGAGTGGTTAGAAATATTCGGCTTATGGTACAGAAAGTCGCCGGAAGTTCGTGAGATCGCGCCAGGGTTTCGCCATCCGACGACTGGAAAAATCTCTGGGTCAACCCAGCAGTAAATGGGTACCTGCTTCGAATCAGGGAAGGATAAGGCATCGAAAGGAGGGGGATGGGCTCCGCCTTTCATCTGCTGTGCCCAAGATACAGTGGGTCTCTAACTCTTCATTGCTCCTACGATTATTGGGCTATGGGAAACCTTTACCTTTTACCGTTTGGACATGTGCTACCTTGAAAACGACATTTCTGGTATACAGACATTCTATTGCTAGCCTAGTCTCTAATTTACGTTGTTGTATTTATACAGATATTTTAGACTTTTTCGGGGTTTTTTTGTTTGTGTGTGTGTCCGAAGGCTAAGAGATTTATTTGATACGGAGATTCTAGATAAATTATACGATAATCTAGATAAAATCGAGACTCCATTTTTTGTCACTAAAGGGTAGCTAAGGTTGCAAACTACCTCCATGCCGCCAGTAGAGACTCTGCTCAGAGTAGGCGGATGCCCAGGCTGATCTGAATCTCCGGTAGAAGCACATGCTACTTTGTTGATTCTATTTTCGAGACTCCGATTAAAACGAGTCTGACATTTTCGGTTTTTATTTTCGATATGCTCCTTGCTTCCAGAAGATCTTCCTTTAGATTTTATTGACCGTCTTCTACTTTTATACAATTTATCTTAAATGTTTTAAAAACGATAAGCAAAGCAGAATTACCTCATGGTAAATCATGGCATGTTCTAATCAGAGTAATTTTCGTGGTTATTATACCTTTGCATAGCATTTTATGATCTTATGTGTTTTAATGTTATGTGTCATGCATGAGTTGTGAGGCACTTAAGCAGATGATGTATGAATTGCGATTTAAGGTGGTGATAATCACTGATTTGGGACAAAGACAAAAATTTGCATAAAATACTCAAAATAACACTGATCTTTCCAAAACTTAGCAGATGCCCTCTTTATGTTGTTTCTCATAATTTAGAATCCCAAAATGCAGCATTTGTTAATGTTAAAAAGTGTTTTTATAATGAAAGATCAAAGGGTAATTTTGTGCGAATAAATCTGAAAAAATAATATCATTATTGAAAATACACGTAGTGCTATGAGTACCTTGTTGCATAATGGAGAGCGTCCTAGCAATTATTTTTTCAAACTCTTTCACACGTTATCAGGCTGAGCAGATGAAAAAAGATGCAGTCTGTGTCCAAATTTTTTTGTCAAAACACACAGGTGAGACGGGTGATACTATTTTAACAAGGTTGATCAATTTCATCTACACACCACTGATCATGTCAGTAATGTATTATTTATATTGTAGGTGTTAACATAGGTATGCTTGCCTACCCTATATTTAATAAATGCGTCCAGTGTACATTTTATTTGTACATGTTGAACATTTGAGAAAAATCTACCGTTTTCATCTGGTCTATATTACAATTTGAGAAAGAGTTGGAATAAATAATTGCTAGGACGCTCTTCATTATGCAATAATGCACCTTCAGCATTACGTAAATTTTCAATAACGATATTATTTTTTCAGATTTATTCGCAGAAAATTACCCTTTGATCTTTCCTTATAAAAACACTTTTTTATGCAGCATGTATGTCTATTTTGTATTTTAAACTGTAAAGAACAACAAAGATAACAAGTTTGCTAACTTTCAGGGAGATAGGTTACTTTTTTATGGTTTTATGCAGATTTTTACATTTACCATAAATCACCACCTTAACGTCCTTTTTACACTTAAGCAGACCAAACAACTGCTGCATTAGAATTTAAAATGCGGATGTATACTCATAAATTAATTTTTACTGCAAGACGAGTCTTGTTTATGTTAATTTTATCTGTTATCTTTTCCTTCTTCAGTATTATGGGTGAGCTGGGCTTTATGATTACTGTCTTTTCTCAGTATCTGTGTCAATATTTTAAGAAAATAGAATAAACTTATAAACCAAGGTAAGATTTTAATTAACAATTCTTGATTTAAAAGTTCATTGATAAAACACAATGATGTAGTAGCATAGGAAGAAGCCTTGTGCGAACTAAATGTCAATTAATAAGATCGGTAAGATGGGACAAGTACTGTGTTTATTCTATTATACGATAGGGATAATTCCCACCAAAACAATCCCAAAAATATAGATCCGTCTCACGGATCTATATTTTTGGGATTGTTTTGGAAGAGAAAAGGCCCTCTCAAGATTCTTAAGAATGTTTTACAGATTTGGCGGAATTATTGAAGGGGAAAATCCGTCTTATAGCCGATTAAATACGGTACCGAATAAACAAATCCAGTGCAAATGAGACTATATGTTTTCTAAGATATAACGTAAGGCAATTATGACCGTCTCAGATTTTTAAAAGTGCAATTCGATTCTTTACAAGTTAATCGAGTGAATATAATAAGCAAAGGGGGTGAAATTGAACATTTTAAAAAGATAATGGCCAAGAGCTCCTGTCTGAGTGGGTTAGTCTTATCTGCCTGGAAAGATTTATTTATCGTTATAAGCCAATACGAATAAAATATCTTACAGTTCGTCTCAACCGAAACAAATCTATTGTGCGTGATAGCCTAAGAGTATGTATATATACTAGAACCAACTTCTTACCGACCCTTTATTTATATCATGTTTTCCGCTAAATAAAAAGGACAATCGAACATATGTCTCCATCTTTCATTAACTTGTGATATTGGTAAAGTAAATCAGGTAATTCTGAAATAAAATCTTATCCGTATACCTTTGAATAAGTGAAAGATAATGGTACCACTGTTTCTGAAAATCGCAACATTTCTGCAGATTTTCAAGATTCGGACAGAACCACATTTCGGAATCTTGTTTGCATATGCTTATGATTTGTGCGAATATTTAGAGATTGTTTAAATGAACTTGAGAATTCATAATAAGGAATTATTTTAATACAGAATTCAAAATTTTAGTCACAATCAAAAAACATCTCCACCACAGACATAATTCTTGCGAAGTTCGAAAATGGGGGTACATGTGCATCCTCTGCTGCTAGGAAAACAATTCTAAAGGTATTGAGCTCAAACATTTTACAACGTGTACATGACACATTGGGAGTACTGAACATAAGAAAATTATGTCCGGATACCATCTTCAAACGTCAGTGTTCAAGACAAAGCAAGTGGTTGGTTAGAAGTTGTGCTTAGCATATGATACGCAAATATCTGAAAATACTGTAAAGGCAAAGACAAAAATAAAACAGTTGCTGTTTAAAATACCAATCGGAGGCTTCTACGGAATTGAAGAACTCAGACTGAAATCTTAAGCTTTACTGCACAGACACATAGATTGTTCTGGGCCTTACTGCTGCTGTTGAAGTTTACGGCAGGTTTGTTTCTCTTTTTTACATTTGTATCTACAGACATTTTTGATGATTTAGATTAAACTTGAAAATTGTGTCTATAAGATACAGATGATGCCTCCGTACTATGTCCCATTCCCAGCATCCTCCCCCTAAACCCCGCCTATCGCCCTCTCTTCTAAAAGAAACGGGGAGAAAATACGTCTCTTCAGTATGTCAGCAAAATATGTGCGTAAAATAATTTAAACTGAATGCTTATAAAGTGTAGGAGGATTTGATCACACATGCCATCCTGTTTTAACCATATCCTGTAAAATTTCTATATCTGAAATGGCCCTAATTTTGTCAAAAATATCTTTCTCTTGTTCAGAAAAGCAGGTGCATATCTTCAATATGTCTGTAACAGCTCTACATAGCTTCAAAATTTATCGCTTAAAACCTGTGGACGAAGTTAATTATACGATCTTGTAGCCACAACAAAGACATGCAAATCTTCAATTTCTCCGTAAGATCTGTACAAAGTTTCAAATCGATCTCCTAAAAACTACAGAATGAGCTGATAATAAAAACACAATTATGTCAGCGTGTGTCAGATGTATATTAAGTGGAAAATTTCCAAAGTTTGGAAAGGCAATAGTTTTGTAAAAATAATCAATTATTTTTCAAAAAGGCAATGCACATCAAGTTCAAACTGATTGCTTAAAAGCTGTGGAAGAAGTTGATTAATAATCTACAATCTTGAAATCCTGTGTCAGCCATAACACAAAAAAAACTGAGCTTGGAAACGCTGTTATGTTGTCAAATTGCGTTTTTGTCCTTTTCAAAGAACACATCCTCAATATGTTTGCAGCAATATGTGGAAACTTTCATATTGATTGCTTAAAAACTGTGAAAGGAGTTGATAATACGAACTTTTTTAAGAGGGGAAAGACGGACTCAGAATTTTAATGGCGCAGGCATAATTCGCTCATTTTGTTTAAAGATTTAAGTAAATTAAAAAGATAGGCAATGATCAGGAATTAATACAATCAAATCCCACACCCCGCTCTTAATTCAAATAGAGAAAGAAGCACGGAAAAATTGACACAAAAATTGACACAAGTTCACGAAAGACAGGGACGGTAAACCGAATGAGCAGCTCTTTCCCAAACAGGTGGTCATTCAGCTACCCTATTTAAAAACAGCATCAACATCTATTTTTATTAATTTTATTTTTAAGCTGCAGAAAACAAGTTTATTTTTTAAGCAGTGAACGTAAGCGGGAGAAGTGTTTTGTTTGTTTGTGTGTGTGTGTGTGTGTGTGTGTGTGTGTGTGTGTGTGTGTGTGAAGACAAGCTGTCAAAGGAATTGCTTTTTCCTCCGGATAATTGATATTTATATCATTTTCAAATCTCAACCTACAAAAAACGACGACGCAAAAACGTCGGAAACGCTAGGGGTCGGGGGTTGATTACTTGTATGAAAAATGTTGACTTTTAATCTGTCTACACTTAGATGGCGATTGATAACATTCAGGATGAAGCCTTGTTTACACTTCAATTTTATTCTCATCATAGTTAATGGCAAAGAACATAGAAACTGAAATGATTAATTGTAACATAAGACTCGGTGATACAGCACTTGTTAACACTCTTATGCTCATATCATCAATCAATTGTATTACAGATTTGCTGTCTGCTAGGCGCCGAACAAGACATTTTCTCAAAATTCCTTTTATAAATAAAGGAATTGATTTTATTGACCTACAAAGTATTTTTAAGGATCGGTATGTAACTGCATCGATCCCGGATTATTTCGTGAATAAGGAGCCACCTATCATATGTTATAAATATAACAAACCAATTAGAATCACTATATTTAACTTTAATAAACTTGTCTCAGATCTTGATGTTCACACAAATACACCCGATACATGAGATTGTATAGACTCCAAATTTATCTATCCTGCCGCTGCCATGTCATTACAGGGAATCTTAATATTATTTCAGATTCAAGAAGTCGTAACATTATTTCGAAGGGACCAAAATATAGATTTCCTAACCGTATTGCTTTCAAAAAATGTAGGGAAGATATAGCCTGTTCTTTAACTGATTTTGGTAATCGATGGTGCAAGCGGGAACATGTTGAGTCTGATGCCTTAAAGGAATGGAAGGTGAACATTTTTAATGTAATGGATAAACGTATTAAATTCTATTCCCAAAACACAAATCTTTTGCCGCCTAAACCTAAATCAAAATTCCGTCACCTGAAGTTGGCTATCCAGCAGTTTCATGGTAAGTACGTTCTGGTTCCAGCAGACAAGGCTGCAAATAACGTTGTCGTTGTTTGACGGTTACACTATATTAACACATTGAAACAAGAACTTGGCGGCACTAATGCCTATGAAGAGACTTCAGAAGACGAAAAGTCTCTTGTCTTTAGGCACTGTAATGATATAGTCCTCAAGTTTTCTGTAAATGTAGAGGAACGGCAGGACAAGCTTCCTACGATGTACTGGTTACCTAAACTTCATAAACGACCATATAAAGCCAGGTTTATTGCTAATTCTAGTGCTTGTACCACTACTGAACTTTCCAAATTATTAACTTCTTGCCTTACCGCTATCAAAATTCATGTTATTAGGTACTGTGAAAAAGTTTACGAACGGTCAGGAAAAAATTTGTTTTGGTCAATTGAAAATTCTACCGAGGTTCTTGATAAACTGAAGTCTAGAGGATATCGCGCGTCTAGTTTGTCTACATACGATTTTGCTACACCCTATACAACTTTGCCCCATAATTTAATAGAAAAGAAACTAATAAATTTAATTGAGACTACTTTTCAGAGAGAGGGTGCTCTTTATCTTGCTTGCAATGATAAACATGCTTTTTTTTTACTTCCGATGACCAAAAAAGGTTTAAAATGTGGTCTTGCCAAAATGTTTGTGATGCTTTCGTATATCTTCTAGATAACATTTTCATCAGATTCGGTACTAAGTTACACAGACAAATTATAGGAATTCCGATGGGTACTAATTGCGCTCCTCTTGTAGCAGATTTGTTTCTATTTTGCTATGAAAGAGACTTTATGATGTCTCTTTCTGATGATACTCAAGCTCATGTCATTGAAGCATTCAACTCAACGTCTATATACTTGGACGACCTTTTAAATACTGACAACCCTTATTTTGAAGAAATGGTTAGTCAAATTTATCCTGCTGAATTGCAGTTAAATAACGCAAATACTTCTGATCCCGAGGCCCCATTTTTGGATTAACATTTATCTATTTTAGATGGATTTGTTTCATCTAAAATTTATGACAAACGCGATGACTTTGATTTCGACATTGTTAATTTTCCGTTTTTGGATGGTGATGTT
Source organism: Ctena decussata (assembly GCA_963989385.1). Lineage (NCBI taxonomy): Eukaryota > Metazoa > Mollusca > Bivalvia > Lucinida > Lucinidae > Ctena > Ctena decussata. The sequence continues at coordinate 1,082,436 of OZ022502.1, read as the reverse complement.
CCCCGCACCACTTCTTATGGTGTTTACATTTCTCAGCTTATTCGCTTCGCTAGGGTGTCTAGTCATCTGTCTGACTTCAATGCTCGTAATAAAAGTTTGACTGCCAAGCTTTTACAGCAGGGGTATCGGTATCATAAACTTCGAAAAGCTTTTTCTAAATTTTATCGTAGACACTTTGAATTAGTTTCTAAATATAATATAGGGTTAAGGTCACTTTTGCAACAAGGCCTATCGGAACCTGAATTTTATGGTGACTAAGTATATAAATTACGCAAAATCGTAGGGAAAACAGAATTTCCCGATCAATTTAAGAAAATTATTATACGATTTAAACGCATTGGCTATAACATAGATGTAATGCGACAGTCTGCATGCTTAGTGGTTAACCCAATTACGGTTGACAACTTTGCTGTCCTCTTTAATTGCACGCCGGTGGGTCGGAGTTCAGACTCTATGATAGCCCCTACATAAAACTATATATTAGTTGGTTGGGGCCGGATGTTTGTCTGTTTCTTGGCCCACCGGGGTTCAACTGGTGGTCTTCTTTTGCTCAAGTACTCCAGTGGTGTTGCTGACGCCCCAGGGATCTCCGGGTGTCTCAACACGTTTTGGCTGTCGAGTCCTCATCCTTGCTTCATCACGGTCTTTTCTTGATCTTAATTGTTGACCGTGATGACTCTCTGATGAGTTAGGGGACCTCCATACGTACCGAACTACCAACTAATTGTGTGCACCGCAGCGGAGGGTGAGGGTGTGAAGGTTTGGGCCCAGTAAAACCGGTTTAAACCCCCCAGTAGTTATTACTGACCGTCCCAAGGCGGTACTTTTGTTGCGGTTGCATTTGTTTTATGTTCGGTGCTGTTTAATTTATTGTGTTCTCAGTTTAATCCTTCTATCATAAAAATAGAAAATAGGTAAAAATAAGTGTTAAATGTTTTTCATGTAATTTGCTTAGTCCGTTGTAACCCGTCTGTTGGTCTAAATTATTTAGTTCAATAAAGATAGCTGAGTTGCCATCTATTTGGGAAAGAGCTGCTGACTCGGCTTATCACTTGTAATTTATTGTTTGTTGAGATGTCTTTGTCAATCGTTCCCTTTGATGTTGGGGATAGGGTTTGGGATCTGATTCAGTCAGTTCCTGAAGTGTAGTTACTCTTTAAATTTATATGTTTGTCTTGTTTAGTTTCCCAGTGGGAACGCATCATTTCGGCTGTGATTCAACGTTGTTACGTTGACGCAATGTTTAATAAGTGCTGGTCAAAATCTTGATGCATGTTGGGGTTTGTATATCAGGTATTATAGAGTTCATAGTTATACGCACTCGATAAAATTTTCGCTACCTTTACTATAAATCTTTACTATATTCAAAATCATTCTAGAGAAACGACGGTGAACTTCATTTTAGAATACACAAATTAACACACGTGGTTTACACGAAGTCGACTGTGGGTTGGAAGGACTAGCCCGCTCACCTGTCTGTTTATTCATTTAAACCGCTTTAAATTGTCGATAGATAAGTGTACACAATGTTATAACTACAGTACAGTAGGTTTACATGTTTGTCAGGCTCTTAAGACTAAATATTTTACTCTCTCTGTCTGTACCACATGAAATACTTTTTATAGGGGCTTGCGCGGTTCCTACGGCTAAGCCTTCATATTTTCACCATTGAATAAAATATAACTTTTCATGACGTCACTTTATCTGGATTATATAGGTATAGGCTACCTTCGTTGTGACTTGATTTGTAAACTAGAGTCACTGAAAGATTGAACTGAATTGAGATAATGCATTCGTTTGGAAAGAAAATTCGATGGGTTCCTTGCTTTCAAAGAATTTTCCTTCAGAATTTATTCTATATTCTCTGCAGCTGGTATAATGCCATGTGGTGGCCGTAAAATATTTATTCTAATGCACTAACAAATATAACGCGACGTCTGATTGGATAACGTCAAAAATTTGCAACAGTATATTCTGCAATATACTGTCGCAAGCCCGACGTCATTAAGAAACGTCGCTTCTCATTGGCTGGCGTATGGTTTTACGCAGCTGAAAGCGCTCGCTGTGGGTGCAAAGTCGACGACTTTGAAAGGCAAAATATGGTCAAGTGCATTAGAATGGGTATAACTGTACCGAAAATTGTGATTTGGAGAGGTAAATCGTCGGTTTTATGGTCGCAAATTGCGTTTTACGGCTCCGCGAACGCGTCGCCGTAAAACGAAATTTCCTACCATAAAATCGACGATTTACCTTCCCAAATAACAATTTTGAGTACAGTTATTCCCTAACGCATACCGCATATTTTCTGGTCCTTTGTGATCCTTGGAACCTTTTTTAGTCAGTTTAAAAACAGAGTGCCACTAAGGCCGGTACAAGCTAGGGCATGCGCAGTGTTGCAACATTAATGAACAGACTCCATTGAACCGAGTCTGATGTTTTCGTTTCTTTTGAGGTTTTCCTTCTCCCAGAGGATCTTCATTCAGAATATTTTATTCATGTTATTGTCACCAGTCGTTGGCTTTGCTTAGTAGCATTGCAACACTGCCTTTATTCAAAATGAAAACGCAAGGTTTCCCGTAAATGACCGGTTTTAAACACAATAGCTGGAGGTATTAGGAGTATGTTTTATGTAAGTTTGAATGTTTCCGTCAACATTGATCGGGGAGCAAAACAGTGTTCTGATAGTTAATTTGACACATAAATTAAGCCGCGACAAGACAAAACCATCAACGTGGTATGTGCACCCAGCAAACACTCAGGTCAACCGGCATATGCCCACCCTGATCAGAGTCTTCGCTGTGTTCTTCAAGACGATGTAAGCTAGCCTCATGCGGACAGCCAAGACTGATCTGAGTCTTTTCGTGGCGCACAAGTCACTATGTTGGTTTTGTAGTAGTATTTCAATTCTCCTATTATATGTCGACGTTCTCCCCGCACCTCAGCGGAACGAATACATAGCCGCAGTAACGGGGCGCCGAGCGTCCGTCGAAGTGTTGATTTTGTCGTGTCACGGCTATATTTATTTGAACATTTTCATGTACCGAAAAATCGAAATATTTGGACAGACATATCTGAGCAAACAGTGAAGAAGCTGTTTGATCTGGGTCTAGTCTGTTTGCCATTCCACCTGCACCTTTCAGATGCTTTCCTGCACTGAAAAAAGGAACAGTTATTGTAATCTTTTTAAGCGCCCCAATTTTTAGAAGTTAACAGTACGAATGGGTTCAACAGGCTCTGATTAAATGTTACAGAGACACGTATCTAAAGCAATACCGGATTAATTTGCAGGCCATACAAGACCAAGGTATACATATCAAGTTTACATATATCTCTTTAATATTATCTCTAAAATTTTGTACAAGATTGTACGCTCTAAATCGCAGACGTTTGCGAATATAAACGTATCCATACATAATTGAGTGCGACAGACGCCCGTTTCAGTATTTAAGTTCCTCAGCGTCGCTTAACCACAAAAGTTTGAAAGAAAAAGATGATGAGCAGGTCTCGGCAGGCAACGAGCTCCCCCTCCGAGCCACACTTACTGTCGCATTCCGTGGGACACAATATCTGCAGACAACAGGTAAGAGACGCATACGTATGTACAAATCAATATGAATGCAAAGATAATCCAAGATAAATGTCACAAACATGTCTTAGAATCAATCAAGGGACAGAAAAATAAACTTTAGATATCTTGAACCAGACATTTTACTCGATTTTCTAAAGCACCCTGAGTAATGAGGTCCATGTTACGTCAATCATTTCTTTAATTTTCTACAATTGTTTTCTCTGAGCGCAAAATCGATTGGATTTAGCTTCAACAGGTCAAAGCTGACATAAAACTTCGGTGCGCCCGTGAAAGAGTAGCCTGGCTTCCATGATAAATGGTTATATGTATTCAAATAGTAGAAGCCTTTTTTCGTTCTGATGGCTAACCTGGTGTTTCTAGGATAACTATGCAATTACTTGATGTAAAAATATTCCTTGTAGAGTTAGCTTTCTTACAGATATGAAATTAAAACACAAGGACTGGAGCCAGTCTAGTGAAAGAGATACGACATCATCTTTAGATAGCATTAATTTTAATACCAGTGCTGCAGGATTGTACTGTGCCATTTACTTAAGTGAAGTAACCCGTAAAATGCGTGTTAGCCGGACATTGTGGATTGAAATAAGCGTTATACACAGATACCGCTATGTTGCCCTTTTGATCAGTTACCGCATTATCCTTCATGGACATATTGGATGTTTGTATGTTTACTCACTTGCTAGAAGATGCTGAATTTTGATACTTTTAATCTGTTTACAAAATACATATCCTAGATGTTTAAAGTAGCTCCATCGGCATGAATACATGAAAGCTGTTAAACGATTGTTGACGTGACTCCTGTCTCTAATTTCAAAGCGAACTCTTTGATCAGTTTACAACTACTAGTTCTTGAAAAAAAAAGAGTTTTACACCTTTCCACGGATTGAAACTGCAGTAACGTTACCTCTTCCTAGAGACCTTTTTGCAAACACCATTTCAAAACAGTATACAAAATTTTCGAGCTTAAACAAACTTTTTAACTGAAAGTGATGCATGTACATGATGCACACATACATGTATAAATAAATAACATACGCACACATATATGTGTGTACACTCCTTTATTTTACATACTTACATGTACATATACATGCACGATTAAACGAGCAAAAAAGATATATTACATTTAATATACATGTATATCAATATACTGCACGGCAGTGAAGTTATAAGGATTAATATACGTATGTCACTTTTCACCCAGGTTGTGCATTCGTTAATAAACAACTTAAGAGGTTGCGCATTTTTCATCTCTAAGTGAATACTACTCCATTCAGTCACCTCAGAATATTTATTCTATTTCAAAATGTTTATATAAAGGATTGCTTAACTTATCGCTCGAGCTATAATAACTAGTTCGCCCACAACACGTCTGTTTTTTTTAAAGATAATACAGACAATTAATATACTTCGATCGGCTTAAAATATGTTGTTTTTTTCATACTATTTATTTTAGCATCATATGATAAAACCTAAATAATTATCACTTGAAAAGCAAGAGATTTGAGAGATTTGAATAGTTTAATTTGCAGAAACCGTAGATCCAGGCGAGGCAGCATCTCATTGGGCGCCGCGTCATCTGGATCTTCCCTGTTTGCTCTCTAGTCTTGATATAGCTTTGACCGAACATTTTTGAAAGTTTGCAGACGTAAATTTTGTGCCTTTTTTCTAGCGTAATAGTCGTCCACTCATCTCAATACGCGTCATTGTTGAATTTGTTGCTTGTGTTGTTTGTTGTTATGTCTGGTTTTGAAATATTGTTTGTGATGTTAAGGGTAGCCCGTTGACCACCTACATGGGAAATGGGTATTCGCATGGCTGCCGCTGATGATGTCTTTGGGGGTGAAAAATTTTGTGTTGTCTTTTTCCTACATGGTGTCTTGGGTGGGATCTGGAATTTAACTGTGCCAGCTCCTGAGAGTGTTCCTATTTACTTTTGAAAAATTCATTATCCGTGCTCAAATATGCTCAAAGTGAAAGAAGTAGCAATAATAAATAAGTTTGATTTCCAGTGCCTGAGAGATTTTTCGTAAGGCAGTTTTATCTTTTAGTTGAAATAATACTTTTAAAACTTTTTTTGACAAATTTCAGCAATATTTTGCAGCTAACTTCATTCGCAGAAACAAGAGAATATGCAAATATGATTGTTTCATCAAATAGAGACAGCTTTTTAATTTCCACGCAACTCCTTTGTCTGGTTTTAAAACAAACTGATTGATAAAAAGTAATGCAATTTCTATCTTCCTGCAGAATCTAAATGGCAGTTTGGGAAATGGTAGCAATTGTGTTTGCTGTTGTTTTCAGGACGTCAGTATGGGTTACCAGCGGGGAATCTGCATGGCTTCGAAGAATGTAGATGAGCATTAACTTATATGGTTTACGAACCTAGACTTATGATTTGGGTTCTTTTACCACTTCTACTTTTTCGGTATTCCCAACTTTTATTATTACTTTTTGGTAATCATGTTCAATCCTTTATTATCTTTCTTCGGATGCCGAAAGGATATTCAAGGTGAATTCAAGAGAAAAAAGTGTAGTATTTTTTTGTTGTCTCCGGGCCAACGCTTAAAAAGAATTTGCTCTTGTAGGAAAAAATCTTTCCTTTAAGAGTAAACCCTATTTTGGAAGGGCTCAGACATCCAGGGAAGCAAACAGAAATTTACAAAAGATGTCTCCCTTTGAATATACCTTAAAGGGATGCCGTGCTATGAAGAATCGGAAGAAAAGTCATATCCAGGTCTATGCAGATGCATACACGGTGTTTATAAGATGGTGAGAGGGGAGATACCGCGAATATTTCTCCACATTTGGGCGACAGTCTACTTAATTATAATGTAGGGCAAGGGCCTACTGCAATAGATGTAGGTGTAAGATTGGGTTCCTTGGTTGTTTTGTCTTTATCCTGTTTTTTGCTTTCCATATCTCTGTAGGAGGCATTTCGATCAAGATTAATAACATTATGTCAAAGGAGCTTCTAATCTGCCAAGTACAACAGAACTTACTTTTCCATTCCTCTTTATATAATGGTCTCTATCAGACCATCCAAGTTCTTAATCAGGAGGAAGCAGGAACTGTGTCCCATCATGTGACAAGAGCGTAATCTGTGTAACTTCACTCACGCCGTACTGGAAGACAGATAGACAATAATAGATAATAATAAGGATGGAAATAAAGCCTGTTAATACTAGTGATGCTATTCTCAGCAGGAATAGTGTCAAATAGGGTTATATAAGGAAATGTTGTCGCCATGAGAAACACAAACTGACGACAAAACTATTTAACCCTGTATCGCTCTTATTTTGAGATCGACATTTCTGTTTAAAATTGTCATTATTTTCATCATCATTTGCGGTAAATTTAGTGTAACATTCTTGTCTCGGTCAGCTTTTTCTTACAGTCACCAATTTCTTAAACCTATACACTGTATCAATATAAATACTATTGGCTTCCATTTAATACTAAAACCTATACTGCCAGAGAGTCACTCACTTCATCTGATGCTAGGAGTGAAATTCTAGCATAAAAATGAAAACTTATTGGAACAAATGTGTCTGTCGTAAAGTAGAAGTAGCAGTAGATTAAGCATGACATATTTACAAAAATGAAATATGTATTTGAATTTTAACACTCAACAACTAAATGATAGTTTCAGCTGAGATTTGGTTATTTACTGCTTTCTTTCTTTTTATTTTTCTTTTGGCTTCAGTCCAAGGAAACATTTATTTTAAATGCAGGTATTTACATACTCTTCTTTTCCTTTGAAATGATGTTTTAAAATAAGTTTTAACATTTTTTTGCTGCTGTTTTCAATTAGGGTTGCTGAATGATCAACTGTTTTGGAAAGAGCTGCTCATTCGGTTTACCGTGCGTGTTTTTTTTCGTGAAGATTTGTCTGTTTTTGGTGTGTGTGCTTCTTTTTTTTTTCTTTTGGTTTTGAGAGCGGGGTGTGGGATTTGATTTTATCATGCATATGCTGCAAAATTCAACTGATAACAGGGGTATGATAACATGATGTGATATCATGTCAATGTAGAACTGCGCTTGCGCGAATGTTATCAGGTCATGCCTTTAGAAGCGATCTCTGAAGACGATTGGCAGTATACTGACGTTGGCCGTGATAACAACGTTCGATTGGTTAAATTACGTCACAGACTTACGTCATAATGCATTCGCGACGTCAGCAAGTTCGAACAAAACTGTGTTTGCTTTTGATGTGTTTGACCGTCTTTACGCCGTAAAATCTTCTTACAATGCATGATAAATAGAAAACCATGATAGTGTCTTTTGATATCAAGTTTATCAGGCTCGACCAGAAACATGTCGGACTGGCTCGGCAAGCCTCGCCATTCCTACGCTGTTTCTGGTCTCGCCTGATAAACTTGATATCAAATGACACTATCATGGTGTTCTCTATGTATTAATTCCTTATCATTCCTATCTTTTTACTTTATCATGTAAGAGTGAGACAAAAGACGCAAAAACAACAACAACAACAAAAACAAAAAATACAAGTTATAATGAAATATGAAAACTTATCGAAGGACAGAAACTGATGCCCACAGCTACAGTGGATATATTGTCAGTTCTAACTCAGCCCTATTTGTCATCTTATATCAGTTTTCAAGAAAGAGACAGATATATCACTTTCGATTCCAGAAATAGTCGTGATGAGAAAATGTTTCATGTTGTTAACCGACATACGATCTTGTCCTCATTAATAATATTCTTATCAAACCTAGAAACGCCGTACATTACTTAGTTATGTTTTGTTTTGTTATTCTTAGAAATTTTCTGGTGGACACACATCTTTTTAACAATATTGCGTTCATAATCACGAGAGATAAATCAACCATTTGAAAATGAGCAATGCCAAAGTTACGCATGCTTCGCTGAAAAACTGTACTAACTTCATGTATATCATTATCTCGGTAAGTTTGGAACACAAAAGGTTTCTTTTAATATCTGGCTAAATTACATTTCCAATCATGAGCCAAGTTCTGTAACGTTTGGCGTGTCTTTTAATAAATCATGTGAACTCAGAAATTCGGTTTGGCCTATATAAATGAGAAAATATCATGTTTTCTGCCCCAAGAAACAATCTGATTAAATCCTCTGCCAGTGTCAATATATGGGGCCATTATCAGCGCCATATACTTGATGTTTTTGTGTGAAACAAGAGAAAGCTTCTTTCAGAGGACTTTGCAAACTTGCATAGAAGCGAAGTTTTGTGAAAGACGCATATAGCTAACAACAATAACTTCATCAGTCAAGTTTACTTTAATCTATTTTTATGCTAATTCTCTGCGGTTTTGCCATTGTTGTTGTTGTTTCTTATTAGAGTCCCGCCGTTGACTTATCAGCACACCCGGATAACCGGTAAGAGTGTTTAGTAATGATAAAAGTTGGAGTTTCCTACACCTATGAATAAACCACCACCAATGAATATACGTACACAGATCCACCACACTGAAAAGTAACTGTATAGTCGTCAATATAAAATCAATCCACCAAAGCACTTTCCTGAGATCAGTTTTCGAGTCTACTGAAGCTTAGGGAGACCTTGTATGGCCTTGCAGAGGGTTTTGTGAGATACCCAGTGTCCTGCTTGGCAGTCCTTGCTGCAATACTAAATAAATCTGCAGCCTGTACAGCGTCTCAGGTCAACTTCATTTCCACAATTTGCACAGTAGTCGGTGGAGTTATCATCCAGTTCTGTATAACAATCCAAGGACGACAACTCTTTTTCCGTACTCCAAACTGAAAAATCTCAGGTGAGTGAACCAGTTCCTTTAAATAACATTGAATGGATAAATCCAAATCAGGATCCAATTGACTGGAAATGTATATAAAAGCAACAGAAGAATCCGAATCTGTGTGACTGGAATTTCCCTGTTCAAGACTGGTATCCTCTGGCTGTCGCCGGGCGTTCAGAGAAGAGGTTTGGGCAGAATTCTTCTTTTTTCCAAAACTTCAGTCTTCGGGCACGATCCCTTGCAACGCTGTGGTCTTTTCAGAGGCAAGTAATTGGTAGATTTGTCCTGATGATCTCCTTGCTGACATCCGAAAGCAGAGTGACCGTCCTTCAATGGCGTGACGTTTTTGGCGGCAAACGTCCTGACCACGAGTGATTGATGGATTGATTGATTGATTGATTTGATGCTTAATGTCCACGGTAAACAGCTATGGTCATGTCGGGACGGTCAGTTAACCTAACCACACTATTCCTGGACAGGCTTAGACCTCCTAAGCGGTTAACCAGTACTAAGTGCACATACTTTCACCAGTAACTGACAACTGCCCTTCTCGAATCAGCGGAAGGAGAAACGAAAGTATCTGACCACGAGTGAGAATCCCTTTGGATTTCTGATTAATTTGCAAGAAACTGTTGTGTCTTCCCTGTCCAGAACGTTGATGCAATCCAAAAGAGTTTGGGGAATCACACTGGGAAGCGGTTTATCCAGCTTGTCCATTGATTTTCACAAAAAATTCTCGGTACTCAAAAGCGTGTCATCCATTTCAGACGGTTATCCGGGCATCTTAGGGTCAATTCAATAATGATTCCGACACATATGTCATGTTCTTCCTCTTTTAAAAGGGGTAGATTTTTTTATGGTAGTTAATATCCTGTTATTTAGATGTGGAAATATGTGTTCTGTCCTTACGCTACTTTGAATGGATTCACTCGCCATCCTTACTGCCAGCTTTAACCTGTTTAAGGCTGATTTTCTGCACTGGAATCTCCTACATTGGAATTTCTGACCAGTTCAGCCATCATTTGATAGGTAGTTTTTGAAGGAACTCTTTAAGATTTTTATTACAAGAAAGCATAGCCCGTTCTTCGATGCAAAGTGAACTCGGGCTTAACGTTCCACCAACACATAGATCGTACGGGGACAGGACCTTGGTTTAGAGTCTCATCCGAAAGACCGGAGCGCCGAGATATCGAACCTGCGACCCCTGGATTCGTCTGCTGTGATCTATAAGAGCTGTGACACTTGACCAAAGTTTTTTTCTACATTTATTTCTTCATGTACATATAAAGTCATTCTTAACAAATTGTGGCGATCATGAGCGAAATACAATTCTACGTATGAGTGTTATACTGGAAGAGATGTGCTTTGTGAGCGGCACTTCTATGGATAAATAAGATGTCTATGTTGAGACTGTAATAATCCTGATTTTTCTATATTTACCGGTTCTTTTTATACTGTAACGTTATAATATGTACGTTGCGTAGTACTGTAGTACTGTAGTACTGTGTTTGATGTTTCATGCAGTTACCCCACATTTATTTATGTATTGCTTCAATGTCATTCAGACATTGTTACAAAGAATAAGGATTTAGTTGTTGTGGACAGAAGTTGCTAGAAATTTCAATAAGCAGATGAAATATATGACAAAATGTCAGCTATTTTGTGATTATGCTCCAATAAAAGTTTTCTTTTTCTGCCGCAAATAATGCATTCTTGCGCAAATTTTGTGAAACTGCGATATTGTTTGCAGCAAATACATCATCGCAACATAGTTGGAATCCGGACGATAGTTAACTCAATTTTATTATGTAACACAGGCGTCTATTTGAAATTTATTTCTCTAAACCTTGTACATGTACACTTAATTTGCATCGCATAAAATGGTACCGTATGACATGTACATGTACGTAGCGCAAAGACACACCCTCCGCACATTCTTTTCAGAGAATTTCGGTTTCGCATTTTTCAACTGTGAATACTGGACAATATAAAAAGTGAAAACCCGAGGTTTCTGATCGCTTTATGCAAGTGCAAAGGCAGATTTGAGTACATGTAGTTATGGTATGTATGGCTTCAGGTTCTTGTTATAACAAAAATGGACGTAAATTTTTAAGGGGTGTGTTGTGAGAAATTTTTACTTTGCGAAATACTTTCGATGACAGTAAACAAATAGAAAACAAAGAAACGACAGATCATTAATACAGAAGAAGCAGTAAATCATATTTAGTTTCTGAGCAATACACTGCTAAAGAAAGATCCTCTGGAAAACAGTCTTGATCGTTTTTACCAGAGCCCTATTTTTAGAATATCATGAATAAACTCAATAGGCCCAGTTGACCGAAAAATTAAATACAGTGTAGCTCTGTGGGACGGAAATTGCTGTCCTTTCTTTATAGGGTGAGTCTGCTGAACAGTGTTAACTTATGCAATTGAATACTGTCTATCGTCTTTAACTCTCCAGTTTATTACAATTAAGAATCAAGACTGTTTGATAATAGACATGCTTAGACTAGATCGTCTGGATTACCTAGTTTGGAGATTCCGAGAAATGCGTTTAGCTGTCTGATATTTTATCTGATGCAACAGATAAGGTTCCTGGAATAATTTTTCTGGCAGTTTTGACCAAGATTTTATTCTGCGTTGGGTGTTATGTTAAGTATAGACATTATTTTACTTGTATAAACTGACAATATAAGTACAATACACATGACAAGACATATACAGAAGAATATACAAAAAGGATCCAGCGGAAAGTAAAACGACTTATGTAAATCTGTATCCCGTTTGACAATATAATCTTATGTTTGTGTTATGTTTGGAGAGATGTGTTCTGTGAGCTTGGCCTTTCCTGGCTTATCTTATTTGTATGTTCCTACCTTCGGCCAACCTGATCAGGCGCTTCCGGCTGTGAGCTTAAAGAGTATCTTAGTGTCCAAGCTAGCACCTTGCGGACAACAAAGGCTCTGATCTGACTGGGCGGACGCCCAGGTTGATCTGAGTCTTTCCTGGGAGCGCCTGCCACTTCTCTGGTTTTGTCGTGTCGCGGCTCATATACATTAGTTCTCATTATATTTTTTGGATTATGTAAGCTTCGTAGTACCATTTTATGCTTTTCTCGAGCTATTTCCGTTGCAAGGTGATCAATTTTAGATTTTTTAGGTGTCAACGACGCCGCCTCTTATTACTCGCCGGATGTTTTTCGTACCAATCAAAGGTGTCCTTATTTATACACTGCACACAGATACGCTTCAAACAGTACAAGTATCCAGCAAATGCTGAATAATATTTGTCTACTTATATATTCGCTCTTCAATATATATACTGTCTGGTGATCGTGTAAACTATATATTATTATATAAAATTCAAAAGATCACCAGATAGTTTATATAATTCGGAATATGAGGTCTACGATCACATGGCGCCGATAAGTTCTCTGATCTGAGCATTCACTTTTGCATATTGTCTTATCCAAATTTCCTTATTGTTAGAGTCCAATATTAGTCTGAACCTATTATTCAGATAAAGATTTAGTCTTTGATATGAGATTAGACTGACAGAAATTGCTAGCAATTTCAATAAGCACTCAAAATGTGTGACATCATGTCAAATAATTTGTGATCTAACCAAATAACAGAATATGTTTTTGCTGCAACAAATAATGCATTCTTCGTAAATCTTGTGGAATTGTTATAGTTTTAGGCAAATTCATCATCGGAACTAATTTGAAACCCGGGGAATGCCAAAAATTGTTTAATTAAGGGTAAATGTCTCTATTTGACTAGAGTAATTTAATAAACCTCTTTCTGTAAACTCCGAACGATCCGACTAAAACTAGGTTACTCTTGTTATTTTCGACTTGGTTAGAAGAGACGCTAGAGAACATTATTTCGCCGCCACACGAGGAAACCAACAAAGTGTTTGTGCGCCCAGCGCAGACTCAGATCAGCCTGGGCATCCGCTCACTCTGATCAGAGTCTTCACTGTCCGGATTGAGGTAGCTCAGACCATAAGCTACTCTTTAAGTGCTTAGTGTAGAGTCTGGTTTTCTCGTGTCGCGGCTCATATGTAGGCGTACAATCTAAACACTGAATTTAGCTGCAATCTCATAGCTGATGAGGAGAGGTTTTTTGTTGTACTGCTTGACCTCACAACTTTCATCCGTAACCCACGAGCGATAGTATGTGTCGTTACGAAATGTTTGACATTTTGAAATAATTTTAGCTAGCACGGACACAATAGTAAACAAACATTTATTCGAAGGCAATGCAGTTTTAACAAGCAAACACAACTCCCCTCCCTCTGGCAACAGTTTTAATATTGTTTAAACTCAATACGTTACAAGCAGCTTCCTCAGTGATCCGAGGCGATCAGAAAATTACTAACTGTACTGTTGTTGGAGAGGCGCGGTGGGCGAATGCTTAGACCGTTTGACTTTACACAACTCAAATACAACCGACCTCGAGACTTGAAGGCTTTCTTTATCAATAAGGCAGTAGTAGTTACCAGTTTCGAATCATGGGCAGGCTGTAAGGCAGCGAAAAGGATAACTGAGCCCCGCCTTTTATATGCTATGGCCAAGATACAGTGAGTTTGCTACAATCTACACTGCGGTTATGGCCAAGAGCTAGGGGAAAGCTTTAACTGTTTTACTGTGAAACACTTGTTAAGCTATGAAGCTAATCAGTACAAATTCATACAATTCAATACTCCCTCTTGTTTTAAACTGTCCAGTTTCTGTCATTTATGTGGAGTCAAGACTAAACTTGTATAATAACAGGCGTGCTGAGAATAAAACGTCTGGTGTTAACCGCTTAAATCTTTCAGTGAATTGTTCAGCTATCTCATGTTATACCGTATTAATGGGAAAATGCCTACAACTTCAGTTACGATCAAGAGACGACGGTTCTAAAGCACCGATCCAAGGAGCAACCTTTTATGTTCTGCGCTGTTTTTCCACAAGTGTAATTATGAACTCCTTAAACCTCACGCACTTCCATGAATTCGAAGACTGTAGTGGACGGTCAATAAGTATTTGTGTCTAATATTTGGGTTACATACGACTTGTGCTGTTACAAATAAAGGTATGTGACATCTGAAGAAAGCAGTTTCTTATCTACAGAAGTACAGGAACCAAAGGAACTAAGTGGCTTAGCTAGCCATCTTTACCGAGATTTAAGGGTTTTTGGGTACACCGTTGTTGTTTTCTTTACGCCAGTTTTTAGAAAGGGAGCAACTTCTGTGATTTCACGTTTACCGCCCTGTGTGACATAGCCCTTTCATCTTAAAATAAAACATACAAGAAGAGTCTCTGGAAGAAAGGAACTTACCAAAGACACGAAAATAGCAGACTTGATTTTATTGAGTCTGTTCATTCAGCAATGTATAATGGCAACACTGACAACGTCCGCATAGCACCTGTCCAGCGGAGCACAATGATACCACAATACTAGAAAAATACTATCTGCACTATGATGATGTTCGAGGAGACTTGTTAAGCCACACGGAACAATACCAGCTGCAGTGAAGATAAAATAATTCTGTCAGAAGATTCTCTGGACTTGGAACACATAAAAAATAATGGAAATATCAGAGTCGATTTAACTAGTCTTTCATGAATAGTAATGTAATGTTGCTTAAGCAGAAATCTGTTTTCAAACTGACTCAGAATGAGACCAATTATCTCAAAGGATCATTAGATATATAATCTGAAAACAAACTTCACACTTAAGGATAGTTTGTTTTATAAACACTGCCAGACATATGGAAACTGCAAGTTTAAATGTCAAACCGCATATGGTGAAATATTAATTTATAAATCAAGTCTTATTTCTCTTTGCATTAGCCGATTTGTATTTTCACAACAAGGAGACAAGTCCATGTTTACAGAAACTTGTACAGTATTCCTAATTAACGCGTAATATTTGTGATATGATTTCCAATGCCGGATAATAAGTCTTAAATAATATCAATCAACAGACATGGATACGTGCTTTTTACAACATTCTTTCAGTATTTGTCAATTTTAAATAACAGATTGCAGGACAGTTTACTTCTAGACTATACTTTGGAAGTCATATTGCAGAAGTAAATTAGTCATAGATTTACGTAAACGTGTAAACCCGTTTTAGTTACATGTATAACCAGTCCTTCTGCTTGGCGTTATTTGCATTTTCACAGAAGGACCGTTTCCAAATTATTTAAAAAGAAAACCTTAAAGAGTTCCTTCAAGAGCAGAAAACACATTCAAAAGAAAGAAAATGGCCCATACTTCAAAGTCTCAGCTAATCAAGCTTCACCAGTGGCTCTTGCAAGATCTGGCGACGAAATCCAGAGAAAAGCATACTGTGATTTTTTTTCTATAGATTTTAATAAGGCAGTCGATTCAAAGACTGATAATTTTCAAAAGGGGGTCCAAGTGATTCAACGCCATGATATGTAATAAAAGTCTAAACCAAACTAAAATTCTGATTTCTCAGAACATATCCCCTGATCTCAAAGTACAAACAAAATATAATCTGCACCATAACTCTCCCTGCGATCGTCGAAGGTGATTGTGTACACTTTCGAGGAGCAGTTCTGCCCTTTTTTCATGTTCTTATCTTCCTTCTGAGAGGGGTCAACTCGTAAGATAAGATGATGCTCCCAGAGTTTTGCTTTTATTCGAATGGATTATTAACGCTTGCTGAATGATGTCGTCGCATTGAATATCTTTCGGAAGCACAGCTGGGGGTATCGGAACGGCGATGCCTGCGCTCGCAAGATAAAACATGAGGGTCTCCCCTGCTGTCTCACACCTTGCGTCGATTACTGTGTACTCGGGGTCATGTATAATTGCCTACCTATATCTGCCCTGAAAACTCAGTGGTAGCGTTGCAGTTGAGTATAATTCTATGAGCTAATGTGTTTTCCTCTGATATGTTACGCATTAGTAGGGAGGATCTTAAGCAGACCACAGACTACATTTTATGTTGCTCTGCCTAAGAATTAAGAATTGTTGCATATGCATAACTCAATAGTAGCATTACATAATGACGGTGCCGCACATTTCATCACTGGTCATGAACAGACCTAATTAAACCGACTTTGCAGATTTCGTTTCTTTGATGTATTCGTAGCTCCAAGCGAATATACTAGTCAGAACTTATTAACCTTTACTACAGCTGGTGTTGTGCCATGTGGGCCCGTAAAATGTCTCCTCATACATCATCGTAGTAAAGATTACATACCTTCTGGTTCTTTGGGGTAATTGAGTTCATTCGGAGTCATAATTTTCGACAAGGTGATCATTAACAAACAGAACAAGAAGACACCAGCTAGGACACAGTGAGAATAAATCTGTGGCAAAAGGGTACTAAGCCATAATAAGTCAGAATGAACCACATAAGAACCGTCGACTTCGACCATTCAGTAGTGGAAATATTGTTGGTTTATATCGATTTTACCAGCCCCTAAATCATAGTGGCTGAAGCTGTTGCACTGGAATCTTTCACCAATTAAACGTCATAACCAAACTAAGCGCGTAAAGGCGAACAAACCATGTATGGGCTCTTTAAAGATAAAGTTACGTTTTATAATTTAGTAAAATATAAATATGAAGACACTTAATGGAACTGGGAAGTGTTACTGTTTGTATCACGGTTTTACACATACACTGTATATCATTATATACAACCGGCCCTCATAAAGTAAATCACCTCTGAAATTCTATTAATCAAAATTGTTTATATAAAGGATTTCTTACCTTATCCTTCAAGCTGTAATAACTGGTTCGCCCACACCACGTCTGGCTAGCCTGTGAGAAACATACAGACCATTGATATTGTTCGATCGGCTGAAATATATTTTTCTCATACTATTTAGATCAGCTTATTAAGTCTAGATAATTATCACTTAAAGCGCCAAACATGAAACCAGTTGGTTTGCAATCATCGCCGCGTAAATATCTGGGATCATCTGAGTATTGTTTGCCCTCTAGTTATGATACAGCTTCAACGAAACATTTTTGAAAGTTTGGAGAAGTACTTTTGATGCCTGCTTTTCTGGTTTAAATGTTTGCTTAATAGTCGTCCCTTCATCTCGATACGCGTTATAGTTGAATTTGAATTTAAACATTTTTCCATGCTACTAGTAATTACATACTCAAAACAGAACGAATTAACAAATTCGTATTATGTAAATTCGATTTCCGGTGCCTGCCCGGAAACCTTCGTAAGTCAGATCTAATGTTTTACTTGAATTAATACTGTTTAGACATTTTTAACTGATTTTAGCAATATTCTGCGGCTAACATCATTTCCAGGAACATAAAAGTAATACAAATATAATTGTTTCATCATAAACCATCATTTTAATTTTAAAGGAAAGTCTTTGTTTGGTTTGCAAAACAAGTTGATTAATGAAAAATGATTCAATGTCTATTTCCCACAGAATTCAAATGACCCTTTTTGGAACGGTAACAATTGTGCCTCATATTGTTTTGAGGACGTCAGTATGGTTTACCAGCTGGAAATCTACATGCCCTACATGTAGAAGGGTGTAGATTGGCCATGAAATCATTTTTATGTTGTTATGATTAACGAATTCGGATTTATGATTTGGGTTATTTGACTGCCTCTGCTTTTATGATATTTCCATCTTTTTACAAGGCCTTTAAGGCGTATGGCTACCTTGCCATGTTTTCGAAGCATTTGTACAAAGGGAGACTCCATCTGAGCCGCGACACGACAAAACCAACAAAGTTGCATGTGCGACCAGCATTCGCCCAATCTGATCAGAGTCTTCGCTTTGCGCTTAAAGGTTAGCTAAGGGAATAAGTTATCTCCATGCAGACAGCGAGTCCTCTGATCAGACTGGCCGGATACCAGCGCTGATCTGAGTCTGCGCTGGGCACACATACCACATTGTTGGTCATGTCGCGGCTCATTTGTGAATTCTTCTTTGCTTCCCAGGACGTCTAAACGGGGTTTACTCTTAAAGGAAAAAAGAAGTTCCTACGGGAGCAAATTCTTAAGCATTGACCTCCTATTGCGAAGGGAGGCCAAATAATAAATGGTAGAGTCACTTTCAATATCCTTTCAAACATACCGAGGAGACACAATACAGGAGTAATTGTAATTTGAACATAAAAGCCGAATAACTCCTTTAAACACCTACTGATTTGAATTCTTCGTGACACGGCCTTGTTCTAGCTTAGGTTTTCTCTCTCTCTCTCTCTCTCTCTCTCTCTCTCTCTCTGGTTGGAAAGCGGCTCGATATTGGCTGAAATACAGTGTCAAAGAAGCGTTAAATATATAAACGCAACTTTTCTACATTTAGTAATATAAACGAGTTTTTCTGTATTCAATTCCTTCAGTTTCACTATACCCCATAATTTAGAAGAAAATTGTCAGTCTAGGCAGGCAACGAACATCTCTTTCTGCTGCATTCCTTGAGATAAGGCAGCTGCAGATATCGGATGAAGGACGCCAGTGTATTAACTCACGAGCACTGGCATTCCCTACCGAGCCACCTTAACCTCTATGTCCCGAGAAAGGCGATAGACAAGAGCTTCAGGAGGAAGATTTCCGATGCAACGTGAACCTGCAAAATAATCCAAAAGAATAGAAGCTGAATTAAAACCTTGATGAGTTCAAATAAAATCTTAAAGAGTTCCTTCAAGAGCAGAGAACACATTTTTTGGTAGAAGCAACAAGGGCCAGACTATGTAGTTTCGGCTAATAAAGCCGCATCAATGACCCTGATAATATCTGGCAACAAAACCTGGAGAAAAACATACTGTTATTTCTTAATTTTTATAAGACAATCGATTCAAAGACTGATTATTGTCGAAAATGGTCCAAAAGATAAGAATTTAAACCAATCAAATATTTATGACATCTCAAAATTTATCCTCCGATTAAAATAAATAAAAAACAACAAATAAACAGAATATAGTCTGCACTAATTCCTCTAGAATTCATGTCACTATGATAGGTCAGTCTTAGTTTTAGAACAGTTTAAAAATTTCGAGATATAATTCAGTAAGGTTCCTTTAGATAAGTATCTAACTTCTGACTCCCGTACCCAATCTAAACCATTCAGTACCCAAACATTTTAATATGGCTAAGCTCGAGATACCAAGCACTCTTCAGAGCTGCCTAGTACAACAGAACTTATGTGTCCATTTCACTTTGTATAATGATCTCTATATTTACATTTTTGGTGTATTTACTGAAAAACTCTATAGTAAACCATTGGAACGTAATGTAGTTTACATTCCAATAATTACATTGAGACACGCGACGTTAGTGACGTCAAGATAAACAATGACTCTCTACAACCTGATTGGACGTCAGCAATGTCATGACGTCATGCATGCCGTTCTGCTGTTAGCAGAAAAAAACTGCGTGTACATGTTTTACTGCTTCAATTTTAGCAATTTTAAAAGATTTTTCATGAAAGATTTGATTGAAAAGAATGTAAATATAAGCAATGAACTTAATTTTTCTGATGTTTATCGAAGTGTAAACTACATTGGGTCACTAGCAAAGTTTACATGAACCCCTTCGGGGTTCATTCACTTTGCACGTGACCCAATGTAGTTTAATGTTTATCGAAGTGTAAACTACATTGGGTCACTAGCAAAGTTTACATGAACCCCTTCGGGGTTCATTCACTTTGCACGTGACCCAATGTAGTTTACACTTCGATAAACCTCAGAAAAATGAAATTCATTCCTTAAATAAGACCATCCAAGCTCTTAATCAAGAGGCAGCAGGAACTGTGTCCCATCAAAGTGACAAGAAAGTAATCTGTGTTATTTCACACTAACCAACGGGAAGACAAACAGACAATAATAGGCGCGAAAATGAAAAACAAACTGTTAGTACTAGTTATATTACTCTCAGCAGGAAAAGTGTCATATAGGTGAGATAATGAAATGCTATCGCTATAAGACAGAACGGAGGACGGAACCGGTAAGCCCTATGGCGCTCTAATTGTTCAAATCAACATTTTCGGTTATTATTGTTATTATTATCATCATTGGTTTGAGTAGAAACAGTATCCTACATTTAGCTAGGGTTTTCTTAAAAAGATCACGGCAAAACTACGCGTTGGCTGGCTTTTAGTACTTAAAACACTAGACTGCCAGGGAGCCACCCAGTAAACGTGACAATATACGTATTTCATCTCATAAGCTGGGAATGTTGTTCTTGCATAAGATTACATCTAACTGGGAAAATGTGTCTATCATAAAATAGTAGTGTAGTAGTACTAGTAGTAGTATAAGTAGTGGATTCGGCATTATATATTTACATAAATAAAGTAAATATTTGAATTTTAACATTGAACAAGTAAATAATATTTCCAGCTGTTACTTGGTGTTGAAGGTATAAAATATTAAATGCATTTTCATCTGCAAGACATTAGTCCAAGGAAACAGTTATATTTAATGTGGGCATTTTCACACTCTGTGTTTTTTTGTTTTTGTTTTTGTTTTCAAGTGCTATCAGATTTGAAGCTTTACCATATAAGAGTGAGGTAAAAAATGACGCCAAAATTCATAAGTACGAGCTATAATGATATAAGAAAAGTTTTACCGAACAACAGAAACTGTTTCTCCTAGCTACAGCGCATTTATTGTCTGTTTTCACCTAACGCTATACATCATCTAATATCAGTTTTCAAGACAGAGACAGATATATCACATTCGATTCCAGAAATAGGCTTGATGGGAAAATGTTCTATGTTATTAACCGACATGCGATCTGGTCCTCGTTAATAATTTTCTTATCAAAAATAGAAGCGCAGTACATTGCTTGTTTTTTATACACGTGTATATTTCCTAGAACTTTTCTAGCAGACACCCACCGTTGTAGCCATAAACACCAAGAGTTAACCGACTATTTGAAAATAAGGAATGTCAAATGGTGACCAATAACATTGGTAAACACCCCTCAAGCAATTTCATACACATAAATACACACGCAGGTCTCATGTTTCCTAGCTAAGTCATCCTTACCCTGAAACTATAATTTCAAAATATAATATTCAAATGTAGCAGATGAAACCCCGATATACTCATTGCTATAAAGTTTGTATACTTTACGAAAAATGCCTTTGACAGGTCATAGCATATTGCATTATTGGTCATAATGCTGAATTAAAATAACAATGCCAGTGTAGTCCACTGAGTACCTTTACGATAAAGCTAAATATGCAGCTAAGATGAAGACGGCACAAACAAATGTTTCGAAATTAAAGTTTAAGTTAGACTAGGAAGTCTTTTCTCGAAAAGATTATGTCTGATACTCTGAAAGAACATGATGGAAAGGATAGCATATGCAGCATAACTATTACTAATATACGGTTTTCTGATGACACTGACGCAGTTGCTGAGAAAGAGCAGAAACTTGAAGCCTCGATAGTTGATGGTCTCGTCAAAATCTACACGAGGTACATAATTCCACAATTTTATCGTTAAGCACTTGGTATTCTAACGGAAACAGAGTAAACGGTAAGACGGCAACAGTATCAATTTATGCAGTTCAATACTCCCTCTTGTCTTAAACTGTCCTGTTTCTGTCAGTTTTGTTGGATCAAGACTAAACTTGCGTGCTGAGAATAAAATATCTGGTGTTAACCGGTTAAATATTTCAGTAAATCGTTCACCTGTCCACCTAACCCCATACTCGGTAAATGCCTGATAATTTCAGTGACAATAAAGACACGACGGTTCCAATGCACTGCTTTGAGAACAATTCAAATTTTGTAAGCGCGTTTTTTTTTCATCGGTTTAATAATGCACTCCATAAAGTTAAAGGGTCAGAGGACGGCCAATAAACCGAACTTTCCGAACTTTGAGCTAGCTACAATATTTGCTGTGACAGAAACAGATATGTGACATATGAATAAAGTAGCTTATCTATAGATACGAGGGTCATCCAATAAGTCTTGCAAACGCCGTCATTACTGCTTTATTAATTGAGGTAGGGTTATCAAATTACACCATAAAAGCTTACGTATATAATACACCTATATGCTAAAAATCATATATGTGCCATTCCTTTCTCAGATATGGGAGGGTTTTGAGTGCAAAGGTGTAAGCGATACCGGCGATGAAATTGCACAAACATGACGTCTTTTACATGAGGTTAGGGGAAGAAAATTCCTGCATACATGTTTATTATTCTTTCAAACTACAAGAATTCATGTTCTAAAGTAATCGCCTTATATTTAGGAATTCAAATAAAAGACAGCTATCACTTCACATTACCAAACAAATGTGGTTGCTAGGCAACAAGAGAATATTACAGAGTTTTAGCAAAATTTTAGTTTTTGACGTTTACCTCTGGTTTCTTAAGGCTGCAAACGATATTAAACAAGTCTCGAAGCTTATATTTTTTCTAATATCTACATTTCAACATCTCGGAACTATTCTTTGATAACAAATTAATGGCAGTTTAGGAAACACTTCATCTTCTGTGAAAGCCTCTTCTTCATATACTCATTTTATATGATATTTTAGCTGCCCAAAAAACATAGTGATCTTCCTTTGAACAATAATTTTATCTAGACTGATGACAATATCTTAACCTTGGTACCGTGTACATACTTCAATATTATTTTCCGTATCTCCCAGTAATTTTCAGATATTTACAAGGGTTCTGGACTAAGCTAGGGGATCTTAAACAGACAACTAGAAGCCACCGCCGCACTCATAATGGTGGTATTCTTCAGTTGCCTAGCAACGCCATTTGCAAGATCATGACGTTTCCGGAAATTGTTGACTTGGAAATAAGCAAAGATGCAATACAGGAATGTGGATTGCTTGATTCGTTTTTAATTATCATTTGCCTGAAACTCGGCCGTTTGCAGGACTTATTGGATGACCCTCGTATGCAGGAAACAAAAGAACTGAATTACCTCGGTAGCCATCCCTATCGAGATTTAAAGGTTTATGAGGTGCATTTGCACTTTTTGCAAAGGCAAATCAATTATGCAATTTTAGCCCAGTATCTCAGTAACCATAACTTAGCAGCTATGTTTTAGCACAGTAACTCAGCACTGTATCTGAGAATATCTATAATAATCTCTAGTTAATTTCTGTTTAATAGAACTCTCTTCCCTTCCATTCAGACAAAAAAAGATAACAAATATCAACACAGACACGGAGCCTCAGATAGGAAGTATGATCAGGTGCTCGCAAGTAGTATGCGCCACCTTATATAATATACCTGCCATGTTTATATATCTGATCGAAAAGTCAGTGAAAATGGAACTCCGCTAATAAATTTGTTAGACAAGTCATTAGCCGATTTGTATCTTCACACAAAGCGGCCACTTCATGTTTACAGATTTGTACAGTATTCCTAATTAACAGGTGACATGTTATAAATGAATTACAGTGCTAGATAATCAGTCTTGATATTAATTAACTGAGATAAATACGTGATTCGACATCATTCTTGCAGTATCTGTCAACTTTAAGTAACGATATGTAGGAAGCTTTCTTCTAAGCTTTACTTGTGGTATATATATTGCAAAAGTAAATCAATCATAAATTATAAGACTGTGTAAATTGTTGTCAGTAACATTAATATATTCTTAGCAGATTCTTAAGTTTTCAAAATTGTAGCTGTTATCTGTAAAGGAAAACCGTTTAGACCACAACATCAATCGTTATATAATTGTGTTGAGGTCTTTAAACGTCAGTTCATACCCCTACAAACATTCCGGTTGTTTTGAGGATTCTCGAAGGCACGAATGTAGACCTTTCATGGTCTTAGATTGTGTAAGAAGCTAAAGAACCAAATAAAAGCCATAAACCTTGGATTGAATATCACTTCCCCGTAACATCTGTTTGAAACTTGGCTGTAACAGAGAAAGACCTTGCTCTATTTAACAATTAATTCTGATTTTTTGTTTGTTAGTAATACGCAATTATGGGGCAGCATAAGCAGGAGGGTTTAGCGCTTTATCAGATTTATTCGGTACTTTTACCATCTTACCAATTTCGTTGATTTTTACATGCATTCCTCGATATGAAAAAGCAACAAAGACCGTCTCAGATAAATACAGCACTTCTTAAAAGTGCGGTTTGGTTTTAGGATATCACTTCATATGCATAGAGGGCGAAATTGAATACTTTAAAAAAGATGATGACCAAGAGCTACTGTCTGATCTGAGTTTGATCTGCTTGGAACTCCTTTAAGTACAGGTATAATTAAATATCTTTGTAAGCCAATATGAATTGTGTCTTACAAGTGGTCGCCGCCGAAACGAACTCGGTATGTATGACACGATAAGAGTAAATTTATTTGATATGCAAATAGCTTAAAATATTGTAAAGGCAAAAACAAAAATATAATTCCTATACAAAAATAATTTGTCATTCCAATATACCAGACGGAGCCTTCTATGGAGTGGTTCAGAATGAGTGGTCTAGCCTAGCTGCACAGACGAACAGGCTATTCTGGGAGTTCTGCAGATTCGTTTTAATTCTCTTTCGTGTATGGACTAGGACGCGAAGCAGATTTGTATGATATACATCAGTGGAAATGGTTAAACATTCGTGAACAATAAGGTTTTAACGACTCTTGTCTTGTATTGTTTTGCACTTTATCTCCAGAATTTTAAACAAGATTGATTGTTAACTTAACTTTTGTCTAAATAGCAGACGTTTGCGCAATGAAATACAAATCAATTTCAATACGAAGCAGATCCAAGAAAAAATACTACAAACACCTCGAAGTCTCAATCAAGGAGCAGAACAATAATCTTAAATATCATGAACCAGACATTTTACTCAGTTGTCTAAAGAACCCTGAGTAATGAGGTCCATGTTACGTCAATCTATTCTATTTCTATTCTATTCTATCCCATAACATTACTAGGTCGTTGGGGCACCACAGCTGACTTCAAAACAATCCCTTTCCACCTTGTCCTGTCTTCAGCTGCCCTAGTTGAGCTGGCAAAATCCATTCCAATCCACTCCTTGATATTGTCTTCCCACCTCTTCTTCTGTCTACCTCTTCTTCTTTTTCCTTTCACTGTGCCCTGAAGAATTGTCTTTGCTAAACCAGAAGACCTTGAGACGTGGCCAAACCACCTTAGTTTCCGTTTCTTGACCAGCGTCAGGAGTTCATCATATTCTCCAATGGCTGCTTGGATCTTCCTGCGAACCTCCTCATTGGTTATATGGTCCTTGTACGAAATGTTCAGTAACCTTCGGTAGCATCTCATCTCAAAGGCCTGCGTTCTTTTCTCTAAATCTGCTGTCAAGGTCCATGATTCACAGGCATACAGAAATATGGAAATGACAAGGGAGCGCATGAGTGTCACCTTTGATCCAAGAGATATGCTGTTATCTCTCCAGATTGGTTTCAGCTTGGCAAGAGCTGAAGTGGCTTGTGCTATCCTTGAGAGAACCTCCTGTTTTGAGCCATCATCTGAGACAACTGCTCCAAGGTATTTGAAGCTGCTTACAGTACCCAGCTTCTGCCCCTTTACCTTGATCTCCCTCTGGATGCCATCTGCGCTGTTTGTCATCAGTTTGGTCTTCTCAGCACTGATCTCCATCTTATACCTTGTGCAGGTCTGGTCGAGACTTTCAACTAGAGCTTCTAGTTCCTGCTCTTCCTCAGCAAGAGCGTCTATGTCATCGGCAAACCGCAGGTTGGTAATATTTCTGCCGCCTATGCTAACCTTTCCGTCATGTTCTTCCAGAGCATCAGACATGATCCGTTCGAGAAAAATGTTGAAGAGGGTGGGTGACAGAAGACATCCTTGTCTTACTCCAACTGTTGTTCTGAACCATTCTCCTGTGCTGCCATTTATCAGGACTGCACTTGTAGCCTTGTCGTATAGCTGCTCAATGGTGCGAACTAGGTTTGCATTGATATTGTACTTCCTCATGGTGGCCCATAAGGCTGCATGCCATACCCTGTCAAAGGCTTTTTTGAAATCAGTGAAGACATGGTACAGATTCTGCTGATGTTGGAGATACTTTTCACACAGGATTCTAAGGTTGAAGATCTGTTCTGTGGTGCTCCTTCCTGCTCAGAACCCAGCCTGTTCCTCAGCGATTATCTCTTCGGCTTGTGGCTTAAGCCTGTTCAAGATAACTTTCAGCATGACTTTGCTTGAATGACTGATGAGGCTGATGGTTCTGTAGTTCTGGCAGAGCTGTAGGCTGCCCTTTTTAGGGAGAGTAATAATCAGCGACTGAGTCCATGGGGTAGGCCATTCTCCTGTTCTCCAGATCCTGTTACAGATATCTGTTAAAACATCAATCATGGTCTCCCCTCCAGCTTGAAAAAGTTCTGCTGGTATATTATCAACTCCGGCAGATTTTCCCTTCTTCAGTGCTGCTACTGCAATCTCAACTTCCTCACGAAGGATCAGTTGTTGATCTTCATCTGGGGGCTGACTGCAGTCCAGAACCGTATTGTCACCATCAGTCTCATGGTTGTATAATTCTGAGCAATATTCTGTCCATCTGCTGAGAATCTCTTGTTCTTCTGTAAGGCATTTCCCAGACTTGTCCTGGATAGTTGTGGATCTACCCTGTTTCTCTGAAGTTAGATCCTTCACCAGCTGGTATGCTTTCTTGCTGTTGTGTTTGTTCAGGCAAGTTTCGATCTCCTCGCACTGACTAGCTATCCAGTCCTCCTTTGCTTTCTTCACTGCCTTCTGAATCCTCTTGTTTGCTTCCCTGTATTCTTCTGCTCCTCCTGCTTCATACCTCTTCTTCTTCAAATTTCTCCTCTCATCACAGAGGTCGAGAACATCTCTAGTGACCCATGGCTTTTTCCTGCGACGTTCCTTCCCAAGTATCTCACTGGCTGCATCAGTCACTACTGTATTGTAGGTGGTAATCATGGTATCTATGTCCATGTCATCATCCCTCAGACCAATGAGTGGTGCAAATTTTCCACCTATTGTTGCTTGAAAAGTGCATGCCACCTCTGGGTCCTTTAGCTTCTCAAGATCAAACTTCAGTCTTGGCTGGGTTGGCTTTCTAGCCTCCTTCAGACGAACTCGGAAGGTCATCATGACCAGGTCATGGTCACTTCCTATGTCTGCTCCAGGAAAACTCCTTGTCCTATGGATGTTGACTCCTGATCGGAAGCGCTTCCTCACCAAGATGTAATCAATCTGATTGTGGTGTTTCCCATCTGGGCTGTGCCATGTCCATCTCCTTGATGGTTTGTGAGGGCCAAGGGTGTTTGTCAGTACTAGGCTGTTACAGGTTGCAAACTCTAGAAGTCTGAGACCTCTCTCATTTGTCTCGTCATTGCAGTAGGGTCCACAAACGTTTTCCCAGTCTGCCTGTGCATCCTTTCCAACCTTAG
Source organism: Ctena decussata (assembly GCA_963989385.1). Classification (NCBI taxonomy): domain Eukaryota; kingdom Metazoa; phylum Mollusca; class Bivalvia; order Lucinida; family Lucinidae; genus Ctena; species Ctena decussata. The sequence continues at coordinate 1,054,759 of OZ022502.1, read as the reverse complement.
CATTCCAATCCCCTTGTACAACCAGAATGTCCTTCTTGGGTGTTTGGTCTATGATTTCCTGGAGTTGCTGGTAGAAGTGTTCTACCTCATTGTCGTCATGTCCAGATGTTGGTGCATAAATCTGTATGATGGTGATGTTGAAAGGAGCTGCTCTCAGGCGAATTGAAATCAGTCTGCTGGAGACTGGTCGGCATCCCAAGACAGCACTCACCATGTCCTTATGCACAAGAAATCCAACCCCATACTCATGTTTGTCCTCTTCTCCACTGAAATAAACCTTGTGTCTGTCATCTGTTGACATCTCACCAAAGTTTTTCCAGCGCATCTCACAGAGTCCCAGTATGTTCCAGTGATACCTGTCCATTGCATGAGTCAGCTCTTCAAGCTTCCCAGCTGGCCTCAGAGTCCTTACATTCCAGGTGCCAATTGAGATGTTCTCCCTACCTCTGATTTTCTTGATCTGTGTTACACCAGTTGCATACTTGTCACCTACGTCCCGGTGTCCAACAGTAGGCGCGGTCATTGTTAACCCGGGCTGCGACCGATCCGGTATTAAGGTCTTATCTATGTTGTCAACCATGGTGTTTCAAGGGCAGGATTCAGCCTGACGGAGCCCATCCCTCTCCAGGCTATATATGTTGACCACAGCCGAAATCCACGATTATTGTATGGCTCGCCTTGGTCATGAACACATGGCCGTTGACTCAAAGAGTTCTTCCGCCCTGGCCGTTGACTTCTTCTAGGAAGACTTCCGCCCAGTGATGCTGTGTTAACACCACCCCTTGTTGACCCATAGGGCTGGGAGACTCATGGAGGCGGGAGCGTCTTATTTCCTCCCATCAAGTCACTGACTTGTCCACTGCCTATAATATAGACAACCAGATTCAAAGAGTCAAAGTGATCGGGTCTGTCCCTACCTATCAGTGACCCCCTTAATCTAGCTGTTTCACCAAGCTGAGCAGGGCTCGCTCGGGTCTGGCTGCTAACACTTGATTTAGATTAGAGTTCCACTCTGGCCGTTGACTTCTTCTAGGAAGACTTCCGCCCAATGGTGCTGTGTTCACAGGTTTTGTTCATAGGTTTTGTCTAGAGACCTAGCAATGAACTCCCAGGTGGACTGCCTGCCAAGGCTAAGAGCTCCACCTACCCCTTCTAGTTTTATTTATCATTTCTCTAATTTTCTCGGATTGTTTTCTTGCTCGCCAATCGATTGGTTTAAGCTTCTGTTGTTCAACTCTGATTTAAAATTTCCATGCGGACGTGAAGGAGATAATAAACCAACCTTAGTCAGTACTAACTTTAATACTACTGCTGCCGTTTCGATGCTATGTCATTTAAAAGATGATTTTGACACATATTGTAGGTACATGGTCATGTGATCTCGCAGATTAAGAGTTCTAAATTAAAATATATATATATATATATATATAGGGAGATTTAATCATAAACAGTGCAAAATTGTGAAGTTACTGAGCGCTTTCGGCTTTCGCCTTCTTCAGAGTTTACAAAGTCAAAATTTCAACATATCTACAGGTAAAGCATGTGAATCAAGAAAATACAAAATAATCATGAAAATGTTTCACAATTTACTGTTCAAATTCACATTAAACGACAAAAAAAAATTGAAAAATGGTCGTTTAATAAAGCAAAATTGCTAGAAGACGGCCGTTTCACGGCCCCAGTTCGAATTCGAAATTGCAAATGGCCGCCAAAATGAGAAAAATCGTATTTTGTGATTTGTAGCGCTGTATTTATAGCGCTACAAATTCATTGTATGTATTGGCCATTCACATATGAGGCAAAACTCACCATGATGAAGGAAACAGCTCATTATACATATGAATGCATTGCTACAAAAGACAAAAGCAAGAGTGGAACACTATGTCTGGGGGAAGCAAGATGCCCCTGCACAAGTATAGGTTGAATAGAACGTCATAATGAACCTATACTCCCCTTATATATATATATATATATATATATATATATATATATATATATATATATATATATATATATATATATATATATATATAATACGAAAACACTCTATGGATGCACAAATATATTTTATTCCTAATTATGACTAACCGGTTTCATGAATTTAATCAATTTTCAAAGTCTTTTAAGAACTACACCGTTAACTGAGTTGTAACAATGATAACGTTATGTTGCTAAGGAAGTTAACGTAACGTAACGTTATCAACTTCCTTCCGGTTAATATATGATGTGTAATGCATTTAAAGCAGGGAATTGAGTTTAGGTAAAAACGTTCGAATAAAGAACTTCTCTTTTTCTTTCCTTTTGATTATGCTTTCGGTTTTCATTTGAAAAAAAGGAAATATAAAATATTTCGGTTCCTTATCAGAGCAGTCAGCAATATGTTCACTAACAGGTATTTTCCGAAGTTCCGGGACTCTTATATGTTGGTTATGGAGAGTTACTCTTTTTCGCAGATTATTGGTTTCCCCTATATACGTTTCGTTGCAACCCCGGCATATTATTACATATATAACGTTTGTTGCTTTGCAAGTCATATTATCATTAACCTTAAAACTTTTATTATTCTTAAACGATACGGTTGATCCTTCCATTAAATGTTTGCATGAACCACATCTTGGCTCTGCGCATTTTGTAACTCTGAATTCACCTACATGCTGGCTCGTAAATCTTGCTTTTGTCAATAAACGTTTTAGATTTGGTAGTTGGCGTTTGCTTTTCAAGAAAATTTTGTCTTTAAAGATTTTATACAGTTCATTATTTCTGTGTAAAATTTGTTTATGCTGTCTTATTTCCGTGAAAATTTCAGGGTTGTATGGATTAAATGTTGTAACATATGGTATTACATCAGAATCCTTTGAATGTTCTGGTTTCTTAAGTAGGTCATTTCGATCAAGCGAGTTTACTTTTTCAATGGCATTCTCAATTAGTTTTAATGGGTATTTTCGTTGTGACAAGAAAGTTTTTAATTCGTCAAATCGCTGAAGTAATACTGCTTCTTCCGACACAATAGTTTTCAGTCGTCTGGCTAAATTATAGGGTATACTATTCCTTGTATGTTTAGGGTGACATAATGTATATAGAAGATACTGTTTTGAATCTGTGGGCTTATAAAATATATCTGTTTGTATTTTGCCAGCTTTATTTATTACCATTGTGTCTAAAAACGATAGATTTGAATAGTTCTTATCCATTGTGTACTTTATACTAGGGTGTAAAGAATTCAGTGCCCTGTAAAATATATCTAAATCGTCCTCCGATCTTGTAAAGAGAATAAAGCAATCATCAAGAAATCGTTTGAAATGATCTTGAATGTATTGCTTGAATTCAAAATCGAAGTCTTCTTCAAGCTGGACATACAATTTTTCTTCAAGATGCGCAAGGACTAGTGTGGCGTATATTGGGGCAAATTTTGTTCCCATCGCTGTTCCCTTGGTCTGTAAATAATATGTGTCATTGAAATTAAAGTAGTTATTTTCCAAGACAAATTTAATTCCGTCTAAAATAAAAGATTTGTTTATCCTTGAAGGTAATTCATGAGGGTATTCTTCTAACCAATACCGTATGGCTTTTAGACCTAAATCGTGTGGGATGTTTGTGTAGAGACTTTCTACATCAAAAGATACTAAGATTGTTTCAGGGCTAACTGTTGTAGGCAGTTTTGATAAAAAATCTGTTGTGTCCTTAATGAAACTCTTGACATGTTTGGTATAGGGTTGTAATAATATATCTATTAGATTGCTTAACCTATGCGTTTCACAAATAGGCCCTGCCACTATTGGTCTGAAAGTGAGATTTACTGGTGCTTTTAGCTCTACGTAATTTTTATCTGATATACCACACGCTTCATTTATATCTCTGCATTTATGTATTTTTGGTAGGCCATAGAAATTGCTTTCTTTATTATCAAAATTAGTCAAATAGTCAAATTCTTTTTCAGTCAGATTTGATTCATATTTATCTAAATATTTTGTGTACGATTTCATTATACCTTTGTGAGGGGTTTCATCAAGGACCTTGTAGTAGTCTGCGTTTGAAAGCATCGCCTCAATTTGAGTTTGGTAGAATGTTTTGTCCATAATAACAGTGGCGCCACCTTTATCTGCTTCCTTAATAATAATGGTTTCGTCCTCTGTCAATGAGTTTATTGCGTCACGTTGTGATTTTGATAAATTATGTTTGATACTTGACTTTTTGTTTGCAGTAAGGGGGATATCTGAAACATTTCGAATAAACGTTTCTAAATCCTTGTCCCTACCTTTAGGTGGTATCCAGTTTGTCTTGTTTCGTACAATAGATTCATCTGTGTTCGATTCAACACCCTCAAAATATTCTGTTAATCGGATTTTCCTTGTGAATTCCATGATGTCTTCATTAAGCTCTTGTATGTTCGGTTTTGTAGGTGTAGGTGTAAATTTTAAGCCTTTTACTAAAAGATTTATTTCGTTATGAGTAAGCTTTCTAGATGATAAATTGACAATTTTAATATCTGGTTTGTTTGCTACCTTCTTTGGTTTTGTCGGTTGCCCCAGTACAAAAAATCATTAGATTCGTAATTTGCTTCATACATGTTGTTTCTGTAAGGATTTGGGGATTTATTGTATATTGGCTTTAGCCTTTGGACATACTGGTATTCGGAATCATTATATTGCCTCTGTTCTGGCCGTCTATTATTTCTGTATAAGATATCTTGTCGCGCTGTATTTATATTTGGATTTCGACTGCCCTGATAAGGAATGGTTTGGGGTCGTGACTTAAAGTTTGATGGAGGATTGCTTTGGAATTTGTTTTTGTCTGTTATATATATATATAATAAAAAAAACAAATGTCACACATAAAAGGAACTCATATAGTAAAAACAATAAATCCGATATAGCCAAATAACACAATTATTAATTAACTTCTACCGACACACTTTCCTTTTGAATGCCGGCTTCGTTTGTACTATGATATTGAATTGCCAAATACGAGGGTCTTGAAAAATGTACTGGCATTACGGGTGGAGACCATCACTGAAGCGGTATATCAAAAATGGTTCTATTACAAACCCTCAAAGCGTCCCCTCTTTACAGATACACATTTGTTTAGCCTTTTTACCCAGTCATAGTATGCGTTTATTAGTCTTCTTTCGGTATGTGTTGGAGACACCGGAATGTAGCTCTGCTAAGAGAACTTCTGGAATTGTATTCTTCAAAAAAATTCTTAAGCCTTGGAAAAAAGTCACGTTGACTCAGGTCTTGTAAGAGAGATGGTGTACAACATGAACGTTTTCAGACGCCAATTAAGCCTTAACATTCTCAAACGTAAGGGAGGACGCGTATCATCAATCAGAAGGTCCCCTGACGATCCTTTGCTTGAACACGTTTTGGAATAAAACCTTTTCACTTCGTCCACACAGGGTCTTGAAGAAGCGTCCAGTGACTGTGTAGCAAAATGGACATAGCATCTAAACGACTGGTACACTAGAATTGAAAACAAATAGCTCACAGTATCTTCTTTTTACTGACATTTCGCTTGTGAGTCAGTGGCCTACTATCTGTTTGTTTCCATTGCTTGCTGTCAGCCCTTCATAAGCTGAAACGTGTACCCAGGTTTCATCTCCTGTTAGAAAATTAGAAATGATCCAGCTGCTATTTTCATATGTTTTCAGAAGTTCTAGGCACTATTTCTTTTGCTCCTCCGATGCCGAATGATGTACTAACTGGCACAAATCTTTGTTACATATATTTGCTGCTTTGCCTTTCAATATATCAGTACTCCCAGCTATATCTTTTAACGAGAATCGAGCATTATGCTCTACCACAACCTTTACAGCAGCGACGTTTGGTAATAATAGAGATTTTGGGCCCATAGAGTCAGGCGTCATATATATTAGAAGATTTTCTTGAACCCGCCTAAATATTGTGTGCCTGGAAAGGGACTGAGGTCAATGTAAAAAACGCAGCTCAGAAAATATATGCTTCGCATTTATATCAAGTACAGTCCGGTGTTTTATATATTATAACATTTTAGATTTTTTGCCCTTGTTACGACGTGACATGTTCACTGGTCGTTATATACGACCTCGTATTAGCGCAAATGAAATATTTCGGCCATTTTACGAGCACAAAATTAAGGTATCGTAAACTACGGGAAACGGTAGAGGGTTATCATGCGAACCGAACAACCAACTAAATGTTTTGTACCACTTCAGAAACTGAGGGTGAGGTTGGGCCTGTAAAATCGATTTAAGCCCCCCAGTAATTCATTACTGACTGTTCCAAGGCGGTAGTTCTGTTGTGGTTCTTTGTTGCCTGTTTTTGGTGTCAGAGTTTCTGTGATGTTTTACCTTATGTATGTTATTATTATTTTTGGTTCGGTTTGGGTTGCTGAGTGGCCACCTTTTGGGAACAAGCTGCTCACTCGGTTGGCCATATGTTCTCTGTATCTTGATTATTTGTAATCTTAGTTGTTTCCAACTATGGTTTGAGGGCTGGATTTGGATTTTGATTGTTTCAGTTCCTGGTCTTTGCATACTTTTTACTTTTAAGTGAAAAGAACTGTTTAAATATGCCCGATACAAAGCTACTGAAGCCAACATTTTCAGGACCCTTGTAGTAGCTGGTGTAGCGAAATTCTCTCTACAGAAACCGTCAGCACAAAATAAGAAACTAAGTAAATGTTATTTATAAATAAAATTGCATTTTATATCATCCCAATTTCTATCCTTAGAAAGATAAATGTTTTTGTTTATATCAAGCCTGTTTATCAAACCTCATTTTATATATAGCCGCCCTTCATAAAAAACAGCCACCTTAGAAAATCTGTTCTTTAGAATTGGTTATGTAAACGATTGCTTCAAATAATTGTTAAGCTAGTTCGCCCGGTAAGTCTGTAGGGAAAATATTGACCATTAATATTGTTCGATCGGCTGAAAAAATAATTTTGCTCCCATACTTGTTTGATAGCATCAGTTGATTATATATGGATACTTATCACTTCAAGTGCCAGTAATAGAAAATAGTTGATTTTTTGTCGCAAACAACGTAGAGACAGATGAGGCGGTCATGAACAGCCTCATCGGAAGCTACACGGTTAGCAGTCTATGGTCTGATTTATATAGATTTTCACTGTGGACACTCTAGTCTTTGAATTTCTCTATTCTTTGAATTTACAAAATGAAGGAAATGTTTTTTGAAATTTTGTAGGCGAATAAAATGCTTCATTTGCGTTTTAAGGATCTGGTGAACGGTCGTCCAGTCGTAAACGCGGTTCCATGACACTCAGCCTATTTGCTTTATGGTCATCCAGTCGTAAAAGGAATTCCATTACACATAGCGTTTTCTTATCACCCCATTGTGCTGATATGAGAGAAATACTGTTGAAGAGGACGTAAAATCGCAAACCATCTATAAGCTTTTTAACAATAGTCAGAGCATTTCATTAAATAAAAAAATTGTCTCGATGATACTAGTAATTATTGTATACATGCTCAAAGTATTCGCTGTATATGTGCCAGATTCATACAAATTATTTTAAATTCCACAGCTTGCTCAACCATATACATTTTCTCGTCACGAAAAAAATTGTTAAGACATTTTGGGCGAATGTAAAAACAAATGCGTCAAAAACAATCAAAATTAATGAAATCTCAGAATATATCTCATGATCTCAAAGGACAAACATACAATATAATCTGCACTATAGATGGTGTACGGGGAGACGTTTTACGGCCGCCACACTGCACAACACCAGCTGCAATGAAACTTTTACAGACGGCTATTGTTTAATATTTACATTTGCCACTGACTCCCCATAGACAAACCTTTTAGAGCAACTTATTCATGCACAGATGAAAGACAATTGACCATGTGACATTGTCGTCAAGCGACGTCTAAAGTAAACAAACGTCTTGATTGGTCTATGTAACGTTCGCTTGGCGAAATGTCCTGGCGACGGCTTTTTAACATAATGGCCGAACACGTCGTAACTAGCTTTGCTTCGACCCATATTCTCCATAATCTGTACTTAATTACTACAAAAGGCACAGAAAGGGTCTAAAAAGAAAGATGTAAATATGAGAATAAAAATTTGATATAGCCAGTGGTCATCGCTTAAATTCTACAAGAAGCGCTTCGTGGAATTTTAGCTCCGCCCACTAGCTTCATCACACGATGAATGCGGAAAAATCAAATTTTAATTCTTAAAGGAAGTCATTAAGGTTGCCAGCAATACAGCTTTGACAGCTATACGGCTTTGATGGATATAGACAGGCCATATAATCATTTTCTATGAAATTCTGATGAGTTTTATATTTAAATCCTTTTATTGATATAAAAATATATAAATCCTGTTATATTATTTTGTCTCGGATATTTAAAGGACATCACAAGTGATGCCTTTTTGTAAGAATTATCCTTAACTGAATATTCATACAAATTTCTTTCAAATGTTGCTAGAGGGGTGACAGCGTGAAACGGGGTAGGGTACTGATTTACCAAAGGGTAGGGTAAGGACATACATGTACTCTGCATGCAAGATGGCGAGAAGTAGTTGTTTGATGGTTTTGTCTATAATCTTTCCCATGTTCTCCCTCACTTAAGAAGCGGGCTGGATAAAGGTGTAATTACTGTTTCCAAGGAATATTAAGTCTAAAGCACCTGACTAACTAAATTCTAGTATGGCTAATATCGAGACACCTTTGCTGCGAATAATCGTGATCGCCCAGCAACCTTGCGAGGTAATGGGATAGAATGAAAAAGAATACCACTACATAAACTATTACTTAAAATTACTTAAAAAGCTGATCCGAAAATAAGGGCATAACAGGGTTAACCAGTGCTGTTTATTATAGTACATTCCCAGTTTGTGTTTCTCAGAGATAAATTTCATTATGTCACCTGTTTGACACTTTTCCTGCTGAGAATAGCATCACTAGCATTAACAGGATTTATTTCTGTTCTTATTATTGTCTATTATTGTCTATCTGTCTTCCAGTATGGCGTGAGTGAAGTAACACAGATTACTCTCTTGTCATATGATGGGACACAGTTCCTGCTTCCTCCTGATTAAGAACTTGGTCTTATAGAGATCATTCTACAAAGTTAGATGGACGAGCAAATTCAGTTGTACTTGACAGAGCTTTAGGGCAGCCGTAATAGTAGTTTTGCATCGTCTAATTACATGTCCATGAATAAACTTAATATTCGAATGTTAACATTAAAATAGTTATATGTGTTTCTGATACAGATGTGATGGTTTCTTGTTTCATTCATTTGTCGGGTGAAGCTATTAAATAAATCTTATCTGTGTCAGACCTTAGTCAAAGGAAAAAAATATAGTATATGTCGGTATATTTATTTTATGCAATGCTATAAGAGTTAATGAATACCCATGTAACACTCTGTCAAAAGACGCCAAAATTATAAGTATGTGCTATTAAAATGGAAATAAAAAAAGACCAAACGACAGAAACTGTTGCCTGTAGCTTCAATACATTTATTGTGTGTTTTAATCTGGCCCTATTTGTCATTACATATCAGTTTTCAAGACAGACAGGTATATCACTTTCTGTTCCAGAAATAGTATTCGTGACAGAAAAAATATTTCTTGTTATTAACCGATATACGATCTAGCCCTTGTTAATAATATTATTATCAAAAATAGAAGCACCGTATTTGCTTCTAGATTTATCATTATTATTGTTGTTTTGAATTTCTTGCAAAATTTCCAGCGGACATTCAACGTTTAAGATACATCGTTACGTTTATTTATCTTAAGTATACGAAGACAGAACCGAATTAACAATTTATCTACAGCTCGAGAAACTCTACTTCATACTTGAATTCATTTTGCCCATAAGGCGTCAGAGCCGAGAATAATCTACGAACTGAAAATCAAAAATAGCATTATACAACTAGTGCCTTTGTGAGCAACAGTCAACGTGATTTGGACGAACCGATGCACTATTTCCCGAGGTCGTCACCTTAATTTATGATCTCAAAAGTTTTTGATATGCAATTGCTGAACCAAATGTTTCAGCCAAAAACAAAAGTACCTTAGTGACTGCCCAACGTTAGAGTTGTGCGGTATCAAAATTTCGACTAAATATTAATGAGATTAACGTGTAACGCTACAACGGTTACCATTTTTGTTAAAATTTGGTCAAGAAATCGACAGAGGTTAAGTGGTCAACATGCTAAAATAAAAAGTCAGAACTCGTAAAAAATTATAGAGAGGTCCAGGGTATGCCTTAATGCCTTAAGTTGGAAAGCCTTTTGATGCTTCGGCTGAGGCCATCAAATCTGAAATAAGTTTAGAAAAGGCCACATTGTAGAGATCAACGAGGTTATGGCGTGTCCCATTTAGTTTAGTTGGTTGGGGCGGAGTTTGCCTTGTCTGTTGCTTGGTTATTCGGGGTTCAACTCATTGTTACAGGAGAAGAAATAAATAAGCATTCATGCTTCCGTTCTGATCCCATTGTTTGTTTCATTATGCCCCCGCCATTAAAAATGGGGGGGGGGCATATAGTATCACCGCTGTTCGTACGTACGTACGTAGCGAAATGGTTTCCGTTCAATATCTTTTGAAAGCATTGGTATATTGAATTCATATTTCATACACAGCTATATAATTATAAAATACAGGTCAAGTTCGATGTTCGGTAAAATCCGTCTATTATTGTGGGAGTTATGACCCTTTTTCGACTTCTGTTTCTATGAAAAAATGGTTTCCGTTCGATATCTTTTGAAAGCATTGGTGTATTAAATTCATATTTTATACACAGGTATGTAATAAAAAAATACAGGTCAGATTTGATGTTGGGGAAAATCCGTCGATTATTGTGGGAGTTATAGCCCTTTTTCGACTTTATTTTGTATGAAAAAAATGGTTTCCGTTCGATATCCTTTGAAAGCATTTGTGTATTGAATTCATATTTTATACACAGGTATATAATCATAAGATACAGGTCAAGTTTGATGTTGGGTAAAATCCGTCTATTATTGTGGGAAGTATGGCCCTTTTTCGGCTTTATTTTGTATGGAAAAATGGTTTCCGTTCGATATCTTTTGAAAGCATTTGTGTATTGAATTTATATTTGATACACAGGTATATAATAATAAAATACAGGTCAAGTTTGATGTTTGGTAAAATCCGTCAGTTATTGTTGGAGTTATGAACCTTTTTCGACTTCATTTCATACAATAATGGTTTCCGTTCTTTAGTTTTTGAAAAGTTACTTGTTTCTGGGCTATTTTTTGGAAATTTGCATGGCATCCATTTCTGTGATAAGATACAGAAAGTTAACACATATCAGTCATGACACCCCCCAACCTACCCCCCCCCCCTCCCCCCACCCACACACACGCACTTCTCTTGATCCAATAAGCACAATACATTTGCCCTAGGAAAACAATACAACATGTACCACAGAAGTCTACCTATGTGAACCTAGTTATGCTACAAGTGCCAGTACTTTAAGCAAGGCGCCATCTTACTTAGGGCACTAGGCGGGGGCATCCGTGTCCTATGGACACATTTCTAGTTTTTATAATGTAATCATTTACAGTTAATATACAACAAAAATGTTTAAGCTTACTGATTGTTTACTTTTACACCGGTATTTCAGTGGTGCTGTTTGGCACCCAAGCTCAGATCTTCAGGTGTCGCAATACTTTGTTTCTGTCCTTATTTTCTGATCAGCCTAGTAGCAAGCTTCTTATTTTCTGATCAGCCTAGTAGCAAGCTTCTTATTTTCGGATCAACCTTGTAGCAAGCTTCCTAAGGTCAACATAGAGATAACAATCAAAGTATGAGGTAGATGAACTCAAACACAATAAGTAACAACAATAGCACAGCCATAGTTACCACCTTAATGTATTATATGCCGGAAGGTTCACATGCCTGTACGACAGACTGATGCGAGAGATGTAAAATATACCTGTAGTATTTCGAATATCGTTTTATAGGGCATAGCCATTTTAGTGATTAAAGATCTTCATTTTTGAGGCAATGTGTCTTGAAATACTATCTACGAAATACGGGATGAAGTTTTGTTATTCTCTCTCTTAAACGACACTGCTTTCGAGCAGAATTTTCATTTGAGACATGCCTTTTAGTATGTCAGTGAATTAGTCTTTTAAGTGAAATAGTGTTACACTGGCTTGCTGACTCCTCAATTGCTGTTATGCGTGCACGGGTAAAAGCAGAATTATTTTGAAGGCCGGTATAGAACCTATTAGTTTATCTTGTATTTTATGGTAATGATAATATGGCTATTTCCTTTTGCCAACGCTGAATAATTTCATATGTAATCAATCAACCATGTTCTATAGATTACATGTTCCTACTTGCGAAGAGAACATAATGGTCATGACGTATTCCAAGAGATCTTACCGTAAGCAATGTACCTCTGTGCTGCCAGAATTTCGAGGGCATGACTATATTAACAAACGACAAGAATGATTTGAATGATATGAACTAATGGTCTATTTTTGGGAGACACATAGTTGTACGGCAATTAATAGACTACACAGATTCCTGCCTTTCCTGATAACAACCACAACACAACCGCACATTTATATATATACTTTCGATTACTGGTTAGAAGCAGGTTGTAGGATCTGATTGTGTCAGTTTCTGATGATCATTGCTAATCCTATTACCCTGCATCAGATCAGATCCGAAAAAAGAATATACACTATAGCAGTAAGAGTTATATGGATTAATATGGATGTAATCGTCCACTTCGAGCGAATTTAAATCTGGTTCAGGAAACAGAAACACCTGTTCTCCATCAATTGTCGCTTGTCCAATCTGTATCATTTCACTGCGTGTCAGCTATAACGGAGTAACGCAATAATATTAAACTGAACGATAGTTAGCAATTGTCGTCGAACTTTTAGCAGGCCTAATGTCAATCAGCTGAAATATTGATCCAATTTTAGTGTTTAAGCTCGCCAGAGCTCTCAGCAAAATGATTCAACCCAATAAAGCCCAACCTCGGTGTCGAACTTCCAACCCGAAATTCAGCCCAAAAAGACACTTCGAAATCGACACCCCCCCCCCTCTCCCGAGTCCTTAGGTATAATCATTGTCCCTCATTATAGCTCCTCCGGTATTTGTTTTTAAGAAAAATGGCAAGTTTGAATAGCTGTGTTGGCTTTAGATCTGTTCACCCCGAAACTACCGTATTTGGGGCTTGAATTGCTTACAGAGAGCTGAATTCTTTAAACCAAAGAAAAACAACGGAATTTGAAATGGACAATGTTATACAGTACCAAGGTGTGGTTTGCAGTGTCTTGTGTACACACACACACACACACACACACACACACACACACACACACACACATTGTCTGTTATTGCGTAGAACGAGTCTATTTTTGATTAATTTTCTCACGAGTTTTTTCTATGTAAGGTAGTCTGTATGCAAACGACGAGAGTCCGTGAAAGAAACGATTGTATGCGCAGAATTCCAAACTGCTTCCTGACATTATATTATTTTCGGTAATGAATATTGATCTAGATCGTGTCTAATAATATTTATTAAATGGATGATCATAATTGTGAAAATAAAATAGTTGTTGAAGTATATATATATATATATATCAGTGTAGATAAGCGCAAGTTAGCCATCATCATCTGAAAGATACGTGCACTTATCTGTTTGCTACAATGTTATTCTATTTCCTAGAAAAATAACTGCGCTCCAGGAGGCTCTTTGAAATTGATAACTAGCCACTCAGGTGATCTAATACTTTATCAGAGCGTATATGTTCATTTCATAACTCTGTGACTCTTAATACTTAACACTATTTCTGTCATGCTTCAGCATAAACACATTGTTGGGTCCGCGGTGAAGCTTTCTACCCCATCACTGAGTCATAACACCGAACATATTAAAATGGAAATATAGATACTCAGGAAATCCACACAAACAAAGAAGATCCGCCCAGATCACAAAATATAGATGAGAAGAAAAGGCAAGGCAATAAGCCATTACAGCGCATTTGGATAACGAACACTCTCAATCCAAGAAGAAACATCAAATGCCACACAAAAATACTATACATATAACATATGTCTTTTTTAGCTGTTTTTATTTAAACTGCTAACAAAACAGATATAGAAATAATGAATATTGTGATGAAAAAAAATTGAAGTCTCAATAGAAACAACAAACATGGAGCTCAAGAGTATCCGAAATTCACCATTTGAACCTTGGATGACAGTTAGTGTCTCATATTTATACATGGCTTTTCCATAAATAATAACATGAATACGATGATTCAGTCAGTCGGGTTACCGAGCGTTACTTTTGTGAACTTTTATCAATTTATTTCTCTCCAGATATATTATCTGATTGCATTATTTCCTGATCATTGTCCATCATTTTACTTAACCCATTTTCCTTATTTTAGGGAGTTTTTTTTTCTCGTCAAATCATATGAGAACACCTTATAGAGTGTGAGTGTATTACTCTGATTCTTTTTAAATTTCCAAAATAGAACCTTGGTAAACGAAAAAAGAAATAATTGAATTGAAAGTCATCCTTTCAGCAAATCTGCGCTGAATTAGTAGCAATGTTAATGGCATTGATCCTACAAAGATAATGACCGAGTTGCTGAACCAAAACGTCTATCAACGGATGCGTCAAAAAGTTTTTGCTACATTGCAAAGACAAGTTTATGTTTTTCCTTTTTTTTTTGTTAATGGCATTGATCCTACAAAGATAATGACCGAGTTGCTGAACCAAAACGTCTATTAACGGATGCGTCAAAAAGTTTTTGCTACATTGCTAAGACAAGTTTATGTTTTTCCTTTTTTGCCTCGGAGCGACCTAACCAAATATATTTGAAGAAAATTATCCAATTCTGTATAAAACTACGAGACTAATTGGACAGAATTATTATCACTCATTGAAATAATTGGGGATGTATGTTTAATTAAAATCTTGATAAGTGCCCTCAAGAGCAGTGAACACATCTACATCTAGATATCAAGGCGATCTTTTAAAAATACTGATAAATATTACTTTGAAGGACTGGTGAATCGAAAATATCCACCTGAGCTGCAGTTAAACAAAGCTAACGCATCCGATACCGAACCTCCATTTTCTCGTATATTTACCGATTTCAAACGGACTTGTTTCATCCAAAATTTATGATAAACGCAATGATTTTTAACCGAATTTCAGTCATTCCTTTGAGTTTCGAAAATGGAATTCCTGCTTATCACCCATTTGAAAAGCTAATTAGGTGTTCTATTGTGTGTAAATTAATGTACTCGGAAATTAGCGAGTTGATAGAGTCTTCGGTGTAATTTTAGAAGTTTGCCTGAGGGACAACTGACTTTGGCCATGATCGGCATTATGAATTGGGTAAAACTCGAGCAGTTCCAATATAGTCATCGGGCATTTCGAATATATGCTAACACATTTCTTCGATTAGCTCGAGGAATACCTGGGTATGGCTCGAATTACTCAAATGATTATGTCGAAAGTGTCCTTTGATAACTGTGCGGGGTACATGGTGTAATTCCAGAATGTTTCGTGACGTCAGCATATTGTTGCATATTTAAGTCTTTCAAGTCATCTAAAAACAGAGACAACGGGGTGCAACACAAAGCTCAGAAGTGCCGGACAAGAAACTTCCGTACGGCTTTCACCCACTTGTAAAACCTGCCTCGCTCGGAATGTAGGCCAGAAAAAATTGTGTTAACGAGTGTAAGCTCAATCAATCTTAATTTTTCAATCCTTCATCTTGAATTCTATACTCTTTGACAGCAACCGTGACGAGAATATAATTTCAAGTGTAAATTGGTTTCTTCCCGATTGCAATTATTATCTATCTGTCGAGTGGATGGAGTAAAAGTCAGCTCTTTTTGAAACCAATTATCGAACCCTGACTGTTGACGTGCTCGACTGACCTTTTGCATCAACCGTTGATAAGTTTTACAATATTTGAGGAGTATGAGAACACCTTGCTAAACGATTGTGTCGGTCCCAGTTCATTGCCTTTTCATTTACTTTTATAACTTTGGTACATTGCTGTTCTGTAACAAACTCTAATTATTCAGCTTAAGATATCATTAAAACCGTGTGGATATTTTTATCTGAACATCAGCTTTATAAAGATAATTTCAGGCTTTTTTGCGCAATTATATGTTCATTGTCATTTTATATTGCATAACTGTCTTATTTACAAGCAGCCGCGCCAGTAAGACCGATGAGACATATAAAGTGCCATCGTGCATCGGAAATCGACATCACCATCTTATCAAATTATAAGCAACAAAATAACCTCAACATTTTATGAATTAATGACTGCTTCCCTATCAACTAACTGGTATAATGCTGACTCAACCTACTCATATTTTCAACTTCATTAACTGCCTTTGTCAATCAGATTCGGTTTGTGGAAACCCTGTACTAGGGCGAAACGAACGATAGTTTCGAAACCAGCGTAAGCAATTGAGAAGTCCTGCGAGGGCATACTTACAGTGTGACGAACTGCGTGATGTCTTGTTGCAAAACGAAAGCGAACGTGTCTGCTTCTAAAGTATGTTATGCCAGTTTCGGAATATGTATTTCAGCAATGTGATAGCTGCGGATAAGTAGTATTTATCCTCTCAGTTTCTTCTTGCTATTACATTACATTGCTGTTAAACCTGGAAGGGCCCGACCAAAGACAGATCATCAAGCCGGAATGAACTCCCTACCAACTTAACAGAAAGCTTTTAGTCCGGAAACGTCATTAAGTCTAAGGCCCAACCCACTGGCGTGCAATTAAAATGGATAATAAATTGCCAACTCGCCCGCTAAGCATGCACTCTGTCGCAAGTCTTTTTAAGATTGATGTGCAGTGAATCTCTGCTTTAGATATAAAATACTGTCTAGTTTTGTCTAGTTTATCCCATAACCTTGCAAGTGTCTTTGTGCAGCACAAATGACTTTTAAACAATACCTTTCCACCTGTCCTAAGCTGCCCTATTTGTGCTGGCAAAGTCCATTCCTTTCCACTTTTTATGTTATCTTTCCACCTCTTCTTCTGTCCAACTCTTCTTCTTTTACCTGTCACGATCCCTGAAGAATCTACATTGCTGAGTCAGAAGACCTTGAGATGTGGCCAAACTTCATTTTCCGTTCTTTGACCATATTCAGGAGTTCGTCATATTCTACAATGGCTGCTTGGATTTTACTGAGAACATAGACTGACATATATGTTTAATTCGTGACCAAAAAAAGCTTTTGATAAATCAAGTCCCTACAGAACATTAGCAGAGAGAATTAACATGACACGGAACTCATTACTCTTGTCTCCTAACAAATTAAATCGATGCAAATTAATTAATTGTCCATGCCTAAACTTGATTGATACCTCGGGTTGTCAATTAATTTTTACAATCGGTTTGTCTACTCAAGCAGTTAATTTTAACGCATAAAACAACAAAGTCAGAAAACTGCAATAATACAACAGCTAACTCGTGCGAAATTAACTTTTATAATGCCTTGACAGTTGGTCCTGGTTCATGGTTTAAACTAAAATAACTTTTGACACGATTATAACCATAGCAGGATGTAAATGTATGTAATACTATACCGTAATATATGGCAGCGTTAATCCTCTACCACGAATAAATTTCATCTATTTGACACAGAGTGGCAAACACATACAGTAACTTCTGATAACTCAAAATATATTCTCATAACAAAGAATATATTTCCTACTTTTATTTACATTTCAACTCCTGCTATCTCAAACTACTGAAATCTCAAAGTAAATTTTCTGGTACCACTATTATTGTATTGCCACTATAATAAAAGCACCTCAAAAATTTTCACAGTCTCATTGCTTCAGTTTAAGGAGAGGAAAACGCACAGTACACTTACTTTTATGAAAACAAAACTCGATCGATTGAAATCTAAGCCATTTCTTTATTTAAGAATCTTATTAATTCTCAAACAGATGGTACTGAAACGCCCTGTACGAAATTTGTAATTCCTGCAATAAATGACGACGATTCTGACACTATATAGCAACATTATAAAACAATGTGTTAGATCAAAATGCATATGAATGAGATATTCGTTCATATACAAACCGCATCTAAACTGACATTCCAGCTAATCGCTTAGTAAATATCGCATTATTCTGACAATTATGATATCGCTTATCTGTCATCGACAGAAGAATTGAAACAAAAAAGAAAAAAAAACTATGAAGGTTCGTTTTGTATCTTCTAAAATTTATGATAAACGTGATGACTTTGACTTTGATATAGTTAATTTTCCATTTTTGGATGGTGACGTTCCACGCCGTCCCTCTTATGGAGTGTATATTTCTCAACTTATACGATTTGCTAGAGTGTGTAGTCATGTAGATGACTTTAATGCTCGTAATAAATGTTTAACTGCTAAACTTCTTCAACAGGGCTATCGGTATCACAAGCTTAGAAAGGCTTTTTCTAAATTCTATCGCAGACACCATGAATTGGTTTCAAAATTTGATGTCGGATTAAAATTTCTTTTACACCAAGGCCTATCGCAACCAGAATTTTATGGTGACTTAGTATACAAATTCAAAAAGATTATGGGTAGGACTGATTTTTCTGATCAGTTCCAAAAAATAATAATACGTCACAAACGTATTGGCTATAATTTAAATAATATGCGACAGTCTGCATGCTTAGTGATTAACCCAATCACGGTTAATAACTTTGCTGCACTCTTTAATTGCACACCGGGCGATCGGGCGTCAGACTCTATGATGGCCCCGACCTAAAGCTATATATTTTAGTTGGTTGGGACCGGAGCCTTTTTGTCTGTTGCTTGGTCCACCGGGGCTCAACTGGTGACCTTCTTTTGCTTCAGATTTCCAGTGGGGTTGTTTGGCAGGCCAGGGATCTCCACCTGTCAGACGGCCCGTTGTATCTGTTGAGTCCTCGTCTTTGCTTCTTAATGGTGTTGAAATTTGATTTATGTGTTTACCGTGATGATTCATTGACGAGTTAGAGGGTTATCATGCGAACTGAACAACCAACTAAATGTTTTGTACCACTTCAGAAACTGAGGGTGAGGTTGGGCCTGTAAAATCGATTTAAGCCCCCCCCCCCCCCCCCCCCCCCAGTAATTCATTACTGACCGTTCCAAGGCGGTAGTTCTGTTGTGGTTCTCTGTTGCCTGTTTTTGGTGTCAGAGTTTCTGTGATGTTTTACCTTATGTATGTTCTTATTATTTTTGGTTCGGTTTGGGTTGCTGAGTGGCCACCTTTTGGAAACAAGCTGCTCACTCGGTTGGCCATATGTTCTCTGTATCTTGATTATTTGTAATCTTAGTTTTTTCCAACAATGGTTTGAGGGCTGGATTTGGATTTTGATTGTTTCAGTTCCTGGTCTTTGCATACTTTTTACTTTTTTCCAAAATTGTTTAATTTATTTTAATTAAAGACAGGGGTGGTACTATATAAGAAAGATTAACTTAAAAAGTGTCATTCTGTCTCTTGGGCACATAGTGTCAACACCTCCTGTCAGCCAAAGGCGTTATCAGAACTGGTTATTCTCGTCTACTGATTGGTGGAATGACGGGTAAATATGCTGTGAAATGGGAACCAGACCCCCCCCCCCCCCCCGGCAGAGAAGTCCTGTCTTTAAAGATCTGCTAGTGCGATCGATCTCGCAAGATCTTTAGTTCAGGTTTAACCATATTAAACATTTTAAGGTCTAACATATCTTGACAAACTCATTCATTTTAGAATCTATTTAATATAGCGTATTCGAACAGCGGACGTACATCTATGCGGACTGATCAGCATATCCGCCGTTCGCCATATAGCTTCCTCAAGATATGTATATTGTTTCATATGAACAGAGATATTTTTCATAGACAAATGTGCATTGAATTTCATTTTTAGTCTCATATGGTATGTGGGTTCTGTTCTGTTCTGAAGACATTCCCCAAATGGCTCAGCGGTATGCAATCATAGTTGCACACACCTGTATGTGGGTTCATAGCATGTTCATAAGTAACAAGAAAAAATGTTTATTGCTTATATATTTCATTACGCTTGTCAGCTCCAACAAAAAATATTCTCCAGGCAATAATATTCGGCAGAATATCTGCTGCTAACTAAATTAATAGAGATGATATTAATGTGCAAACTAATTCAATCAGTGCCTTTGACTTTTAAAGGTTGTCTTATTTTGATACTCTAAGGCTGTCGTCTGCTGAATCATTTTTCTTATTGGGTGTCGTTGGTGAATTATGAAATTGCTTTTTTTTTCTGTCTGAGCTTTTCTTGTAACTTTAAGAGTATTCCACCATTTTTTTTTATTTCTTATCGTGCAAATGCGTTATAAAGATGACAAATAAGTCTAGAATGAAGCAATCAAGTACATCGACTAGGATATTCAGTCAACTTTGAAAATCTCAAACACTGATGTCTCAAAGGATCATCTTTTGTCAAAGAACACAGTTTGAACACATTTTTTTCCTTTTTTTAATTCTCTACATTTCAGCTCCTGTTATCTTAAATACTGGTATCTCAATGCATATTTTGTTGGACCAGAAAATTGACTTTGAAATATTAGTAGTTTGAAATGAACTTCGACTTCGAGATATCGATAGTTGAATGCTAAACTCCGTTCATTAATTTTGAAACTTGTTTTTTCGCTGCTCATACTTTTATAGTCTCATCAATCCAGACAAGACTGTGCGTAGTGATCAAGCTCTCTTCCGCTGATTTCTCATCAACTTTTCATGTATCTTAGCCTGGCGTCTGATGCTGCAGTTACGTGCTTTATATGGTATTAAAGGGCGTTTCCAACCTGTCAGATGGACTTAGTCTCGGATTGAAAAACTGTTATTTGCACTTTCGTGCAGCTAAGCCTAGCATCATACGAAGGGCAGAGTCACAGCACATATTGATGAGAAATCGGCGGAATTCTAGCATTATCACTATGTACTTCTTACTTATGAATGTTTTCTTTGCTCTTAAAGGATCTAATCTTTTATCATTATTACCTGGATTAATTAGATAATAACTGTATGAGCAGCGAAAAACCCAGTTTCAGAATTAATGAACGGAGTTTAATGAAGGGATAAAAGTAATGATAGAAGAAATAAAATTCTGACAACAGTCTGTAGAAAATTCCTTGGAATTTACGCTAGTTTAAATATACAAGCTGGAATTGCAGCCGCATACCAGTGGCAGTCATATTTGTTTTGCACGCGTAGTTTCGTGATTGTCTCATTACAGTTATGGACATTTCTGAATAAATAAAAAACTGAACGCCTGCAATTTGGGTCGGCACATGTCGCCACCTAGAAGGCAGACAATAAAGGACCACTTCTTTGTCCAAGGGACTTTGACCTTTCATCCTCCCGGGACATTTGATCCAAACATTGCCTCAGGACAGTGCACGAGGTTATATGTTGCCTTGTGCTTCCCTGATGAGTAAGGAAGCCAATTTGCAGATTGAGTATGACTTGTTGTGTAATGCTTGCTGATAATTCAAATATGACTGTACTATCGCGCAACCAGTGGCGGCCGCTTTTTGTAAATTCTTTTTTTGCTCCCCGTAATCTTCAAACGGTATTTAGTTAGACTATATTTTGCTTAATTACACTGGAGTTCATTGTTATTATTATGCCAAGTGATTTGTTTGAAGTAGCTTGTAACTATGCCTGTTATAGGTCCTCAAAAAGCTCACCGACATGCCGCACAATACGTACCAGTGGAGGCCATTATAGTTGTTATGTGCTGAATTGTGCATTTTGCAAAACCCTATAGCGAGTTTCAACTCAAATAACATTTGCTGTTTTAAGATTACAGCATTTTTCATATTTTTACAGCGTCCGCGCATTCGGTATATAAACCCAAGACCCCCTAATATGGGATAAAGGGATACCAGAAGGGTCAATATGAAACTGATCGAGGACAATATGTAAAACGTATTTTGCAGGAAGCAAGACACATCCTCCTGCATTAGGCTATGAAATGACGACAGTTGTTGAACTACATAGAGATTGTTGTGCCTTGAGTTCAGAGTACAAGAAATGACTTCCGTGAGAAGTGCAAATCTGATAAAAAATACAAATGCGAAAGTCAAATGTTGATTGGAAGGCAACGAACAAGGAACGGACAAAATCGATTTTCACATCCTGGTCCAACGACAAAATGGGAAAGGAAGCAAAAAGACAAAGACGGCATACCGAAACAAAATAAGACAAGACAAGTGATGTCAGCTGTATGCCAACAGATAACCACAAGGTTTTATTAAAGAATGTTCAAACAGTCAAAGACTAATAGAAAGCCGACAAGTAATGACAATGATAGTAAACAATAAAAGTCACCGCATTGTAAGGGTCAACAATAAATACATTTATTAACAAAACCAGTGAATCACCAATATGTAAGGCTGAGATGTCTATATCTCAGTACCTTTTCCTTCTTTTTTTCATATTTTTATTCCTTATTCAATGTCATGCATACCACAGTCAACACGTTTTATACGGTATTTGGAATCTAACACGGCGAGAACACCTACTATTCTGAACTGTCATCAGAGATATTGAATACTGAATGAAAATATTTTTATAAATGTCAACAGACTGCCCTCCGGATTCACTGCCATTAAAACTAAGGTAATACCACTACTAAAATGTCAAAATACTCACTATTACAATTTTATTATTTTGCTTTGCATGTCATGTCATTTATTTCATTTGTCCACTATGCAAGAGCCTGTTTCAGATAGCATGGTTTTGTTTATAGACGGAAGCTTCTCATCACAGGGTTAACGAGAGCGAAGCTTGTCTAAGCATTTATATAGCTCTTTCGGGAAAACCATGACGTCGTTGATTCTTACAATGTGGCCGATTCTAAACTTATTTCCAATTTGATTGCGTCGGTCGAAGCATAGTTAGGGTTTTGAAACACCGGACTTTCCATTACACTGACTTACTCCACGGACATATAGATATGGTGGGTGTTATTATAATAGACAGGTGATGCTTAATACTAGCGAGCACCTTATTACACCTCTGGATTGGGGTATATATCTGTGTGTCTAGAATATTTCGGATTGTCAATATTCATATGATTTACGAGTTCAGATTTATGACTGATGATTTGGGTACTTTGACCACTTTAACTGATATACTTAATAGAATTATTCTTTTATTCAGATCTTGTGAAGTACTATCCAATAGCCTTTATACCTTGAAACTAGTCATGATTACACATTTGTTTTAGAAAATAACACGTCTGCGTCTAGATGCGTTTGTTTGTTACACAAATATACATTTTGCCAGTTCGACTTAAATTGATATACCAATTGTAGAAGTATGATATCAGATTTCTCAGAATATTCCTTTTTATTATTAAAAGTCAGAACAATCTTAATATATATATCATATACATTGAAGAATATAATTTAAGGCAGACATACAGTCAGGCATTTCAGGCACATTCGATGGCAACATGCTACTGAGCTTCCGCATCATCGCCCTTTTACACTTCTTTATGTAAAGTCAATCTAAAACTGCTTAGAAACTGATATAGTAAATTTTCTACACCAAATAAGAAAAGCTAAGAAACATCATTGTGAGGCATAAAATATAAGACAACCCGTGTGGACAGCTAGCTCTATACATGATTTTTGTTTATTCGAGAAAGTAACCTCTGTATAAGACGCAAAACGAAGAAATTTGATGTTTATATCTCAGATG
This sequence comes from Ctena decussata, assembly GCA_963989385.1. Classification (NCBI taxonomy): domain Eukaryota; kingdom Metazoa; phylum Mollusca; class Bivalvia; order Lucinida; family Lucinidae; genus Ctena; species Ctena decussata. The sequence goes on along the minus strand of OZ022502.1, from coordinate 1,031,052 downwards.
CAGATCATTTTAGAAAGATGGGAAGAGTAGTTGATCAATATGATTGCTGCTACTTTTCAGCACAAATTTAAAGAGTAACTACACTTCGGAACTGACTGAATCAGATCCCAAACCCTATCCCCAACATCAAAGGGAAAGATTGACAAAGACATCCCAACAAACAATAAATTACAAGTGATAAGCCGAGTCAGCAGCTCTTTCCCAAATAGGTGGCAACTCAGCTATCTTTACTAAACTGAATAATTTAGACCAACAGAAGGGTTACAACAGACTAAGCAAATTATACTAAAAACATTTAACAACTATTTTTACCTATTTTCTATTTTTATCATAGAATGGTTAACATGAGAACACAATAAATTAAACAGCACCGAACATAAAACAAATGCAACCGCAACGAAAGTGCCGCCTTGGGACGGTCAGTAATAACTACTGGGGGTGGGGTGGGGGGGGTTAAACCTGTTTTACTGGGCCCAAACCTTCACCCTCACCCTCCGCCGCGGTACACACAATTAGTTGGTAGTTCGGTTCGTATGGAGGTCCCCTAACTCATCAAAGAATCATCACGGTCGACAATTAAAATCAAGAAAAGATTATATCTATTCTATATGAATTTTGCTTGGAATGTTTACGGGACCTTAAAAAGTATAAATAATCCCAGCTGGCACATGGCGTCAAAATAAAGTCGTCATCACGTCACACCGACAGCAGTAAGACGTTTCCAAGGATTCATGTACCTCGGATGATACCCAGGAAAAGCCCCAACCACACAAGAAACCGAAAAAAGAAGGAGAAACAAGACCAAAAATGCGAAGTCGCATATCTTCGTCCCATTGATAGTGAAACTGCTGCTACACAGAGCGAATTCTTGTTTCATATATAGCCGTTACGTAGTATCACAACAAACTTTGAATTTGTATGCACTAAATTATTTTAACTTTTTGGTAGTTTTACTTCCTACAGACAAAGGCGCACATTTCGTTGCAGTCCCTCTTTGTTTACCTGAATGTGTCTGCAGCGCCGTTTTGTCGTTTTGTATTGTATTAATCTCCTTATATTACCTTTAGTATGACATTTCAATATTATATGTCTGATCCTGTCTGATCCACTATTTAATGCTAGTCGCAGACTGGCCATTGTCAAAAACTAATAAAACGGATATAACATTTATTTATATGATGCAAGAAACAACAATCAATATAAACAGTTCAACGTACTGGACTAGAAATAAGTATAGGATAACTAGAAAATGTCTACTTGTAAAATTCAGTCTGAACAAAACATATCGTAGCCATCCATCTATATGCATACATGGGTATTGTTTGTTGCACAGTCTGCCGACCTTAACAAACCTTGCATCCTTTCTCCATTTTGTATATTGTCTGTGGATATACATGTTATTTATCCAAAAATTTCAGCAGATGACCCGAAGTGCCCATTCCCGACAATGACACCTCGAGGAAAAGTTCGCAAACTTAGACGTAACAAGTAAAATCTTTAATAAAACGATATACGTCAAAGTGTAAAAAGACTTGTATCAATGTTACGCACATTGTGTTGTGTTGTCTCTTTCCCACATGGTGTCTTGGGTTGGGTCTGGAATTGTTCCTGAGAATTTTCTTCCTTGCTTTTAATATTTTTAAACTTAAACATTAACGCGCACATGAGAAAAAAACTTGAGAGTGAGCAACCAAGACTCAGTTCAACCTTGAGATCTACGAATAATAACCATGTTCATTAGCTTTTAAGAGCATATACACTTGTAATAACCAAAGGAAAAACATAATTACTACATTTGTCTGTTACCATTGTATCTATGTGCGTCCATATAATGTTGTGTTTTTTGTGTTGGTTGCAGCTTTATCAAACCATCTCTTACTTGTTGACAATTACTTTACTTAATCATATGTTATCTTCTCTGATAAACAATAATTAAAGGGCTTGGTAATTTCAAATATCAATATTTTGTATTTCTGGAAGGTCAGCTCAAAGAGATGTGTCGAATAAATCCAATTAATGAGAAAATCATTTAAGACGAAACTCATATATTGTTAACCTACTCTTATTAGTGTCTTGATTCCTTCTGATAAGTTAGTTACATTAAAAAACAGTCACACAGAGGATATCTCAATGAAAGTTACAGGTATAAAAATATTAAGTCTGTGGCGACCCGCCTTGGTTCAGCGAGTGGTTTGCTCAACCCCTGGAAGTCATTGCTGCAGTATTTTACACGAGCCCTTATCTCTGTTTTATGGAAGAAATTTAATCTGATTTAAATGTGTCTTTATTTTATTACATTTTTAATGTGTTACTGATTGAGTTAGGAAACCTCTTTGCAATCCGAATTAAGAACAATGTGGAACTAATGTTCAGGGTTTTACTACTGATTATTCGATGATTATTTGAACGGTTGCGTGGCTACTGGGTGCATAGCGTTTCAGGCTATGTCTTGTTTTGGGCCACAGTGTTATATTTATAGAGTCTTATATAGCAAGGCGATTGCTTCGTTTGGAAAGACGATGCTGGTTGTCCTTGTTCTCATTATTTTGGCTCATTTGTGTTGTAAAGTTGGTTAACTGTTCCTTTCTATGCTCGGGAAAGGCTATGGTCTGTAATTATGACCCGTCCGTAATACTTTCATCATTTCACATCATTATACCTTTGGCGCCACAAGAAAGATGTAGAAGGGAATGTGAACAGCATTACAGATGACCATAGTACTAGCATTTCAAGAAACAAATCAGGCATTCTTAGAACGAACACAAGCCTCAGCTACTAGGCGTTTAAATACAGTTACTGCTTTCAGTCTCATGCCCATTACCAATGGGCACCAAAGACAACGCAAGTCATCATCATGTCACAGATTCACAGTTTCATTTGAATTAACATAACATTTTAAATCTTTATAGTACTGTAGGAAAAGGTTTTTAAACTAATTTGATGATAAAGACTTTGAGTCTGCTAAAGTAATAACCAAATCTCGAAGAAGAAAAAAAAAAGAGACGAACTGGTATTGAAACAACATCATTACAAAAATCTCTGAATGATTTTCTCAAACGGAGATTATTCGAAAGTGTTCAATCTTTAATGTTTAGTTTCACGGCGTGCTTACAATCTACATGAGCGTTCAAAGTGTTTTTGTGCGCACAGGAATTAATGTTAATTCTATGCAAGAAAACTTTCTTCCGCACATGAAACAATTAAAGTTACGGTCCGATTTGTTTAAAAAAAGTAAGTCAGATAGCTCCGGGTAGGACAAACATGAGCCGCTAACTCTCTATGATTTGAGTAATTAGACGTCTTACCAATCTGAAATATATTACACATTTGCGAGGTTGCGGAGAATTATGAAAAAAAATCTCTGAAGGTTTTATTTTTGTTCAGTAAATTTGTGAAACATTCTTCCTGATTATGCTAATTCCACTTGAAACTGATATCATTGTAATGTATGCAAAATAATAAAATCATTAAGTCACCATACTGTCACCTCATACTGACGTCTACTGATTCGATTATATCACCATTAATATAACACAATAATGTTATGATTAGATGCAAGGGTATGCGATGAGTATATGTTGTACATATCGAACACAAGTAAATTCACAGTTAAAAATCTTAAACAAAAACAAACATTTTCTCTGACTATTAAATACACAAAGGGAGAAAATGATTATATTACACTATAGATAGTGCAAACTATGAACACATTTTGTTGGCTGTAGTTGACAATATATACTGCTGTGGTTGACAGACAAAATCACCAAACTTTACTTAAAAATATGTACATGCATTTCAAAAATACAGAATTATAAATTGTTCATAACGATCACAATTCAGCCAGAATCTTTGCATCTCCAGAAGAAATAAAGCTGAAAGTCTACTATTATCTTTTAATTAATACGTAAGCATGATGAATCCTGTGATACTATCTGTTCCTATCAGGCAATCTGAAAGTCAAGATCAAGATTAGTTGTAATTGGTCGCAGGTATTATATACTTATATACATTCAATAATTATCTTTTTCTGAAGAATGCAGTGGCAAGATGTTCCCGGGCGTGGGTCGTCTAAATTTTTTTAAAGTGGGGGTTTAGCTATGCAGAGTTGTACGACCTCTAGGTACTGCCGTTATATGAATTAATATTTTGATGGAAAATATAAAAATCGCGGTCTTTTTGATGACTCACAAGAAATATGATTTGTTCGCATTCGTTTTTCTGTAATTAGAAATTAAAATCTTAAAAAGTTCCTTCAAGAGCAGAGAATACATACAGAAGTAGGAACAGGGGCCAGACTACGTAGTTTCGGCTAATAAAGCCTCGTCAGTGACCCTGACAATATCTGGTGACGAAACCAGAAAAAGCATACTGTAATATCTTAATTTTAATTGGGAAGTCAATTCAAAAACTGATTGGTTTCAAAAGGATCCAAATAATATACAAGACGCTGATCTAGAATAATTGAAGCCTGTTGTAATCTCTGTCAATATAGAACATAGCTAGATTATGTCTTTGACCGGGCCCAGAATGGTCCATTTAGTATTTTTCTAAGTTCCTTAGCTTTAGTGGTCATTGATGCTGTGCTTGTCATAAACCTTTGTCTTTGTTTCATCGGATGGCTTGATTTGATTTGTATTTCTTTGTGAGGTCCCATTGCTTAGGTAAAGGAACGTCTACGCAAGTCGAACAACTTCTCTTAAACAAAACTTTTCCAACAATTTTTTGAGCTTAAGCACCACGACTCTAGCCACACACTGGACATTGTTTCGTCTCGTGAGGCAAATAATAGAAACCTAGCAAAAGCACAGTTTTGGGCTATGTGAGGAATAAAAGTACATATGCCACAATTTATCGAAGAAAACATCATTCACATCAACGGTTTCAGGCAATTTAAAACGACAATTATGAAGATACCATACACATTTCCGAGTATATTTCTGTCGACATATTAGTAAATATGTGTAAACGTCTCTTGAAAAAACCTAAACGCTAGTTTGACAGAGTGTTTGCCACCTACTGTTAACACATATGAATTTCAGCATAGTAAAACACATTATACATATGCAGATGCGAAAGTAAAAATAAATCAATAAATAAAAAAAAACAGGGAAAGCTACAGCTCACGAAAAATTACGAATAAAGATACCAAAGAAAGGGCACAAACACAAATCACAACCTTCTTAAAACACCAAGTATAAACATACAAACGACCAAATATCAGGGCATATTTTCGACACCAGAAAACCCCATTCAAGCAACAAACACCCAAAGGCATATAAAATACAAAAAAAACCACAATCATGTATTTTACAGCTATTCTATTCAAAACCTACAAAAAGGGGAAACGCAAACTGGGTATTTGAACATGTGAATTTAGTGCTAGAATTATAACAAATATACCCCGTATAAGAAGTACCTGAATTGGAACGGACGGTAGCATAAACCACTGGGTTTTTGAACTAGTTAATGCATGCAGCGACACATCTTGTTTTGATGCACTGGAAACCAAATAAGTGTTCAGACTCATTAATTTATATTTGCGATACTTGCAATGAACCATTAGCACCTTGCATTCTGACCTCTGGTTTATTGTGCATACGTTACATCGCTTTACGCCGCTTAAGTAATTATCCATGTGTGATCTCTTATACTACTTACGAATGGACTTATGACTTTAGCATGTTTACCATTATAGTTTATACTATAAGTGTATGTACCACTCTAACCAATAAATACAAAATGAGTACTAAAGTAAAAAAAGGAAACTCAATTATTATACTTCATTTTTTCTACCAAATTATAATCACAATAAATGAAGTTAATAATAAATAGAAACCCCTATATACGGAGTGTACTGCAACGTCGGTTAGCTTTATATACGTTATTTAAGTGTCCTTTTTTGGGGACGTCTCGGTAGCGTAATGGTTAAAGCTGACGTACATTGCAGTGCTAGGCGCTGTCGCCACATCCGTGAGGGTTCAAACCCGGCCAGCGACATGTAAAATATTTACAACGAATTATGTCTCCATTGTGGTTGAAAAGACATGTGTCGCCTCCATTAATGAGAGAAATATCATAATTCGGTAGAAAAAATGAAGTTAATAATAAATAGAAACCCCTATATACGGAGTGTACTGCAACGTCGGTAAGCTTTATATACGCTATTTGAGCGTCCTTTTTGGGGACGTCTCGGTAGCGTAATGGTTAAAGCTGACGTACATAGCAGTGCTAGGCGCTGTCGCCACATCCGTGAGGGTTCAAACCCGGCCAGCGACATGTAAAATATTTACAACGAATTATGTCTCCATTGTGGTTGAAAAGACATGTGTCGCCTCCATTAATGAGAGAAATATCATAATTCGGTAGAAAAAATGAAGTTAATAATAAATAGAAACCCCTATATACGGAGTGTACTGCAACGTCGGTTAGCTTTATATACGTTATTTGAGCGTCCTTTTTTCGGGACGTCTCGGTAGCGTAATGGTTAAAGCTGACGTACATTGCAGTGCTAGGCGCTGTCGCCGCATCCGTGAGGGTTCAAACCCGGCCAGCGACATGAAGATTATTATAGTTGCACCCTCGTCACCGTCAATGCCCATATCAATATTTCTGTTCGCTAACTGTTAGTTAAGGTAGCTGATTGACCACCTGTCTGGGATGAGCTGTTGGCTCGGTGGTTTTAACAAGCGTTCCTGTCGTGAACTGTTGTCTGTTAGGTGAATACATTTTTTCCCTTTTGGTTTTAGAGCCAGGACATGGAAGTTAAGTTTCTGATAATTTTTATCTTTTTACTTTGTAAACTGCCAGAGTTCGAAATCAAGCCAGAAACTAAGATGGCTATAGTTGTTAGAGTTACCTGCTTGAACGTATATGTATAAACATTTTACCCGATTTCTCTTCAGGTGCCACAAGTAATGACTCTGGGCCGTCTGTCGTTGTTTATTTTCTATTTAGTTCTTTGTTTTGTTTTTAGGTCCTTTAGTTTCTCTTTTGGTGTCCTGTGAGAACATGTCTTTGTGATATCGTCCGGGAGAACAGGTCTTTGTAATTTCGGCCTTTTATGAAATATTTATTTAATTTCTAATAAAAACAGAGAAGAAAATACAAGTATAATATAAAAAAATAATAAAATAAATAAATGAATTAATGCAGGCTTGATTATATGAACTTTGCTATGGCGATGTCACAAATCTATCTAAAAAAACCCATAAAGATTAAAGAACAAAGTTACAGGCAATGATCTTTCAAGCAGCGTGTAGAGTTTAGAGAACTAACGTATATTCATTACAACTAGAGAAAGTACAAGTAATCAGAAATTAATTTCTTGACTCTATTCAACAACATTCTAAAGAGCGCTGTAATAATGACCTTTCTTGACAGTGAATTCATTGGCTCTCAATCATTACAAAAATACAGTTGAACAGAAACAACACTGCCTTATCAACTATTAAGGCTGCAGAAGAAGGTGGCAGAATATTATCATGCATTTGTGTTTCTCTTAAATGATTTAAAACATTCAGATGAATGTAATTCAGTTCTCTGTCTGTTGAAGTTCAAAGAACAATAGAAATATATGGGGAGATGGTCTTTACAAGCCTAGAGCTTCCGACCAAATCCCGATAATTGATTCTGTACATTTGTATGTGCTCGTTTTCTTGAAATAAATATTGTTTAAACCAAATACATGGTTAACTTAAATTGCATACAGACATTTAGGACATAAAACTATTATATACGGGTTTTACGGCCTGTTAAAGAATATTCTTCTTATGTCAAGCCGACCGCTAAGCAGAGTTGGATAAAAAACGCAGTGCCTTAGGAAAAATCATCTGACCTTCCATTTGTAGAACTTGGCTTTCTCACATTTGCACAGCACAGGCTTGCATACACAGCGGTGAGAGACCTATTGTTAAAAAAACTCTGCACTTTTATCCGTTTGGCCACGGAGGTATACAACTAAATACTGAAAAAACAAATAAGGTGGAATCATTTTTTCCTGACGTACATGTAAATAGGTAAAAATTATAACTTGTCCTTTCTTGATAACTAAATATTTTCGATTTTCAAAGTTTCTATTGTTTATGAGTTTAGGCTTATGATTTTGGTACGTCGACGCTTCTGTCTTTAGCAATATGATTACCAGAACAGAAAACTACATGTAAATTAATTTTCTCCAATACAGCCTGCATCACACTATTTCCAATAGTTCACTATGCTTTCCACAGAACATACGTTGAGGAACCAGTTCTTAGACAAGAACCCGTCTTTTTTATGAAAGTTAATTTTGGTGGGACTTAATAGTTGAGTTAACTTACTTACGGCTAGAAGCCTAAATGTTCATTGGCCCTGCTGTCGTGCTACATCTGCTAAAACATTTAATCAACATTCTTCAACATCAACTGATGTTATTTAAAGACTGGTTTTGTAGCCTAATTCCAATTACTCGGGCCATAACAACAGCCTTGGAGAATAAATATAATGTCTTCGCATGACACGGAGCTCATTAATCAACTTCCTCAAACACCCTAAATCACTATGAACTTGAGAACACGAACTTATTTAATCTTTCGGCAGTGTTAGTTAAGATTTCATTAAAAGTACGAGAAACAGTTGTTATTTAGTAAACGCTTTTAGAGGGAGAAATACTCAATCTTACGAGTTATGATTATGCAAATGCATTAACCGATGAGACCAACGTTAAATTCAAACACCAAATTTTCAAAGTTATAACTTAAGTCGGTTCGAAGCCGAAAACATTTGATGCGGATCCTGCTTGCTGGGTGCTTGACAATGTGCCACCAGTATAGTTGCCCACATTGCCTCCTGAAGAACCAGTTCGAGGGTACAGAAAGACCAGTTCCATTTCCTTCCCCCAACCCATTCGCTACCCCCCTCCCCTCCTTACCTGCCTGATATATCGTAATGGCTGCTGTTGATGTTAGACTGGATGCTGCTTACTGCATTAGTTGTTGCTACTTTCTTTGTACATGTTTTCTGTCTTTCAAATTGTATGTTTGAGCTCTATAGAATTTACACCTTACTTATAGTATGTCTAATTTTTCATGTCATTGCCTGTAACTTTGTATTATACAAATGTATGGGGAGGACCGTAATTAATGTTGTAAGAACTTGTGGTCCAACCCAGTTGCTGTATAGATTATTTGGCAATAAAATATGTTTAAACTAAACTAAACTAAACATTGCCTCCTGTTTTGGGATTGTGGTTTGAAGTAGAAAAAAAGCTAAAATAGATGTCTTACTTGTTTTGTACGTTTCATTAGGCAAAAAAACGGCTTTTGGTGTCATTTTATTCATGTACAGCTTTTCTTTGCTGGACTTTGGTGTCAGTTATTAGATGTGATGTTCCTTTTTCTCGTTTGTGTTTCTCTCGTTTATCTTACTTGTTCCATTCGTTGGACCATTCGTTCACCTGTTGCGTGAGTGATGTATTCAGCTAGGGTAACTGAATGACTGTTAGGAAAAGTAACTAGAGACATTCTCAGGAACTGACAGAATTCAATCCCAGATCCTACCCAAGACACCATGTGGGAAAAAGACAACATAAAATTAATCAGCACTAAAGATATCATCAGCGGCAGCCATGTGAACAGCCATTCCTATGTAGGTGGTCAGTGGGCTAGCCTTAACATCACAAACAATATATCAATAACAGACATAGCAACAAAGAACACATAAAACAACCAAGAAGAACCAAAACAGAAGTACCTCTTTAGGAAGGCCAGTAAAGAAAGACCTGTTCATTCGGATTACCGTGCGTGGCTTTCCTGAACTGTAGTCAACCTATGTATACATTCTTTCCTATTTGGTTTTGATGGTTGGATATGGGATCTGATTGTAGGAGTTCCTGCTCATTAACTATCTTTTCACTTTTCTTTCGGTTTCTTGGCCGACTGTATTTTGTGATTTGGGCCTAAACTGAGCCTATTCATTTATATATTTTATTGACCACAAAATTGGTAATTCCTGTTAAAATCGAACATTCGTACACTAGCTGCTCCCTAAGACTCTCCTCATACATGTATCCATAACCTAAAACAATCATTTAAGTTTATGTAACTGCCTGTCAAGTTACACTATTCCACGTTTCCCATGAACATGTAAAATGTACAGTACTTACGCCAACGACACAAAAGCAATGATTTCAATCGGTACAAATCCATTTCTTCTGAAGCAAGCATCATTAAACGCAATAGTTTCCGAAACGAGAAAGAAAATTGCCCTTAGGATTCAAGATTCCTGGTCTGGTTTATTAACAAACAAATGATTGTGACACACACACTTTATCAGTCAGACGATTGCTTGTTTTGACTAGATGATGTCGTCTGTACTTTTATTGCCGACTGTTTACTAGTTCTGTTGAGTACAATACTGTAGCAATCATGAAGATACACGCGTTTCAAAGATGGATGTTTGCCAGGTTTATGTATTCAACGGCCCTTTCTTACTATTTTACTGATGGCGGTTCGCCAGATATACAGTTGTCGATTTCTTCTGATTAAGGGTAAATAAAAATAAATAAAGCTTGTCCCGTTAAGTGTAGTTATGTGTGGGATGTGGAATTTAATTTGATTTTATCAGTTGTTGATGCGTGTTTACAATATACATAAATATACCCACAAAAAGCCAAAATCTCTAGCATACCCCATATGAGACACCGGATAAAGACGAATTGCAATTAAAAAAAAAAGGAAGACAAAGCGGGTGATATAAATGTAAATGAGAACAGAAACTCTCAATTCAATAATTTAAGTGTTTGCGCATGTAACCTCATGCCTGAATTTGGTGCAGCCCTCCAAATAGCAAGTACTGGTTCGGCATGAGTTTGGTCTCCTAACACATTAATTAGATATCACTGAAAACTACATTATTGCATTAAGTTTGTCTCTTGATTAAATCATATTTTATAGGTAACGAATAATTTTGAGAAGTCTTAGGGATTTTCCCAAGTTTTTTATTCTATCCGTTTACTGTTATTGTAAAACTATGTTTCGTGGATGTATATTAAACAATGAAAAAGATGTAAAGACTCTGGAATAGAAAGAGTTCAACCATAAGATTTTGCGCACATCTCAAACATACATAGAGTATGTTTGTTACTGACGTATATCAGCAGTCATTGTTTACCTCCATCTGGGGAAAAAATCAAAGTCAGTTCATCATCGATATGAAATTTTTTTTGCTCTGGTTCGTACCAAAATGGAAAGCATAATTACAGATAGTTTGAGCAATTACTATTGTCGATACTGTTAAAGCAGATTAAGATGAGAATGCAAATTACAACCGAGATCTGATTCAAATTCGTACAGTGTTTACTATTACGGAATGCAGTGTAGGACAGTGATGTATAAATGTGCAGTAATTGTGTACAAAATGATCAATCAAACAGACTTATGTTACCAATGATAAACCAGCGTAGAACATCAGTTGTCCGAAGGTGAATGGGTACACTAAAATGGAACAAGCAACTCTACCTGTTTTTCTATTTTCAACTGGGTCAGCTAATGACGAAAACCATTTGTTCCCTAATGCCAATGTATTCTTACAAAGCAAGACCTTATTTCGAAAGGGCTAGTATGTTCGAGAAATCAAGCAAAAACGTCACAAAAGCTGCTTCCCCCCCCCCCCCCCCCCATTTTGTCTAATGGTGCATTAACATGAAGGTATATCGATACAGAAATAATTCCGAGAATAGCAAAGTTACTTTATGCATATCATAAGGGGAGAAAGAAAAATAGACGGTGAAGTATTATGACCACCTCGTTGAAGGAGAAAAAGCTGGTTTCCTTATTTTTTTTTTGTTATTTCGTTACTACATACTATCAACGTCATGTTTTGCTCTTGCAATCAAAACGTTTTCGGCCTCTTGTACTTCGGAATACCCAGGAATGTAAAGCTGGCAAATACTTTTCAATATAATCTCCCTTCATCTTGATGCACTTTGTCCATCGCTGTTCTAGTTTGCTTATCCCTTCAAAATAGAAGTCTTTATCCTGGTCCCACAAGTACTCATTTACTGCATCTATGACACCTTCATTGCTTCTGAATTGTCCACCACGAACGTTAGTTTTCAGCTTTTCAGCTTTGGAAACCGATAAAAGGCCGGAGGGGCTAAATCAGGAGAATATGGGGGATGAGAAAGGACTTCGAAGCCGCATTCAGTAGCAGCAGCCATGGCAACTTGCAACGTGTGAGTAGGTGCATTGTCCTGCAAGAACAAAACGCCTAGAGTTAACTTTCTTCTGCTTTTCCTCACAATCTCCTGACGCTGCCGCCTCAGTTCTTCTGCATAATTTGCACCGTTTATCGTGCGACCTTGCTCAAGATAATCAACCATGATTACTCTCTGATTATCCCCACAGACAGAGGCCATCACCTTCTCTGCTGAAGAAACTCTCTAAAATTTTAGGAGGGATGAGCCAGGGTGCTTCCACTGCAAGCTTTGCTTTATAGATTCTGGATCAAAGTGATGGACCCATGTCTCATCCTGGGTCACAACTCGGTCGATAAATGTCTCAGGGTGTTCTTCATAGCGAGACAAGAGAAATCTAGAAATATCGAGCCTGGTTCTTTCTTGATCTTCGATCAACAAAGTGGTACCCATCTTGTCGAGACCTTGACATTCCTAAGATGTTAGTCAGGATTGACTTCGCTGGCTATATCTCGCAGGTTTTGCCTCCTGTCACACATAACCAGACTGTGTACAATCTCAACATTTTCATCTGTGGTAGCCTCTTTGGGGCGCCCAGACCGTTCATTATCTTCAACGCTCTCCTCTCCACTCCTAAACTCAGCAGCCCATTTCTTCACTGTGCTATAAGAAGGACACTCCTTCCCAAGTTTTTTCATGAAGTCTCCATGAATTTCCGTTGGAGACATGTTCTTCGTACAGAAGTACTTTATTACTGTTTTAACATTTTGTCAGTTTGACACACCCTTCTCCCCTTTACAGTGACTTCCTGGTATAATAAAAAAAGTCGGAATCCTATTCCTTCAACCAAATACCTTTAATAAGATTAAATTGTCGACTGATTGGGATTTTGTGTCAATGTATTAAATCTAAGTATATTGGGTCGAGAACTTTTTGATCGTACCTCGTACACTCATTCTTTGGTGCCTGTAATCTATGATTATGGCAGTTCCAGAAAATCGTTTTTTAGGTCCTCATTATCAATTATGGAGTTCAATGTATATGTTGACTGATATATAAGTCGTTAATTTCTAATTCATCTGTGCCTTGTACACTATTAAAACAATGTAGTTTATTACTTGTAGCTCCGATAACATAATACTGATACATATGAACAGATGTTTAGTTAATATTTAGAGGCATGACAGCTATACTTGAGCTAGTGTTAAAAATGAAAATATTCTATCGGATATTAGAGTTTTAAGACTTAGACTAACGCAAACCAACAAATACATTCATATGCCTCAACACCCTATAGGGGTCAAACATGGTTTTTCATGCATTTACGTTTCCAGGGTCAGAGGCAAGTTGGCTCCATACAGGTTTAGTTATACTGCTACTTTTATCGAAGAATTTAGCCACCTGAGACAAGGCGGTCTTTAACAATGTTATCAAGAGTGACGTTACACAACCGTAAACTATTAAATAATAATGAATGATTTATTACTCCACAATACATTTGCTTAGAATGTGACATTTTGCCATTGCCTTCGTTTACAATGACAATTTTTACTATCAATCATTTAAAAACATACAAAGTATTGATTTGGTCATCACTTAGCGAATCTGAAAGTGTTCCTGTTTATTCCGGTCACTTTCTTTACTGAAACAGGCTAAAAGCTTTTTCTTCAATACAGGGCTTTATTTATAAAGACAACTACTTTCAAAGGACACTAAGCTATCAAAGTAATAATAGTGTTAGCGGAAGGATATTGTCCGTCTGAGATCTTAAAGTGTCTACAAAGTTAACATATATGGTCGTATTGAAGAATATGGTGAAAGAAAATAACCACTCGTCGTTGTTTATGAGTTCATTAACACAAGTCATTTTGTCTACTCCCACAGTACAAAGTGGCTTTCAAGTTTGATCAGCAGCCCTTATTAGCTTGATAGAAAAAAGGAGAAAAATATCAACTCTTTTTGTTTCATTTGCGTTAGTTCGGTGCCTTTTCTCTATACAATTGTTTATTTAATGTATTACGCAACATTTCTACAACAGCCGGAAATAACAGTTTTGAGAAGTTATCAAAGTGCAAGTTCACATAATACGACAATGACTCATAGAGGAAGGCGTATATGAACAAGGATAATCAGTTTAAAGGAGGAAATCAAAGCTCATTAGACGATATTTATATTGATGTCGGAAAGATACTTTTGTTGTCATGAAACTAAGATAAAACATTTTGAATATTCAATAAGAAAACAAAAATAAGGAAAACAAGTAACCGATATGAACTCGGGCTTAATGTCCAACTAAAACACAGAAGTCATGTGAGGATGAGACATCTGTTTAAAGTCTCATCCAAAGGGCCGAAGAAGCGGGAATTAAACCTTTGACCTCTGTGTATTGGCAGTCTAGCGCCTAAACCACTGCCCTACCGTCGCTCCACTATAGCGATAAAAATTCTAACATGCGCTGGCTATTTAACAGCTGTGTTTATCAGTTATGAATTTACCAACATGCACTAATTAGTAGCTGTTAGCCATTCTACGTTTGCCTATTGATGTACCAAGAGGTCCAAATCTGAATTAAATAGATATGCAGTAGACTAAGTCATTACACAAAGATGTTAGAATATAACATGTATTACATTTGTTGTAAATGACCAGAAGTGTAATAGGTATTAGTTGGCATACCAATATATAGCAGAAAAGTAAATATACGCCTGGAAAAAAGTTAAGCACCCCCAGTAAAAATTAATTCTTTTCCAACTAGCATCAGAGAAAGAAAAAAAACAGATATTGAAACTGATTTTGAATGCTATTCATTAATCGGTCCATCTAACATGTTCTGACTGAATTTGGGGCCATCAGTTGTCAAAATAATGATACTTTTTTCTGGAATAGAAAGGCGGTCCTATTTTATATAAGGGTTGAATTTGACACTCTTATTCACGGACGCATTGAGTTACGTAATTTTTACAAGCTTTAGACATCATGTGCTTGTCGAATCAGTCACTTCTGGATATAAACAACCAATGGAACACGGAGTTTCTTGACTGCATCCCCAAAGTTATACAGGCCACTTTTTTGTTCAAAACATTGCCCGTGCTTTCAAGTAAAATTTTGAACGATTTACTACCAACTGATGCCCTTTTACTCGGATATCTAGAAGCAGTATATCAAAGCTTAATAATTACGAAAAGAAATGGTTTGGATTACTATCAGTGGAAAAGTTGTGAAAAGTTTAGATTTTACCTCTGCAACAATAATTGGGAGTGCTCAACTTTTTTCAAGGTGTATAAACTCATTGTGCACAGGTATTAGAAATGATATTACCTATGCTACATGTGCTATACATAATAGGTAAATCATCGGTTTTATGGTCGCAAATTGAGTATAAGGCTAGTCGCCGTAAAACGAAATTTCTGACCTTCAAACAAATGGTTTAGCTCCCGCAATGACCACTTTGAATACGGTAATCCCCTTATTTACAAGCATCATAACCGTTTTTATTCGTTTATAAGACAGGGGTTTTCTTCTCCAAATGAATCTCGACAATCTAGATCCATATGACGGAACTACATGGTGTCTCAAAAAACGTGGACTTTTTTGAAATTGCTGTAGCTCCTTCGTTTATCAAGTAAACAGTTGAAATTTTTGTACAATTGAAGCAATTTGATATTTCTTTAAGTTAATAATGTTTTACTGCTAGGTAGTGCTGCTTACAGGAAGTGACGTCATAATGTTTTAAGCTTATATTCCCGACGTCATTTCCATTTTCCTACACTGTTGAAACAGCTTACTGGCCTCCAGTCCAATAAACTATGTTTCAGAGCATTCCAAGGCTTACATTCTATGGAAAGAAGGGTTTACAATATCTCAGATGATGGATACTCTGAATAGTTCAAAGAACTTGGTAATGAAATGGTCGGTTCATGGTGAAAATGGAACCCTTTAAAGGAAAGGTGCAGGCCAACACAAAAGTATCCTCAAAATCATAAAAATGAACAAAAAATTGTCAAAGTATATGTTTGGATGCTATTTAGCTTTAAGTAAGTTAGTAGGAAACTTAATGGAACAACATACTATTCATTACTATACCATTTTCAGGTCTTTAATTATCTTTAAATGTACATTTGTTGTTCTACCACTTCGTTTTTTCATTGCTGAACTCTCTAGTTTTTAAACCATGAACAGCTCATTTCGCCACCTGTGTCTGACTATAATACAAGAGCCAATGTCACCAGCTGGTTCTTTTTGTCAGACTTCCTACCATGATTTGAGATATTAAACATCCTTGTTTCCTTAGAACGCAGCCCTGATAGCCTTCTGAAACTATTTCTTTTTCACTTAATGCCATTTTTATGTTTCCGAAAATGTGGAAGACAAAAATGATGTCATTTATATACATTTTGACGTCATGATGATGCCACTTTCTGTTGACGAACTTCTTTGTAAAGAATCTTTACCTGAGTCACTTTGCTGCAACTATGCAAAATTTTGAAAAGTTTCCATCATAATTTTAGGAGTTGCTGTTTAAACCCCCAGTAGTTATTACTGACCGTCTCAAGGCGGTACGTTCGTTGCGGTTGCATTTGTTTTATGTTCGGTGCTGTTTGGTTTATTGTGTTATCATTTTAACCCTTCTGTGATAAAAATTGAAAATAGGTAAAAATAGTTGTAAGATGTTTTTCGTATAATTTGCTTAGTCTGTTGTAACCCTTCTGTTGGTCTAAATTATTAAGTTTGGTAAAGATAGCTGAGTTGCCTCCTATTTGGGAAAGAGCTGCTGACTCGGCTTATCACTTGTAATTTATTGTTTGTTGGGATGTTTTTGTCAATCTTTCCCTTTGATGTTGGGGATAGGGTTTGGGAGCTGATTCAGTCAGTTCCTGAAGTGTAGTTACTCTTTAAATTTGCAGCAAATTAAAAAAAGGTCCACTTTTTTAGACTCCCTGTAGATGCTTTACAAAGTTTTGAGGAAGACACCATCTTAAAGCAGAAAAAGTACAATTTAGAGGGGATAAAACACTGTTTTACAGTAGCTTAAATTGGGTTACTTGAAGATACGGAATGTTAGGGACTGTTAAGTGGAACCTTTGACCTGAACAGTTGTTGTCGCAAATCAAAATTTGTTTCAGGTGATACAGGAAACACCTTAAATGTTTTAAGGTCTTATAAAAATACTCTCGTGACTTGTTGCGCTTTAGTTTATAATTTATGATTTCTAAAAAGTGAAAAGCTATTCGAAATTCTGCGGTTCTGTGAATGTAGAACATAAATATAATTCACTCTGATTTCATCTGTAATTTTCTTTATTTTCAGGACTCCCACCGGAAGCATATTCAATCTACGAGGAGTATCCATGGAGATTCGGCTACGTGTTCTGTATCATAAAGGCATTGTTTGCGGAAATGACGTCATATGCCTCAGTTTTAACAATAACAGCGTTTACAGTGGAACGTTATATTGCTATCTGTCATCCTCTGAAGGCTCACAAAATAGCAACATACTCCAGATGTATTAAAATTATAATCAGTATATGGTTGATTTCCCTAGTGTGTGCATTACCATATCCAATTCACACGGATTTATTTTATTATGTTTACGATGAACAGAATGAGCCAGTATTCGATTCCTTAATCTGTAACATTCCGAATCATTATTATGAGAGGATGATGCATGTTTTTCAAATATCAACTTTTATCTTCTTCGTGTTCCCTCTGACTGTACTGATAGTCTTATACAGCTTAATCGGATTGTCTCTACGAAGAGCGGAACTTCGTCGGGCAGCATCTGATGAATGTCACCATAGCAACTATAGCCACAAACCCAGAGGTAATGTGTCGCCTAGCAACTTCAGACACCGACTGAGCAGTCATAGTGGCCATGTTGACGGCAGCCCTTCTACTATGCCCAGGAAAGTTGTTCTCAAGGTTTTAGGTGAGTACAGCTTATTTTCTTAAATCTGATCAAAATACTTCTAAAAAACGTTTTCATTATAAGTTCTTTAGCTCCTAGTAGTTTTATTGCAGGCACCAATTTCTCAATTATTATTTAGAATAAATCAAAACATATCATGATCATAAATATATAAATAATAATAGATAAATAAGAAAAATAGCTACAATGTCATTCATCAATGCATTTATATAGGAGCTGATCTAAGGGAGTTCTGAAACCTCAAAGCAAATAAAGGAAGAGGGAATGGGCTCTTTAATTGAGCATAACAAATCAACTGTTGTTGTTAATATGTTAGGTGCAGAATAATTATCATTTCCGTCGTAGTTGCTAAGATGAAGAACATTTGGGGATGGTCGGTGTTGTAGAGGTGAGAGGTGGATGGGTTGGAGTGAGGATGGATGGTTGGCTAATGTGAAGATAAGTGATTCTTTAGACTTCAGTGTGGCCTACCATTAGTGACCTTTAGATCTTCATTCAGAAGTTATTTAAGGTCTAGTATAGCCTTCTGCGGTATATGACTTTGCTTTCAAAGAATCAACCTTTAAGAATACAACACTTACAGCAGGTGCGGGATATATGGGCTTTTCATTTGAATTTTACGAGTGTCTATTTTATTGTTGCCCCTTCTTTCTCCTTTTTGGGGTTGATGGTTTGAAATAGACTAAAATACTCTTTCGAAGAGCCGTTAAAATATGGTACAATTCTATCATATATGTTTATTTGAATTTCTTACATGCATTTAGAACAATTGAAAATATATAGAAAAAGGAGAAATTGTAAAGGATGAGACTGTCTTTAGGGGGGGGGGGGGTTATGTCTTTTGAAGTCAGGTAAAACGTCAGGGCACAAAAATAGATACCCCTTGTAGCTTTTTAAAATGTATGTTTTAGATGACTCCTAAGAACGTGTAACTGTATTTTCATCGATGACATGCACTGTCGTGCAAACGGCTATACTTTATGGTTATTATATAGAAGGACATATAAACTATTCGTATTTGACACATCTGTAAAATCAGGTTGCTATTTGTCATTGTAAACGACATTAACTTACGGTTTCGGTTAATGTAAATGCGTTGCATAAATGCTTCCGGAATAGTGTGATTATTATTTTGATAGCTTCAGGAAACATTTTAAAAATCAATGAACGTTAGATTAGAAATATAATTGTTTCTGAAACATCTTTCTTTTTATGGCTTTGAAATACTGTCATGGTCCAATTTAAAACAATGTTTGATGACGGCAATACTAAAATATACAAAAATAACTGTAGTGTTATATGGAACTGTGCTTCAACCGTATATAGATATTCTTTAAACCAGGTTAGGATTGTGCTTGTCATGATACTTTGCATTATTTTCAGATACTTTTGTAACCGGTTTAAGTATATAAACACTTCTACAGCCATGCAGTAGAAGCCGGCTTTTATGGCGACGCGGGTAGAGTGAGTGACTCTTTCACGAAGTTAAGCAACGGAGATCGTAGTTAGTACCAGGATTGGTGACCGGTTGCTTGACTTGGTGGACGACCCGGCTAACGTTACATTTGGTGGTAGCGATGAGATGGGAAATGGTATCACCATCATCTCTGTACCTAGACTTAGAGGGAAAGGTTTCCCTAGTGGTGTTACATAGACTCCACCCTCTGATCTTTTATGGGAGTAGTTTGTGACTGCGGGACGAAGTCAATGGAAGAGGGAGAGAAATGCAACGGGTTTAGTTATATAAACACTACTACAGCCTTGCTGTAGAAGCCGGCTTTTATGACGACGCGGGTAGAGTGCTTGGCTTTTTCACGAATTAAGCATTGGAGGCCGTGGTTAGTACCTGGATGGGTGACCGGTTGCATGACTTAGTGGACGACTCGGCTAAAGCTACACTTTTTACTTATCGATGACAATCATAAAATGTAGGAATCTAGCTGATCAGTGGATAGGTGTCATCTGTTGTTTTCAGCTGTTGTAACAATAGATAACTGGTTTTTAGCTTCACATACATGCTTTATAACAGACATGTTGAAATCCTACCTTTACGACAACAGAACTAACTACATGTTTCCTGTTTGTATTTATATTTCAGTGGCTGTTGTTGCGGCTTTCTTTATATGCTGGGCGCCATTCCATGCTCAACGTCTGCTCACTGTCTATAACAGAAACTGGACGCCGGTCTTACTACAGGTCCAGAGCTCATTGTTTTATATCTCAGGTAAATACAAGTAAGAACAGAGCTGAGAGGGCGTGTCGCATAATTCATTGCCAATGTTGCAGCTCTGATTCCTTAGGCGCATTTGTAATGGAGTCACATCTTCTATCGATGAGGAGGTGACTTCCTGTTAATGGTAAATATATATATGACTTACGGAAAATGCACCATTGTTTTGCTTTTTTTACGACTTTCTGGTGTCTCAAATACTTTTAAACCAGAAACATTTATATTCTGGAAATATTTTATTCTTTCTAAAGTATATCTTAAATTTTTTACATCCATTCGAAAAAGATACGTGACATTTACTCGCTTACTGTACTATTCTTGTCAAAATGTCTTTAAATGAAGATTACCTTTGCCTGTTTCTGCTCTAAAATTACTGCTATGTTTGATTGTTGGACAACTGAGCTTCTACTCGAGAAAAAGTATGTAGTCACTCGAGGAAGAAAAAATACAACAGGGAACACACAGATTTGCTTGCAACAGCTTGCAGGCTGGTTGGATTTGTTCCTAATTGCATCAACAATCAATGGATTGTTAGAGGTCCGTTTTATGAGAAACAAAACAGAAGTTTCGTCACGGTTCCGGTGAATGAAGAAAAGTATTGCATGTTCTGTTAATATTTCTGTTTCAGGTCTAACTCACGGCTATAGTACATTTAAAGCTTGATAACACTGAGCTTTCCTTCGAAAAAATTGTATATCATCACCTGAAGGAATAAAACAGTGGAAATACAGACATGCTTGCAGTATGGACAGACTTGTCTATCTTCGCATCAACAATCCATGGATTCTTGTTTGTCCATATAATGTTAATTAAAATACTCATATCAGTTAACGCAGATGCGCACTGTCTGGCTATTTGAGTATTCGCTATTAGTAATAATGAATGCTTTCTAGTGACATTATTTCTTATTGTCATTGGTGTCGCAGCTTAATGATAATATATGTTTTTATCATATTTCCAGGTGTTCTGTATTTCATTGGATCAACAGTAAATCCCATTTTATACAATGTGATGTCAAGAAGGTTTAGACGTGCATTTATGGAGACAATTTGCCACATTCCATATAAATCTAATAGGGACTCGCAACGACATCATTCCAAGAAACCGTTAAAAGCTCGGGAATCCCAACTGCCCCTTGTAGAACGCTACTCAAACAGTAGCTACAAATCATATACGAGTACAAAGACAAACTTATCATCTAAGTTACAAAACCTGACAGAAAACAAACAGCAGATGAACGGTACACATACTTTAAATGGAAGTCTGAATATCAATGTGACTCATCCTCAAGGTGTAAGCATAAGCTCACAGAAGAATCATATTAGAAAAGAAACAAATAACACTGTCTATAAACCAGTTCGATTTCAAATGGAGAGTACCTGTAACACAGTTATAATTTGAGAAAATCAAACTTCAAACACAGGCGTTTACGTTTGACGCTATAGCAAATATTTTGTTCAAAACTACGGAATATTATAAATGATTAATGTTGGGCCTACGAAATATGGCAAAGAAGCTGATTTCACTCCTAGCATACTAGGGTCTAATGTACAAACTCTGACGCAACTTATTCAGAGTATGTGATGGTTTCATCTTACTTTCCCTTTCAGTATGGCCAGTGAATCTATGTAATGCAAAGTACTGCCTATGACAAAGACAAAAACGGATATAATATATGCTAAGTATGAAAGAGAACGTATATATATAAAATCATAAAAATGGATCAATCGTTCGGTTTTATGTTATTTACCTGGTTTACTGAACTATTACAGAACAGGAATAACTGAGTCATTGATGAGATAGTAAACCTTCATGGGGACCAAACAGCTAATTAAATGTTTAGAACCACAGCAGAAGGAGAGGACGAGGGTTTGGATCCAGTTAAAGTAGTTTCTGCAGTGGTTCGATGCATTTAGATACCTGTTTTATGCGCATAAAGGTTTCCTAAACCATCGCTGATTCATCACAGAGAACAAACAAATTACAGATAAGACCTATGATGAATTAGAGATGAGAACGCGACAGAAACAACGTATTGCGACACCTGAAGATCCATGGGGTGCCAAACATCATCACTAAAATACCGGTACAAACAAAATCACCAGTTGCACCCTAAATATAATCAAGCAACAGACAAGACCGGGTCCGCTTTTTTCAAATATTTACATTCTCATTGCATTCATTGAAAAAAACCTATGGTAAACCATTTGAACGTAATGCAGTTTATACTTCAAAAACTATATCGGTTCACGCGACGTTACGTGAAGTTAAGTGACGTCAAAAAACATGGTTTATCTCATTGGACGTAGGCGACGTTATGATGTCGTCGACGCTGTTTCTCTGTTAGTAGTAAACTGTATAAATATTTTTTTTCTGCTTCAACTGTAGCCCTGACGCAAATTTGTGGTCAATAAATAGATAGAAAAGAATGTAAATATAAGCAATGATTTTAAGGACCTCTGACAGTATCAATGCGTATTTGCCTATTTTTCGACAAATTATTGCACCTTCCTCGGGCAGCAAACGTTGAAATATTTGGCATTAGTATGTAGACATGTGTACTGTAAAGACATTTTAACGGTGATTTTGAAAAATTATCATGCCTGTAGACTAACTGAAACCGTTTTTATCAAGAGGGGTACGTGGATTTTTCAGTCTCTGAAAATAAGTCATTTTTTTGGCTTTCTTATATATCGAAATTTTAATTGATAACTATGCTTAAACTGACGTACACACTACTATTACTGATATTAAGCAATATCTTTTCAATAACAAGGACTTTAGACTATTTTTATATATTACGGGTGTAAGTACCCCACCCACTTTTTCAGTTTTTCAGCTGTAGACTATCTTCCCCCCCCCCTGCCTCAGCAAGCCACTCACATATAATGTGTATTATGATAGTATACACATACATGCGAAGTGGCTAGCTGAGGCACGGGGGGAAAAGTATCTTTAAAAAACTTTTCCTGTTTCCATTACGTTTAATTATAAAGTTTGGCATTTTCCACCTAAAATTGAAGTCTATGAGCTAAAAAATCAGAAATTAAATTCATAGCCAGTTAGGGGAAGTTGAGAACGACAAATTTCAAGAAAAATTCTTGGGTATATCAAAAATTTAATATTGACTAATTTTATAGGCAAATTAACATTACAACCGTCAGAGGTCCTTTAGCTTGTGTTTATAGAAGTATAAACTACATTGGCTGGCTAGCAAGTTTACATGAAGCAGGCTTCGGGGTTCACATAAATTACACGCGACACAAAATAGGTTATACTTTGATAAGCACCAGAAAAATAAAATTCATTCCTTAAATGATCTAATTATTAAGATCTTATTTTATGTCGCTTTAGCAAATGTTTAGTGGCGCGTGGTGGCCGTAAAATGTCTTTGAGTACCCCATTACAGGCAGATTACATAATTTCATAAATTTCGAGTTCATTCATTGGCTTTTTGAAGCAACAGTGAAGAGTACAACTAGGGGATAGTGGGACTGGCAAGTGTCGCATACTTTGTTACTGGTCATGGAAAGGTTCAGTAGAACCGAACTTCCGTGTCAGTTATTTTCTCCTTTGTGGTGAATTTCTTGCTTCCAAAGAATCTTATATTTATTGAAGACAAATGTAAATATGAAAAAACTAGAACTAAATTATAAACGCTTTGGATTCAGAAAATATTTGATGCTTACATTTCCTCAGTAACGTTTGCAGCAGTAACTTTTTCACAATATTTTCTTGGGAAGCTACATAAGAGAGACGCCCTGGTCAAAGGGTAAGAGACACTCGGTTATGGTGCAAAAGGTCGCGGGTTCAAATCTGCGTATCGCCAGCCGGAGAATGACAAACTCTCTCTGTCAATCTAGCAGTTAATGGGTACCTTTTTGAATCAGGGACAGATGAGGTACCGAAAGAAGAGGGATAGGCTTTGCCTTTTATATGCTTTTCCCAAAATACAGTGGGCTTCTACACTCCGACTGCCCCAATAGCCACTAGGCTATGGAAAACTTTACTCTTTTCTATAATGCCTGAAATAAGCTTGAAACAATTGCTTTTAAAAGCAAAACCTCGGCACGGCATCAGTTTCAAGTCCATCAAGCTGAATGAAACAACATCTGACATAATTATGCGGTTTAATCTCATTACCCGGGTTAATTTAGTTTTTCAAATTAAGTTTTCTTCATTGCCATATTTTCAGGAGAGTGTGAAAATGCGACACTAATGACATAGAAAGCAATTTGTGGTGCAAAATAGTTTCTTTGATTGGAATTGATCTTAGGTGAATTGGTAATGCACCACGCATGTTTTCATGTCACGATTTGATTGAAACCCTAGATAGTAAATGAATATGAAGGACAGACCACAGTCAAGGGATAATGACCGCATGGGCAATGTGTTGTTACTGCATGTTACTGTTTTGGTTGTTTGAACACATCTCAAGGTCTTCTTACTTAGCATGGACGATTCTACATGTTGCAGACCTGTCAGTGAAAGAAGGAATCTAGACAATTACTAAAGGTGATGAATGTCACCGCCATATGATTCAGTAAATGAGTTATGTACTTAGACACGTTTGTGTGAAGTTATATCAAAATCAGTCCATAAATAAATGTGCTAGAGGGATGGCAAAGTTTTTCGTAAAATAGCAACTGTGACCTTGACATTGCCTCTTAAATGCTGTCGCGATTTTGTCAAAAATATTGTCACACTAAACATTTGTGTGAAGTATAAAATTTTACAACAGAAAATCGAGTAAGAGGGATTGGAATTTTTTTTTCTAAAAATAGCAACTGTGACCCTGACCTCGGATCTACAATGCTTAAATGCAAACTCGTCCAAGATATTGTCATACTTAACATTTGTATGAAGCTATATCAACCAATACAAAGTTTTTCTTAAAAAAACCTTGACCTTGACTTTTAAATTCTGGATCACAAACTTGTCCAAAATATTATTGCACTAAACATCTGGGGTAAAATTACATCGAAATCTGTCAATTAATAAAGAGGCTACAGCGATGACAAAGTTTTTTCTTCTTCTAAAATAGCATCTGTGACCTTGAGCTTAGACTTACAGGGCTGAAACTTCAACTTTTCCAAGATATTGTGATACTTAACCTTATTACTATACCCAATATAGCTGTAATGTTACGTCCAAATCAGACCGATGACAAAAGGTAAGCTTGTACAAAAGCAATGGAAATATGGTCAAAATATGTATGTCATTGAAGGTGACATAATTCTGCAATATTGATCAGGATCAAAGTTCCGTTTCCTTCATGCACATGTTTAATGCATGTCTGAACTATGCCACAAGTTTCAAAGCTCTGCATTAACTATTGTAGGAGGAGTTGCGAAGACACGAACAGTACTAAAATGAAATATGGTCAATATATGTATGTCATTTAAGGGTACATAATTCTGCAATGATGACACGGATCAAAGTTCCGTTTCCTTTATGCAAATATTTCATGCATGTCTGAACTGTGTTGCAAGTTTCAGATCCCTGCATCAAATACTGTAGGAGGTAGGCGGAGTTGCGGAGAAAAAAAATGGTACCTGAAAGTGTGACGTACAGACGTATGCACGTACGGACGTACGGACAAGGGCAAAACTATAAGCCCCTCCCCAGTTCGTGGCGGCGACAAAAAAAACAGAAGGAGCAGGCAGACAGAAGAAGAGGTGGAAATACAATATTATAGAGTGCTAGCTGAGTTAAGGCAGCTGAAAACAGTCCAATGTAGAAAGGGAAAGTTGCAAAGTCATTTATGGTGGACCTTGCAAGGTTATGGTATATAATCGAATAGAAAAGAATCCGTCTTGTTCCCTGGTTTTGTCCTTCTCTGATTCGACAAAGGCACCCATATTCTGCTGCTTTGACAGAGAGAAAGATTTTCAGTCGCTTCCTGACCCATCGGGGATTGTATCCTGCGACTGTCTGCACCATATCAGAGTGTCTTTAACCACTCGACCACGCGACTCTTTAAATAAACACACGCAAGAACGAAATCTGAGTGTCAGTTTTATTGCGCTTCCTGATATAGCAGCAATGCAATGTCATATGCAAAGCTGCACACCCTATAGTCTAATTAAAGCAGGCATACTAAAATCTAAAGGCAGTAGGTACAGAATGCATCCAATAGGGCGCCATAGCCATCGTGAAAAGATCGTGGAGGAAGGGATGGGGTTGGGAAAGGGAGACGAAACGGAATGCACATACCCTTATCTGTACTATCTTCATTTGTAAACGGCAAACTTTCATAGGAACATACGAACCGAACTACTAACTAATTGTGTGCATCGTGGCGGAGGGTGAGGGTGAAGGTTTGGGCCCAGTCAAACCGGTTTAAACCCCCCAGTAGTTAATACTGACCGTCCCAAGGCGGTACTGTCGTTGCGGTTGCATTTGTGTTTTGTTCTGTGCTGTTTAATTTATTACGTTCTCATTTTAACCCTTCTATAATAAAAATAGAAAAGTTGTTAAATGTTTATCGTATAATTTGCTTAGTTTGTTGTAACCCTTCTGTTGGTCTAAATTATTTAGTTCAGTAAAGATAGCTGAGTTGCCACCTATTTGGGAAAGAGCTGCTTACTCGGCTTATCACTTGTAATTTCTTGTTTGTTGGGATGTCTTTGTCAATCTTTCCCTTTGATGTTTGGAATAGGGTTTGGGATCTGATTCAGTCAGTTCCTGAAGTGTAGTTACTCTTTAAATTTTCATCTTCAGTATCTGATAATATGTCTTTGTATGTCAAACTAAGAGAGTAAATTTGCATTTATAAAATAGCTAAAGTTGTATGGATATATTTCCATGCATTTCTGCCATTTTCGCAAAGGGAACAATTTGTGTGACTTCTTGTTGCCTTTTCAAATGACGAAACCCCTCCGAAATGCGGCCAACTCTTGTAGCAAACAGTTTTCCCACTCTAGCAGCGAATTCTTTCATCTAAGAGTTGTTGACACCATTCACCTTAAACAGAACTTAATACAAACAAAACGAAAACTTTGCCGTTCTACGACTGACTTTAGTATGTAATTTGTTTAATTAACAAATGCATCTCCCATAATTTGCACTTTCATTTAAAATTGACAAACATGAATCACGTATTCACGTCTGTAAATTGGCATCATTTAAAATTGATTATCAAGCATTGAAAATCGAGTCAGATGTATCACATGTTTATTAAACTGCGTTATATTTTCTGTCAACATGAAATTGTCTCTTTACTCTGACACAAAAATCAGTTAATACAAGGAACACTTTGACTGAGTTGACATGTCATTACGTACGATTTTAAGTATCGCACTCAGCTTCTGCTTTCAGTTTGTGACCAGTACAGCTATCATGTCAAGGGTGTTTTACAAGAGAATGAAATGGCAAACAATGTAGATCGTACCTTTGGTGGTTAAACTGTTTTCTACTGAGGGCATATATCTACCTTGTTACAAGAATGAAAATACCCAAGAAAGATTTACGTTTTCTAGCACACAGGAACACAAAACATACATCAATATAAAATTTAGGGCGGCATATGCCCTTTTCTGTATTTAATTATTAAGTGCCGCTTAACCCCTAACGTTTCAACAAACATATTATTGGAAGGCTTCTGAGCAACACTTACTGACGTGATCCGAGAGAAAAAGCGGCCGCAGACATCCGATAAGAAACACCTACGTGTTGCCCCTCCCCACCGAGCCACCGTTAACTCCATATCGTTAGGAAGACAACAAGCAAGGTCATCAGGAAGGAGAAATCTGATACAGCAATAACCCAAAGTAATCCATGAAAAACAGAAACCGAATTCCGCGAAGATTCATGCTGCTATAACAAGTCAGTCGTCATCATGGTAACTCCGTCTGAGAAAGCTGAATGAACAAAATCGGTCAAGACTAGGCTTATAGAAATGATAGTATTTTTTAATTTCAGAAGCAAAATTACGTTATTACGTAGTTGATTCTTTTTCGCTAAAAGGAGATGCACAAGTGCTATGATGAAAGGTATATGAGTAAAAAGTATGCAAAGACCAGGAACTGAAACAATCAAAACCCAAACCCAGCCCCCAAACCACAGCTGGAAACAACCAAGATTACAAATAATCAAGACACAGAGAACATATGGCCAACCGAGTGAGCAGCCCGCTCCCAAAAGGCGGCCACCCAGCAACCCAAACCGAACCAAAAACAACAACAACACACACAAGGCAAAACATCACAGAAACTCTGACACCAAAAACAGGCAACAAAGAACCACAACAGAACCACCGCCCTGGAACGGTCAGCAATGAACCACTGGAACTATAATAAATGACCGCATTTCTGTCATTTCTGTGCTAAAACTTCTGCGCAGTTGACACATGGTAATCATAAAGTGAAACTTGTGCCGACACTTAAAACGTTTTATGGAAGACACCATGGCCTCGTTGATCCCTACATTGTGGCTGTTTCTAAACTAATTTCCGATTTAATGGCCTCAGCAAAAGCTTAAATAGGCTTTCAAATACCGGACTTTCATTTTTACTTACCTTTTCCTCTGATACATAGATATTGCGGGTGTATTCTAATAAGCAGGTGACGCTTACTTCTCGCGAGATCCTGATCACACCTCTACTTTGGGGTCCGTGTCTGTGTATCTAGAATATTCCGGAATTGTCAAAGTTTAAATGACTTACAAGTTCTGACTTATGATTTGGGTACTTTGGCCACTTTCTTTCATCGTCAAATATTGTCAGGATAACAATTATAGTTCGCAAAGAGGAGGCACCAGAACAGAAAAAAAGAGCTCGAGAATAGATCAGAGGTATATTATGTGAGAAAGCAATGATCAGAGTTTCCACATACTAAACAAACCCCAAACGATAAAGACAGTTCATTAAGCCAAACAGGGCAAGCGAAAAGCCAAGAGGTCAGATCTTTCCAAGCAAATGTACGCGAGGCTATCATAAATAATGTGCAAAACGTCAAATTAAAATCTTAAAAAGTTCCTTCAAGAGCAGAGAATGGAAGACTAATGGAAGATGACAAACGATGACAGTTACAGAAATAAACCGCAAAAGAAGCAAAGCCTTGGAACGTTCAGCAATAAACCATTCCTGTGAGGAGGGGACGGAATTAAATAAGGTTTACATGCCCATAACCTTTACCCTGTAATCTGTTGCGGTGCATAAACATACCTACAACTTATTCGATCTGTGTAATGGACTTTTAACCCATCAATGGATCCAAACAGCCAACATGTAAATCAGGATTAAATCCTTGGATGAAACAAGATTAGCACTCGTCAGCACGATAACAACTCCTGTCAGACTTAAAACTACTGAGGCCGAAGACCTAAATGTTTATGTTGTTATTTCTTAGTTTGCCATGAGTGCTAAAAAGGCTACATAATGAAACAGCCCGAATATTGAACGAAAATGAAATAAAACCGTGTATGTTACCTGCTGCTGAGAGACCGGAAATCTGTTACAGGGTTGATTGATGATGTTGGACATAACAATGTTAACAAGTGCTATATCAATCAGTCTTAGATTTCAATCAATCAATTCGTATTATATATTTTCTGGCACTAGCCGTGATGAGAATAGAATTACAAGTGTTAATTGGGCTTCTGCTTGAATGTAATTATTGTCTATCTGTCGAGTGGATAGAGCGAATGTCAACACTTGTAAGATCGGATATCGAACCCTGACTGCTGATATATTCTACCGACACTTTGTATTATACAATATGTACATTGAATGAAGATACGCAAGCTAGACGATTTCGCAAAATACCGCCCAAATGAGGCTACCAAACTAAGACAAACTGAAAAATACAATCTACAATACGAAGCAGCTCAGTTCCAATATAGTGTAACATGGGTAATAAACAGGGCACATAGGTGGAACCAATGGGAAGTAGTAGGATTGAGAAACGTTACAGAAAGTTAGACAATACGAGCGGATGACAATCAGAACAGTTCTACTCCAGGTAGGTGGCCGTAAAGCTAACATTAACCAAACATAAATATATAAGACCCCCAAAACATCTACATTTACTTATTTTCCATTATAAAACAATCAGACCAGAATAAAAACAAGAGGGCCATGATGCCCTGTATCGCTCACCAGAGCAATTGGCAAAGTGGCTTTTTCTTATGTCTGAAATTGTCGAAATATGAGTCTTGGGTCAAAAGGTAAAGACTGACCATGACCTCTTGTACTTACAAATCTTCACGTACTCATTAAGACAACAATATATACCTTTTTAGGCCAAATTCTTCAAAACTTTCCATGAAATCTTATGTTCTAGCATTTTCCCGTATACTACGATGCCGCAAAAAAGGTCAAGGTAAACCCATGGTCATCATTTGAACAGTCTTGGTAGTACTCTAGTACTCCATGCTACTTACCAAGTTTCAAGGCCATAGGTATATTGGTTCTGGAGAAGAAAAATATTAAATGTTTACACCACAAATGGGTATGGTGGCCATGTTGATCATGTGACCTAGACCGCTTGAACAAATTTTTGTCCAATCAACCCTGGAGGCTCAATATGAAATGTGTTTACAATTGACCTATTAGGTTTTGAGGAAATGTTTAAAAATATCAAAATATGAGAGATCTAGGTCAAAGGTCAAAGAATGACCTTGATCTCTTGTACTCATAATTATTCATGACCTCATTAAGACGACTGTATATACCAATTTTAGGCCAAAATCTTCAAACCTTCCCCTGAAATATTATGTTTTAATATTTATCCCATATTTGACCTTGCCGTAAAAAAGGTCAAGGTCAACCCAATGTCATAATTTGAATAATCTTGATAGTACTGGAGTACCCAATGCTACATAACAAGTTTCAAGGCCATCTGTCAATTGGTTCAGGAGAAGAAGATTTTCAAAGGGTTTTTTACCATATATGGGCACGGCGGCCATGTTGGTCATGTGACCCAGACCATTTGAAGAAATTTTCATTTCCTCAACCCCTAAAGGCTCAATATGGTATTTGGTTACAGTTGGCTCAGTGGCTTTTAAGAAATTTGAAATTGTTAAACTATGATAATTCAGGGTCAAAGGTCAAAGAAAGACCTTGACCTCTTATAGTCATGGATCTTGATGTACTTATTAAATTGACTGTATTTACCGATTTTAGGCCTAAATCTTCAAAACTTTCAATGAGATCTTATGTTCTACATTTTCCGATATTTGATTTTGCCTTAAAAAGGTCAAGGTCAATCCAAGGTCATCATTTTGAACACTCTTGATAGAATTAAAGTACCAAATGCTACATACTAAGTTTCAAGACAATTCAATTGTTTCAAAAGAAGAAGATTTTTAAAGTTTTTTTTACCATATATGGGTTTTGCAGCCATATTGGTCATGTAAACTGGACCGTATGAATAAATTTCTGTTCTCTTTACCCCTGGAGGCTCTATATGAAATTTGGTTTCAATTGGCTCTGTGGCTTTTGAGGAAACTGTTTGAAATGTTCAAAATATGAGAGTTCAGGGTCAAAGGTCAAAGAAAGACCTTGACCTCCTGTACTCATAAAGCTTCATGTACTCATTAAGGTGACTGTAGATACTGATTTTTAGCCCAAAATTTTCAACAGTTTTCAAGATATCTTATGTTGTAGCATTTTGCCATATAAAAGCACAAAGAATCAAATTTGACCTTACTGTAAAAAGGTCAAGGTCAACCTTACGTCATTATTTGAACAATCTTGTTAGTACTTGCGTACCCGATGCTACATACCAAGTTTCAAGGCCATTGGCCTAGTTGTTCTGGAGAAGAAGATTTTTTAAAGTTTTTACCATATATTAGCATGGCGGCCATGTTGGTCATGTGACCAGGACCGTTTGAACAACATTTCGTTTCCCCTTCCTCTGGAGGTCAAATATGAAATTTGGTTACGATTGGCCCAGTGGTTTCAGAGGAGAAGTCGTTTGAAATTGTGGACGGACGACGGACGGACGACGACGGACGACGGAGTCTTCCCATCCTATAAGCTCCCTCGGAGCTGCTATCTCAGGTGAGCTAAAAACATATAGACAAAACAAACAAACCAAATCTTTCGTAAAAACCATAGCACCAGTAAACTAGAACAGACGATCCGTTCCGCCTTGGTAAGGTTAGTATGTAAATAACAATGGGAGGTGCTTAGACCTTAAACCAATCCTCATCATGATTATCGAGACATTTTGAAAAACGAGCACGTTTAAATGAAAGTGGTCAACGTACCCAAGTCATAAGTCCGAACTCGTAAGTCATTTTAACATTGACAATTCCGTAATATTTTAGATACACAGATATGGACAAAGAGGAAGACAAACCCGCCGCGATAAATACAAGTGCAATTTTGGCGTTAATCATATTAAAGAAGTAGATTGTAAAGAATTCAAAATATACGTAAGTAAGGTCACACTGTCTTTCTGCCACCTTATACATGTCTCATCACTATGCTAAAATGACTGTCTCCGCCTTTACTATTGGATACCACAAATACATGTCGTAAAGAAGAAACGGGGAGTTTGGTTGTCTGAATAATCCTCATACATTGCAATGACGAAAGCAAATGACTTGTCCAGAAAAGAAAAAAATCAACAGCATTTGATGACTAAAGCAAATCAGCGTATGCGATAAAGCCAGGTCTGAATACCACGATTTGGTTTGTGAAATTAGGGGAAGTCATTCTCTATGATGAACGCAAATATGATGGTACACCAAATGAGCTTCAAGTGTTTTTCGAAGAAGTTCAAGAAGTTTTTTCAGAAAAAAAAACTACATGTAAAATTTGCGTTTTTAATGCTCTAAGTATTTTCTTTAAGAATGGTACACCCAACGTTTTTATCTCAGGATCATATATTTTAGGCATTTAAAAAATCATATATATTCTTTTCCAGTCAAAATATTGCCACTCACAAAAGCTGCTGGCTATTACGTTGTACAACAAATAATAAGTTAACCTGTATACTTTTCGGACAAATGAACGAAAATAATATCGGAAATATGATGTTTTGCTATGTAAATGGTAAAATGTTAGGATCTGAATAATACAATGAAATCCCCTGTTTCATCCACGGCACCACAGCAAAGTGAAACGCTTACTTTATTTGCCACGCACTGCATTCCGTTTTGCTACAATGATATCTAGAACACTTATGGCTACAGTGATTGTAATCGGAAACAGAATTTAATACAGAAATAGTGCCAAGAGCAACAATATCTGACAAAGTTGATACTTTATATAGATTCTTCTTCTTTTGACTTTGAAGAACTAACAAGTATGGCATAAACCTGAAATTTAAAATATGTAAATATAGAATAAAAACCAAAACTACATCTTCAACTTTGTATAACAGCTATATTAAGAGCACACACGATTAAGGGTGTAAATGACACTTATTGCATTTTTAGGCATTTGTGAATTATAGCAAAATCTCAGTAGCACAGACGCACTTTAGTTTTGCCGTATATGCAACTGAGCTAGAACTTTATTTTCCACCAGCTAATTTCCCTGTCGTATCGAATATCAAAAACTGTTGAAATGCACAGTTGTGCACGCTGGTCAGACACTTTACAGATCGCATTGTGCATTTTGTGGCATAGTTATGTTTTTGTATGTGTTCTTTGTGTTTTAGTTTCCACTTTTACAATAATATATCTCTAGTGTTTTATATACACTTTAACCAAGTCTCGTTAAAAGAATTTTACTTGCAGTAAGGACGTACTGAACGACTTAATGCATATAAGACTTATTCAATCAGACAAACCACTCAGACTGCACCTCCTAGCTATTATTTTTCTGAAAAGATATTATTTTACCGATTATATTTATTACTTTCAGTTGATTAAACCGTTGAATATAATTAAATTGCACTTTAAAGTGCCATAATTTTATTTGAGACCTTCATTATGTCTCTGCAGTATATCTCGGGAAGCATTTATAGATCATATCGATTTACATTTGCGCTGAATCCCCTTATGCTGATCAATTGATCATTTTGTAAGCCCCTGTATGTCTGTCATGTATTCTTTGTGTCTTATTTGAGGATCCATGAGTTAAGAACAGCGATACAAGATGGAATCTTCATTTCAGAAGTCAAATGGCTGTTTGCGAGAATCATAGACAAATATTAAGTAAATTCCCTTTACACGGGCAAATGTAAAACTTAACATGACATAGATCAAGCTTATATGTAAGCCTGAAAAGATAGATTCTTATCACCTGAGAAAATGTCAAGGACGATTAATACCAGACTCGGTTCAACTGAAGCACCTTACGTCCAGTAATGAAATGCATATCTGTAATACTGCTAACACTCTCTAGCATCGGTTCAATCCCTATCGCAACTCAACTTGGTATAACATTTCATGTGTTATGTTTGTTTAGATTTATTGATAATCTTGAGTTTGTTCGGAATCCCGGAATAACTAAGCAACAGAGAAGGCAAGCTCCGACCCCACCCAACTAAAGTAAATAGCTTTATGCCGGGCTCATCACTGAGTCTGATGCCCATCCAACCAGCGAGTAATTAAATAGGGAAAACAGATTGCAGCATTACATTTATGTTTTATCCAAAAGGTTTGGAACGTATGAAAAAATTTTGAACTGATCAGAAAATGCAGACTGTCTTACATATTTTTTTAATTTAAAGACTAAGTCACCATAAAATTCTGGGTCATATGTGATTCAGCAAATTCAGAATACTCCGGCTACTCCAGAATATTGGCTTTATTCAATTGTCATCATGATGGAGTTCTCGGATACAATTGATTTTTGTGTTCAGAGTACTCCAGAAGACTCTCGTTTAAGTCAACTGACGTTTCGTTGTTCATTTGATAAAAATAACGTTCATAGATATTACAGTAGCTTGCATAATATTTCAATGAATATGATATCAGTTGCTTTTGATCTTAAAATTTATCAGAAATGATCCAAAATATGATGTAGAAAAAAAATAACAACAACTGAGCAGCAATTTCATAGTCAGCCGAATTGGTTAGATCACGTGACTACTCTACTTCGAACTAGCCATCTCCCTCGGACAATGGTGTACTCAGAACAGCTTCTGCACAGCTGTTCTCTGATATTGATTAGAACTGCCTGTCCAGAGTAAAAGGCATACTTCAAACAGGTGAATCAAGTAACACCCTGGTCCCGATCGGGTTTGTTGCAAAAGATTTTAAGTCGACCTTGAACTTAAAAACCGATTCATAGTGCCGGTTGCTGAATTTTGAAAACGATTTTCGAAGCATATGGTAGCCCTTTAGGAGAATCTTAGCAGTTAAAATTCTATTACGGGCATTAAAGTCAGTCGCATGGCTAGACAACCTAGCAAACCGAATAAGTTGAGAAATTAAAGCCCGTAGTAGGAAAGATGGGGAACGTCACCATCCAAAAATGGAGTTTTTTAAGTAGCTGAATGATCATCTAGAGCTGGGATAGAGCTGTACATTCAGTTTACCGTGCGTGCTTTTCGGGAACTGCTGTCAATTTATGTATGTACTTCTTTCCCTTTTGTTTTGAGGGCGATATGTTGGAGGTCTTTCTATTAGTACCTAATCATCGCCTATCGACAGTCACTTTTGCATATTAGGTTAGCCCTGGTGACAATACAATCAGCGATATTGTAAATTCACTCGTGGAATTAAAAGCTGAATCAGACCAAATATACTACTATATTACTACTGACTGGTTGTTCTTTTTTGTTGTATTAAGTGCTGCACCATTATATTACTGAAAATGACCAGACTCAATTGAGTCTCTATTTCTATATCTGATGCGTTCCTTGCTTCCGGATAATCTTATCTCAGTATCTTTGCTAACGCAAGGTTGTCTCTAATAAGTCTTCTTCTTTCGCTGTTGTTGGTAAGTTGTGTTTTGTAAGTTTGACCTAACCTGTTATTTTCATCTGCCTTTATAATGCATTTTACGTACTGAATACGGTAACGCGCATACTGTTTGATTAAGTATTTTATAGATGCTCATGTTCCTGTGTCAGAATAGTTGCAAGATGAAATATTGAGAGGCGGGATCTTTCGTAGGTGCGTTTATATAGTAATATCTTAGATTGACAGAAGCAATAAATTGTTGTTGTCTGCACCAACATTAATGAATTAGATTAATTTGTTTCTTTTAGGGTTGTCGCGTTCCAGACAGATATAGTGTTTGCTTTTGCATGCAGTCGATTTCTCATATTTTGTTTTGCTATTGCCAGCAGGCAAAACAATTTACAGAACACATTTTATAGTCATTTATTTATGTTTTGTTTATTTAATCTAGGTCACTCTGTCTTTGACAAAACGGAGTAGGTTTTTGTCTGTTTCTCTGACGCGTTCCTAGCTATCAAAAGGTCTTCCTTCAGCATTTATTTGATGTTATTTGATATTCACTCTGGTTGGTGTTAAGTGACATTCGACGAATCTTTCCCCTTACTCCATCATTGTACAGTTATATACATTTTCTGGTCCTTTTGGAGTCAGTTTGGACTCTTTTTCAGACTGTTCCTCCAGAGCAAATTTCATAGTTGTAGGGGATCTCCTTCATAGAAATGTCGCCTAAGCAACAGCATACGACTTAAGGCGTTTTATAAATACGGCTCCAGTATAAAACACATTCAGATCCCATACCTGCCCTCAAAACTAATAGGGATAGAATTATATACATAAATATACAGCGGTTCACAAAAGGCATGCACAGTAAACCGAATGATTAGCTCTTAATCAGACAGGTGGTTATTCAGCTGTTCTAAAACATCACTGACGCAAGAGGTGAACAGAAACACCGACATGGACAGCAGGAGCAGCTGACAGTAAGACGTCACAATAGATGTACCAAAAAGTAAAAAGATAGGCAATGATCAGGAATTAATACAATCAAATTCCACGTCCCGCTCTCAAAATCAATAGGGAAAATAGCACACACACACACACACACGGAAAATCTGACACAAGTTCAAGAAAGACACGCAATGTAAACCGAATGAGCAGCTCTTTCCCCAACAGGTGGTCATAAGCTACCCTAATCAAAAAAAGCATCAACATCTATTTTAATCTTTATTATTTTCAAGTTACAAAACAAAACAAAAGGCAGATTGGGTAGCAAAACAGGTGACCAAACCGCCAGAGAAAACAGACAAGCGGACATAGCACAATGTAACACCAAGGAACCACAACAGAAGTACCGCCTTGGAGCGGTCAGCAAAAGATTACTGGGCGGGGTTTAAACATGTTTTACTGGTCCCAAACCCCGCCCTCTGATTCTCCAGTAGTTTGAAACATAGTTTTACGGGACCCAAACCATCTTTCGTAGCTTCTGCTATTGGTTGAAACATTTAGTTAGGTGATCGGTCCGTGTGCGAATATTCAATAACACCAGCCAGGTTGTCGAGGAAGTTGATGCATTTATACAAATTGTAGGGTGTCTTTGGTTTTAGAGAGGATCCTGTTGGGTCGAATTGTTACGTTGTCTTTATATATTTAAATTAACATTGAAAAATGATTTGACACGGTACCGTAAATGGTCATTGCTTTTGTTATGGTTACTAAAATGTAGAATAAGCTACATTACATTCAGCCCTATCAGCATTTCCTCTGTTTGTATAGCATGGTACGCAATTGCACAGCACGTATACGGATAAAGAGATCGATAAATTTAAATCCTAGTCATTCTTTTTTCGGAACCTGATTAATTCTGAGACAAAATGTACTCTAAAACCCCTTGTACATTATCTGTCATATCTGTAATAAATGACATAACCTGACACTGATTTATTAAATAACAAGCTTATTCTATTATGTAAGAAACTTTTTCAGGTTAATATGTATTCGAATGATATAAATATGAAGTTCATACCAGCAGTCACACACTGATAAAGTCATGTCGAGGCAAGTAGTCATTATGTCATGACATCCCATTGGGCTAATTAGGACGCTGTTTTACAACGACGCAGTTTTAATCTTTATCAATCTTCCGTTCCCGCCGGGAGTATCTTTTATTACAGCAGCTACTACATAAGTGCAGTGTTCTACCATTGCTTTAGAGGTAATATACTCATACAATATACTACCGTATCTGAACTGTTATGTCAGCTAAGCGTATGTGCTCTACCTAACGAACAGGTGCAGTTGACTGTAGATAGATAACATTACCAGCCGTGACGATATTCCATTGAGAGGTGTCATGAAAAATTTTATTTTAAAGCGTTTGCAAGCATTAAATCCTCATATCAATCTACGCATCTAAACAGTGCGTATCTGTCATCTACTATGTATAGATTCTGCAAGATCTATCCACTATTCATGCCGACACTTTAATTTATTTTGTATATTTTACAATGAGTACAAGACAAAAGATATTTATTTTTAGCCTTTCATGACAAATTTACTCTGTAGATTATTGGTAAGTCTAGAATATTTCGCCCACACTGAATTGCAA
This sequence comes from Ctena decussata, assembly GCA_963989385.1. NCBI lineage: Eukaryota > Metazoa > Mollusca > Bivalvia > Lucinida > Lucinidae > Ctena > Ctena decussata. The sequence continues at coordinate 992,316 of OZ022502.1, read as the reverse complement.
TCTTCTGCTCAGCTGTATCATTAATAAAATTAAAATCTTAAAGAGTTCCTTCCAGAGCAGAGAACACATTCAGAAACATCTGTTTCTAACAAATTATTAGGAAAGATATGAAAATAGCAAAGCCCAGGAAATGATATTGAAATCATATTCCACGCCCCACGCATGACATTTAGTTTAATAAGTTCAATGGGATTGTTAAAGGTCTGCTGACCCACCTTCCTTCTAATAACTGTTTTTATTGCTCTAAAAGGTACTCATTTATGATTTTTATTGTAATCTTCTCAAAATTTTTCATAATTCTATATGATCATCCTGCTCAGATTAACGAGTAAATAAGTTTATCAAGTACATTATATCAGAATATGGATGAAGTATCCGAGGGTTTGTCTCAAGGGTGGACATCGAGAGAAGAATGAAATCACAGTTCAATTGCAGATATCCAGAAAAAAAGAAACCGAGGCACGTCTCGGTAACGGACATCAAGAGAAGATATTGTTACCTAGGGGAGGTCAAAATGACAGGCATCGAGAGAATTATGAAGTAACTAACGGGAAATCTTAATGCCAGATATCGAGAGAAAATTTCAGAACAGATTGGAGGTTTCAATGACAGACAACCAGACAACGAGAAAAAAATGTAAAAAAAAAGAAGAAAAACGGGTGAGGTCTCAGTAGCAGACGCCGATAATTTATAACTTACCGCTTCAAGGCGGTTCTTCTGTTGGATTCATCATAGTTACTTATTCGTTTGTCGGTTTGTCTTTAGTCTCAAGCAATGTGGTCACCTTTATACTCCCCGCTTTACTTTCTGTTTTATTTTTTATAAGAAAAAGATGTTTAATGTCTTTGTATACCTTGCTCCTGTTGTCTGTACTTTGAATACTTTCATTCTTCTATTATGAGAAAGGCAATTTAGTTGATTTAAACCATTTCAGAAACTAAGGGAGAGGGTTTGGATGCAGCAAAGTAATAAATAGGCAATGCTCAGGAATTAATACAATCAAAGCCCACATCCCGCTCTCAAAACCAAGAGGGATAGAAGCACACACAAGGAAAAATTGACACAAGTTCACGAAAGACACGCACGGTAAACCGATTGAGCAGCTCTTTCCCAAACAGGTGGTCAGTCAGCTACCCTAATCAAAACATCTATTTTTATCTAAAAACCGGCTTAAGACCCTACTCTCCCAAAAGATTTACAACTGACCGTTTCGTTTGCGGTTCCTTACATTTACTTGTTCTTGTTTTCAAATTCAGTGCTTTCGTTTAGTTGTTGTGTTAGTTGTCGGGGTTGCTAAATTACTATTACTACCTGTCTTTGAAAGAGCAGTCTATTTACTTTATCATGCTTGCCTTTCGTTTGTGTACAGACGTCTTTTCCCATTTGGTATGAATGTATGAAGTACTGATCCGCGCCAATCCTTATACTCTAGAGAAGAGGACTGTTAATTATGTAGTACAATAAAGCAAAGCGAATACATTAGAACAGTGAGTATTATATGTAGGATTTATTTAAGTACTTGATCACTCATCATTCATAGTCGATGCTTCCGTAGTAGCTTATCCATTTTATTCTTTGTTATATCCGGTTATCTGTTATCTGTGAACATGCAGTATTATTTCTGTTTTGTTTCAGACTGAAGAACGTTTTTCCTATGTTTGAGATAACACGAGTATACAAATTAATTTGCTGGAAACAACAGGGATGGCGTTTATATCCTTATTTCACCTTACTATGATATTTCATTAGTGTATGTCAAAGCTTGTCTGATCCTTAAGCCAATGCTAGCCACTACACAGACGAACATAATGGGTATAACATTTAATATATATTGCTTAAGAAGGTGCACTCCAGACAAATATGTTCATTTACCGGAACGTATAACGAACAAAGTAGTGCAAAAGGGCACAGACCGGGAACTGATGCATTCAAATTCCCGATCCTAACCAGAACATTGAATGGGAAATAGAAACATTAAATAACAATACAAGATATAAGATAATACAGGCGAATAGCAAAATTACAGCTCTTTGGTGCTTCATGTCAGGTATGAATTATATTTTTCTGAGATTTATCGAAGTGTAAACTACACTCGGTCGCGTGCGAAATGAATGAAGCCCGAAGGGGCTCATGTAAACTTTGTTACTGACCTATGTAGTTAACACTTCGATAAACATCAATATAGGTAGGTCCATTGCTTATTTTTACATTCGTTTCAATCAAAACCTTAATGAAAATGTTTTATAAGAGCTAAAATTGAAGCAGTAAAACATTTACACGCAGTTTTTCTGCTTACATTGGATCAGTCAATGATGTCATGACGTCACCGAACGCCAGTCAGATTTTATAGGGCCCAGGAGTTTTTTTTGACTTCATTTAAAGTCATGTGACGTTGCGTGGCTCAATGCAATTAGTAGAATGTAAACTACATGACGTAGCAATGGTCTTCTATTGGTTTTTTCAGTAAATAAACCAGGAAAGTTTATATAAATATACGTGTTATTCGGTCCGTATATAGGACGTCTAGCCCATTAAAGGATCAAAACAACAAACATAAAAGTTAGATTAAAATACTGAGATGAAACAAAATAAGCACTCAACAGCAAACACAGCCCTGACACGCTTGGGCTAAAGAAGTCCAACGGTTGAATCCCGATAAGTCTGAACAAAAACAGATCATAGAACCCAGACCCACTTAACAACCAGCTAAGTTTGAGCTTTACAGGCCAGAGCCGCCATTACGTCTCAGGCTCGAACCACTGACAAGCAACTGAAGAGGGCAGGAAAAAACTACCAAACTGATTGGGTTGACCACTTATCATGCAGTATGTCGCATTACATTTATGTCGTATCCGGTTTTTTATAATAAGAGTTTATTTTCATAAATGTACCAGAAAAATCACTCTTACCAACACTTGTTTTAGATGGATAACATTCAGGCTTCAAAGACCTTGTTTAAAATTAGTTTTTTGTCATTATAAAATCTAGATACCCAATCAAAGAGGCATCGATAAAATTTTGATTAACACTACGGTGTTTGCGATACGGATAGCCTTGTTTCAGACGTTTCACTGTTAATTTTTTTTACTACGACAGTTCAAGTCAGCAACATAGCTAGCAACCCCTGAAAACCGAATGAGCTGAGATAAATAAACCCCAGTTAGTTAGTCATGTCTTCGCATCTTCATTAGTATCTTGTTTATCTGAATCTAGAATGCACAGCTGAGATCTGAACTCTAGCCTCACTGACAGAATGAACAGTACTATTTAACCAAATACTATTTAATCAGTTTTATCATGTTTGTCTAGACTATCAAATTTACGTCATAAAAAAGCTGTGGCTTTTCAAAATTTTATCTAATTTACAATGGTGTTTAAAATGTATGATTATCAAATCTTTTATGAAATAGAATCAGAATGTATAAATCCGACAGCTTTAATAACAAGGAAGTGCAGATTATTTTTATGTTTTTCCACTTTACTTGTCATTTGTTGCAGAAATGATCACTGTTTTCAAACAATTATGCAAATGCCTGCGCATTTCGTCTTTGAAAAAATGCAGCAGCAGACACAATGGTATGAATCAATCATAATTTCTATTAAAATGGCAAATAAACAATACTGTTTATCAATCACAGAAGGCGTTTATTTTGATCAGCAAAATAAAAGATACCGTACGATACGCTTTCCTAAGTTGCCTACGCTTTCTCATATATAACTTTATCTGATAACAGATATAAAATACTTGACCCTTCCACAGTATCCGAACTGACTGTACTATCTCTTCCGGTTTTCATAGCGTTGAGTACAAACATTCGCTTATAACTAGTAGTCGAAAATCATTATGTTTTGAGATTTTATCCGGAACCTGCTTCGTCATTTATAGTTATACAGCTTTGAGAATGTAAAGAGGTAAGTTTAATATAATTTGCTATTCGGTCTTTTACTTTATTGTCCTGTACAATGTCGTGTATGGGTGGGTAGTAATTGGTACAGTATTCAAATCGCCCTTGGCATGATTCTAAAACCATTCTGAGCCTTTTTTACATGTTTTATAGAAATCTTTAAAATAAACGGAAGGCGTTATCAATCTACAGTTTGTTAGTTTTGATAATAGGATGATAGCTAGGTTTTGCACGACACAAACTCGTGTTAAATTAAGCTGCTCGGAATAAAATTTCTGTGACGGCCATGAGGTTTTCATTGTGCAGGGTAATAAAGTAAAATACCGAAGATCAAATTATATTAAACTTACTTCTTTGCATTTTCGAAGCTGAATAACTATAAATGACACAGCAGACTCCGGATAAAATCTCAAAACATAATGATTTCCGACTACTGGTTACAAGCGAATTTTGTACCCTCGATTCAACGCTATGAAAACCGGAAGAGATGGTACAGTCAGTTCGGATACTGTGCCTTCTGCCAAATCAAAGTACCAAAATCATAAGTACGAACTCGTTTTTGCTGATTTCTATTCGAACTAGTCTAATTTTAACTTTCGTTCGGTGTCGTTACGAAAGAAATTCCATTGAAAGTAATGTATCTCACAAGTAAAAATATGCTTTACCAATCCTCTACCATAGAGCTCCCGCTCTTTTAAAGCTCCTTCGAAGCTTTGAATTGCAGGCGCTGGGCGCCTGCAAGCGAGTGCTCGCCATAATACACCTGTCAGGTCTGTGCATCTAATGGACTCGTCAGTGAAAATGAAAGTCTGTTAACTGAAAGCTATACAATGTATCAGCTGTTGCCATCGAATCAGAAATGTTCAGAAACGGCTACATTGTTGGGAGCAACGAGGTCATAGTGGCTCACATAAGAGGGTTTAAGGTGTTGACACAAGCTTTATTCTACTATAAATGACAATAAGCTGAGTAGCAGTCCTGAAAAAGTTAGGTCTTTCCGCTGATTTCTGGCCTTAAGGGTAATGAGGTGTTTGAGCCCATCATATCCTGTACATAGCAAATGAAAGACGGAGCATAATCCTCTCCGGTCGTTGAGTTTTACTTACTCTGATTCGACTCCGGTACCCATTTATTGCTGGGTTGATCGAGAGAGCTTTCCAGCTATTAGTCCATTGTTTCTGCCTGTACAGCTCCGATTACTGTTAACGTAATCGTAACACAATCGTAATACAATTTTTGGTTCAGATTGCCAGTTAAGATTTAAGAACCATATTTCGGTAAACTGTATTTCTCTTGTTCAAAGGGAACCGAAATTAAACAATTAGATCACGGGGAGGAGGGGGAAAGGGGAAAATATGATTCGATTACAAAGTTTGGAACAAAACCCTTCAAATTCACCTTTGATATGCATGATCGGTCGCACGTTTTGAAGCCAGTTCTTGTAGTGGTATGTTTTGCCGCCATCAGTGGTTATTGTATATGTAAATACTGCTTCAAATTGCTTGTCATGAACGCCCCAAACTTTAGTCATTTTATACTTCTACAGACATATTTTAAAACTCCTCACATCTAATAAATTCGAAATCATTACACTATGAGAAGTCAACAAATAAACCAACAAACCATAAACGTTTTCTTATTACAACAGCGAATGATTAACTCTTTATCTGTAAGCAACTTAAGACAAACTTAATTTTATATTAGGGTTGCAGCTCAGCTTTTGGCAAAAACTTTAACCCCCTCGTTAGGTAAAAAGAAAGCAAATCTGTTTCCTTACTTTCCGGTCACTTCGTTACGAATATACTGTATATGCCTTGGATTGTTCATTGCTCCTCTTGGTATTGGATCACGGCAGCTACATTTTCTATTTGTTTCTGTTACATACTTGTATTCTAAACACTTTCTGTTCACAAGCAAAAATTCTGGCGTCTGCATTTTTACTAAAATGTATGGTCATTTCCGTAATTTCAAAGGATGCCATGACGGCGTTACCTATAATAGTTTACAGCCCACAGAATCTTCATTTGGCGTCAAACTAGTTGTTTTTAGAAAAAGCGCTTGTTCTCGTTTATTATTCTGTCAGAAGTACCACCGCTAAACTTCAAGAATGTTTTCCTACGTACTTGTTAATGACCATAAAACACGCCCGACAAAATTATTATTAATTATATGCGTAGTTCTTGCTTATTTCGACATAGCGACGATTTATTGGACCCGAGTCTTTTGTAGCTCTACAATAACAGGTCTGTGACAAGCATCAGACAGAAGTACGAGAAGTTTTGGCTATTTCAGTAAACTATAAGAAATGAATAAACAGAAGATGACAATTTCCACTGGAATAGTATGGGTCAGTATAATACGATCCACTCGTTATTTCCCTTTAAAGAAACTTATCTGAGCTTCTAATGATTGATAGCGATAATTGATATCATTTACACATTACTGGTCCTAAACATGCATATCTAAGAAAGAAATTATGGGAGCGGATATAGATACGGAGACAAATGGGTATGATATGTCAAAAACCAAACTGCTCCTATAGATATAGTAAACGAAGCAGCGTTTCTTTTCCGTATTTTGTATTGTTAGTTCCTCGCTTGGCGAGCGGAGGACGGTGTGGTGGGCAGGGGTTAGGACATTTGATACATTTTCTTTCTGGCAAATGACGTTTGAAATGTTTGGGCCTATTGGCTTATAAGAACATCTAGATTTCCAGAGATAGTGGCTTCTGCAGAATGCAGTAACGAATTGTTAAAAATCGTCCATCGTGAGACACAATTGGTCAATAGTATTACGTTTTTATTAGCAGCTGCACATTTTTTTTTATATTCGAGATAGGTTCTGCTTGTGCGCGAAACGATTTTAAACCTACCCTACACCAGGAATTTATGCCAATGAACACGCCAGTGAAGTTCCCTTATCTCAACCCCTCTGTTTGTGATATTTTGTTCTAGTTCACATTTTATCTATTTATTTATTTTATTTTGGTTATTTGTTTATTTATATGTTTAGCTTAAATGAAAGAAACACGCGCACTGAAAGGCAGAGAAGGCATTAACGACAAGTTGCATATTGCAGACTACACAAAAGTAATATGAGCCGCGACACGAGAAAACCAACAATGTGGTTGTGCGCCCTGCGCAGACTCAGATCAGCCTGGCCATCCATCCAGTCTGATCAGACTCTTCGTTAAGTGCTTAAAGGATAGCTAAGGGACTGAGCTACCTCCATGCGAACAGCGAAGACTCTGATCAGACTGGGCGGATGCCCAGGCTGATCTGAGTCTGCGCTGGGCGCACTACCACATTGTTGGTTTTCTCGCGTCGCGGTTCTAAGAAGTACAAAAAACGGGACTTTTATTAAGTTTAAAAAATTGCTCTACAAATCTGTTTTCCTGTTACAAATCTTAACCACGGTTTCCCTAAAGTCTGTACCGATATTCATTAGTGCCAAGAAAGTTCAAGTAACAAGAAAGCAATTTCTTGACATTGATTTAACAACATCTTGAGGGATGCTTTAATAATGACTTTAATTGACACAAAAACCAGGACGCCCTCAATCAATATAAAATACAGTTTCACGATTACGGTATGGTATTTTGCCTTACAGTAAATAGGTACGTTTTCTTTGGAAGTAGATCTACCAATTTTTGCCTCCATTCTCTAGAGAAGACTCTGGCTTCTTTCTCTTTTGGTTTTGAAGCCGGAATATGGAAAATGGAAAAATACACTGGTTCCCCATGAATTCCAACAGTTCACGAGAGGCACGCAGGGTAAACCTTGTGAACAACTCTTTCCCAGGCAGGTGGTTATTCAGTACCCTCATTGAAACACCCCTATCAAAAGTGGTGAACGAACGCACTGACATTGCCAATAAGAACAAGTAACAGTAAGGTGACAGAGGGTGAGGTAGAAGGTTTGGGCCCAGTAAAACCGGTTTAAACCCCCAGTAGTTGTTACTGACCGTCCCAAGGCGATACTTTTGTTGCTGTTGCATTTGTTTTATGTTCGGTGCTGTTTAACGTATTGAGTTTTCGTTTTAAATCTTCTAAAATAAAACTTGATAATAGGTAAAAAAATTGTTGTTAAATGTTTTTCGTATAATTTGCTTAGTCTGTTGTAACCCTTCTGTTGGTCTAAATTATTTAGTTCAGTAAAGATAGCTGAGTTGCCACCTATTTGGGAAAGAGCTGCTGACTCCGCTTATCACTTGTAATTTATTGTTTGTTGGGATGTCTTTGTCAATCTTTCCCTTTGATGTTATGGATAGGGTTTGTGATCTGATTGAGTTCCTGAAGTGTAGTTACTCTTTAAATTTACAAAAGAAATACCACCTTGGAACATTCAGAAATAAGTCATTGGGAGCTTAAACTAATTTTACTGGATCCGCAATGGTTCAATCCAAATAAAAAACTACCATTCTCATATCATACGAACGAAAGCATTAATAAGGACAACAAGAACAAATTTTAGCTTGTCTTGTTTATCGCTTGGTCATTGGATTTCCTTTCCCTCCGGTATTTCAGTGCTGTTGTTTGACACCCAAGGAACCTCAAGGTGTCGCCATACGTTGCTTCTGTCGAATCCTCATCTCTGATTCATCTTAGGTCTTATCCCTGATTTGTTGGTTTCCTTTGATGATTCATTGATGGGTTAGCAAACCTTCATGTTGATCAAACGACTAACCAATGCAGAATTAAAGAGCGAGGGTAAAATCTAGTTTGAGTCATCAAGTAAATTATGAGGTACTTCACAGTTGTTTTTGTGTTGTTTGTCTGTGGCCTGCTAGCAATGTTACCACTTGTAGAGCTACCCACTTTACTTTCTGTTTTGTTTTTAATTAATATAAAACAGGTAAAAAATATGTTCTTCTTATATTTTTGTTGTTGTCCAATTTGGTCGTTTTGTAGATGTGTTATCTGGATTTTTGTGCAGCTGAAAAAGTGTCTACGTTCGGAAGAGGAATGCGAGGTATTATCGTTTTCATTAGAAAGCAATATAAGCAATTTATCAGGGAAATTAACGTTGCATGCACTTTTTATATTTTGTGACATGTAAAAATTATCTTTGAATATGATAGGGATTTATCGTTGACATTTACGTATCTTCCACCGCATGGCTCGCTATTGTATGACAAGCAAGCAACGGTCGAAATTGTATTATTTGAAGATGCCATATTAAGAGTATTATCAAAAGTATCAAATATCCTTATGCTTTTGCTCGGGGATTTCAACTGTAGAACTGGGATTTAAGCAGATTATTATAATTTTGATAATAATGTTCATGTTTTCGAAGAATATGAAAATGTATTTGATGATTTTTGTTTTGAAAGAATATCATGTGACACTATAGTTCCTGTTCCGGTAGACGATTACTCGAGTTTTGTAAAGATTACTCTGTCTACATTGTTAACGGGAAAGTCGGACGAGATAAAAATGTTGGCAACATTACATATATAGGGTCAAACGACTAAAACCTTTTGTCTTTGGACTATATTTTTGCATCAAGCGATGTTTTTGAAAGTATTATAGACGTTTGTGTATATAGTAGGACTGAATCTCCTCATTTACCAATCTGGGTAAAATTGCCCTTGAACTTGAAAAATAAAATGCAAATTGAACAAACATCGCATTTAGCCGGACCTAACAGTTGTCCACAAACATATAGTAGATTGCCTCGTGATATCCGAGTAATTACTTAAAACGTTGAAACAAGTAAATTGAATGCTTGAGAGTATTTCTTGGATGCTTTTTCGATGAGGCCGTCGAGAAGCAACTTCCATGTCTCATGGTGATACTGTGTTCTACTATCACCTTTCTAGCAAACTATCAAACCAGCAGTCTAGTCTACCACACAAAGGAACTGTGCATAAAGACTTGGTTTATTATTTTTAAGTTACCAGCTAGCCGTATAGTAACAACCTCCAACGCCATCTTATATATTTCGCTTGTGTCAGTTGTTCAAATTCATTTCTATGTCCTTGTTTATTTATGAACAATTCGCCTGATTGTATCTTCATTCACACTTGTTCTGTAAGTTTTTATTTATTTCCCCTTAAGTATGTAAAAAAGACAAAACGCTGGACAATATGAATATTTCGACAGTTTATTATAGTCACAACTGTTTTGGCAAGCAAGAGCGATATAGGGGTCGATTTCGGGCGTCGTTGTCGTTGTCGTTGTTGACATCAACAGTCTTTACACACTGCGACTAGCTCGATTTCTCAGAGACAATGAGCCCAATTGTTATGAAACGTTACATCATGGCATTGTCGGTGCGAAGCCGGTGTCGTTTACTGGTCAAGGACTTACCTTGACATACCTCTCACGCTCTGCTGAACATCGCAAAATTTACGTTAACTCACTGCGTTAAGCCCCATTTCCCAGAAATTACATTACTTTTTATAAGGAAACTTGGCACAAGCTTACATCATGACATCATCCATGCGAATCCAGTGTCGTTTGCTTTTCCGTGCCTTTTATACGCTTATTCTTTTTTTAATATAGTCAATTTACATCTACCTACTGCTTTAAGCTCAATGTCTCTGACACTAAAATACTTTTTATGCTGACACGTCACACAAGCATACATCATGGCATCTTCTCCACAACACCAGTGTACTTTGCTAACATTTACCTAATTTTCACACTCTGATGAACATAGCAAACAGTTACTACTTTTACAATTGCAATCAACCCCATTTCTTAAAGACTAAATTACCTTTAGTGGCAAAACTCCAAACAAACTTACATCTTGACATTGTTTCTACAATATCAGTTTCATTTCCAGACCTGACCTATTTTTGCACCCTATTAAATGCGACCAAAATTTCATCTACCAGCTGCATTTAACTCCATTGCTCACGCCAGTGTTATTTGTTGACCTTGACGTAACCATCACACTTTTTGAACATAGAAAAATTAAAATTTTTGAACTATTTGAGATAGATCTTCACACACATTTTTTTTAGATTTTGTGTAGGCAAGACTTCTGTACTTTGCTGACCTTGGTGTACCGAAATTGAAAAGAAATATGATAAAACCGAGTAATCCAGGAAATAAAAGTTTTATGCAGTCACCACATAGCTCTTCGCGGAATTCAGGTTTTATACGTTTTAATAAAAAATCATATAAAATATAGATGACGATACCTCCGGCAAGGCAACAAACACGAAACACATCCTCTGGAAAAACAACAACATATGATCTTATTTCTTCTATTGGTTGCGCGAGATAATTTACAGCATATCAAATTAAGAGTTGTCTTTACAAAAAGAAGCAACAATACCATATAAAGTTTCGATTCATAAACACGTCTTTTCCGTTTAATTATTTCAGAAATAGCTGAAACAGAAATACAATCAAAGCTATAAAGGAGCTATAAATTATATAATATAGGCGACAGATGTTAAACTTATTGCAAGCCCACTCAAAATTATTCCAACAATATACCTGTGTCAGAAGGCCTTACTTAGTGTAGTACAGAATTACATTCGATAAACAGTTGCTTGTAGCATCGCAAGGTCCATGAAATCATTTTTACAAAAGGTGAAAAGGGTGTTACGAAAGTATTTTAAGATAAATTAACATCCAACCCACGACACCAAACAAGAAACAGTAATTAGAAACAGCATCACAAATAACAAGATAATAAGTCTTAATAGACTTGACAACTATCTCAATGGAAATGAGAAAAGATTATTATTCTATCTATGCCAAGTTAATTGATAACATATTCAAGCTTGGCTAAAAGCTAAAAGCCATTTCGGATTCGGCTTAAAGGGAAGCTCGTGATTATCTTCCAAACTTTTGGAATTCAGTTACGGCCATCCTTCTTCTAAAACAGGGCGAACCTATCAGAAATATTCTTTTAACTTTAAATTGTTCCCCTAGTAAAAATGGGCGGAAAAAACGTGAAAGTACCAATTCGACTAAAGAGTGATAGCATACGAAGAGAAACTCTTATTGGGATCAGACATTATAAATTTAAAATTGATTTGATACGAAAAATATCAATTGTGTACAGATTCAATTTTTTGGTCTATATTTTTTTATTATATATGAATCGTCCTATTATTCTATAATGTTTCTGTTTGTATTCAGGAATGTTGCAATTTTACGCCCGATGCAATACTTGCTCATTTCAACTCTAGGCATAAAACTAGCAATATTACACTTCAAAATAAGACACCCTTTTTATTTTTGAGACAAAAATAAAATCCACAATCTGATAAAATTGCATTTAATTTTGTCAAATTATTTCGCATAAGAATAGAAATGGAACAAAGTTGGCAACCGCATTTTTCGGATTTTTAGATATCATGCTTTTTATTTTCTTGTAATCCAATTTTTAATCTATTATTTCTAATTATATATCTCGTGATTCGTTTTTATCCTTATGATAATATCAGTGCTGAAAATAAAATGTGTAGGTTTTACTTTAATTTAATTTGACATCTTGTTTGTTTTTTCAGCCTCTTGTTTCAGATGCAGAAAAGACTTAGAGATTAGTTTCTTATCGTATGATGGAGTACACTGCCTTTTTCGCCAAGTTTAGAGCTAATCTTGTGTCAAATAATTTGTTTAATTGAAACCTGTGCCTATTACAAAATGAAAATTATGAAATGTCAACAGTCAAGAAATCAGATATATGAGAAAGACGAGTAAATGTCTTAACAAACAAAACAATAACTTATAGAATTGAGAACTCTGATGACATTCCTCGAAGAGAATATTTCTTTTTTGCCATTTTTTTTTGTTTAACAGTGCTCTTTTATTACCGGGCATTAGCATTTCAACGGTTCTTGCGCACCGACCAGAAAAATTGTGTGACAGATAAATTTAAGTCTCTACACTGTCTTGAATTTAGTTGTTTGGTTGGGTTTAACGGTTCTCTGAGACAGTATTACGCTCTACGAAAATATTGAGCCGTCTTACAGAGAAAGGGAGAAAGAAAAGACATGTGATAGGCGAGTGAAAAATATCCAAACAATCCACATCATCTGCACCTTTTGCAAGCACAGTAGGCCTTTGCCGCTCTATCATTGAAGTTAGCAGAACGCCCCGGCACTTTAAGTTACCCGATACCATCGCTCGACCACGACCAACCCAGAAAGTAATGAGCTGTATGAAATGAAAAGTTCTTGGGACACATTTGCACAAAGAAAAATAATCATTATTTCGATATTGCACTGATGTCCGTGTTCATGCGCAGTAATCTTCAATTAGAATAATGATATAAGATTGGCTTAGTTCGGTTTCTATGAACACGTGTTAATACTTTCGAAAAGTTTAGATAATATACTTGACAAGTACAGTAATTCTAGTATGAAAATAAATCAGAAATCTAACTTTGTTTGCAAACGATTTAAGCAGACAAAACATTTTAGTGAACAGTTACTGTAAACTAATTCTTTTGAGTAACATTTCTGTGCTTGTCGTCCTTTTCGGTTGATAACCATCTATTCGTAATGAGAAAATGTTATTCTTTTTAGCAGGATACTGGTTTAATTTATTGAACTAAATGCTTAGGGGCATCAATATGAAAAAAACATTTTGTGTTATTTTTGAACGAATGTTTGAAAATCTTTAAGATAGTTAAACGAGATAATGAGTAATTGTGGTACAATGCGAGATAGTAGTAGAGGGGCCTGGATAGGCTGGAGGACCTAGGACATCTTTAGTTTTATTGGCAGAACTATATGCATTTCCTAATTTTGTTTCATTAAGAAATGTCAAGCACCAGACAGAAAAAGCGCCTACATTTAAACTTTTGAGTTCACTCTATTTTTATCTTTGTTACGTTGCAAACAGCAGACAAAGCAAATATTATGCAAATATATGTAAAGCAAACAGTCACATCTTTGTTCATTTGCCTAACGTTATTCAGTCTGTTTCATAACTTGAAACAACATAAAATAGTAAAGCTCTTTTTCTTTAGATTAGCATGAAAACTAAACTTAGTCGCTTCTTGTGAAACTCTTTGTACACAAGAAAGCTTCACTGTACATTTAAATATTTCGAATGTGCATGTTCAGTTTCGAATCGAGCGAGGATTAGACGTCTGCTTTCAGACATGTTTTCAGGAAAACTATAAGAATCAAACATCAGCAGAACAACCAGCCTTAGAACCCTCAGTATCAAACAACTGTTAGGGGTCTCAATTAAAGTCTTTTTATTGTACGAACGCTTGGTAAATCTCAAACATGTGGTACTAAACGTCTCTGTACATGTGGTACTAAACTTCTCTGTACACTATCGATCATATGGTCAATGAATGACAAACATTCTGACGGTAATTAATGAAATAACCCGATTTACTTCATAATATAGCCTATGTCAAATTGATATTAGAAGTGCTTATTCCAGCAGAGTCGTAACGCTGCAACATCTTCACTGTATTACATGATATGCCGTTTACTTTCATGCTATGCTTTAGGTGGAGTTTGATACCGATACCATAATGTTCATCGTAAACCTACACCACAATGATTCTGCAGATCCCAGTGTTGAGGTTTTCAGTGTCTGATCGAATTTTATCACATCGGTTAAGCACAAGGAGTAGTTGTGCCACTCTTGAAACTACCGTAGATAGTGTTCATGTGACAACTGAAATTTGAACTTACACTAACGACATGTACATATCTGTTTCTTCTGTGCATTAAATTTAGCTCTTATCAGGTCGTAAGTTTCGGATTCTGAACATTATCTTATCGATCATTTTGAAACGGGTTTAGGTATATAAACACTTCTACAGCCTTGTTCAGGAAGGCGGCTTTTATGGCGACGCGGGTAGAGTGGGTGATTGTTTCACGAAGTTAAGCAACGGAGATCGCGATTGGTACCTGGTTGGGTGACCGTTGCCTGACTTGGTGGACGACCCGGTTAACGCTACATTTGGTGGCAGCGGTGGGATGGGTGATGACATGACCATCATCTCCGGACTAAGGCTTGCAGGAAAAGTTGTCCCATGTTGCGTTACATAGGGTCCGCCCTTGGTTCTGCTATGTGAGCTCAGGCCGAGGTCAAGGGAAGAGGGGGAGAAATATAACTGTAGAAGCCGGCCTTTATGGCTATGCGGGTTGAGTGGGCGGCTTTTTCACAAAGTTAAGCAATGAGATTGTGGTTAATACCTCAATGGGTGACCGGTTGCATGATATGGTGGATGACCCGGCAAACGCTACAATATCATAACATTTCTTGAATTAAACTTTGATCTACATATAGCCCTATCCAATAAATATAATGGTGCTTTCTTGTCATCCTGGAAAGATGTTTTGAAAAAATTACTGCAGCATGTCTCAGGGGCTTTCAAAGTGTTCTGTTTGGATTTGTTTTTAGCCACTAGTATTAAATGAGTAATAGGCCATATAGCCTCTTAGTTCCAATTTCACGTCGCTCGCCTTAAAACATGTTTAAAGCACTAGTTTTGCATTATGGTAAAGGTAAAAATATTCGATAACTCAAAGTTAGTCAGTGTTTTAAGAAAACGTGAAATCGGACCTAAGAGTAAAAATAAACAGCCATGTATAGTTCAACAAATCAGTATTATATTGAATACACAAGAAAACATGACCTTTATCTGCTGATTAATGTTGTAGTAGGCTAGAAAATTTACAGAGTAACTACACTTCAGGAACTGACTGAATCAGATCCCAAACCCTATCCCCAACATCAAAGGGAAAGATTGCCACAGACATCTTAACAAACAATAAATTACAAGTGATAAGCCGAGTCAGCAGCTCTTTCCCAAATAGGTGGCAACTCAGCTATCTTTGTTGAACTAAATAATTTAGACCAACAGAAGGATTACAACAGACTAAAACATTTAACTACTATTTTTACCTATTTTCTATTATTATTTTGGAAGGGTTAAATTGAAAAAAAAAAACAATAAATTAAACAGCACCGAACATAAAACAAACGCTATTGCAAGTACTGAATAACATTACCCTGGCTGCCAAAAATGTTTCATTGTCATCCGAATTAGCAGCATGTATTTTCATACAAGATTATAAGGCGTGAAATTGAATTAGAAAAGCTAATTAAACCAGATATAACTTAGTAGGAATGCATGAGTTTGTGAAACTCTGAGATACCAAAATAAGGTACACTTTTATAACGAGCACTGCGAGATGGCTGCGAAGCAGCCATCGAGCAGAGCTCGTATCTGGGTATCGCAAATACCATAAAGTATAAATCTATGGAATCGAATTTGCGACGACCACCTTACTGGGTTCTGAGTTTTGCAGTCGTGCAATTGAAATTAGTGCAAAAATAGGGAACCAGTTTCTTCTCCACAGGATTTAACGACTGGTTTACATTTAAACATTTGGGATATGCTTTTAGCTCGCAATAACTCGCGATGCAGTCTGTCATTTGCGAACGCTGATTGTCACATGAGTGATACAGCCAATCAGAGCCCTCTCAAGAAGTCGCTGGCGTGAATTGTAAACAAGGCGGCAGAAAGTTTTATTTTGAAACCAACCAACAAACCGCCTCGGAATCAAGGTATAAACCTGTATAATATTATATGCCCACGTTCAAGACTTGAAACGGCCACCAAATCGACCAATATCATGACACAACTAGGCCAATTCAGTGGTTTATTGAGAGTCTGGAAACCTCAATCATCACAACATCATGACATTTCGCGCACAAGCGGTCCGTGTCATGGCTCATGCCATATTGCAGCTCTCCGTTCCACAATGGTCACAACCTGGCTAAAGAGCAAGGTACAGCAAAATAGACGGTGAAAAAAGAAACGCAATGCATTGGTCTCTCGAAAAGAGAGAAAAAGAATCAAAGTTCTGTTAAAATTAACAGTGGCAACCCACTGGCGCTTGAGTTTCTAAGTGTGCATCACTGTCATTACATTTATAACATGGTACTAGACTACCCCTGCTCTTTCCAAGCGAATGGTCTCTGGTAAAATTAAAATCACTAACCCGATAAACCTGGTATTTTCTGATATGCGGTGAACCTTGAAAAGAGGGTGCAACTAGTCCTGTAACGATGACAGTGCAAATAGAAACAGAAAAATGTTGACCTGAAGTTGAACACATGTTGCTGCTGAATAGTTTCTATCCGTATCAGCCTTCGATGTTGGGCCTTCCAGTGCCCAGAGCCACAAAGAAAGGTAAAATCCAGCTATTCTACATACGCGCTGTGACAAAACAACGCCAATCGTTGAAAATCAGGGAAATTTGCCATTGTCACTAGTTTTCACGCCCTGCAAAGTTTGGGTTCCCCAGTCCCTTAAAATCAGTGTCGAGCATTTATTATTATGGCTGCCACATCGCCGTCTCTTCGCTAAAAGGAGCGACTGTAGTGTAGTGGATAACACGCCAGACTACCAATATAGGGGCCAACAAATTGATCCCCTGCTTCTCTTGTCTTTCGGATGAGACTTTAAACCAAGGTCCAGTCTCCATATGACCCTGTTGGTGGGACGTTAAATCCGAGTTCACTCGCTCACTTTCCGCTAAAAATGGACGTGGTAAACCAAATGCCGACCGTGAATCCAAGCGGCTTAAACTTGGTTTTCCTGTGATGACCAAGGAAATTACTAAACACTGACAGCAGTGCTGGACACTCCCAAGATTAATGTGGTGGCCCAAAAATTCAGCAGGCCACATTTTCAGTGGCCCAAATTAGCCACTAGCTAAATATCCGATGCATTTATTATTGCCAGACAGGTAAATTTGGGCCACTGAAGTTCATGATTTGAAGATTTTTGGTGGCCCCAGATAAAATTTAGGCACATTTGGCCACTGGGCCACTGGCCGTTTCCAGCACTGTGACAGCATTTAAAAAGTCATACAAAAATGTGTTAACCACCATCATTTGACTGACAAAAAGTTCTAAAAACCTTTCTAAATCTCACTTTTTTTATATTCGTTGGCAACAGCCCGTTGCAGGTACTTAACAAGTGCTAAAGTGATCCGAAATTCGGAATGGAATATTGGGAAACCAATTTGATGACGACACATACCAGGTGAATGTAAAATACGGATTTATTTTTGCAACTAGGTCGTATGTATTCTGGGCTAGCCGTCATACTGTTACAATGGAAAAAAAGTTTGTGTACATGTGCGTCTGTGTGTCATTTTCTTTTCTCATCTATTCTCGCCTCCTCTATCTATGCACACGACATCAAATTCTAAACAATGTCATATCGACATTGATGCACCGCCCTACTGTTGCATCAAAATCAGTCAGAAGACTTGTTTCTTCATTTTTTTCTGGGCCCACCATACCCCCTCCACCCCAGCTCAATCATATAATCATTGGGCTGCGTCACATGAAAACGTGCATATTGACCAATGCAACCAGTAAAGCTTCAGTCTTGCTGCACCTGCATGCAGTCTCTTTGCCCAGGCTCCATAGATCCATGTTCACGGAAAACATGCCGATTAGACTTAATGGATGTGGGCATGTTAAAAAAAAACGTGACCAAAGCATTTCAGAGCATTTTAAAGAAAACAGGGCTTTAATATTACATTATTTTTTCTGCTGAAGATGTATTATGTTGCCTTGAAGATACCTGCCAAAATTCATTGAAATAGTTTGAGTAATAAAAAAGTTACGGTCAAAAATATAGCCAAAAAACTCAGGAGTGTAACGCTTTTTGTGTGACATTTTTTTGACTACTGAATTTTCTGCTTGCATTTTTACAAAACTCTGCTGGTTACCATACCTGTTAGCCATCTGTTTGACTTTCAAGTCCTTTGGGCTGCATGTAAATTTAAGATTTATGTCCTTTCATCATCACCCGTGAAATAAGTAAGGCTAAACTCAACAGCACTATGCTGAATTTCTGGTGCACCAAAAAAGAAGAGGTTCTCATGTAAATGGATGTCATTTTTATATTTGATGCTTCTAATCTCTATAACATGGTCTGAAACATTGAATAAAGATGGTATATTGTATTGCAAATTTTCCAGTTGCTGTACCAGCATCCATCTCAGAATGTAAACCACTTCTTCTCAAGTACCCCTTGAACTCAGGAGTGTAACATTTGTCATTTAAAACCCCATAACTTTTTCCAGAGGTAGATTTAGTCAACTCTCATGCCATGTATGAAAAGTCATTGACCCATTATGGTAATTGGTACACAGGCAGTCTTCATCTTGGCTCTTATTTTCTTCATACGTACGATTTAAGCCACTCAGGAGTGTAACACTTTTTTGTAAAAAGACAAAAATAGCTTATTTCTTTACCACAAGCAGTGTTATTTTCATTTATTAGGCACATTCATGAAGACCAAGCCCCCCTTAAGCAATTTTGGAACATAAATTTAACTTCTAAATGTAAATAAAGCTGTACTGCCATGAAAATGACCAAAAGTTGAAGATTTTGAGATTCCATTATCTTCATATCTATAACTATGAGGCATTCCAAATAATATCCTTACATGGCTACCAAGTGTTTTGTGAAAAATGATAAGATAAATGATATTAAGTGATTTAATTTGGGTTTTGTTATGATGTGTATTGCGCAAGGTGTTACACTCCTGAGCACTTTAAGTTTAATGCCATTTTGGACACCTTTTCTTCCTCTACATCAACATATTTGGATTAATTCATGCCAAATATAATGTTTCCAACATCTGAAAATGTTTTTTGATGCAGTGCCATCTGTTTTGATAAGATTTTGAGGGTAATAATATTTTAGGAAGGGACATTTTCTACTGATTTATAATGTGACCATCAGCTTCTGAAACTGGTATGGAACTTTATTTCTATAATGTCTTTGGTAAACAGGTAATGATATTCAGGTAAAGAAAACTGTTCTATTTCCAAAAGAAAGAGTGAAGAAGAAATCAATTAAATTCAGTATTTGTTTGATTTGTGTGCATTTAGACAGCCGATTAGCAAATATATTATGGCACACCCAAGCACTCAGTTGAAAGATATGATTTTAGATTTGCCTATAGCAATGAGTGCAAGTTGCATTTATAGTGAAGACAACATCATAATGAAATCTAAAGGCAGAATATTCAACTTTTTTTTACAGTACCAACAAACATGGCTGAAAAGTGTTACACTCCTGAGCAACAGACCAAGTTTTCTTGTTAAAAAGGCCAATAGATTTTGAAAAAATGATGTTAACAACATGCAGTCAGTGTTACTTTATTGCATAGAGCACTTAATCAATGATTTAAGTTCTTGTGATGCTAATTCCAGCGGTTTTAAAATAATACTCAGGAGTGTAACACATTCCTTGAAACTTTTAGCACATTTTTGACATAGCATCACCACTACCAGTATGTTTTTATATCAACAATCATTCTCTAGATTAGTTCTCTATTCATATGCCATCATCCCAATGCACATTTTATTGAGGCACAGCCAAGTAAAGAGAAGATATGGAAGTTTTTAAATCTCTACTTCTAAAAAAGTGTATCAAAATGAAGTTAAAATTTAAGTTTTTATTTCACTCAGGGGTTTCTGATAGAAAACAGCACTTATTTTCATAATTTGGAAGTGCCCTGCATCAAATAATAGAAACTTAAAGTGATATATCATGATTTTAGCTTCCAAAGCTTTCATAAAATTTGGTCATTTTAACAGATTTTTGGTGTAAATCTCTTAACAAAAATTGTCAGGAAATTTTTATTAGTAATGCTATTATTAAAATTTATATAGATTTGTAAACTGTAGGCACTGTAGATAAGTCTGGAATAAAAATTAAACCTATGGCAGAGTGTTTATTTTTGACCTCCAATGTCACACTTTGGTCACATTTTTTTTTAACATGCCCATGTGCAGGCTGATCTGAGTCTTCAGTAAATTTTATGCAGTTGTCTGACAGGGCATTTTCTTATGACTCGGTAGTTTTGAAAAATGAAAGTAAATAACTTTCTCAAGAAATTCTCTTTTTCATTTCATGAACTAAAGAAATATGTATCGTTCAGATACAGCGAAAGTCCAAAAATATCACATTTTCATTGAAAGTTGCATTGAGCTGTCAAAAAAGATAGAAAAAAGAAAACAGGCAATAATAACTAAATATGTTTGACTAATCAACGGTTACAATGGGGATTGACTAATCAACGGTTACGATGGGGATTGCTTATACCTTACTCTACAATTCAACGCTCATGTGCTTTCTGGATCAACAGGATGGCAGTAATGAAACTTCTGGATGAGTGCTTTGTTTTCACTGACTATACAGATGTGAACGGAACAATATAAATAGTCTGAATGCTGGTAGTAATTGCTGAATCACAGTGGTAAGCATAACAGTGTAACTCCATTGTAACCCCATGTAATTGATTTGCTATGCTTGATATTTTGGCATCGGTAGAACGTAATACAGCCAACTTAAAAGAAAAAAGATGTCCAATAACAACGAAAAATATGAATAGGGGCCAATTATGTTCTTCATTGTAGAACTATGGGTTCCATTGATAGACCGATCCCTTAAGTGTATTGATGTCAGAAGTCTGCAGGAATTGGACTGTGATATTAGGTGCATTACCAGAGCAGGACATAGTGTAAATGTGTTTGGTAGAGTGATTTTTTCACTATTTTGGGAATGGTGCTGGTGCCCAAGGAATTGGGAAAAAGCGTATCGTATTTTCCTATAATTTGGAATTTTGGAAACCTTTTATTAAGTCTCAAGTGGTGGAATAGGGGACATGATACTGAATATATAGTATTTAGTTACTATTTACGTTCAATTATTGCTATATATCTGCTATTTCCCTAAGCAAGCAAGTAAATGTATGTTGTAAGATGGTCCCTAGAACAATTTTTTCTGCAATTGGGAATTTTTATCCCCTCACACCACGAAGTGGTGAGGGGATATAGGTTTTGTCCCATACATAAGTACGTACGTAAGTACGTACGTACGTACGTATGTTCACCTTTTGTCATCGCTCTAGCACTTACATTTCTCAACGGATTTTGAAATAACTTCACACAAGTGTAGGGCATGACAATATCTCGAGCAAGTTGGACTTTTAGGGTGCTGCGCCCAAGGTCAAGGTCACTGTGGCTATTTTTAGAAAAACTTTGTCAGCGCTCTAGCGCCTACATTTCTCAATGGATTTTGAAATAACTTCACACAAATGTAGGGCATGACAATATCTCAAGCAAGTTTGACTTTCAGGGTGCTGCGCCCGAGGTCAAGGTCACTGTGGCTATTTTTAGAAAAACTTTGTCATCGCTCTAGCGCCTACATTTCTCAACGGATTTTGAAATAACTTTACACAAATGTAGGGCATGACAATATCTCGAGCAAGTTCCACTTTCAGGGTGCTGCGCCCAAGGTCAGGGTCACTGTGGCTATTTTTAGAAAAACTTTGTCATCGCTCTAGCACCTACATTTCTCAAAGGATTTTGAAATAACTTTACACAAATGTAGGGCATGACAATATCTCGAGCAAGTTCGACTTTCAGGGTGCTTCGCCCAAGGCCAAGGTCACTGTGGCTATTTTTAGAGAAACTTTGTCATCACTCTAGCACCTACATTTCTCAACGGATTTTGAAGTTACTTCACGCAAATGTAGGGCATGACATTATCTCGAGCAAGTTCGACTTTAAGGGTTCTGCGCTCAAGGTCAAGGTCACTGTGGCTATTTTTAGAAAAACTTTGTCATCGCTCTAGCGCCTACATTTCTCAACGGATTTTAAAATAACTTGACACAAATGTAGGGCATGACAATATCTCGAGCAAGTTCGACTTTCAGGGTGCTGCGCCCAAGGTCAAGGTCACTGTGGCTACTTTTAGAAAAACTTTGTCAGCGATCTAGTGCCTATATTTCTCAATGGATTTTAAAATAACTTCACACAAATGTAGGGCAAGACAATATCTCGAGCAAGTTCGACTTTCAGGATGCTGCACTTAAAAGGCCAAGGTCACTGTAGCTATTTTTAGAAAAACTTTGTCATCGCTCTAGCGCCTACATTTCTCCATGGATTTTAAAATAACTTCACACAAATGTAGGGCATGACAATATCTCGAGCAAGTAGTCTTGTGTGAGGGGATTTGTATCGCCTGCGATGCCTTGTTCAACTTGCAGTTGGGAAAAAAAGATACATTTTGAATTGGGACTGGTAGTTTTTATGGGCACCACTTATGTAGAGAAAAAAATCAGTGTGGTACATATATGTTTTCAACTTTTACAGCCTAGCTGTAGAAGCTGGCAGCATCTTTATGGAGATTCAGGTAGGGTGGTTGGCTCTTTCAAGAAATTAAGCAAAGGAGATAGCGGTTAGTACCAGAATGGGTGACCTTCTTGACTTCGAGGACAGCTGAGCAAATGCTACAATCTAAAAAATTAATTTGTCTGTATTTTCACAATTTGTAAGATGTCATTTCTGGGTCATGAAGAAGAGACATACAGAAGGGTGACGACAGGTTAGAAGCAAGGGCGTTTATTAGAGCAGGGCATTTATTAGGATTCACACGGTACAAAAAATGTCTGGAATGTCCAGAGGGTACTCAAAATTGTTTGTCAGCTGGAATGTCACAGACTCAAAATTAGTTGTCAGATACCCACCTCCGCCCCCCAACCCCTCAAACTAGCTAGGAAACTTAAGGATAGTGTTTTGTAAGAGAGAGACCTACTGTAGTTTAATTTGAAGTTTTATGTATTATTTATCCGGACCCAGTAATCTTATATCTTATATTTGCTCGGATTTTAATATGTTCTGCAGATGAAAAAGTGAATCACCGGCAGGAGACGGCCATGTAGTACAAGAGTTATGTAGTACAAGAGTTCTAAGGAATTACACAAAGCCATTTCAAACAGTTCTACGTACCAATATACCATATTTATCCTAGTAAATGCCCTTGCTATAATAAACTTCAAAACTGTTACAAGCATTTCTTGAATATGCATTAGATTCGGTAAAACTTTGATTCCTATTTAAAACATTGAAGGTAGGATTGTCCATGAGAGTCACTTCTGAAACAAATTTCTCTGATGTCTGGAACAAGTTCATTCTTTATGACACTCAATGACAGTCTTTATTATTATATTAGTTCTATTGTGATGCAACATGAAAGTGCCATAGATAAACCTGGAGTGGAATGGTTTAGATAATCTACATTCTATTGGTTACAATTTCATGCCAGTGCCTGAAATGGTTGTCTTACAGGAAAGAATTTGCTCCCTCAGAGGAAGCAAATTCTTTCCTGTAAGAGGTCATCACAAAGCCATGGAATGGAGTGTAGATCACGCCTGCATGTTCATTCATTAAAATGTTTTCAACTGTGCCCATGAAACTAAGTTTTCATTATTGCAAATAAGTCAGTAATATATTCATAATTCTGCAATACTTCTTTTGCAGACAAGACAACACAGCTCATGTCGATTTTCTTTGGTTTCAAATTTAAACACCGGTGCCCTCCAGTGTTTGTTGTTCCCTGGAGTATAGCAGATAAGTTAGATTAAGGGACTGTTGCTTGACGTATGAGATTCTTTGGCTTACTGCTTTGGCTGATGGGGGGTTGTGGTTGTGGAGATTCTGGATATAGATATATGAGCATCATGGAGGTGAGCTTTTATTTGCAATTTGTTTTGTCATTGATAAGACCTATTGCTTGTCTTAAGCACTTGCAAGTCTCAAATCTACAGGGGTGAGATGACAACTATCAAATCAGACTTTACATTATATAATTATATTAGCAAGGCCATAATTATACCCCCAGCAAACGAAGTATGAGGAGGGGTATATATCTTTTGTCCGATGTCCGTTTGTCTGTCCGTCTCTTCGTAAGTTAACATTTGCTTGAAAGTTTTTGAGATCTTATATTTGCAGGTGATCATGTGATTTTCTAGGGGATCACACATTTTGGCAACAAATTTGTACAACTGATTTAGTTGAAAATGACTGAAATAATCTTGACTGGCTGTACAATCCATATGAAAAACAAGCCTATCAGTTGATTGTCGAATTTCTGACAAAAGAAAGCTAAACATACAATTTCCATCTTTAAATGATATCAAGTACATTTACAACAGTACATTCATATACTTCGAGGATTTGGTGTCACTTAGAAGGCAATGCCTTAATTTCATATCAAGTCAGAAAAACATACATACTAATACTTTTTGCCCAGTTCATGCTCAGTAAAGTTGCAACATGATGGTTCACGATCAGTCTCAATGAAAAATGCAGTTAAAGTCTGATTAAGTGGCCCAGTGTTCATACAACATGTAGTCAAATCTGTCTTGAGGGGTCATGAAGGGGCCTCACAAAAACTGGCTGCAGAGTCATGGCAGACAGGTGTACACTTAATAGAGGTTCATTGTCCCCTGGGGCACAAAAAAGTAGCCACATGTGATAGGTGACCCTTAACAGAGTTACCCTTGAGACAGGTTAGACAGCATTATTTTTTATACAATTTCATTACAACAGCAGATATTAACAGTTACTTAAAAATTTGGAGAGGTAGGCACTGATTAAATTTGATATTCACATTTGATAATCAGGCAATCAGTCACTATCTGGGGTTTGTGTCAGTCTTATGTAACAGTCCTGCAGTTGGTGCTGTCTGTTTTTAAGATACTAGGTTCAAGTCCTAGAGGACTGCATGTTAGTACTGGCACATATAACACTAAACAGCAATATCCATTTACAGAATGCATTCTAAGATAAGAATATATTCCAATCTTTAGCCATATGGTAAGATGTCTCATAGGAAAGAACATGAGAAGTAAATACTTAAGGGCTGTAAGGGAAATTACTTTTGATTTTTGATTTTGTACTAACAGTGTATCCCACTTGAAGATATTACATAAATATTTTTTTCTTCAGTTTGGTGGTTTCAAAACGTCGAAAATTGCAAGACCGCTAACATTTCTGCACTATCTGAATCGACATACCTGTAATTGCCTACATGTTAGTTATGAGAAAAAGTTCCCAGCAGTGCTCGTTTTATAGGTAGCGCCTATTTATTTCATATTAGTCATATTTCTGATTAAATCAAATTTACTAAGAAACTGCCTACTGAGGCATAAAGAACGATTTCTATATATATTAAATGCACTAATGGCCAAATTATAAAAATCATAAGTATGAACTCGTAAACCAAAAGAAACAGTGACAAATATTTCAGATACTCAGACCAGGGGTCGTATTCATGAAACATCTTAAGTCGTTGCTATGCTGTTGCTAAGGCTCAATTTCTATGAAGGAGATTCCCTACAACTATGAGATTTGCTCTGGAGGAACAATCTAAAAAGACTGTTCCTCCAGAGCAAATTTCATAGTTGTAGGGAATCTCCTTTATAGATATTTGGGCTTAGCAACAGCATAGCAACGACTTAAGTGGCTTTATGAATACGGCCCCAGGCCCCCACACAGATGTGAGATCAAGTGTTCAGTCACCCCAAGTCACTGGAAGATGAAAACAAGAAGCACAGACACGATACTTTTAAAAATTACCGACACAATAAAAATTTAAGCTGGATTAGATAAACGCATCAAAAAAGCCATTTTTGAACCTATTTCACCTGCGCAACGTCACTCGATATCACATGTCTTTGCCTTCGGACACCTAATAAATTTTTGACAAAATCCAAATTCGTTGGTTTCGATAGAACAAAGTTGTAGAGAACTCGGCGACAAGCTGAAGACACACTATATAAAAGCCACAAATACATCAGGGTGCATCCGACAAAAGAAGTCGGGGGTCATTCATCATTTTTTTTAAATAGGTTAATTTTATGATGCATATGTAATTTATTCAAAGTAATGCCCGGTTTATCAAAGGGCATTTTGTCATAGGGATTGAGCCTTAAGTATGAGTCATTTGATTCGATTTGCTGTCCATAACATTGTATGACGATAAGGTGTCTATAACCCTACAGTGTGGACAAATCTAGTTTTGGACAAAAGTAAATAAGAAAATTCTCAGGAACTGACATAATTCAATCCCCAATCCCATATCACACCCAGGACATCGTGAAGGAGGACAATAACACAAAATTAGTCACCACAAAGGACATCACCGGCGTCAGCCGTGTGAATAGCCATTTTCCATGTTGATGGTCACCAGGCTAGCAGCATCGACAGCAGAGTTAGAGAAAAGAACGCAGGCCTTTGAGATGAAATGCTACCGAAGAGTACTGAACATTTCGTACAAGGACCATGTAACCCATGAGGAGGTTCGCAGAAAGATCCAAGCAGTCATATTCTGCTTTGGTACATCAGACACGTAGTTGTTCGGTTTGCGTGGACACTAAGAACAATTTATACGAAAAAGTCCATTTTTAATATAAGGCACCTAATTTGAACTTAATCAGCTTGATATCTCTGATCGAACACCGAGTAATGCAGCATTTGCTCTGGGTGAACACTCTATGCAAAGTAGCGTAAAAAGGTAGAAATAGGTCAAGTTGTACGTCCCACTCAAGACATCAAAAACCTGTCAATTTTGTCGGTTCCTGTTCATTGCCATATTATCTACTCATGGTACGGCAAACATTAATGGATAAACAGTAGCACTGAAAACTCAGCCATCACATTTCAACTAAACTAAGCTCTGGTTTAAATCAGTTTATGAATGAAATGCTTTTTTCCATAGGAAATAATATGACGGTAAAAATGCTTCACTTCGTTCTAAATGAGTTTAATTATGTTTTCACCCGTAATTATATGGTAATACCATAATAATTACACATCTTATACTTTAAATCCATTTTGCATACACAAACTGTGAGATTTCATTATCGTATGTCTAAGACTGTCTGAGCCTTTCTTAATGCTTTAGACAGACATATTATTGTCAATGGACTTACCTCTCAGTTTCTCGGTTAAAAATCAAGGTCAATACCATAAGAAATAAACATAAAACCAGAAGTAATATTTATTTATTCCAAACTGCGACATGTTTCATACTAACCATCCATAATGGCATGATATTAATTGAAAATAATCTACAAGTACATAATGCTCAGAATGTTGACAACAAAAGTGTGTAATTATTAAAATTTATCGCCAAGAAGAAGGAATATTTAGAGTTTAAAACTGATGCACCTTGGCAGCATGGAACACTCCATAGAAATATAAATAACAAAATTACTTTAACTGAGTTTGTTTATGACAAGTAATCAAATGTACGACACTAGCCACACCGTCTAACAACGGCTCAGGCTTAATTACTCTAAATGAACTTAGTCACGTGATTTCGGGTAGTAAGAATCAAAACTTTAGAATCAGCTTGGACCAATTTTAAATGTCTGTTTATAGTGCAGATGGCAAACGTTAATTATTATTATGATTATAACAGAAAGTAGATAAACAGACAAAGATCAGAAGCCGATGCAATCGTGTACTTCACCCTGTCCTAAGCACCAAATATATGTTGGTACAAAGACAACTAGTAATGGCAATGAGGGTGAGATAAAACAAATCTAAATTGCATCAAAAGTGCTTCTATAAAATCTTATTAATGTAAAGATAATTATGTAAATTTATTTCACCCTGTTTCCGGAAGCAGTATGATAGACATTTTTGTGTTTACTATAACCTTATGCTTCTACTTGTTGCAATATCTTGGCTATAAAACCTTTGTGTATCTCTTACTATCATAGTTCATTATTCTATGCTAAGCCTGTCTGATCCTTACGTTATTGCCAGTCACATAGACTGCACTGTCAAAGAAATAATATCATGGAAAAACTTCGACTCATTTATGTCTAATGGACTCGGCTATCCTTATAAATTGAATAAGTCAACTACATCATTATTAGATTGGGTTAATTGACCAATTAGTTTATTATAGATTTACTCCCTTGATAATAATAATAAAAATGATTTGATTTAATATTTCAAGCAATACCTCCGACATGGTCTAACTATACATTTGAAATAGAAATGCGTGATAAAAGTGACTTTTAATAAACAATAAGATAAATTTTTAAACGATCGCAGACCGCGCTCGAAATCGCATTAATATACAAAAATAATTTATTCACACATCACAATTACCTGCACGAATAAGACAAATACCTGTACACGATCATATGACTCATGGTCAAAATCGATATTCTCACAGGCCGTGAGGAAATAGGTAATTTGCGTTTTGATTTGAAGATTATTTTTCATTCCATATTTAACGCAAAAACATGCATTTTCTGAAAATTTGTACGGTGAATTATGAGACTATTACATATTGTCTTACGAAATTTGTGTTAAAATATTTGTATCTGAAAACATAAAATAAACGAGGGAAACAATCTTTAATGCGATTGTGTTTTTTTTTTTTTTTTCTGAAACTGCTGGTTATTTTTGGAAACAGTGAAAATCCTAATCAGAGGCCGCGTTCTGCAGCATGTGTTCCTGGTCTGTCCTGTTTGCCTAAGTCCTTTTATGAAACACTATGCACCAATTTATTCATGTAAATATTGCGAAAGAAACTGCGATTATCCAGTTGAGATGACCAAACTAAGAACAAAGAGACATAAACTTTATCAATTCTGAGGTTAAAACTATAAGATAAAAAAGTATAACACAATGTATTTAATATTCATGCAATACTATACGACATAATTGTTGCAATTCAATGGTCGGAAATCCTAAGTAATGCAGTCAATTAGAAGCAGCTGATTCTTTATTCCAAAAATTGCTAACTAGGAATCTACAGGGTATATCCATATGAAACTTGCGAAACAAGATGATATATATTATTTAGCTCTTTTAGAGCACTGTTACAGCCCCATGGAGATATGGAACTATTTACAACAGAAACGATTGCCTCATGATATGCCATTTCTTTCATCGTAAATAGAAGGGTTCATCACGAAAGAAAGTTTAGACACCATAACATTTGTTTCAAAATTTGTCTGACTGTGTTGTTAGTTTTATATTGTATAATCTAGAACTTCGCGGAAGTTGTTCAAAGATTAAAGCTGTATTTTGAATTATTGAGACGGTGCTGAAGATGTACTTATCCAGAGGCTACACTGGACCCCATTTGGCCCTAATTCATTTTGCCTTGACTCCAGCTTATGGATCCAAATTGCTAACCCTCAACGGCTTGTCTGAAGCACAAACTTATTTTCAATAAAAAAACGAGTATGCATGCTACTTTAATTTGTTCAATTTCGACGTTGATATAGTATCTGGGCTAATATCAAAGTAATGTTTAAACAACCATTTGGCTTAAGCTGATAAGTCGTCCCATTATACAAATATTGTAAGAAGGCCGGACGAGAAGGTTATTATCAAACTACACGATGGCAGATTTCTCCCATTAATCTGTAAGTGTGAGAGTCTCATCAAGACAGGGAAAAGAACATTTTAGTGAAAACAAGATCATTCAAATATATACAGACGTGTAAAAATGTTTGCCAGAAGGAACTTCTTATAATAAGCATAGGTGTTTGATTAGGAACAATCAGTCTGCCATTTAAACAGAGGGCATCTCTATGAGTTTGTAGCAGTATAATCTAAGTACACGACTAATGCATCATGTTACCCATTTTATATTATATGAAACTATTCCGTTGCTAAGATTGACATTCGGGATTGTATATCTGCCATCTATTAACAGAGCTTGATTGATGCAAAATATTTCTGTCTGCAGCTTCATTAGTCAAAAGCATCGATATCTGCATAATCGTTTTAAGATATTGATTATTTCCTCAATAAATAACAAAGAAACTGACACTGCTACATTAACAGCGAATTTGATATAGTTGTTCATCAACATCTGAGCATGCAGGTTACGCAAACAAAGATGCCTTATTCCTCAGTCTAGAAGCGAGACGAAATAAAAGTGTTGCTGACTGAATCAAAAAAAAGATCATTGTAAAAGAACTTTGCTACCCCTAACCGGCTCCAACCGAAAGTCCAGTAAACCTAGTTTAAGCCCACTCCCCCACCCCAGTTTTCTAGTGCTGAAAGTTCTCGTATGTGCTCTTTGTAGCCGTTATAGATTTTTATTGGAACGGTAGGAGTAA
Source organism: Ctena decussata (assembly GCA_963989385.1). Classification (NCBI taxonomy): domain Eukaryota; kingdom Metazoa; phylum Mollusca; class Bivalvia; order Lucinida; family Lucinidae; genus Ctena; species Ctena decussata. The sequence goes on along the minus strand of OZ022502.1, from coordinate 961,490 downwards.
GTTAAGGGGGAGAATTCAACCAGTTTACAAAGCTCAAACCCTCACCATAGCGTCTTTCGTGAATTATAATTATGTGAAAATTCACAAAACAACGAAAGCATGAGATACATAAAACACGAAACAGACCTGTTTCACATGTGTATGATTTTTCCATTTTCAGCTACCTACTTTATAAACAGAAATGTATTTACCTTACATGCTTATTTAGTTTTGTTAACGTGCCATAATTTGACATAAACTGTTGTATTGCGTATTGTGTTTTCTTGTGGGGATGCCCGCATCGATTTGACCCAAACTTGATATTAGGCATTCTTGCATCAATGTCTCTCAAGATTGCGAATAAAACTATGCTCCGATTCATAATGCTTTCATCGCAGTTTATGGTCACCATGTTTTTATTTCATTTTCGAACTAGATATGAAACCTATAGGTCCTAGCTAGGAATTTTAGTAAATGTCAGATCCAGCTTTAGAGACATATTCAATAACACCAGTCAGTTTTGTAAACAGCATAGTTATTATGTGGCGAGACAAAGTTGGCATAAATACCATGTCATCTGACAGTTTTAGGCACCCACATGGCTGTCAAAGCCAGTGAAAAGGTTAAACTAGGTTAAACTAGGGGAGAGTCGGGTAACTTCGGACAGTGGGTAAATTCGGACAGTGACATTTTGTCCTGCATATGTCAGTTGTTTGGAACTAAAACAAAAAAAAATAACAGGCTAAACAGTGAAAATTCTGATGACCGTCTAATCTGGATTTTCACTGATGGCAATGGTGTGTCCGAAATTACCCCCCTGTCCAAAGTTGCCCGATTCTACCCTAATGTAAAATCAAGTGTCCCCGAAAATTAGTATATTTCGAGGACAGTAGAATTTTTTCTGAACCAAAATCGTTTGATATATTTGTCTTCCGACAATTATACAATTCTTTCATGGTTCCTGTACCTGTAAATATTTTAATCCTTGTCGGACTGTTTGGATTGTCAAACGGTATAATATTTATCGTATTATAGCTACAAACGCCTCTTCACATGAAAATGTCAGGCATACAAGATGATTAAACCAGTTCATTTCCTGAATTGTAAAATCTCGGCTGAGAGAAATATTCCAAAATAAACGTTCATCTTATAACCAGTGGTTTCTGTTTAGCTGCAGATTATGCTCAAAAATGATATATCAAACAGAACTTTTAATAGAAAACAATCGCTATCTAACCAGTTTAGAAATTTATATGAACCAAAACTGAGTGTACTAAACTGCAAAACTGCTATAGATCTAGTAAATCATCCGCAAACGAAGTCATTTTAGGAAAATCAAAGAGAAAAACGCGGCGTTTAAGTAGTTCTATACTTAATATAACACTTGCTCAGAAAACTACAATAAATTTTCGTGGATTCAAAAGTTGATGGCTACTCTACTTATTGTTGATCAGCTTTTCAATAAAGACTTTCTTGCTTTAGACAAGACAAATATTTTCAGTCCATTTCAAACATGTCTAATGTATCTTAAGTATTTTTGCAGCTTTTCACTTAGCATTTCATTTTGTTTTGTGATTTGATATAGAAATTCGTTACAATAGACAAATATATGACTTCTGCATTTTATATGGCTGTTGATGTCTGTTGTATTGACGGACAGTTAGACTACATTGGAGGCCGCCATTTTGGACAATATCTTTTTTTTTCTTCATGAATTGAAACCAAGCTAACACAATCTCGCAACATTGCTGGAACTTATTTCGGAAATAAATGTGACAGCCTCACTGAAACTGTATGCTTTTTTTCATAACCACGGTATAGGATGAAAAAAAACAGATACCGTAAAATGAAAACACTTCATATGTTTCCTATTATCATTTTGGTGTAGATGCAGCATTGTTGTCTTTGCAATACAGTTCTAACATCTAAATGATCATTCGTTTTTCGTGTGGGCATACCAATTCACGTTGGTTCCATAAGAGCCTTTTGACAGGGATGAAAAGGAAATAGAACGAACTATGCGCAAGTTCGTCATCCTTTACCTGATACGAAGACATTTTTGAAATAAACACAGATGTGTGATAAAATATGGCATAAAAGCAAACTTTAACTTTGCAATACTTGGTTTTCTTACAATAAAGATATGCAAAGATAAGCAACAATATATGCGGCTTTGAGCCGACAAGAGTTTGCATTACAAAAACTTTAAAGAACATTTCATTTTATCTCTTCGTTCCTGCAATAAACTTAAAATAAGAGTACAGTTCGTTCTTAGCAATAAATAACAGTATTTGTAGACTATTATTCGTAGCAACAGTTCCAAGCCATTAATGACATAGAAGTTTCCAGTATTAACAAATATTGTACGTATTTGGATCATACTAACTTCTCAAACACCAAATTGATTGCTTGTTGTGACAAAATAAGTGTTTGTATCTTGTCTGTGACACTGCAAGTATTTGTTATTTATAACTATCGATACGTCACAGGAGTCATAAAATGACGAAATGTATATCTAGGATACACGAACTTCGGAAACTCAGATCAGCCTACGGATCTTCGAAGCCTGGTCAGAAACTTACCTGGTCAAATAAATATTCCGTGAAAGCCGCGGCGCAGGACATGTGCTCTGACCAACCTTCGTATAAATGGAACCTGATAATTGTCGTAGCATCCGGTACACTGTACAATGAACTACGGCCAAACGACAAACAACCATTGCTTATTATAACATTAATTCATTTATAATAATATCATCCTAAAGTTTCAGAGTATGAAGAAAAATTAATATTCTGAAACAAAAACAACAAAAAGAAAGAAAATAAGATGTTGATGTAAAAATATAGAAAATGAGATATTAATATTAAACTTATGTCAAATTCGCCAAATAACCGATAGGTTATAGTAGACGAATAACTGGTATAAAGTATACAAATACATAAGTCTCTAACTGAACTGATGTAGAAATAGGTGTTTTAAAAAGGTGTCTGCAGTTTGGTATTACACTGCTTTAAACGTTCATCAAAGTGGCTGAAAACTAAATAAATAAGGCAATAGATTCGTAGCGGCAGAAACGTGTGTCATTGCATGAATGCGATATCATCATGAGTAAGAATCTGTTGCCAAGGAAAAATAATACAACTATGTGCGGTATCTTAAAATAAATTGACATAGATACGGTCACCATAAGGAAAGGCACAGCTCAGCCAAAGACACCGGAACTGGAAGAACTGTGAAAGAAATATCGTACAAATGAGTTTGCACTAGCACACAAATTTGATCGAATAATAAAAGTGTCAATACCGAATTTATTGCGTCATACGAGTAAGTGCATGATTGTATTTAAGTCACGAATCCTTCAATTGTGTATCAGGGCAGATTTTAGCCGGCAACAGACAGACCTCGCATTATATGCATTTTAGCTCGCCTGAACGAAAGTTCAGGAAGAGCTATTGTTGTCACCACAGCGTCGGCATCGGCGTCCACGTCCGCGTCCGCGTCCGCGTCCGCGTCGGCGTTCGAATTGGATGTTTTGGTTAAAGTTTTTTAAAGGCCTATATCTCCTTAACCCATGGATGTATTCTTTTGATACTTGCACTGTAGTTAGATATTGGTCCAAAGTTTAATAGGGTACCACCCCCACCCCACTCAGTGACCTTGATGTCAAGGTCATGGACTTAGAAAATTGGGAGTTTTTTTGGACTGGATGTTTTGGTTAAAGTTTTATAAAGCCCAATATCTCCTTAACCCATGGATGGATTCCTTTAATACTTGCACTGAAGTTAGATATTGGTCTAAAGTTTTTGAAGGTACTACCCCCACCCCTCAGTGACCTTGAGGTCAAGGTCATGGTCTTAGAAAATTGTCTTTTTATTGATTGGATGTTTTGGTTAAAGTTTTTTAAAGACACATATCTCCTGAACCCGTAGATGAATTCTTTTTATATTTGCACAGTAGTTAGAGCTACAGAGTACTACCCCAACCCCGCTCAGTGACCTTGATGTCAAGGTCAGGGACTTAGGAAATTTTGGTCTTTATTAAAGTTTTGTAATTGCATACTGATTCATAATGCTTTGCAGAGATTTAGTTTATACTTGAACTGATGTTAGACACTTTTTTGAGATTTTATAAAACACCTTAAACTTAACCCACTGGATGACCTTGAACTTAGAATTTTGTCTTAATGATTTTGGGTAAAGTTTTATATTTATGAAGACATAATTTCACTGCACAGTGCCACGATGATGGACTCAGTTGATACTAATACTTTGACTGATGTTAGATAATGGTACATCCTACATCCTAGCCTCTCTCTCCCTCCCCCCCGCTCAACACCCCCGCCCCCCCCCACCCCCTCCCTCTCTCAATTTTTTTATCTCAAGCTCATGGACTTTGAAATTTTATTTCAATTTTTTTATTTTAATTTTTGTTTGTAAATGTGATTTTATTTTTGGACATGCTTGCCTGAAGTTTTATGCATAGCAGTCCTTCCACCATAGCGGCTATGTGATGGGCAAGCACCAATTCAGGCGAGCTATGCTGTCAGGCAACAGCTCTTGTTGATGAAGTGCACGAGACACAAACCCGCAAACTTTAGGTCAGAGACCTCTGATCTAAATTCGCGAGCGCACGCTTTCCCAACCGTTTCATCTAAACTACTATGGCAAGAAATACAGACATGCAGTGAGAACTTGCATTAAGACAAAACAATCCAAACCTCTGCTCGGATTCATATTTCAGTGACAACAAAAAGTGGTTTATCTTGATTTCATCGATTTCTTTAGTTGGATTAAATTCACATTGGTCGACTTCTCGAGAAATTTTAAAACCTACAACAGTTTTGTTTCTTTAGATATAAAAAGACCAATTACCCAGAAGAATTAAAACCTTAAATAGTTCCTTCAAGAGCAGAGAAAATATTCAAAAGAAGGAACATGGGCCATACTTCGAAGGTTTGGCTATTCAAGCCTCATCAGTGACCCTGACAATATCTGGTTAGATAAAAGTAAACTGTAATTAAATCATCGATTCAAAGACTGATTAATACCAAAAAGGGTCCCCGTATCAAACAAAGTATAATCTGATTTAGGTACAAACTGAACGGGTATTCAATATTGCCCGAGAAAGTTCAAGACACCAGAAATTTCTATGAACACAGCAGAACCCAAGGCAAGGCTTACGCATACCTAACACCGGTTTTACCCCTCAAGTATTTTTTTACCCTTCAAGGCGGGGCGTCTGTGTTGATTTACTATTATTTCATTGTTTGTCTTTTTTCTATTAGTATTTGACTTTCTGTAAATTATTTAGGATATATTTTTTTTATTTCATGAGGTATATTTCACACTATAACGCTTAAATTTTAATCTTGCTTGGAGAAAGCTGGCCTCTTGGGATCGATCCATTTTCTTTTCTTTGTATGTTGTATTTATTTGTTTCTTTTTCCATTTGGTGTTTTGAGCAGGATGTGGAAATTGTGCCGGCTCCTGATCATTACCTTCTCGGCGTTTTAGCTTAGAAACAAAGAAACTGAAATAACGTACAGTTGTAGAACATGTGCTTAGAACTGGTAGCTCTGAGTCATTTGAGATCTTAAAGCAAATGAATAGAAATTTTTACACGCCTGTAAAACCGGTTTAAGCTAAGCCCCCGCCCTCCCACGCACCCCCCCCCCCCCCCCCCCTGCCCCAAGTAGTTTGTAACAAACCATTCCAAAGCGCAGCTCTAGTATCATTGTCACTATTTGTTGTGTTTTTTTTTTTCAAGTCTGAGACATTTTGCATATCATTTAGAATAACCTTACCTCTATATTTTTTTTTTGTGAGGTAATTTTCACAGGACACCTAAATTTCAATTCACCTGTCTTATAATGATCTGATATAGAATTATTACAGCAGCGTGATTCCAGTTAAAACCCAAAAAATTGTCTTAACTGTTTTTTTTTTTCTTGTAAAAGATGGAACCCTTTGAGCAGTAAAGTATTATACAATAGTGAATGCCTAAGCTGAACACTGTATTGTTACGCCACCGAGTGGCTCTCAGTGTTAACCAGATGTAATGCATAAGGAGGAAAAATGTGCGCTGAATTAGTGGTTTATTCAATAAGCAATTATTTGAAACATCATATGACAACAAAATTAGCCCATACTCTATAGTACATCAATGAGTGTGGCTCGGAGAGGTATTTTCGTTGCCTGACGAGACCTGCCCGTCATCATTTTTTTCTTTCTAACGTTTTGGGTTCAGGAAAACTTAGGAAGTAAACTAAAGAAACGCGCTTCTGTGCCACTAAATTTGGTCCAGGTACTTTTCAACCTAATAGTATTATCAGTAGCAATACTACAATTTCAATTCTAAAATAAGATCTTTTTAAAATATGCCTACTGATCCAAAAGACCGACTATTAACTATCTTGTTGTTTCTTTTTGAATAAAAAATGAACAATATTTACATATCATACGATAAAAAATATCACAAATTTGAGAAGATTGCTTTATAAAAATACCGTTATTTATATAATTTATCACTACTCTTCCTGAAATTGTTTTGGTATCAAGGCATCTCAATTACTTTTCTTATATCCTTATTCACATGCCACATGTAAATACTGTTCCAACACCCACATAAAAAAGACGAGATTGTATTTAAGTCACGAATCCTTCAATCCAGTTTAAAGTATTTCATACCACGCATTACCACTTTAGACTTTGACACCGAAAGTAAGGCAAGTTCACTGTCTTCTAAAGTACGCATCATTATCCGCAATAGTTTGGGGCAAATTTCAGAAAGAATCGTAGCAGTATTATTGTAGTTGCCTGGCTTCAGTTTATTAACCAGTCCATGATTGTGTCACACACATGTCGTCAGCCTGTTGATTGCTTGTTTTGACTGCGCGATGTCGTCTGTACTTTTATTGGAATTTGTTTACTAACATCCAGTAAATTATTCGTATCAGCACATAAACTTTCAAAATACTTAAAAAAAAAGATAGGAAACGCAACAATCACAGGTCATAGAATGCATACAGCACCAAGAGACACAAAATAATTTCACAATTATTAGTGTTTTGTATTTTATTCAAAATATTTTCTTATTTAAGGCAAAATATTGATCACATACATTATATTATGTCGATTTTAATAAAGCGCGTTTCGGGTAATGTGATCAAGAAAATCAGACCAAGTGTAGAAGTGACGGGCTCAGCTTTTCTGGAATCTTTACAGTATTATTTCACACAGGGTTGGTTTACGTCGACATTTGAGCCGCGACACGAGAAAACCAACAAAGTGGTTGTGCGCCCAGCGCAGACACAGATCAGCCTGGGCATCCGCTCAGTCTGATCAGACTCTTCGCTTAGCGCTTAAAGAGTAGTGAAGGGTCTAAGCTACCTTCATGCGGACAGCGAAGACTCTGATCAGACTGGGCGAATCCCCAGGCTGATCTGAGTCTGCGCTTGGCGCACAAGCAGTTTGTTGGTTTTCTCGTGTAGCGGCTCAGTTAATCTCAACGTAAATGGAGAAACTTTCCTGCAAGTACCACTGCGTCAAATAAAAAAAAACAGTAGGCCGATTATAAAAGCGAGCTCAAAAATTAAAATTAAATTTTCAACGTTTACAATTGATCATTACAATTAAAATTACTTCAGCCGACTTTCTATATCGACCTTCTGTACCACAACTCGCCAAACGCCGGTAAACAGATGACACTATGCGTAAATCTGCTCGTGTTATCCACTCGATGTGACACAGATAAATTTACCTTAGGAAGAGTGGATATATATTACACAATATAACCTGTTAATAAATATGATTATGATTTTATCTGTTTTCGATTTTAAACAAAACGAAACAGAATGCAGAATGGGCAGCTATTCAGATGACCTCACTGCAAGTAAGAGTCCAAAGACAATCGGACCTAACAACATGTACTATTAAGGGGCCAGAACAGATGTACCGCCTTGGAACGGTCAGCAGAATATTACTGGGTGATTGGGGCTTCAATTACTTTTACTGGGTCCAAACCAGTCTTGACAGAAGTCTTAACAGAGGTCTTTATAGAGGTCTTAACAGAATTTCTATTTTGTGTTTTGATTAAAAACTTCATTTGCTATTTTCACTTAAAAGCCAAACAAAATATTAGTATTCAAGAAAGATCACAACCACACTTCACTCTTGAAAACAGACACACTCAGTTAGACAAAGACAAGCAACATACTTATGAAACCCATGAAGTAAACATAAAACATATAAAAATCTATATCTACATATTTTCTGTCACAAAAGATATAGAGAGAGATTGAGACAAATCTTGACTGTAAGGTGCAATTTCATTGTCATGGTTTATTATGGTACGATTGCCTAGAGAAAAGTGTCATCATTCGCGAGTTGTTTATGCGTTTTCATATATAAATACTATATAGACATCGCTACGGCAGATGAACTTTACAGCTGACTGTTCTCGTTCATCAGTAAAGACAATATCCTCACTGTCTATCTAATAATCTACAAAAAAGGCATCAATGTTGTGATCATAAACTACGACAAAGCTTCCATGAGACACAGTTTGACAAAAGATGGCCACATTATTTCCTGTTACTATCTTCCAGAACAGGATAAAAGCTTTCTTCATTGCAAAACATCAGGAGAGAAAGACTGCTTTCCATTAAGAAAAAACTATAAAACTAATAAAACAGTAAGACGGTGTCCGTTTTAGTCGTGGAACTCTCTACAAAGTGAACATAAGTGGACATACAAAGGAACATAATAAAAGGAAACAAACACTTGCCGTTGTTTATGAGTTTATTACCCCAAGCGACATGGACATTACAATGTGTCTTTTGTATTTGCTTAGTTCTACTTATTTGCTTAAGAAAGAAATGAATCTGAATCATAGACGTAGCTCCCCATTTCAAAGAAATTATTTCAGAAGCGTTTTTTCTATTGATTGAATACACCAAGCAAATATACAAAAATGCACAACTCTGATACAATATAATTCCACATCCCAACCACAACTTTAAATTGGACTAGAATTTTACAGTACCTGAAAGCACTTATTGTAAATTATAAACGTATCCATACCAAATTTAGTGCGACAGACGCGCGTTTCTGTATTTAACTTCTTCAGTTTCGATAAGCCCCAAAAGTTTGAAAGAAAAGAGATGATGCGCAGGTCTCGGCAAGCAACAAGCATCCCTCTCCGAGACACACTTACTGTCGCATTCCGAGAGACACATTAGCTGCAGACATCAGGTAAGAGACACCTACGTATTAACACGCGAGCGCAGGCGTCCCCCATCGAGCCACCTCAACCCCTATTCCTCAAGAAAAGCGACAGACAAGGGCATCAGGAAAGAGATGTCCGATGCTGCAAGAACCCGCATTAAGCCAAAAGAACTCGTAAGAATGGAAGCCAAACGCCGCTAAGAGTCATGTCGCCATGACAAGTCAGTCTTAGTTATGGAATAATTTTGATTTAGAAATATAACCAGATATACATCGAATGTAATAAGGTACTTTAAATCAGTATTTAAGTAGTGACTCCAATGCCAGAGAATCAGAATCAACACTGAAACACTGACTAACTGGGTTGATGATATCCTCGGGGACAAATTGTCCACCAGCAGTGATATCGGTCCAGCGGTTCTGCATTATAAACGTATCCATACCAAATTAAGTGAGACAGACGCGTGTTTCTGTATTTAACTGCTTCAGTGCCACCAAGCCCCAAAAGCTTTAAAGAACACATGTGCGATAACAATTTCCCATACCAAGCTAGCTTCAGCAGTCAGCAATCAAAATAATAATAAATGTTTATACAATAACGGAAATGAAAAAACGGGCATGGTCAGTTATTAATCTATTTGGGGCTTACAAGTCCGACAACAACCTTTGATGTAGAAAGTGAGATTCTGGCATTGGCCCGTTAACCGAAGTCAGAACTAAGTACTACGACGATAACGGAAATGAAAAACGGGCATGGTCAGTTATAAATCTATTTGGGGCTTACAAGTCCAACAACAACCTTTGATGAAGAAAGTGAGATTCTGGCATTGGCCCGTTAATCGAAGTCAGAACTAAGTACTATGACAAGAAATAACTACTTGGTCATGCGTACGCGTCTGGCTGTATAGCAACAAAATAAAAAAAACGCCATCAGAGGAGATGGCAAATCCCCCGACCGAAGGCCCCTTGCGCTTTGATAAACAGGGTGCACTTCAAAACAAATATAAGTAATAAATTGCCATTCTTTTATGCTTCTGATTGACATTATCTGTTGAACAGATGCATGATTATCTAACACTCAGGTCAAAACAGTATGCCAGACCGCTAAAAAGTGGTAAAATCTCACACGCACACCATGTACACAATGTATAGCATATGATACACACAACATTTCAAAATATGTGAATAACTTCTAAAGTACAAGCCCAACAAATCTAATTTTGAGTTCTCTAGTAAGTGACTTTGGACAAAGAATCCAAATCTGGATTTTTTTTTTGTGTGTGTGGGGGGGGGGGGGGGGGTACGAAGGGGTCACAGAGAGCTAGGAACATAATAAGATATCATGGATTGATCATCAAGATTCTAAAAGTTATAAGAGTATTAAAATTATGGAGCAAGCCAGCGTTATACAGCTATAAAGCAGAGAGAGCTAACTGCAGCTCAAAATTCCAAAGGGAAAAAAACTCGTAGAGTTGTCATTCATCTATCAGACAAATTTTCATGACCTGTTGTACATATCTGTCAAGTATCATAAAAATATTTCAAAGGGTATTCAAGTTATGGATCAAACACAAAATCACAGCTAAAAACATCAAAGGGAAATAACTCAAAAATTCAGAAAGCAAGAGTTGTAATTCTTGTTCGCGAAACATTGTCATTGTCATGGTCTGATCTACATATCTGTCAAGTAGCATAAAAATATTTCAAAAGGTATTCAAGTTTGTTGTTGGTTATAGAGCGGACACGAATTCACACATAAAACCATCAAGCGGAAATAGCTCAAAAGTAAGAAAGCAAGAGTTGTCATTCTTGTTCGGGACAATCGTCATATCCTGTTCTACATATCTGTCAAGTATCATGAAAAGATTTCAAAAGGTATACAAGCTATAGAATGGACACGAAATCACACCTAAAGTCATCAAGGGGAAATAACTCAAAAAAGTAAGAAAGCATGAGTTGTCATTCGTAATAGCGACACATTGTCATGACATGTTTTACATATCTGTGCAGTAGCATAGGAATATTTCAAAAGGTGTTCAAAGTATGGAGCGGACATGAAATTACACCTAAAACCATTAAGGGAGAATAACTCTAAAAGTCAGAAAGCAAGAGTTGTCATTCTCGTTCGCGACACATTGCCATGACCTGTTCTACATATCTGTAAAGTATCATGAAAATATTTCAAAGTGTATTTAAGATACAGAGCGGACACGAATTTGCCAAAAAATCACGAAAGGTGAGATAACTCAAACAGTATAATAGCAAAAGTTACCATTCTTGTACGCGGCACATCATTATGAACTTTTCTACATAACTGTGAAGTTTCATGAAACTATTCCAAAGGGTATTCAAGATATAGAGCGGACAAGAAAATGTTTACGGACGGACGGACGGACGCCAGGCTCATTGGTATATCTCCCGACTTTTCGGTCGGGGGATAAAAAGGAATTGATAAAATATGTTAAAGGTCGCTTTTTGTGATTCCAATGTTGCGACTTTCATTTGGAATAGCTGAAGAACCTCCGTTTAGAACCCCCGTTTACAGTGGTCAAGCCAATCTTAAACCAAAGACCAGAAAATACAAACGACTCTTTGATGCAATATCAGGGAGACGTTTTACGGCCGTCTTACAATATTTAACACTACATAATAGTTAAATATGAATAGGTTCTGGAATGATTTTATATATAAACCGATGCAGTAAAAAAGAGCATAAATAACGGTCTGTTTATTCTCTACTTCTTATTCTTATTTCTAACAATTATATTAATTTTCGTTTTGTTTTGAACAAAAAAAAATATCTGATATTGAGACTAATTTTAAGTTTTTTTCTCAGAAGCAATACATTTAAATCCTTAGTACGCTCCTTCAATTGTAAAATAACAGGATGTGAGAAGCGTTTGCTACTACATAATGGCAAACATACACTTTCAATTCCAGGACTTTACTCAATTAGAGTTGGTACATTGTAAGCGGAAATAACTTTTTTGCCTTCCTTTCCATTTGGGATGAATACCAACGGAAATAATTTACTGCCTTTCGAGCCTAAGTATCCTTTGAGTGTTAGTTTCATATTGGCTAAAAGCGTTTTGCCATGCGATGAAGCAAACATGAGGTTACAACAGGCTTGTCCTTTTGTTAAATGGCAGAAAAAACACTGAGGAGTATTGATACACATTTATGAAGCAATACCAGCATGATAGAGCAGCTCCTTGCATGACTAGCCTGATGTCATACAAGGTTGGCAATTTAAAATGATGTTGCATTTTAAATCAATAATATCGCAAAAACAGAGAGATGAATAATAAAAAACCAACATATACAGCTCACAAAAAGTAGGGGATATTTTGACATAGTAAATAATAATGGCTTGGTTAGATTATTATTGTATATCGATAGAGCACTAATCAAGTGACAATATTCAACTAAAACAGAATCAGTCACAGAAGGTCATGTGAACTAGAGCAACACATAAAGGACATTAGGGTCTACATTTCAATTTAGCATTGGCGAAAGAATCTGTTCGACCCTAAGATTTTGTATTTTTTTTCATTCTTCATAACTTTCCAAACTGAAAACATCCATTTTGGAAGGATTTATTGCGTTATTTAAGGTGAAGGACCCTTGTTAATGTCATCATCGGTGAGACAATCCGCCACACAATGGTATCGTTTACGCCTACCATTTTGTTCTGTAGTAAAGCCGCATGAAAAAAGTATCTGCATCTTGTTAATTGAGGCATTAAGTGTCTGTCTTAATACAGTTTGTATAAAAATGATAAGTTTTTCCTGTGCTGGATTCACGCGAAATTTTGGTGTCGACCTTTCGTCCACTTTCAATTTTCTCTAGGTCACGTGACAAGCTTAAACGTATAAATATTCCTATTGAAGTATCTATGAATATTTGTTTTATGAATTGTAACAGCAAAATTTTCATCTACTTAATTTTCTTAATTATGTCTTTCAAAATGTCTTAATATCCCTTATTTATTTTTAGCAGTATATAAATCAACTTATACTGCTCACAAAACGTACGTGCTATTATGACTTAGAAATAAAAAATAATAATAATGGCTGGGTTAGATTATTATTGTAAATTAATAGCGCATTATTCAAGTGAAAATATTCAGCTAAAACGGAAACAGTCACAGCCAGCCACGTGACCTAGAGCAACATATAAAGGTCTTTGGGGTCTACACATCTATTTCTCATTGGCGAAAACATTCTTTTGGACCCTAAAATTCTGTGACTATTTAAATTCATAATTTTTCAAATTGAAAACATTCACTTTGGTAGGCTTTATTGCGTTATTTAAGGCGAAGGGCCTTTGCTAATGTCAACATCGGTGAGACAATCCCCCCACACAATAGTATCGTTTACGCCTACCTTCTTGTCCTACGATAAAATTGCATGAAAAAAGTATCGGTATGTTGTTAACTGGGGCATTATGCGTCTGTCTTAATAAAGTTTGCATAAAAATGATTGGTCATTACTGTGCTGGATTCATGCGAAATTTGGGTGTCGACCCTTTGTCCACTTCCAATTTACTATATGTAATGTGACAAACTTAAACGTATCAATATTCATATTGAAGGTCTGTATTAATATCAAATGTTATGAATTATGACAGTTTGATCTCCAGCTACTTATTTTTCTCACTTCTGTGTTCTGAAATGTCTTAATATCCCTTATTTTGAGCAGTATAGAGAATTCGAAGAATTCTTCAGAACAATTATAACTTCTGTTTGATTTTATTTAAAGCATTATATTTAGCATGCATAAATGGAGTACAATCAGATGACATATCATGCCCTCGAAATAAAATTATGAGTATGTAAATACGTCGCATAAATACGTTTATTGGTTTCTCAGCACGGTGTGAACTATTGTTTAAACTGTGGCATGATTGCAGTGCAAAAATATTTGTAAACTTGTCAAGCTGTCCTTAGCAAAAGACATTTGCACTTCGCGAAACATGGCTATCAGTTAAATCTGGGTGATATATTTCCTCTGTAATCATGACAGCTTACGTTTCCTCAGCTATATTTAGATAGCTTCTTTAGTAATACTTTATTTTTTTGAACAACCATCTAAATGTTTTGTACCACTTCAGAAACCGAGGGTGAGGTTGGGCCTGTAAAATCGATTTAAGCCCACCCCCCCCCCCCCCCACCCCCAGTAATTCATTACTGACCGTTCCAAGGCGGTAGTTCTGTTGTGGTTCTCTGTTGCCTGTTTTTGGTGTCAGAGTTTCTGTGATGTTTTACCTTATGTATGTTCTTATTATGTTTGGTTCGGTTTGGGTTGCTGAGTGGCCACCTTTTGGGAACAAGCTGCTCACTCGGTTGGCCATATGTTCTCTGTATCTTGATTATTTGTAATCTTAGTTGTTTCCAACTATGGTTTGAGGGCTGGATTTGGATTTTGATTGTTTCAGTTCCTGGTCTTTGCATACTTTTTACTATTAAAGTCATTGTAATACAAATTTTTATAAGAATATTTCTTTGTTGATTTAAATACTGTGGTAAATTTATTTGCAAAGTAGCTGAAAATATCATATGATGGGATGCTGATTTGCTAGACTCAGAAAATATATACAATGACTTGCCCATGGCAAACAAGACAAAGAAAAGATGTAATATCGCTTTTCTGTTATGCTTATCAGCCTTAACACAAATGGCTGGCTAGATGTGTATTACCTGACTGTCGAACAATGTTTCTTTCCCTCTGTTGCTATATCGGCTTATCATTGTCGGATCAGTACTTCAGATTAACAGGATGGACGGGTGTACTATATTTGGCAGGTGATGTTTGCTACTCGCTAACACCTAAACACACCTTTGTTTTGGGGTATATGTCTGTGGATCTAAATATTTTGGAGGTGGCAATGTTTCTACGATTTACGAGTTCGGACATAGATAGTTTTGTTATTTACTGTTTTTACTATTGTTAAGATGATGTTGATGAGTTGATGAGGCTTCAAATCAATAATGTCATCAGTCTGGTCACTTTAAATAGCTGCATACTCTGCTATTAGATTTGTTCTGTTTTATAATTTAAAATAAAAAATAGGTAAAAAGATGTTGCTGCTGTTTTACATTAAGGGTAGCTGAATGACCACCTGTTTTAGAAAGAAATGCTCATTTGATTTAGCGTGCGTGCTTTTCGTGAATTTTGTCAATGTTTGTGAGTGTGCTTCTCTTTTCCCTTTTGGTTTTGAGAGCGGCATGTAGGATTTCATTGTTAATTCCTGATCATTGCCAATCTTTTAACTGTTATGCAGGCAAAATAAATCGAAATTATTATTAATATTATATATATTACGAATAATATGTTTACGCAAGAAAAACTCATAAACATGCCTGGTTTCTATCGAAGTCACACACACACACAAACACACACACACACACACACACACACACACACACACACACACACTGTATCCTATTACAATATATATCGAAGATTGCCACAGCAGCTGAAAATCAGAGAAACAGATCAGCCAGTGCGGGTAGTTTAATTTTCGATTATCACTTTACATATATATATCCCATTATTCAGAAACTGGTCATGCATCAAAGCAGACTGTGATCAGACATAATGGATGCTCAAGCTGGTCGTTTTGCTTTTTGCTTATTCCCCGTGAGGTCTTTTCGACATGTATAAAAATCTAAATAGCAGAGTATGATATGAACATATTTTGTATAATTATGTAATCTTCAGTGAAAGAAACAGTGCTATCCACCTTGATAATGCAGCACGGATTATTTATATTGGGTGTATCAACTTCATTTGATGGATGCACCGTACTAATGACTAATCAGCCTGATCATTTATTTTTGTCATTTCGGTAGACAAACGACATTGGAAGGGTAACTTGCTAAGCAGGAGATGCTTATATCTCAGGAACGTTGATATCACCTCTGAAAATAAGGTATGTGTCTAATCACCTAAGTATTTGATGGAAATAAACGGCTTGCGAAAGATTACATCCAGCCTCAGCTTAAGCAGAACTCTAAATGCCCTTCCCATCGCCTTTTTCTGGTCATGGTTGTTGAGGTTGCTCGATGGAAATATCTGCACCTGCGAGTTAGTATACGCAGGCGTCTCATACCTGATGCCTGCGGCTTCTAAGTCCCACGGATGGCCCCAGTAAGTGTGGAATGTCATTTGTCTTCCGGGACCTGCCCATCACCTTTTTTCTACCAATTTTGGGGTTTAGTGACACTTGAAAAAAAATATCTGCGCCTGTTCAAGACAGTAATAAAATGTGAAACCGAGCCCACTCCTTCCAGCCTCAGCTATGTAGAACATTATAATCAAATTTACTCTGTGAGGAGGTGATCGAAGTACCAAAGTCTTTTAAGTCAAATTTCTTATATCCGTTACTGTCTGGTAATTGCTTATCTTTTTACTTTTTAAAGTGTCATAAAAATAGCAGCTACCTGTAGTTTATTTTCAAAATCCTTTCGCCGACACTATGAACTGATTTCTAAATTCAATATCGGATTAAAAAGTCTTTTGCAACAGGGCCTATCGGAACCAGAATTTTATGGTGACTTAGTCTATAAATTCAAAAAAAAATTGTAGGTAAGTCCGATTGTTCTGATCTGTTCAGGAAAATTATTGCTCGTTACAAACGTATTGGATATAATATAAATGTAATGCTACAGTCTGCATGTTTATGTTTAACCCAATTATGGTTAAATATTTCCCTCTTTAATTGCACGCAGGTTGGTCAGGCATCAGACTCAATGATGGGCCCGACATAAAGCTCTTTTAAATAAGTTGGTTGGGGCCGGAGTTTGCCTTGTCTGTTGCTTGGTTATTCGCGGTTCAACTGATACTTTTCGTTTGCTCTGGTATTCAGTGGTGTTGTCTGACAACCCAGTGTCAGCCTGGTGTCGCAATACGGTTTTTCCGTTGAGTCCTTATCTCTGATTCATCATAGGCCTTATCCGTGATTTGTTTGTTTCCGGTGATTATTCATTGATGAGTTAGGACACCTTCATGCAGACCAAACAGCTAACCTAATGTTTCAAACCACTGCAGAAGCAGAGGGCGGGGTTTGCGCCCGATAAAACATGTTTAAGCCCCCCAGTAATCTTTTGCTGACCGTTCCAAGGCGGTACTTCTGTTGCGGTTCCTTGATGTTATATTGTGCTGTGTCCGCTTGTCAATGGTCTCTGGCGGTATGCTCACCCGTATCGCTGCCCAATCTGCCTTCTGTTTTGTAACTAAAATAAAAAAATAAGTAAAAACAGATGTTGATGCTGTTATTGGGGTAGCTGAATGACCATATGTTTGGGAAAGAGCTGCTCATTTGGTTTACTGTGCGTGTCGTTCGTAAACTTGTGTCACTTTCTGTGTGTATGTGCCTCTTTTCCCTATTGGTGTTGAGAGCGGAATGTGGGATTTAATTGTATTAATTTCTGATCATTGCCCATCTTTTAACTTTTTAGAATGCACTTCAAATTTAAAAGCCATTACCCATACTCCCAGCGGACGAAAATGACGAAATTGGTAGCCATTGCAGCATTTAATATATATGAGCCTGGCCTCCAGCACATTTTAAAGTTTATACATGTTAAGGTGCCTTGAAAATATGAGGTCTGCTGAAGACCGCACCCAGTGTTTGTTTTTAACTTTTTATTACCAAACTGGTACATTCTGAAACATTTTTCAGGTTGTCCTATTTACTTTTCTCAACAACTCCATTAGCAAGTAAATATATATTCTGCGTATTCATTTTCTTACTAATAGCAAAAGGAATAATTTGGTACACATGGTATTTGGATCTGGGCTTGCAATCTTGAGTGGGTGCGGTAAATGGACAGGCTTTGCAGTGCTATTCAGCGTATGAGCTTTCATCAAAAGAGTATTATATAGAGCATTCAAAAGCTATTGTTATATTTCTTCAAACTTATTTTTTCTTGTCATATCCTTCTTGAAAAAACATAGGCACATCAAATATCATGTTATTCTAAGAATTAACAAAGACGGGACATATTACATTTGTTGGTTTCCATGCGCATAAGTGATAAGCATTAGTAAACATGCAATTTTAAGAAAATTAGAATGAGGGACTTAAACGGTTTACCCTTATCATACAAGGTCCTTTATGAATAAAAGTTTAACTATATACGACAAAAGTATTTTTCATAATCCCAAAAATCTGATTAATCTAAATTATGATAAATCTATAATAAAACACAGTGTCATTTATGTGGTATAAGGGGTAGGCACATTTGCAAACTGTCTTTGTTTAATTGTTACGGTCGCATTAAGTACTTTCAGGTTTTGAAGTATGTTTGATAAATATACCAGTCTCTTTAAACACACATCGTGTAAATTGTAGAAAAAACCCTCTAAATAATTTGTAGCAGAACATTTCGTACTTTAACGAGATTATAAAAAAAATCTCAAAGAAGCAAACCTTTTTCACACAGGACAATAAAAAGAATAAATAATCATTTTGAATAGTAAGATTCTTTTATCAAAGAACGGCTTTACTTTTTGATACTTCATCAAAGTTTTCTATCTCTGATACCAAATTTTTGCTACAATACTTCTAGCTTTGCCGCTTGGCATAGGATAAAATATGGCCTTGATTATCATCCCATGCCTATAGTCATTTACCTACCACATAATATATGCTGTATCCTTCAAGTATAAAAAGTATTAAATCAATTTCAGCTACCTTATGCGTAAGAAACAAAACTCTTTAGGGAATAAAACGAATAAACATAATTTCTGTCGATATGCATATGGCAATTAGTTCAGTCTACGATCATAATACCGTGTGCTGTGGGCAGTATATTGCATCAAAATATTGATACTTTGTTAAGTATATTAGAGTCTGTCTAATTTCCCTAAGTGACAAGTACGAATTACGGGATTAGCCTTGTCTGTGTTGTGTATAATAACGTTGCAGTACTGTCTCTTTCTGATTCTAATTATCTTCTCATTAACGACTGCTGCACTAATTTAATGAATGCACTTGAAAAAAAAAAACTATATCCTATTTAGATTCACATGTATGAAATAGAAAACATGATATCTTCCATAAGATGTTTACTATCGATCTGTTTTTGACTCAGCAATTTTGTGTAAAAATAATATATGCAAGAATTTGTTTCAAACCTTCCATCAGATTTGATTTGTTCTTGATAATTAACCATATCTTACCATATCTTATAAATAAGACTCTATTCCATTTAATATCTACACGTACGGTAATAATTTTCAAAAAGTAATAACATAAAATTCTATCTCACAAAAACCCGGCGTGTCAACTTTAAAATGGAATTATAGTTACTGTAGTAACTTCTAATTTCATTCTCTGCACACCTTAATACAAACATTTTTTTTTCACTATTGAATCATGCATAGATGAACCATCATATCCATTTGTGCAAAAGTGTATTCGCTTTACGCGCATAACACATTTTTGAATTTTTATACGAACTAGATTACACAATTCAGCACTGATCTTCTTTTGTGTCGATCACCCTATCGGGTATGGCTCATTTGGTCAAAACAAATGCCATTCCAGTCTTTAATCCCTTCTGTATCGATGTAGTTTGCTTTTTTCTGACACTCGAATCAGATAATTCTTATGGCTTGTTTTGACAAACATTCTCATATTGTCTTGTTCTCGTTATTTTCACAGCCGGGCCGCGTAGCGCAGTCGGTAGCGCGTCTGAATTAAGAGCCAGAGGTCCCTGGTTCGATACTCGGTCCGGCCACATACTTTCGTTTCTCCTTCCGCTGATTCGCAGTTACTGGCAAAAGAATGTGCAATTAGTACTGGTTAACCACTTAGGAGGTCAAGAACTGCCCAGGAATAGTGTGGTTAGGTTAACTGACCATTCCGACATGACATTGGCTATTTGCCGTTGACATAAATCAACAAAAAAAAACAGCAAACAAAAAAATATTTTGTTTACGATGTATGTTTTATTAACTGTCGCCTACGTTTCTGGTTGTGCTGAGACGAAAACCTTTTTCGGCCCTGTGAAATATCTTATCTATTTAGCGGTATTTATTTAGCGTTCATTTGTGCTAGAATTACACATCATAAATATTTGGGTAGAGAATATTAATACGAAGGTCGACTTCTCTCCATTTGTGAGAAGTAATATTTCTCCGGCACCTGCACTCCCCAGTAAGTTGACATCAGACTCACCGATGGTTTCGATTTTAAAACTTTCTTCTCAGACTGTTCGAGTAGTGATTTGGGCTTCATATTCTGCCTATGGTCAAGCCGAATGGGGATCTAAGGTAACCGTTGCGTTTTGATTGTCCAGTGTTTTTTCTACATTATTAAGAATAGCCTCACGGCCGATTTCTTGGAACGATCTGACCTCTTGGCTTTTCACGTGTCTTGCCTTGCTTGGTACGCCGTTTTAATGGTTTTCTTTTTCCATTTTGTGTTCAGGGTTGGATGTTAATATTGAATTTGTCGAATCCTGACGAATGTCTGCTACTTTAGTTTGTTGAATATCTAGGCTTTACGTGTTTTAGCTTATGAGTTCGGTACTTTGACACGAAAAAGAAGGAAATTGGTCGATGTATGTTGAAGATGTGTTAAATGCTCGTATATTTCAGTTTTATTCTCCTCCTACCGTATATATCGATGGAAGTGTCTGCTTTTGCTTCTCTGTCTCTCTTTAGCATACAAGACTTACTATTACTTTTTATTAATTTACTTTTTTAAAGTGACAGTTATGCAATGGTCGTGCATTTCGTTTAAAGGTTTCTCCAGTTTAATGATAACATTGAACAGACGTAGCTGTTAGGAACAAATGTTAAGGTATTAATTATTTTACAACGAATGTCTCTAAAATCTAAGTATGGTTTTAATAACTCATCTGCTATTTATTTAAAACAAAGAAGATGGGAAGGCATGGCTCGTAAACCAACACAGGCTCATACCATTTCCTACCTGTATTGTAAATAGGAAAGGAGAAAATATATTATATATGAGAAGTACAATACTTTCAGTTTTAGGTTTCCAAAAAAATACGACTCATGTCAACATCTAATGATGAAATAGTTTTCAATACAAACTTGCATCAACAACGATAACATTTATTTGGAAAGTCGGTCAAAAGGCTTTTCAAGTTATTCTAAATCGTCGCAAAAGGAGTCACAAATAAAAACAGAAGTTCAAACCACTTCAGATAAAATAATTATGAGTCGAAATGCAGATAGGTCGATTAATACCGGAACAATAATCTCAGAACCAAGTTTCTGGCAGATTTACTGAAAAAAAGAAATCCGTGTGATGGATTATGAATTGACGATGGCTGATCAACTCGACGATTAATTTATTTAAGCTTTTGGAGTTTGCCTTGTCTGTTGTTTGGTTACTCGGGTTTCAACTGATAGTTTTCTTTTGCTCCGGTATTTCAGTGGTGTTGTCTGCTCTTTCCCAAACAGGTGGTCATTCAGCTACCCTAATCAAAAACAGCATCAATATCTATTTTTATCTATTTCATTTTTAACTTACAAAACAAAACCTAACAAAAGACAGATTGGGTAGCAAAACAGGTGATCAAACCGCCAAAGAACATAGACAAGCGGACATAGCACAATATAACATCAAGGAACCACAACAGAAGTACCGCCTTGAAACGATCAGCAAAAGATTACTGGGATTGGGGCTTAACATGATTTACTGGATCCAAACCTCGCCCTCTGCTTCTGCAGTGGTTCGAAACACTTAGTTAGATGTTTGGTCTGCATGAAGGTTTCCTTACCAATCAATGAATCATCGTCGGTTACAAACAAATCACGTATAATACCTAGGACTCGACGGAAATAACGTTTCGCGACACCAGGAGACCCCTGGGAAGTCAAACAAATCAACTGAAATACCGGAACAAAACAAAACTATCAGTTAGACCCCGAATAAGCAAGCATCAGAAAAGGCAAAGTCTGGCCTCAACCAACTAAACTAAGTAGCAATATGTCGGGTCCATCATTGTGTCTGATACCTGACCAATCGGCGTGCAATTAAAGAGGGAAACAAAGTTGGTTTAAATAACATTTTTTTCAACTTTGACATGTTATACATTCAGTACATTCAGAGCACAATTTTCATGAAAATGATTTGATCGAAAGCTCATAGACAATTTCCTAAGGCAAAGTTATCAACCATGATTGGGTTAACTACTAAACATGCAAACTGTGGCATTACATTTATGTTATATCCAGTACGTTTGTAACGGACGACAATTTTTCAGAACAAAACAGAAAAATCAGAGCTATCTACAATTTGTTTTGAATTTATAAACTAAGTCACCATAAAATTCTGGTCTTGATAGGCCCTGTTGCAAAAGACATTTTAATCCGACCTTGAATTTAGAAATCAATTCATAGTGTCGGCGATAGAATTTTGAAAAAGCTTTTCGAAGTTTATGATACCGATTCCCTGTTGGAGAAGCTTAGCAGTTAGCATTTTATTACGGGCATTGAGGTCAATCACATGCCTAGACACTCTAGCAAACCGAATAAGTTGAGAAATATAACCTCATAAGAGGTAGGACGGGGAACATCACCATCCAAAAATGTCAAAATCACTTTGTCAAAATCAAAGTCATCGCTTTATCATAAATTTTGTTGAAACAAATCCTTTTGAAATAGATAAATGTAAATCCATAAATGGGACTTCAGTATCGGCTGTATTAGCTTTGTTTAACTGCAGCATGCCTTCAAAGTGAGGATTGTCAATATTTAAAAGATCATCTAGATATCTAGATGTAGAATTAAAAGCCTCAATAATTTCAGATTGTTTCTCATTAGAAACAGGAGCCATAGAATCTTTTCCACAGCAAAATAAAAACAAATCTGCTACATACAAGAGGAACACAAGCAGTACCTATCGGAATACCAACCATGTATCTGTGTAACATAGTACCAAATCTAATGTAAATATTATCTAAAAAAATATGTTAAGGCTTTACACATATTTTGACATGACCAAAGATTATATCGGGTTTGGTGTTCAAAAGTACAGAAAGCGTTTCTTTCGTTACAGGCAAGGAAAGGCGAACATTCCCTTTGGAACGGCAGCGCAATTAAAGCTATAAGTGTTTCCTTGATCAAATTATGTGGCGAAGTAGTATAGAGTGTAGAGAAATAATAAGTTGACAAACTGGTCGCACGGTACCCTCTCATGTTCGGTTTATTAATTACCTCACCAGAATTTTTAATAGACCAAAAGAAATTTTTACCAGACCTTGCATAAACTTTTTTACAGTACCTTATGACATGACTTTTGACAGCAGTGAGGCAATAAATTAATGATTTAGAAAGTTCAGTAGTAGTACAAGAACTAGAATTGGCACTATATCGTGCTTTATGCGCTTTTGTTATGTTGCTTAGGTTACCAATTCATCGTAGGAAGCTTGTCTTGGCGGTTCTGAACATTAACAGAAAACTTAAGGGGTAATTGGCTGCAAATTTAAAGAGTAACTACACTTCAGGAACTGACTGAATCAGATCCCAAACCCTATCCCCAACATCAAAGGGAAAGATTGACAAAGACATCCCAACAAATAATAAATTACAAGTAATAAGCCGAGTCAGCAGCTCTTTCCCAAATAGATGGCAACTCAGCTATCTTTATTGAACTAAATAATTTAGACCAACAGACGGGTTACAACGGACTAAGCAAATTAATGAAAAACATTTAACAATTATTTTTACCTATTTTCTAATTGTATGATAGAAGGATTAAACTGAGAACACAATATATTAAACAGCACCGAACATAAAACAAATGCAACCGCAACAAAAGTACCGCCTTGGGACGGTCAGTAATAATTACTGGGGGGGGGGGGGGGGTTAACTACAGAACTTTTTTTCTGTAGGTGTCCCTTTGTAGGCCCTTGCACCACCAAGCTCTTTTTTTAAAGTGTTAATGTAATATAGTCGTCAAACAACAACATTGTTACCGGCCTTGTTTGCTGGAAGCAAATACGTTCTAAGAAATTCTTGGATACCTCGCTGTAGATGTCGAAAAGAAGATTTAGGTTTAGGGGGTTAAAGGTGAATGTTTTGCGAATAAAATTTAATACGTTTATCTACTTTTTTGAATATGCTTGATTTCCATGCCTTTGAGACATGAGGCTCAAAGTAAAAAGATAAGCAATGATCAGGAATTATACATTCAAATCCTACATTCCGCCCTAAAAACCAATAGGGAAAGAAACACACATACGGAAAAATTGTCACAAGTTCACGAAAGACACGCATGGTAAACCGAATGAGCAGCTCTTTCC
This sequence comes from Ctena decussata, assembly GCA_963989385.1. NCBI lineage: Eukaryota > Metazoa > Mollusca > Bivalvia > Lucinida > Lucinidae > Ctena > Ctena decussata. Next base: position 936,998 of record OZ022502.1, on the reverse strand, counting down.
CGAACAGGCGGTCATTCAGCTGCAATAATCAAAACAGCATCAACATCTATTTTTATTTAGTTTTTTTTTTTCATCATACTCTCGTTTACACCATCGGTCACCGAACTCATTTAATGCAGATGCTATTTCTTCCCTACAATTTTTGAAATCGATGCGGGAAGAAAATCTGTATTTTGGACCATTAGAAACTATGTAACAATTCTTGAATCAGAAATGTTTTTGAAATTTCCAGTTATAACATGACCAGCTGCCGGATTCTTTACAGCCTCATAACTCAGGGGTGTTAGCATGAATGTTAACCCGTTATCCTGATTCCTTCTCGTATATGTTTTAACTTTCACACGCAAACTTATTCGATTTTCATGCGGCTTCACTGAAGCTGGTCTAAAGTACCGTGCGGCGGCTGTAAAATGTTCATAGTACTTCGATATTAGAGAGGCGCGGTAGTCGAGAGAGGCGCGATAGTCGAGTGATTAGAGTGGCTCGGCTAATAAAGAAAGTCACCGGAAGGTCGTGAGTTCGCGGCTCACCGTCGCCATCCGTTGACTGGAAAACCCTCTCTGTGAACCGAGCAATAAATGGGTACCGTTTTCGAATTAGGGAAGGATAAGGCAGCGAAAGGAGAGAGATGGGCTCCGCCTTTCATCAGCTGTGCCCAAGATACAGTGGGTCTCTAACCCCCACTGCCCCTACGGCTATTAGGCTATGGGAAACCTTTACTTTTACCTTTACCTTTACTTCGATATTTAAATAATTTATTTCTATGTCTTGTTAGGAGCATTTGGCACACACATATACCTCTGAAAATCCAGGTCTCTTACGTCGACACTAAGTGGCATATGCCGCCTCGCAAATTACATTCATATCATACGAAAAGGCTCAATAAAACCGAGACTCCGATTTTTTTTTTGCTGTCGTGGTTGGTTCGTCATCATCTAATATACTATCTATTTTCCTCTCTCCGTCTTCTGTTGACCGAGTAATTTGGCCTCCTTTGATGACTTCAATAATATTTTATTTCAAGCTGAACACTAGTAGAAATATCTTAACACGGGCAAACGCTGTTGTTATCTGTACTGATATCTCTACTGCTTTTTTGTGTCAGACGGTATCTTCGTATATTTGTAGGTTAAAGCTCTTTGTATTTTTTTATACAAATAATACTCTAACAAACACGCTTATGATTCATAGTCATTTTATAGGCTTAAAAACAAAAATATGTTATTTTAAGTATAATGTGGTGCAATGGTACAGGTACAACAAAATATACATCTACGCTCATACTCAGCACAAGTCAGCTATTTATCGTCTCTACAGGTACAGGTTATACAGCACAAGCGAACTCGTCTGAACTGTTAATTCAAATATAAGACCAGTGGCCCTGTATTAAAATGAGACACGTCTACCAAGATGACCATTAAAATGCCTAGAGACATAATATTTTCATCGAGCAAAGGTTCATTAGTGACACTCAATTAGTTCCGGTATTAGACATGAAGCCCGAGAGAATAACATGTCTGTGACTAATTATTGCGGGATCAGTCATTCTTATGTAATTGTAGATTTGTTTGTTGCTTTGTCTGTTGTAAAGGCTAGCCCGGTGACAACCTAAATGGGAAATGGCTTATCGCATGGCGGCCATTGAAGATGTCTTGGTGGTGACTAGTTTTGTTTTTGACTTTTTCCCCAAATGGTGTCATGGGTTGGATCCAGGATCGAATTGCATACGTTCCTGAGAATTTTCCTACTAGCTTTTACAGCAGACTGTAAAAGGCCACTATCTGTACTTTTAATATTACTTCTATTTTTTCTTCATTTTATATTTGTAACACATAGAGGACATTTTGTTTTAAATTCTATCAAAGTTCCAACTATTTAAGAGGCAGATGTTATAGTCTTAAACTTGTTGCTCAGGGTAAATTCATACATAATTTTTCAACACGTTTTCATAGACCCGTAGCTGTACTTCAAATATATAATCTGCAGTTGTCTTTAATTTGATATAATTTAAGACATTTGATTTCGATTTTAATAATGCCGTTCATTTTTCACAAAATCTGTAAAGTTTGCTGGTGCCTGAGAACTTTGAGCCGAAATTGCACATAATTTCATAATTGCTCAGATAGACATTCATCTCTTTTCGTTCAAACTTTTGGGGTTTAGCGACACTGAAGAAGTTATATACAGAAACGTGCGTCTGTCGCACTAAATTTGGTATAAATACATTTATATTATACCTATACTATAGTCTGTGTCAACAAAAAGATTACAAGAAGAGCTCTTTTTAGTATACTATTACAGCCTCCCAAACATGTTGTAATTCAAGAAAAGCTAGCCTGTTGTTAAGAAAATTAATTATTTCCCCGGTTTCCATAGAATAGTTGACTGACTGGCCTCAGATTTGTATGTACAAATTTTGGTCGCCCAATAAAAGTATAATCAAGTTTGGGTCAAACTCAAAAAACTTGATATAGTACTAATCAAGTTTGGATCAAACTCTAAAAAACTTGATATAGTACTACACCAGCTGTCTCATTTAAATAAAGAAGAAACCACTGACTACAGAGTTGATGGTATCCTCGAAGAAAAGTTTTGGAAATATGCTGAGATTTAAACTAAGGATTGAAAGTCCACAATTTCATTACATGCCGTCTGAAGGCGACACTTCTGTTTAGGTTCTTCGTGGTTCTTTCCTGTGTTGCTTTCTACTCTTACTGTTTGTGATGCTAAAGCTAGCCCGGTGACCACCTACATAGGAATGGCTATTCCCATGGCGACAGCTGATGATGCCCTTGGTGGGTGGTGACTATTATTTTGTTTTCTTTATCCCATATGGTGTCTTAGGTGGGATCTGGGATAAATTGTTTCAATTCCTGAGAATTTCACTACTGACTTCAACTTCAAAAATAATAGCATAAGTGCACACGACACAAAACGCATCTTTCACGGAAAAGATTCAAGAAAACGAACGTATAATGCAGGAAATCTGGCATATTTTCTAGTTATAACATACATAATAATCACTGTCCTTTAGTATAATGAGTTCCTAATTCAAAGTTATAAAAGAAGGTCACTGCTTTTACATGGAATCTTTAATAATAAAATTCAGTCATTTTCAAACAGATCAAAGTTAGAATATGTTGATTTGAGTTCATGTTTCGCTTGTACAATGCAAGACGATATCACGTTTAAAATCAATTTACACTTTTCAGAATAGCTTGTCAATATAATTACTGACACTATCTGTTCTGAGAATACAGCAAAAAAATGCTGGGCTTAATGTCTGGCATTTAAACGGTGACAAATAATAAACTTAGCCCATCAATGCCAAGTGGACTCTTCTATCTGTATTATTTGAGTCCATTTATCATTTGAGGGGTGTCTGGTTTATTTTATTTTTATCATTTCTATTTCATTTTCAGAAGAAATACTCATTTGTCTTATCCAAATAGTGTAGACCTTGATCAGACGCCGCGTTTTGTAGCGTCTGGTCTGGCACTGCACTGTTTGTATTTGTCCCATATTTGGGACGCTAGGCATTAATGAGTTGAATAAAAATCAAACAATGAAGAAAATGAAACAGTTAAAAAGAATGGCCTACTGTTTAAAAGCCAACGATGTTTACATTCTCTCCCAAAGGGGAGACCAACACAGGAAATAATGAAAACACGGGGCGATAGGCTCATCTGTAGAGCTGACCACTTTCTTTTTTTTTTTTTTTTTTCGTTTTGTTAATAAACAATGGTAAAAGGAATGTTACTTTTTGTTTTCAACTGTGGTAGTTGAACGCAACTGTCTGGGAAAGAGCTGATTATTTATCTTACCTTGCGCGTATTTCGTGAACTGATCTATTTCTTTTCATTTTGATGTGTTATCTGTATTACTCGATCATGGTCATTTTACTTTGCAGCATGACTGACTAAGATACATTTGTAAAACTGTGTCCTTCTAAGCTCCCTGATTCACGACAGTTAACGTGATAGGCTGAAATTCATCAATATGTCGCAGCTGTAAAACCTCTTCTGCAATTGCATTAACATTGCTGTTAGATTAAAAGCTTTCGAAAAGATCTGTAAAAATCGAAGATTTTCTATAATATAAAAATGTTTGACTTCATTTACATAAGCGTTTCGAAGTGATTTGAAATCAGTCTGTAAAGTAGGTTTAGGCAACTGCATTGTAATTTGTGCATACGTTTACATTCATTGTGAAAAGCCAACAGGGACCCAACTCAGTATCCCTAAAATTAAAGAATACTAATTGATATGCCATAATACTAGAGCTAAGCCTTACATTGGCACTTTGACGTATGAAACCAAATAATCACGTTGAAAGTCCCCAATTAGCACGCCTAGTTCATATCCCAAGCACAGTTGAATTTAACTGCACGATTGTGGGTCGAGTTTAAGACTCAGAGACGGCCCCGACCTAAACCGTTTATTTGCTGAATCGGTGCCTGGTGTTGTCTTTTTCTTTGGTATGTCGTGGTTAAACTAGTGGTTTTCTTTTGCTCTGTCGGTCAGAGATGCGGTGTATGTCATGCATTCTGTTTTCGATTCATCGCAGTGAATTAGGCTAGGTTTCATTTGGGTTTCTGTTTTTCTTTTTATGCCCCCGAAGGAACTTCGGGTGGCATATTAAAATCGCACCGTCTGTCCGTCCGTCCGTCCGTTACAAATCATGTGTCTGCAATAACTCAAAAACCGCTAAAGGGAATTTCATCAAATTTCACAGAAAGGTAGACCAAATTAAGAGGGTGTGTCGCGCACAAAATTTAGGCTCCCATGACCAAGGTCAAGGTCACAATCAAAGGTCATAGGTTTGACCCTTACTAATCGTGTGTCCGCCATAACTAAAAAACCTCTGAAGTGAATTGAATCAAATTTCACAGAAAGGTCAACCATAATGAGGAGGTGTGTCACGCACAAAATTTAGGTTCCCACGACCAAGGTCAAGGTCACAATCAAAGGTCATAGGTTTGACCCTTATAAATCGTGTGTCCACAATAACTCAAAAACCCCTGCAGTGAATTGAATCAAATTTCACAGAAAGGTAAACCATAATGAGAAGGTTAGTCGCGCATAAAATTTAGGTTCCCACAACCAAGGTCAAGGTCACAATTAAAGGTCATAGGTTTGACCCTTACAAATCTTGTTTCCACTATAACTCAAAAGCCGCTGAAGTGAATTAAATCAAATTTCACAGAAAGGTAGACCAAATGAGAAGGTGTGTCATACACAAAATTTAGGTTCCCATGACTAAGGTCAAGGTCACAATCAAAGGTCATAAGTTTGTCATGTATGTCAGTAATAACTCAAAACCCCTTGAAGTGAATTGAATCAAATTTTACAGAAAGGTAGACCAAAAAATTTAAGTTCCCATGACCAAGGTCAAGGTCACAATCAAAGGTCATAAGTTTGTCTTGTATGTCAGTAATAACTGAAAACCCCTTGAAGTGAATTGAATCAAATTTTACAGAAAGGTAGACCAAAAAATTTAGGTTCCCATGGCCAAGGTCAAGGTCACAATCAAAGGTCATAAGTTTGTCTTGTATGTCAGTAATAACTGAAAACCCCTTGAAGTGAATTGAATCAAATTTTACAGAAAGGTAGACCAAAAAATTTAGGTTCCCATGGCCAAGGTCAAGGTCACAATCAAAGGTCATAAGTTTGTCTCTTACAAATCTTGTGTCCAAGCTATCTCAAAAACTGCTGAAGCGAATTTAATCAAATTTTACAGAAAGGTAAATTAAAATGGTAATAAGGTGTGTCATGCACAAAATTTAGGTTCCCATAACCAAGGTCAAGTCCACAGTCAAAGGTCATGGATCAAATACCAGGTAGGTGATAGGGGCCTTCGGGGGCATTTGTTACACACTGTAACATTTCTTGTTTTTTCTTTTTTTGTAACGCTGAATGACTAAGGTGCTCTGTATACAGATCGAATAAATTTGTGTATTTAAATAGTGTTCAAAACGCGGGTTATGACTACTTAAGGGGCGAATTCCATTTACTCAGCTTTGGTTTTGATTGCCAGCCCCTTCCCCTCCCCCCCTCCCAGTGTTCTGTTACTGACTGTTCAAATGCGGAAGTTGTATTGTGGTTTCCTAATGTTACATGTTTTTTGACCGCTTGTTCATGGTCATCTAGCAATATGACATCCTGTATAAATGCCGACTTTGCTTTCTGTTTATTCTGAAATTTATTTAACTTATTTAAAAAGGTGAAAACAAATGTTACTGTTGTTTTCAATTCGAGTGGTTGAATGAACCGCGAGTCTTGAAAAGAGCTACTCATTCGGTTTACCGTACGGTTATAATATGAAACCCTGTTAAACTATGTATATACTGCTTATCCGTATAGTTTTGAGGGCGGAAAGTGGGGCCAGGCTGTTTTATTTCCCCAATCATTGTTAGTCTCTTTACTTTAAGAACAGAAATAGTTTGACTGAAAACCCTAAATAGGCTGTATGTTTGCAATGAAGAATTACTCATTTTCACTGAATACTGAAACTATTGTTTAGTGAGGAATAGTAACACATGGAAAATAAATATTTTCTTAATGGAATATACAAATTCGGATCTACATGCCTTTATTTTAACCAAAACAGGGAGGCAATCTATGCATAATATTTCTCTCTTGTCATTTGTTGATAGTCTGCCTCTCAAAATCGTCTACAGTTCATCTAACAGAAATATACACAGCTGTGGGATGAAAAGGAATATCCATATTTGTAACAAAAATATTTTCAAGAGGTTTGCTGTTATTCTTTCGCACTGAAAAAGCTCATATTTAAATTCTGCTTAAGTTTTCTATAGATAACATTTCTATCCTGTCGTATCAAAAGGCCGTCGATTCCTTCGAACCTCGTAATTGGGTAACCGTGACTATATCTGTAGCAAAACCACCGTCCGCCCTTCTCCGTAATATACCCGAATGTACTCGTCATTATCCGTCATTAAAGTGCACGGTATAACTCTTTGAGTAATAATGCTAAGAATTACACTGTCCGCCGTAGCGAAGTGGGTAAAGGAATAACCACTATATGTACGAATATATACGTATAACACATATTTCGCATGGGCATACCGTTGGGTCAGTGTATTTTTTGTTTGTTTTTTAGGGTGGCGGGACTTTTTTCCTCCGATATAGCATGATGGTACAACTTTTAACTGCTTATGAGTCCCATTGGCACTGAGTAATTTATTCTATCGATCTTCTGTGTAGTTACCCTTGTAATATACTCAAATGATACTCACATGTTTGTCGGTGTTTCTGTTCCTCTTACATTTCGAACTAGGAAGGGATATGGCGTGGCGAATATTAAAGCTGTTGAACCAATAGGGCCGGACGATTGCCTTTCATGTAGATATATGTACTACTCTCACATGCTGTTTTGTCTGGCATAGTCGTGCATAATCAATCTATTCAAAAAGTCTCCTCTTTGCAGGACTTATGAGCTTGCATATCCAACAGAGATCAGCAGAAAAGTCGGCTCAAAATGTTGGTTGGTTGGTTGGGGTTTAACGGCTCTTTGAGACAGTAAATCAGTCTATATTGAGCCGTCTGTCAGAAAGAGGAAGAACAAAAAGAGCTATGATAGGCGAGAGAAAAAAAAATATTAAAACAATCCCCATCCGCACCTACAGCAAGTACAGTAAGCCCTTGCCTTAATATTATCCAACTTACTAAGTCGCTCCGGCACTGAAAGTTACCCAGCACCACCGCCCGACCGCAACCAACCCTACTGTTCAAAATGACAAATTTTATGTTTTTCCCCTGCATAGAGAGAGATAAAGTTTTGTCACAGTTGAGCGTTAAGTTTGAAGTTGATGCCGAAGCTTCCAAATGGTTAGAGCTCCCGGCTTTTGATCAAAGGGTCGCGAGGTCAAGTCTAGATAGAGGAAAGGCTCTGTTCGAACCTAAACGGTGCTTTGATGCACAGAGTCCTTCAAAATCACTCTTGCATCGTCTTGGTATGACTGAAATATTGTTAAACAAACTGTGTTAAGCCGTCAATTCATCCGTTTATTCTGTGAATACTCGTTTTCATACAAGAAAACTCTAATGCAGTATTATGTCAGCCTTAGCTATTGTGTGTAGTTTCACATAAAAGTCATAGTAAAAAAGGGGGGGGATATATTATTGAAAGTGGAGAAATCAAAATGAAATGAAAGTAAAAACAAAAATAAAGAAAAATATAAATAAAAAAAGAAAGAAATAAGAATAGAAATACGGGATTTGAACCACCGACTCGTGATATTTATCTTCACTGCAGCTGGTGTTTGTGCCGTGTGGCGGCCGTAAAACGTCTCCTCGTACATCATCATAGTGCAAATTATGTTTTCTGGTCTTTTGGGATCATTGATTTCATTTGAGCAATTTTGAAATAAGAGTTCCGCTGAATAACGGTGCTAGGAGCGTGGCTGGTGTCGCACATTTCATTACTAGTCATGAACAGACTCAATAAAACCGAGTCTGCTATTTTCTATTCTTTGGTGTGTTCCTTGCTTCCAAATGATCTTATTTTTCAGAACATATTTATCTTCACTGCATCTGTTGTTTGTGCCGTGTAGCGCCCGTAAAACGTCTCTCCGTACATCATCTTGGTGCAGATCATATTTTCTGGTCTTTTGAGATCATTGAGTTCATTTGAGTAATTTTGAAAATTGAGTTCCGCTGAAAAACGGTGCTAGGGGGCGTGGCTGGTGTCGCACATTTCATTACCGTTCATGAACAGACTCAATTAAACCGGGTCTGCTATTTTCTATTCTTTGGTGTGGTTCTTGCTTCCAAAGGATCTTACTTTTCAAAACATAATAGTTTTATAATCTAGAATTATGATACTGCAAGCTGAACAGCTAGATTACACTGAAATGCATCGGAATAATTATAAATGGTAATATATTAGCCCGTCCAGATAAAAATCGACCTTATGACACGCGACGTTAAACTGAGATAAATGACGTCAAACTTTGACGTAACGTCAGATGATTTCCCACTGTTTCACACGGCATGTGATTGAACTTTAATATGAATGTTGATAGTGTGGGAAACCATTATAGGCGCATATGTGTTGCCAGGACTCCGGAAATATGATTCTTTGGAGCATTATGCATCACCAAGTGCAGTTTGCGTTTAAAACCGAATTTAATAAATTGAAAACCGTCTTTTATTCGCAGATGCGTAAAAAAAAGGTTGAGACTGGCGACAGTTCTGGTCCCGTTTTAGTTCATGTTCATAAATTTTCAGTTTTGATCTAGAGAAAATAATTTTCAATATCGGATGATAATAATAATAATTATACTATTAATATCAAAATTAAAATCCCGAGCCGAAAAAAAACAACATCCCAAGCCAAAAGATTTGTTTAGGTATAACAATATCGTCAGCGTATTCATGCATCCACTGACATTGTTTACAATTTTTCAGTCTAAACTGCAAGACAACAAACGAAATATAGATAAAATCTTGTGAAAAAGCAATTTCAAGTTCATGCACTGCTTGTTTTCTATACCACAGACTGCCAGGTCGAAGGTAAATTTGCAATCCAATTTCCCCCCCTCCTGCAGTGCCGGGCGTCCTACTGATTTGGACCATTGTAGGGCAAGGGCCGATTTTGCTTGCAGTAGGTGCGGGTGGGAGTCGTTTAGGCATTTTTTCTCTTGTCTATCATTTCTCTTCTTTCTCCCTCTCTCTGGGAGACAGTCCGATAATATAGACTGAAATACTGTCTCAAAGGACCGTTACCGACCCCCCCCCCCCTCAAAAAAAAATAAAATAATAAAAAAAAAAATCAATCAATCCTCTCCTGCTTGTCAGCGCTGACGAATGCCGGGTGACAAACGGCAAAGGCGACATAAAGAGATGTCGTCTGAATCTTAATGTATCTAAATGGTGGAAGACAAAACGCTTTCCAATTTTAGAATTTTAACACAGTTTTCGGAGATATTGATCTACTTACAATCCCTTGTCCAATGAGATGAAAATTGCGAGTTTAAGTCAAAAGTCCGCCTGCATGGTTGTTTTGTTTTTTCCTTAAACTTATACTTTTTTTTTATTTTTATCCTTTCCCTGTTTATATTGCTGGTGGTTGGTGGATTATAGTTTGTAAAATAAGTTAAAGTCTCCATAGTCCTACCAGTGGTAAAACCGTCGAAATACAAATCATTATAAAACGGTACAGCCTTCAGAATGTATGCTGATATGTCGGTTGATATGCTTTTTTGTATCATATAACTGGCAAAAAAGAAGGAACAAGATCTTTTTAAAATATATATAGAAGACTCTCCGTTAAAATACGGTATTTGTCTCTGGTTCCCCGTTACGCAATAAAATAACAATCAATGGCCTTACATTTTTGTATATTTTATTTTCATCACCTGTCAAACGCCTGTACCTTGTATTTTTTCCTCCTGTACATTGTGTTTTTACCATGTAATAAAGCTTGTGAAATCAAAAGTAGGTCATTTTAGTTGCCAACTAAAATGACCTAGTTATTTTTTTCAAATCTTTTTTATGAAAAATTCAAGCACGTTTTGATTTTTCAAAGCCGGCCTATCACGATAATAATCAATGGCGAAACGCGGGGGGCGAAACTGTAATAAGAAGCTTGCAGCGATACCTCGCGATAAAATATTTCATGCTGATAGAGCAATAGGGCAAATGATATTTTAATTTCGTTTAAAATTGTAATTTTGTTTGCTTTTCCGCAGTTTGATTTGGTAACTCAAAGTCATACCTGATACCATAGTGACGATTTTATTTTTGTTATGGCACAGAAAATATAAGATGCCGTCCCCTTTCTAAAGAGACGCCTATATGATAAAGAAACCCGTTTTAACCAAAAGCTGGCATAGGTGTGGAGGTTGAAAAGCGGGAGGGGAGGAACACGTAATAAAACGTCACTTGGTTTCACATAAAAAGGTTGAAAGATTATTTGAGTCTTTTAAACTGGCAAGTAAAATGACCTCTTTCGAGTTTTGTTTTACTTAAACAAAATGGTAAAAATACAACACACAAGCCTGGAACCCAATTTATTGTCTTACCTTTGTATATATTGCATTGCTGGACGGGAAACTAGAACAAGAAATTGTGTTTTGTTCAGCAGTTCGACAGTTTTCAATTATTTTTTGGCCAGTTATCTGGCACAGTATATGCTCATCAAACCCACATTTTGTCACTAATCATAAAGGTTGAACTGATTTTCAAAACAATTTGTGTTTCGGCGGTTTTACAACTGATCGGAATACGGAGACTTTGTCAGGGTCACTGACGAGGCTTAATTAGCCTAAACTACGTAGTCTGGCCCATGTTCCTACTTCTGTATGTATTCTCTGCTCTTGAAGGAACTTTTTCAGATTTTAATAGAACATGCATGCAATCGTTTGTATGCAAATAAACCCAGCCTTCGCATGAGTGTCTTTGTGTCCACTAGTTGCATACATAATATGGACCTTTGGGCCTGGTAAATTGTGTGGTGAACAGATGCTCCAAAGTAGAAGTGATAATTCTTGTGACGTGGCGTATGGCACATGTTTATGATTTCCCACCATTTTTTTCAAAGGGAAACAACTTTTGTGAATTTCTTTTTCTTTCTTTTTTTTTTTATTTATTTATCTATTTATTTTTTTTGCTCTTCAGAAAAGCGGTCTACTCTTAAAGTTGAAATGCTGCTGAAGAACGCTGGCACAGGAACAACAAATTCTTTGCTTTATTAAAAAGAAAATTACAAACTTAAAAGTAAAAAGTATGCAAAGACCAGGAACTGAAACAATCAAAATCCAAATCCAGCCCTCAAACCATAGTTGGAAACAACTAAGATTACAAATAATCAAGATACAGAGAACATATGGCCAACCGAGTGAGCAGCTTGTTCCCAAAAGGTGGCCACTCAGCAACCCAAACCGAACCAAAAGTTATTATAACATACATAAGGTAAAACATCACAGAAACTCTGACACCAAAAACAGGCAACAAAGAACCACAACAGAACTACCGCCTTGGAACGGTCAGGAATGAATTACTGGGGGGCTTAAATCGATTTTACAGGCCCAACCTCACCCTCAGTTTCTGAAGTGGTACAAAACATTTAGTTGGTTGTTCGGTTCGCATGATAACCCTCTAACTCGTCAATGAATCATCACGGTAAACACATAAATCAAAATTCAACACCATGAAGAAGCAAAGACGAGGACTCAACAGATACAACGGGCCGTCTGACAGGTGGAGATCCCTGTCCTGCCAAACAACCCCACTGGAAATCTGAAGCAAAAGAAGGTCACCAGTTGAGCCCCGGTGGACCAAGCAACAGACAAAAAGGCTCCGGTCCCAACCAACTAAAATATATAGCTTTAGGTCGGGGCCATCATAGAGTCTGACGACCGATCCCCCGGTGTGCAATTAAAGAGTGCAGCAAAGCTATCAACCGTGATTGGGTTAATCACTAAGCATGCAGACTGTCGCATAACATTTAAATTATAGCCAATACGTTTGTGACGTATTATTATTTTTCGGAATTGATCAGAAAAATCAGTCTTACCCTCAATCTTTTTGAATTTGTATACTAAGTCACCATAAAATTCTGGTTCCGATAGGCCTTGGTGTAAAAGAAATTTTAATCCGACATCAAATTTTGAAACCAGTTCATGGTGTCTGCGATAGAATTTAGAAAAAGCCTTTCTAAGCTTATGAAGTTCATTGCTTATACATCTTTAGAAACTATTGAAGTATTTCAAAACATCAAAAAAGATATATACTTTTCTTTTTTTTTTTTTTTTTTTTTTTTTTGCTTTATGCACTCGAAGCCATAGGAGCACCTGAGGTACAAAATTTCCGGATTGTCCGTACGTGCGACAATACTTAAGCATGTCGGTCCGTCCGAATATTAAGTATATTTTTTGTTAAAGCCGCTTTTCGGAAAATATATTTCTTGATTACCATTTGAGGTAAAGGGATCATACTTGGTATGACTTTTACCTGGATCTAAATCTTTCAAGCCTTTCTACCTATCCCAAGAGGCATGTCCCAGGGTGGGACCAAAGTCTAGTGCTGTGTTACGAGAAAATTTACTCATACTGATTCAAGCGTTTGCTGTGTTAACGTTAATAATAATGATATGCATTTCAAGGGAAAACATTGGTAATGGCGTTATCCACAACAGTGTAACGTGACGTCACGTAACGTTATTAACTATGGCAAATTTCATTAGATACCAGTGTGTTTAAAACTACCATAACATCCTTAAAAATCAAGATAACCTCAAACGGTTTTTACCTTTTTGTTCTATAATGGCATGCGCATTCAGGTAACAGAAAAACTAAAAATCGAATTTTTATGTCATAAGGTCGATTTGTATCTGGACGGGCTCATATAAAGGTGTTATGATTGATACGGACAAAGCCGACTTTTTCCGTGACAAGCTGCTCAACCTATTTCAAGGTTTGGTTCAAAATTAAAACTGCATTGACACGACAGTAAACAAAATTTGATTTGTAAGTTATGGGAGATCCTAATAGAAACTAAAAAAATGAAATACTAGATAGGCAAGTCGCACAAAGAACAATCAATCCAAGACACCGAAAAAATACACGGGAAACACATAAACAACAAAACGGAACAGTATCAGACACGCTCAATCCTAGCTGTTGCTGATGATAAAATAACCGGTTGTTTCAACACACAAATAATCTATCTAAAATATTTCAGAATTTTCATTGTTTATATGATTCACCAGTTCTGTCTTATGATTTGAATACTCTGACCACTTTAACCATATGTTCTCTGTATCTTGATTATTTGTAATCTTAGTTGTTTCCAACTATGGTTTGAGGGCTGGATTTGGATTTTGATTGTTTCAGTTCCTGGTCTTTGCATACTTTTTACTTTTAACTAATAAAAAGATCATAGTTCTATTGAAATTGCAAGGAAAAAACTGCACGATACCTTGCAGTGCCTTTTGTATGTACAATGTCTCAAAGCAAAGTCTTAAGCAGTTGTAAATTCAGGGAGCAGACATAAAATCATAAGAAATATAAAAAAAAGTCATAATTCTGTAAAAATGCGACGTAGTTTAGTATTTTTTACGCTACATATCATCTTATACTTGTAAAAACTGTCATGACGTAATTCTAAACTGTGTTAAAACACACATGGAGCAGACTCTTACTATTTCTGTTGGTGCTTTGACCGTAAGTTTGACCTTGACCTTTGTCAGGTGTTTTTTTTCGCATAATCTTTATAAGATGAATATTTGAACCAAGTTTAAAGAAATTTTTTCCATGCCTTCAGGCAATGTGAAGCGGACACGGTCAAAGGAAAGGCAATCAGATGAAATGACAAATGAACACCATCATACAAGTATAAAAATGTCCTGCTGCTAATGTTTTATATTTGTAGAAAATCTTACATCTCAATCTGTTACCGTGTTCAAGTTAAGGATCTGACTTGAAATCTCTGTGGGATGTATAAACATAAGTCCTTCAAATTTGAACGAAGGTTTGTTTGTTTTTTCTATTTTTCATTTTTTTTCTTTTCTTTTTGTTTTGCTTTTACAAACTGATTTTTGTCTGATAATGTTTTATAATTGTGCAAACTGTTATAAAAAAAATCTTAAACATATTAGAAGATGTACAGCGGACACGAAGAAAATACTAAAAGCACCATAAAAATGCATGTGGGCATAATTCCGTCAAAACTGAAAGCTTTGTGATAGTTTCTGAAACGGTGTTATAGAATTGGAGCGGATACGAAGCAAATGTGAAATAGCTATTTTAAAAATGCACACGGCATAATTCCGTCAAAACTGAAAGTACGGTATTGATTTTCCCAATGGTGTCTCATATATGTACAATTTAAAGGAAAAACCATAAATGGTGTGAAAAAATATGGTGCACACTCAAAAGTAAAAACAAATTGCTTTTTTAAAAATACAAAAGGAAATAATTCCGTCGATCGAACAGTGTTTCGACTATATTTTTAAGATTGTCTGATGGTGCTTAGATTTTAAAAAGACTTTGTGAAAAAATTTCAGAAATGTTTTAGAGATATGGAGCGGACATGAAATATTATCCTCTAAGTGCGACCTTGACCATCGTCGGACATGGTAAGAAATAAATTCTTCACCTTGTTTCGATTAAGCAAATATTTGACCAAAGTTTCAAGAAATCATTCAAGGGTAAAGGCGATATTTAGCAGTACGAAAAGTTAATGGACGAACAGACAGACGGACAGTGAGCCCGACGGAAAACGCCACGACTTCTTACGACCCGTCTCACAACAGGCGTATAAAAGGTGATTTTCATATAAAACATTACGAGAAAAAAAGAATTGACTGCTTTTATTTTTCTATCATGTTTACACTAAGTAGAAGCTCCGCACAGGAAGGTATAAATGTCTTGCAGTAGCAAAATGTGCATCGCAAGCACCAAAATGCAAATCAACTGAGCTTGAAAAAATCTATTCAATCCACATTCAATCCGTGCGCGTGCGCGAATGTATTTAGGCATCTTTGCTGGCAAATTCTACACTGATAGCCGAAGAAAAATTGCGCAGTTAGTTTCAATGTTTACATAACTGGCATACTGAGGGGAAACATAAAATCAAAATGCATCAGTTGACTTTAGTGTCACTATGTAGTACGTTGTACTTGAGTTAACTGTCCGATTCAGAACTATAAATCAAGATACCCAGGAAAGGCCACAACCGCAACGCAAAACACAAAAGACACCGAACGAAAGGGAAGAAAATAGGCAAGTCACAGTTCGAAACAGTGCATCTTCGAATCCAGACCGACACACTGCATCACAGAGACTTGGGCATAAATGTAACAATTATCCTATACCGTACGAAATACATAAAATAAATTTCGACAGAAGATATTTATTGTATTTTTTTAATTTTCTTTTATTTAACCACGCATACACAAATGGAAAGCAAAACTATACAATGTTCCCAATGCTAGACATACAGCAACCATGATCCGCATTAGAATGTTCCGCCTTGGAACGGACAGTACTGAGCTACTTAAACAAATACGAGTACCCTGTTCTTTTCTGTTGATGAAGCACCAAAACTAGTATGTAGTCGGTTTTCGTAGAGGTATCCAAAATCATCAATGAGGCAGTGTAGTCAACTAAAAGTCACGTTAAAGGAAAATTAAAGTTTCTGTGAAATTGAAGTCAAAGTAAAAAGGAAACCACAAATAGGACCACGATAGCCCTTACACAGACATTA
The DNA here is from genome assembly GCA_963989385.1 of Ctena decussata. Taxonomy (NCBI): domain Eukaryota; kingdom Metazoa; phylum Mollusca; class Bivalvia; order Lucinida; family Lucinidae; genus Ctena; species Ctena decussata. Next base: position 920,766 of record OZ022502.1, on the reverse strand, counting down.
GCTCTGTAGTTCATTAAGGGGGCTGCCGTCATTAAGTCTTAACAGTAAATGATAAGACAATCGTCAGGAACGGATACAAATAAATCCCACGTCACTCACCAAATGCGCAGTGATTCTGATTTTATTAATGATGTGGCTGTGATGAACATAGCGCTTAGTAAGTTTTTAAGTAAACACATTTTTATCGAAAGTTCCAATATCAAGCACAAATATAAAGTGAGACAATCTTCGCACTATTTTTACTGGAGTTATAACTGGATAGCCCGCCTTTAACAAATGCGTTTACAATATGTACATGTCAGGGAAGCAACCTCCGCAAAGTTTTTCGTTTTTGTTTTAAATGGATAGTCTGTCTCTTCACGACAGAATCTGCAAAAGGACCTCCTTGCTAGAAAGTAAGGTAATGTCAATAGTGATACTCAGGCATTGGTTAAGAGACCGAATGACAGACAGGATCCCAACCAAAACACCGAAAGCAGAATAATAGAGAAAATGGCATGGGTTATGTATAACTGATCACTAGTATACAAACAAGTGACGTGTATCAATTTACTTCGCTTTTTATATAACTAGTAAAACCTTGAACATGGATAGTAGATTTTGGAGTTTGACAGGTAGGGTGCAAAGATTTAAAGCCGATTAATAATCTATATATGAAAGTGGTCAAAGTACCCAAATCATAAGTCCGAACTCGGAAGTCATTGAAACTTAGATGATTCCGGAATATTTAAGATACACAGACATGGACCCCAAAACAGAGGTGTGTTTAGCACTGTAGTCGTACTGAGCTTTTGATTTATTTCTTGCTTGGTTTAATTTCAATTTATAATGGCATTTAAATTGTGAAATGGTAAGAACCAGGACAAAGAATAAATAAAGAAATTGCAGAATTCATCATACAAAATAATATAAACTCGGAATGCGGTACAATAAAGCAGTGCTGTGTATTTTATTTCTCTGCTCATGAAAAAACTATTGTCATCGACTGAATTCGGCCTTTGGAAATAATACAACACACAGGACGATATGAAGATGTATGAAGATGATATACGACAATGAATTAATGATTATGGCACCATGACATCATACATCTGAGGTCTGCAAATATAATATAAGCAAACTATATTAAAATAATTATGAGCATAAACAATAGGAGAAAGTAAGTTTAAACCTTACAGCTTGACGTCTTTATGACAAGTGTACTGAACAGATATATGACATTACATTCAACAGATTATGCTATTATACTGATATATAGTACGGATTTATAAAAACAAAATATGAAATGTGAGAAAATGAATATCTTGCAATTTATTGAATATCTACATAACACAGCTCATGATATTCATAAAAACTATTCATACAGTCTAAACTACCTTGCGAAATGACAAAATATCAAAATACACTTTCCTATGATTGAGATTGAATTATTTAACAAATACAATAAAACTCATACTAGCAAATAAAATATATGCAAAATATTTTAATTATAATATCAGCATAAACAACAGGAGAAAGTAGGTATAAACAGTACAGCCCGACGTCTATATAGCAAGTGCACTCAGTCATGCGACGTGAGCATGCATTAATAGTATGCGACATGCCACATAACGGTACATGCTTTATGCTATTCACAAACATATACAGGAAACCTGAGGAGTGGGAAATATAATGGTCATCCCATACAACCAATAACATTCACAGTACAGACAAATCGAACAGATATTACCGGCGGTACGTCGCGTCGGGATATATGACTTCGCATCATTGTGAAGGCTACCGTAATACGGACCATAGTATAGATAAACCAGACCATGACACCTTTAAATACTTAATTTAACTTCAAAACAGCTGGCGTTGTGCTGTGTGGCGGCCGTAAAGCGTCTTCCATTACATTATACACAGTGCAGATTATAATATTTTTGTCCTTTGAGATCAGAGGATTATATGCTTAGAAATCAGAAAGGGGGGGGGGGGTATCAATAAGGTGGGTTTTCTGCATCCTACCAAAGTTTTATTGTTTTAACTGATGGTATACTCCTATGTGTCTAGTTTATTGAACTATATGTAACTTTGGTCGGACAACCCTACTTACTGAGCTATGGGTCCGCAGAAGTGGGTGGGGTAATCCAATATGGTTTTAGCCTGTCTTGTAAAAACGTTCTCATTTGGAAGAAGAGTACAACAGACAGATAGGAATTGATAAAATGATTAACAGAACATCTAAAATATATTTCCATATCATTTTATTTAGTTAAATTTGAAGATATGTTGTCAAAAAAGACTTCCTTTGACAGTCAACATTTTTTTTTTTATTTTTGTCCTCAATTTTCAATATTTCTTGGCATTATTGTTGAATAAACAGACCAGTTAACATCAAACTCGTGTCAAGGAAGCACCTTGACCAGGACATTCGGATGATGTGACCAGAATTTTACAATGACCTAGTTTTCATGGTTGACAGAACACATAAACTTGCTTGGAAGGTTGTTTTCATTCAATTTTGACCTAGAATGACGAAACTTTGGTCGAATTACTATTTTGACTGCTATATTATGCCCTATACCCCCGCCAATAAAGGTGAGAGGATACATATTGGCTTCAATTCGAATTTCCTTGTCGTCTGCATCTGTGTCTGTGTCAAATATTAAGTCCTTCTTTGACCTTGGAAACAAGGTCAAGGTCAGATTTTGATGACCATGACCTTGTTTCCAAGGTCACAGAAGGACTTAATATGTGATGCATACACAGATGCAGATGCCAACGAGTTCCACACTGAAGCTAATATGTATTCCCTCACCTTTAGTGGCGGGGGTGTGGGGCATAATATAGCAGTTAAAGTAGTAATTTGACCATAGTTTGTAATTCTAGGTCAAAATTAAATGAAAACCATCTTCCAAGCAAGTTTATGTGTTCAATCAACCATCAAAACTAGGTCATTGTGAAATTCCAGTTACATCATCCGAATGTCTTGGTCAAGGTGCTTCCTTGACATGAGTTTGATGATAACTGGTCCGTTTATTTAACAATAATGCCAAGAAATATTGAAAATTGAGGACAAAAATATCCCTAGGACAATATATGTTCAATTAAACCAAATACAATGATATGGAAATATATTTTAGATGTTCTGTTAATCATTTTATTAAATCCTGTCTGTCTGTTGTGTACTCTTCTACCAAATGAGAATGTTTTTACAAGACAGGCTAAAACCATGTTGGATTACCCCACCCACTTTTGTGGACCCATAGCTCAGTAAGTAGGGCTTTCCGACCAAAGTCACATATGGTTTGATAAACTAGACACATTGGAGTATACCATCAGTTAAAAAAAGAAAACTTTGGTAGGATGCAGAAATCCCACCTTATTTATACCCCCCCCCCCCACCCCCCACCCTTTTTGATTGGCTTAGACTCTTACTCTAGATCAAAACTTTTTAATCATTTGTACTTGTTTTAATACAATTTAATCTTTGATTCAACTGACATATTAAGTTTATAAAGTACAGTTTCTGGATGTTATTCTTTGGCTTTCGTCACCAGCCATTGTCAGGGTCACTGATAAGGCTTGCGTAGACAAAACTTCATAGTATAGCTCGTGCTCCTTTTAAATCAAAATTAAAAGTTATAATGAACAATTGTTTCTTTCACAAATACGGAAATCGTCGGTTTAAATTCATTGCTTTGGAGAAACCGGATACATACTTGTTAAGGACAACTCTGATGTTCATTCAAACTATTCTGAATTTGGTTTCATTAAAATGGCGGAATTCCTAATTGACAATATTTACATGGAGATCAGCGGGCAAGTTTTTCCACAGACAGTTGGCATTCCAATAGCAACTTACAACGCCCCCTTACTTGCTGACTTATTCCCTGTATGAGGTGGAGCTCATATAGGAGTCATAGGAGGTAACAAACGCGCCTCGCACAGCAATTCAACTTCACATACAGGAACATAGATGTTCTTTATCTGAAAAATTCAAGGATTTCGATAAAAAAACGAAGAAAACACTATATAACAACAGACTGAATGCTTATGGTCAATCCTATTAAGGTTGACAACTTTGCTGCACTCTTTTTACACTTCAGCGTGCCGATGCCCATCGGTGTGTTGAGCCTCAGTATTAATGAAAGATCGGACAAAACACTTTCAACATACTGTTGGTTGATTGGGGTGTTGGTTAGTTTTTTTGTACTTTCTTTGGGCAAGCAAATCGGTGTTTAATTTTAAATGTACCTTTAATAAATTAAGTCGACGTATTGCGTACTTCATCTTTTGGAAAAAGCAGAATAAGACAAGCAAAGAGGTAAGCTCTCTCACAGAAGTTGTCAGCGGTTCTATTTCTATCCTACTATACAAGTCCCTAAGACTGATAGAAAAGTAAGTGAGAAAATTCTAAGGAAATGATACAAATTCAACCGCGATTCAACTGAAGACACCATGTGGGAAAATTATGTACCACCGAAAACATCATTTACGACAGCCATTTCCTATGTAGGTTGTCTTCTGCTAGCCTTAACATCACAAACAATATATTAATAATAAACATAGCAATAAGCAACACAAACACTACATAGAAGAACCAACACAGAAATGCCAACTTGGGACGGCCAGCAATTAAATTACTGGGGCTTTAACCGCTTTCCAGTAGACTAGAACTCGCCCTTGGGTCGGCGTTGGTTCATCAGACACTTAGTTGTTCAGTTTTCCCGGAGTTTTCTAGCTCATAAGTGAAATATCCCAGGAATATAGATATCAAAATTTATGCCAAGATAAAACAAACATGAGGAATCACAGAAATAGCAACACTGAAATTCCGGAGCAGAAGAAATCCACCAGTTAATCAGTTTACTAACCACCCCCCTTGGTTCTGCTTTGGTTCATCAGACACTGAAGTGTTCGGTTTGCGTGAAAGATTCCTAACTATAATGTGCAATATCTCAGAAATATAGAAATCCAAATTTGGACTAAGACAAAACAAACATGAGGACTTACAGAGATGGAAACACTGAAATTTCGGAGCAGAAGAAATCCATCAGTTAAACCACGGTCGACATACATGCAGTAAACTACAAAAACGCCGCGCCTTGGAACGACCAGGCATGAATCACAAAGGGGAAGAAATTAAATCGGCATTTCATGCGCATAACCCTGACTTTGGATTTCGTTGTGGCTTTTAAAAAATACAAGTTATGTGGTAATTGTTACGGACATCGAGCCTGTAAATGAATCAAAACAGAAAGCATGTAAATCAAAATCAATACTGAAAAAAATGTGCACTCAACAGCGAAAGTAACATGGAAACGCTGCGGTGAATGAAATGCAGCAACTGAACGTACCATAAAACGGTTTCATGCACCCTAGTACTTATAACTGAAACATTAAAAACGGTGTTTGCGTTGTTGTTTATCGATATTATCAGTCGTTACGTCTAGTTATCTGAAGCTTTCTAGAAGTGTGGTCAAGGTAAACCTGCTTTGCCTTGGTAATGTTTTGTAATTTAAAACTAGAATATAGGTTAAAATAGGTTGGTTAATTAAATTGGTTGATTTGAATTTAACGGCCCTTTGGACAGTATTTCAGTCTATATCGGATCGTCTCCCAAAGTGAGGGAGAAAGAAGAGAGAAATGAAAGACGAGAGAAAAAATATCAACAAAACCGCCCACCTGCACCTTCTGCAAGCACAGTAGGCCTTTGCCCTACCATTTTCTTAATCAGTAGGACGCCCCGGCACTTGAAGTACCATCGCATCACCTAACCAAAAATATGATTTTTATGTCTATCCACGCATTGTTTTGTTAACAAAGCACAAAAGAGCCAAGGGGGAGTGTTACCCGCTTGTTTAACTAGGCTACCCCCACCCCCTATCCATACCCCTCGCAATTGACTTATAACTGGCCGTTCTAAAGCGGTACTGATGTTGTTGTTAACTTATTGTCTTTGCTTTTTCCGTTTTAGATTTGTCTTTTATTGATTGATTGATTGATTGATTGATTTGATGCTTAACGTCCACGGTAAACAACTATGGTCATGTCGGGACGGACAGTTAACCTAACCACACTATTCCTGGGCAGGCTTAGTCTGGCCCATGTTCCTATTTCTGTATGTATTCTCTGCTCTTGAAGGAACTTTTTTAGATTTTAATTAGACCTCCTAAGCGGTTAACCAGTATTAAGTCCACATACTTTCGCCAGTAACTGACAACTGCCCTTCTTGAATCAGCGGATGGAGATACGAAAGTATGTGGCCAGACCGGGTTTCGAATTCAGTTTAGTTCAGTTCAGTTCAATTCTCTTATCGACGTTACCCAAGTGGCTCAACGGTACGTAACCATAGTTGCACACACTTGGCGCCGTGTGTCCGTCCGGATTTCGAACCCAGGACCTCTGACTTATAAGTCAGGTGCCCTACCGATTGCGCTACGAGGCCCGGTCGATTTGTCTTTGACATTAAGTGCTTTGTTAAGGGCAGTCTCGAGGCCATATGCGGGGAAAAAGCTGTCCTTTTGAATTTTCACTTGTATTGCTTTGCTATGGGTTTCATTTTTATAGGACACCTGCTTTTATAATTTAATTGGTGAGCGACTTTTACCTTATGTTTATGGATGGTTTTTTCTCGCGGGCTTCGTCATTCAGTGTGGCTACTAGAGTATTGTCGGTTGCTGGTTGAGACCTGCATGTCACCTTTTGTTTTAAACGTTTAGGGTTCACAAATACTGAAAAAAAGCAAAAACTCGCACTGATCGCAGTTAATCGGATCAGGCACGTTTTTATGACAGTGAATATAACTGCCATTTGAATGATAAAATATTTATTGCTCAGGATAAACAAAAAAGAAACAATAAAGATTTTTCAGAAAAATGACTTGGCCATTTAAAGTTCAAAAGCAATGTAAATAGGAATGCTTCTCCGATAACAATGGAAACATGCCGTTAAATCAAATACAAATAACTGCACAACATGGACAGTACATGAAATACAACTTGCACTCTATAGACTTTTTTCACTCTGTTTATATCAGGTGCTGATGCTGTAAGATATAGTGTCCTGGCTGAAATTTCCTAATTGAACTGTCACTGGCAGAGACAACATAATATCCTGAAGCAGTAAAACGTGCCCCTTACTCAGTATGGTTATAAATTCATTATCTAGCTTTATTTATCTGACTGGCGAGTCTATCAGAAAGATTTTCCATGCAGTTCTGCTCTATATCTACTAATCTGCTGCACTTGCTAATCTTACTTCAGTAGACATCTTTAGAAAGTGTACGGCAAAGTCACAGATCAACCGTTTGCCATCGTTTGTATACAACGTTTCTTTTGCTTAATTCCGTGAAAAAGTGTAAAAACAGGGAAAAGGGCAGATACAATACTGATAAGTCTCAGTTTTTTGCCAATGCATCTACTGCTACACGTTTCTTTTCGCATAATAAATAGTTTAAAAGGACAATAGTCAAGAAATAGTAAATACAACATACATTACTGATAAGTCTCAGTTTTTGCCAATGCATCTACTGCTACACGTTTCTTTTCGCATAATAAATAGTTTAAAAGGACAATAGTCAAGAAATAGTAAATACAACATACATTACTGATAAGTCTCAGTTTTTGCCAATGCATCTACTGCTACACGTCTCTTTTCGCATAATAGATAGTTTTAAAGGACAATAGTCAAGAAATAATAAATCGAATCCACATCCCAAACGGGAAATAGTTACACAAAGAAGCTACACATTAGCATCACAACATAAACTATGAAAATGCCCTACTCTAATTTGAAATAGCAGATGCTTCTAATGAAGAAATCGACACACCAAAGTAACTCAACTTTTTAAGACTAAAGGTAAAAATAGATGTTAGTGCTATTTTCATTTAGTGTAGCTGAATGGCCACCTGTAAAGGAATTAGATGTTCATTCAGGTTAACCGTGCGTGTCTTTCGTGAACTTTTGTCAGTGTGTGTGCTTCTTTCCCCTTTTGGTTTTGAGGGCGGAATGTAGGATTTGATTGTATTAATTTCTGATCATTGCCTATCTTTTTACTTTACATACTCGATTTCATTTACAAGTCTATTCATGATCAGTAATTATATCTACAGCAGATGTTACGCCATCCAGCCTGTCCTTTTGAAGAATAAGTAGGGTAAATTAGGTAAAAACAGGTACTTATCAGGTACGGTAAGATAAAGGTTTTAAATAGACTTGTGGCCGTAGGGGCAGTGGGGGGCTAGAGGCCCCCAGTTTCATAGGATATGAGAAACGGAGCCCATCTCTCTCCTTTGGCTGCCTTATCTTTCTACAGCTTTAATCGGGTGCCATTTTACTGCTGGGTTATCGAAGAGAGTTTCCTAGTCGTCGGTTGGCTAAGTAAGGGTTTGAACTCAGGACCTTCCTGCGATCTTCTGAACCATAACCGAATCGCTTTAACAAGTAGACTACGTCACTTTGCAGATGCTAATACAGTTATATTCCATATACTCCCGCAACGCCGAAAGAGAAAGAAGTGTATACTTGACTCAACAGCAACGCAGGGTAAACCGAATGAACAGCTCATTTTCATACAGGTGATCATTTAGCCCCTTTTACGAAAATACCACCCAGATAATAGAAGAAAGAAAGCAATGATATAAACATATAACAGAGACAAACCACAACAGTCTTTTTGGAACTGTCATTTTTCAACTGCCTATTAATAGGCTCCAGGTTTCCGAAAAAAAATAGAAATTTCACTCTCTCTCGTAATGTCAGCTGTAGTAAGGATAAATTATTTTGGGTAAATATAAACGTATTCATACCACATTTAGTGCGACAGACGCTCGTTTCTGTAGTTAACTTTTTCGGTGTCGCTAAAACCAAAAGTAAATTGATCCTTTTGAAGAGCAAAATATATTTTAAGAAACGACAACAGGAGACAGGACGTTAAAGTAACGACTAACTACTCTGAACAAACACAATAAATTCAAGTACTAAATTTAGTGTCATTTTTCAAGCAGCTTTTAGAGGGTAAGATCCTCACGCTTGGGCCTGCTTTGGTTTTTTTTTCGTGTGTGAAATGACTTCAGTTTATATACCTGTTTATCTATATGTCTGTCCCCTTTGGTATTTGAGCGGGGTATGGAATATAATTGTAATGCTTGTCTTTATACTTACCTTAGAAAAATACATTCAGAAGGAAGAGCCTCTAGAAATAAGAAGAGAATCGAAGAAAAAAACAACAACAGAAAGTTGATTAAATTGAGTCTGTTAATGTGCAGTAATTTTATGTTGTCATTTTGCCCACGCACCGACTTTAAATTACTGAACCTCCACACAACAGTTTTTACTACTACAAATAAAGTATTATCATTATCATATTATTATTGTTTTTATTATTATTATTGATAATGTACGTTATCTCGAAACAAATAGAAATAATAACAGACCTAAACAAACATAAAAGCACCGACTAGGGACGGTCATCAACAGATTTTCTTAGAGGCATCGACCAGCTTGACTTACTAACTCTGCCCAGAGAGTTTTCCCAGATTAATAATATGGTTGGTTCTTTGATCCGCATGAAGTCTAACCATAGCCAGCAATTACCAGGGCAATTAGTCTCACCCTCTTGCGCCGGTTCTCGCTCCTCTCTTTTTTCAAAATAACTTAATTAGCAGAATCATTCCAAATGAACAAAAGTGCGGGCTGTCAACGGCATATTACATTACATCTAGTAAATATATATCCTTTCGGGAGAGAATATCATTTGAAGTAATGAACATCGAAATAAACGTAACCATACCGAATTTAGTGCGACAAACGCGCGTCAAAGAAACGTCAACAACAATTATGATTTATGTTTAATTGAGAATTGTTTATGCCAGTCGCTTTATGTGAGCTAGAAGATACACACTTTAACGTTTCCATAGTCTTACCAGTGAGAGAAACGCCTAAACAAAGCATTTTCAACTTCTTATAAGGTGATGAAATGTTAGTTGATAAACACATAATGAGTCTATATCTGGCAAATGTAGGATAAATCAATTTGAAAAACGAAATATGACTCAATGTAACCCAATTTATTTTCTGGTTTTCTAGCGATTGTCCCAGGCATGTACATTGTGTTTAACCATATTATTTCAAGTTCCGTCTTTATGTGAAACACTTGGATATTTCATATGCTTTAAGCTAGCAAATCAATCACGGTTATTTACAACGCAGAAAGAATGGTGTGTGGCTTACTGATAGAAATATGTGACCTTCAATAGTTGTTTGAACATTTCATTATGAGGTTGCCATCTATTTGGGAAAGAGCTGCAGACTCGGCTTATCACTTGTAATTTATTGTTTGTTGGGATGTCTTTGTCAATCTTTCCCTTTGATGTTGGGGATAGGGTTTGGGATCTGATTCAGTCAGTTCCTGAAGTGTAGTTACTCTTTAAATTTTTATTACTGTAAATGGGCTCAGTAATTAATACCAGCTGTAGTAAAAATAAGCACATGCTAATAATAAGACACTATTCTTCATGTTCAGTCAGCCATCTGTACTTGTATCAACATCTGGACCGCCTTAGCACCACGCCACACCCAATGAAGTGGTAATTAAACTATACAACAACTCATGCAATAGGTGAATAAAAGCAACGGCATTGACAAAAAATATAAGAAACAGTTTGAAACCACAACAGAAGTAGCGCCTTAGACTATTTATAGAAATATTTTATTATGCGGTTTTCTTTCCAAAATATCTTAAGTTTAATTACCATAAAACTGGACAACTCATTCGTTTCAAACCTGTTATTTCATTCCGTCGACCTTTTAGAACAAGGTCTACATTTACCAGCTTATATGATTTGCAAACCATTCTGTCAAATTAATAGCGTTAATGATTAGAATAAACTACATACACAAGGCTACAAACAATGCGCAGCCTTTATCTGCTTTTCCTGACGATGTTTATTCAGAATTGATCCGCCTGAAAACTTTTTTTCATTAAGGTCTTCAATAAGGTCAAAAAGTATGGCCCATGTTCCTTCTTTAGAATTTGCTCTCTGCTCTCGAATGACCTCTTTAAGATTTTATTTCAAAAGCTCAATAATTAATTACATGCAAAGTATTTACCTGTACTGGTATACAAGTTTCCATTGCAAGCTTCATCCCAGTTCCACCTTAATGGTAAGCTATGCGCCTTTATCAAGTTTCATTTTATCAGCGCAGCGCGTCTTTATGGATTAGTAATTATGACACCGTATTAGGATAATTGTATTGAGTGGATTCCCCTTACCGAGAACTGACTCTACAGAACATTTAACTATCAACCCATTATGTGTTGCAATTTCATATCCTTATAATATTGAGCAGCGACACGACAAAACCAACAAAGTGGTTGTGCGTCCAGCGCAGACTCAGATCAGCCTGGGCATCCGCCCCGTCTGATCAGAGTCTTCGCTGTCCATATGAAGGTAGCTTAGAACCTAAGCTACCATTTGAGCACCTAACAAAGAGTCTGGACAAACTTGGAGGATGCCCAGACTGATCTGAGTCTGCAGCGGGCGCACAACCACATTGTTGTTTTTCTCGTGTCGCGGCTCAATTATGCACATGAAATCTGAAACGCAGAGAAAGACAATAGTGTAACAATACTATTTCGATTCAATGCTGAAACAGCAAGAAGCATTATCAAAACATAGACCTGTCGTAGAATTGATTGTATGGCAATGTGATATTGCAACGCTCTGGTAATCTCTGGTCGTATTAGATCGTTGACAGTTCACGTGACATTCCTGGAAACTGGCAGTAATATAGTACATCTGGAGAGAGCTACAGCTGTGCTGCATTCTCTCACAGTCAGCAGTTCTGGGAAATAATGAGTATTGTGAATTTTTAATGATGTATATTACAATGAAAAGTGCGTGACAGATAAAGGTGTAGCATGGCATTAGCGAGCTGTGAAGTCGCAGATCAGACTTATTAGCGACTTTACTATCCGCATAGTCAATGTTTGGACCTTAGGGCTTTCTATATTGGAAAATTGAACTCTTACCAGTGTGTTGTGTGTGCAAACTGTTTTAAGTCTACGCTGCTGCACATTCTGCAACAGATGCTATCCTATTATTTTCATGTTTAATTGGTAATTAAGTGTGATCGACTCACACATGTAATACTAAAAGACAAACTGCAGCAGAGCACAATATAATGTACACTGAGGTGCTTTGTTATGGGTACAATGGAATCAGTGCACTGAGACAATAGGTTGTTGACTGTGACATTTATTCACGATATTCCCCGTACAATGGTTATTTCTCTCGCTTATTCTATGAAACAACAGGAATATAGAACAAATTGTTAACCCTTCTTCTTGCCACTAGCACTTTGTGCTAGCAGATGTAAATGGATTGTGTCACAAATAAATAGGAAACGGAATTTGGTATAAAATGACTGGGGAATCGTCAACCGCAGGTAAGAAATATCAGTTGTAATAAAGATTTAATTTATTCATTTTTTCAAATTCTCTTTCTCTTATGACTTTTGTGTTAGGTGAAACGATGAGCGCATAGACTACAACCTGGTGAAACCTGAAAGTCTATTTCGGGATAGTAATCGATCAATTATCTTTTAGGTTAAATAATAAAAATAATTGGCGCTGCATATATTGTTGATGAAAAAACAAACCCATATCCAAAATTGTATATAGAAGTTAATTTTGACTTTATTACGACTGCGTGCTCATAAAGGATTTGCTCGATAAGCGTATGCCTTGGCATCATGCAATGACATGGGAACCCGCATATATGCAAAGATATCGTTCTTGGCGATTTATCATTTATGTGAAAAAATCACGATCAGACTGGAATATCATTTTACATAGGTTTCTGACTGGGAATGGAGACAAAATAATCCATTAACTTTTCCAGAAATTTGCATACTTGATTTATGAAAACCATTGAATATCAATACTCCGCAATGATGAATAAGCTTACAGCAGAATACCAAGGACGATCATAAATGATTTCAAGGCTAAATAAAATTGAAGTAGACGAATTATGATCTTATCTAAAGAAAAAAACTGATTTAGCTCTGCGTTTTATCAAAGATATAGAATAGCTAAAGTCAATAGTTCATGATATGTTTAAAAACATTTCCAAATTAAAACTGGCAACAAATGTATAAAACATCTAAAATTATGGTATACACTTATAATACTATCGGAAGTCGCTAAAAAGATTTCGTTAACACGTCGATGGATATTTCATCACAGCTTTCCGTATGTTTGATAATGCTTAACAGTTTTTTTTCCACCGCTTTTATTGAGTTCTAGGTTAGTGAGCTTTCCCACTTAACCAAAGTTAGTCATTTTTTTCTGTGAGTTGAATATACATTTTGTTTGAATAATTTACACTTCCTAACATATTGTTGTGTCAATAAAACGTCAATACTGGGTTTAGAAAAGTGATGTGTTTACATTACGTTCTTTAGGCAGAGACATAAATAGGCCGAGTCCGTAATAACTAAAATAACGTTTTCCCACTTATAGCTAATGATTTCATGTTCACCATCATTATGGTCTCTCACAGGTTTTTATATGTAAATGGTCATTTGATATTTTTTCTAGAATGTCAGCTATATAATAGCTTCTTTGTTATGCCAGTGTTATACATTGTTTGTATCCCTAATTGTTTATTTATAAACTTGTTCTGTTCACCATTATACGAGCACTGTTGGATCGAACTGTGGAGACATTAGTTTATTTATGACCGATGCTCTCACTATTATATATTGGTGATGTGTGGAAATGAGTACAATAGACTGTCAGATATCAATAATGTATAACTGAACGGCGTCACGTGAAATAGCACTCTGTAGCATGTGACAAAGCAAAGAAGTACACTTGAAATACAAAATCTACATAGAAATATAGGTAGATAATTTTCAACAATACTTTAGTCATTTCGGCCAGATGCTGCCAATAGAGTTGATAAAATATAAGAGATATGTCATCTGATTTCAAAACAGTAGAAACATTTACAACAACAGTGGCTTTAAAACCCTATAAGATGAACAGAATAAACGGGTACTCGTTTAGGGAAACAACTTTCTTATTAAGAATGTTCATCTCTTCGCAATGTTGGGTAAATATCAGAAGGTTGTTCAGAAAGTTCTCTTTTACATACACATATCCCTTTCTCGGGAGGGTTTCCTGCTTCGGGGAAGAAAGCAGGAAGTAACAAAGTCTTTGCCCTTTTAGAGAATTGGTGAAAAACACCTCAGGTGCACCCAATAACCTTCACGAAATGAACTTGAGCTGTGGAATATAAATGCCATTAGATCTATATCCGACTATGATTTATCTATTTGAAGTACAATATGCCTATTTCCACAGAGACCTTGGATTCCTGTTTGCTTTTTGTTTTCGGATCATGCTTTTATGGCTTCTTGAAATACTATTCCGTAAACAATATGCCCCAAGCCAGTCGTTTAGTGTTTTAAATGACGACACGAATACTGGTCGGCTACCTGGAGGCTGACGTTAATACACATTTAGCTAGGTCTCAACCAACGTATTAGTATAAAAATAAAGAAATACTTGCAACCCATTACAGATATTCTGTTCCATACAGTTTTCAATGCTTACCGCCGTTCCCACTTGGGATTTATTAAATGAGCCGCGACGTGAGAAAACCAACAAAGTGGATGTGCAGCAGCGAAGACTCAGATCAGCCTGGGCATCCGCCCAGTCTGATCAGAGTCTTCGCTGTCCGCACGAAGGTAGCTTAGTCCCTTGGCTATCCTTTAAGCGCTAAGCAAAGAGTCTGATCAGACTGGGCGAATGCCCAGGCTGATCTGAGTCTGCGCTGGGCGCACAACCACATTGTTGGTTTTCTCGCGTCGCAGCTCAAATATCCTTTATATCGTATATCATTTACAGAGATGTCAATTAACGTAAACATAGTTTGCTTTCGTGGAACAAGGGAGTTTCAATATTGATGTAGGTTCTCAGTACTGAAACTGAAAGGAGTATAAGGTAATGTAAAGTGGTCGAACCCGTGCCATTAAAACAGGTAAAGGTTTCCAATAGCTTGTGGCTTTAAGAGCATTGAGGGTTAGAGGCTGTTTTTATGTGTTGCTTGTTACTATGTCGGTTATGCTAAGGCTAGCCCAGTGACCACTTATACGGGAAACAGATGTATACTTGAAGTGTAGTTACTCTTTAAATTTGGCTACCCCTGGTTATGTCTTTGGTAGTGTCTAATTTTGTGATGTAATTTCCTACATAATGTCTTGGATGAAATCTGGGATTAATTGTATCTGTCCCTGAGAAGTTTTCTTATTGCATTTTATTTTCAACATGTTAGTGTTTCAACCTTTGATGTTGATTCCGCCATTGTTTTGATTAATATTTTACTACACAAGATCAATGTTGGTTTAAAGAATATTTTATAACTGTCACAAAATGTATTTCTACTTACACCTACAAATCGATTTTAAACTCTTAAGATCCGTGTTCAGGCTGTCATGACTTTAAAAAAGGTTAGACAACTTCAGTTTTAAAATGAAACACGCAATCTGGGATCTCGAAATTGCCTATTTGGGAAGTGAACACCATTTCACATTTGATACTTCACCAGCTATTGTTAGGTCCACTATGAGACTTTAATAGGCGAAACTTCGAGCTATGGCCAATGTTCCCTCTTTAGTATGTATTCTCTTCTCTCGAAGAAACTCTTTAAGAATTTAATTTGACTTCGCTGCAGCTGGTTTTGTGCCGTGTGGCGGACCTGAAACGTCTCCCCGTACATCATACATAGTACAAATTATGTTTTATTTTTGTCCTTTGGGATCAGAAAGTATATTCTGAGAATCCAGAAAGTATTTGATTGTTTTAAACTCTTATTCTAAATATCGCGTTTTAATCGTTTGGACTTTTTTCGATACTCATCAGTCTTTCAACTTACTGCCTTATTAAAAATAAGAAATTACTTTATGCCTATCTCTGGGTGTCGTCGCCAGCTATTGTTAGGGTCACTGATGAGGCTTGAAATAGCCGTAATTTAGAAGTATGGTCCATGTTCCTTCTTTAGCATGTGCTCCCTGCTCTCGAAGGAACTCTTTAAGATTTAAATTCACATGCATATCATTCGAATTAAAATATCGTTAACATTATCTCCATGAGCATACCTCACCATTAATGAATACTTTGACATTCGCATCAAATGTATGTGCTATAAGTATACTAAATGACGTTAACGTTGTAACTGCCATTTACGTCATTTATAATGCTTTTACCGACTTTGGACGGACACACGGCGCCAAGTGCGTGCAACTATGGTTACGTACCGCTGAGCCACTTGGGGAACGTCGTTAGGAGAATTGAACTGAACTGACCTGAACTTTTACTGACGAAAAGATGCACATTTAACTGAACTTGGTTCTAGAGTATACCAACGCAACCCGAAGAATACTGTCTGGTAAAATTTATTACTGTCTGTTTCGAAATTCGGTGTCATCTTAAAAATGCCATTATCGTATTCCACGAGCGTTTGTCGTTCACGCTTTAATAAGAAAATGTTGAAATACCGCAGGAAACGGAACCCACATTATACTCCGACAACTATCTGGACAGTGTAGTTTAACCGTTTCTATGAAAATCTCGCGTTTGAAAGTGCCTTTCCATCTTTGTCATGTGCACTTAAACGTTTAAAGTTCCAGAATTGAATCGATAACTGTATTATGCATATGTGATATTGTGCAATTTTAAATATAATATATTTTGTTTTAGGAATTCCGATTTCCGGTAGATATATCTCGTATATATCTTTTAAATGTTTGAGTTCATAAAACTTGCCCATATTCCAACTTATAAAATATTAACAGAGCGCAATGCGCACCCGAAATACTTTTTGTCCCAGCTGTATCGTATATAGAATGAAAAGACCAGATGGACTAAAAATAAAAATCCAGATGGGACCATTTTTCTGGATCTACGACTTTTGAAAAAAAAGTATTTATTTATATATTATTGGTGTTTTTTTTTGCTTCAAGGGTTAATGAACAATGTCACACGTTCAACACTTTAGATCTATACCGCTTTACATCTTCTATTGATTTCAAAAGGCTAATCTATCTTATGTGTCTTTGCACTTTACATAACTGATTAACGTGCTGTATTAATGACACAGATTAACCATGGAGACCAAGATCAGACGACGCAAAAAGCGAGGATTCAGAAGAAAGTCAATTGACTTGTTTTCAAATCAGCATTCCAAGTACGTCTGACTCGTTCAATTTAGCCTAGAGCTTAATTTAATCGGCAGTACAAGTTCATTTGCTATTTTGCATTCATGAGGGTTATAAAGAATATAATTTTATTTAGCAGAACTTCTTTTACTTCTTCAACGTTTGTTTTGTGATCGGGAACTAAACTTGATTGCGTCTGACAGAGCTCTAGATAAGAGGGCATATTTGATGATAATTAGGGATAATTTTTTCTTATTTCTCATTCAAACCATATGTTGTGACCTCTCATTTGAACCGTCTCGTCGAGACGGTTCAGATGACGATCACAACATATGTTTATATGCCGATTTCGCGAAAATTTATCCCTAATTATCACCAAATACTCACTCTTATCTAGAGCTCTGCGTCAGTGTCTCAGAATAAGTATACCTACTCAAAAAGTGAATTTTACATGCTTTCAGCTGTCATTTGCAGAAACGTAGAAGTATAGAAATACATTGTGTATGATTGTGCAGAGCATATAACAGGTCCAATTTCAGTTTATTCATATCATTAAGGTTGACTAAGAACTATTTTAATGCTTCAATTATGCATGTGCTTAATTTAGAAAATTGCGGAGTTTGACATGAAATTTTTCAGTTTATTTTTGTCAGTATGTACCTTCATTAATGCTTTGTTTAACATTTAGCCTGTTTAAGTTACGTGTTGTAGTCTTTGGTATATTCGTAGAAAAACGTGTTATTAACATACCATTTGATCATTTAGTAGGATGAAATTTCAGGCCTCCGAAAAATAGGTGATTTTTTTCAGTTTTCATGTTGTTTTGAGGTTAGACTTGTGATTTAGCTGCATTGGCCACTCTTACTTGTACTGCCATAAAATCGCAATTGAAGTAAAAGCGAGGGAAAGTTCCATAAAATTGTACCAGTGTAAGCCTCACACCAATTCCATAAATATTTATTTCTAACCATTCCATGGCGGTAATGGTTAAGTCCGTGCTTGTGTTGCGGTTTTTATTGTCTTCGACACGGCTTGCTTGTGACTGAAAAACCTTTTCTGACAACCCAGCAAATAATGTGTACTATTTGATATGTAAGGTTTCAGGCAGTGAAAGGGGAAAGATGGTGACCGTTTTTCATATGCTGTGCCCACGATACAGTGGACGAGGTATATATGGGATCCAATTCTATTAATTCCTGATCATTGCCTATTTTTATACTTCTGAATTTGCTTGCAGCAGACAAAACAGAGTCGGGTTTTCAGTTACCAGGTTTCTAATTTCACTGACTTTTCCCCAAGATACAGAATTTTGCTTGTGAACCATAATCATCAGGTTATGCTAACTACTCGCGAGCAACTAAATAAACCCCTGCATTGGGGACAATGTATGTGTATTACAAATTTAAAGAGTAACTCACTTCAGGAACTGACTGAATCAGATCCCAAACCCTATCCCCAACATCAAAGGGAAAGATTGACAAAGACATCCCAACAAACAATAAATTACAAGTGATAAGCCGAGTCAGCAGCTATTTCCCAAATAGATGGCAACTCAGCTGTCTTTATTGAACTAAATAATTTAGACCAACAGACGGGTTACAACGGACTAAGCAAATTATATGAAAAACATTTAACAATTATTTTTACCTATTTTCTATGTTTTTGATAGAAGGATTAAACTGAGAACACAATAAATTAAACAGCACCGAACATAAAACAAATGCAACCGCAACAAAAGTACCGCCTTGGGACGGTCAGCAATAACTACTGGGGGGTTTAAACAAGTTTTGCTGGGCCCAAACCTTCACCCTCACCCTCCGCCGCGGTGCACACAATTAGTTGGTAGTTCGGTTCGTATGGAGGTCCCCTAACTCATCAGAGAGTCATAGCCCAACTCATTCATTAATTTTTATGTTTTATGCTTAAAACCCGTTCAGTCAGGCCTTTTTAGTGTTCCTTGTTTTCGAAAAGACTGATAGAGGGTCGTCAAAATAATCGTTGATACTGGTTTATTTTTCTTCCTTTACGACTCATATATATAACACGACTGAAACAATCATAGAACCCTTTCTCGCAAAACTTGCGGGCGAATTAGATTTTGATTACGTGACAAAGCGAGTGTAAAATATACTGCACATATAATTTTCCCTTTTTATCGACAACTATTACCTCTAACTTGAATCTATATCGTCTCATCTTAAATCTCATCAATTAATTCTACATTCTGTGATCCGATTACGGATTCAGCATGACAATATTTCAGCTCAATGTTTACTTTCCCTAATTAAATTGACTTAACGCTGCATCAGATAGCATTGCCGCTCTACGATGAAAATGCTATGAACCGCTAATAACCCGAGAATCTGATATAGTGTATATGCACTATCAGCAAATGTCCAAGTAACAATTTGAAAATAGTTTAAAGTGTCCAACAGGGATCCTGACTCTTTCCAACTTGCACATTCCATAATCTATGTATGTGCATAGTGCTATCCGTATTCTTTAAAAGCGATATTCGTCTGAGAACCTTGACACTTATGCGCACAGAAGAGCTCAGGTAAGTCACCATTTAAACGAACATTTATCAGGTTGTTATACACTTGCTACACTTGCCAATAAAGTCCTCATGTTTGCTTTATCATCATTGCCTGATGATTTTTTTGTGTTTTACTGTCTAACTGATTAGTAAGGAGACCATTACGAGAGACATTGACATGCTATTGGGGCTTAATTAGAAGGGAGGTTGCTCACATAAAGCTAGTTAGAGTCGTCACCCACAGCCCCTTGTAGTTTAAGCTTCTGGCGGAATTTTCTGCTACGGTTATGGTGATTTAATAGTAGAAAAATGTGATAGAGACGGTGCTAAGTACAGAATAAATCAGTAAATGGAACATGCTTATGAGCCACGCCAATATAAAAATAATTGTTTTCATATCAACGGTCGACGTAATAAGTTGTCTCTAGACCGCCCTCTTCTTTCAGTACTATTTGGTTGCATTCTTCTATCAATGTCGGAATCGATATTTCAGATCGTATGGGGACACTTTTAATCAGCGTTTAAATCTAATTTTCTCTCTAATGCGCTCTTCAGCCAAGTAAAGTATATAATTAGACTCCCCTGAAATTGCATAGGAAAGCATTTTGTTCACGAAACATAAATTGCATAAAAATTTAAAGAACAGCTCGTCTGTATCGCTAAAATTGAGCCGCGAAACGACAAAACCAACAAAGTGGCATGTGCACCAAGCGAAGACTCAGATCAGCCTGGGCATTCACCCAATCTTATCAGAGTCTTAGCGTTGCGCCTAAAGGATAGCTGAGAGCCCAAGCTAACTCCACGCGGACAGCAAAGACTCTGATCCGACCTAGCAGATGCCTAGGTTGATCTTAGTATGCGCTCAGCGCATATGCCACTTTGTTAGTTTTGTCGTGTCGCGTCTCATATCAGACTGACAGACATAAATGGGAGAGGCTATCAAAAAGCTTTATTTGTACATGAAGTATACACCAGTATTTTGTGCATGGCTTCCTTTGCTGTATCGATGTACAATTCCTGTAAGTTGGACTGGGCGTGTATGTTGTCGAATATGCACTGTTCTGTATTCTGGTTTGCATTGTTTTTATCTCTTTTTTTTCTGGTTCGGTTGGTTGGGTGGATTGTGACCTGTACTAAGTATCTTCATTCAGTTAATGTTTAAGAAGTGTTAGTAGGGTTAGTTTTGCATTTGTTTTATAATGCTATCAAAATACATTTTAATTTACTTTCATATTGTCAGCTAGATTTTCTCAGTTCTTTTAACAACCTCAGAATTCATGTCAGATCAATAAGGTCACCGTACCCAGGAAAGGCGATAATCACGACTTCTACCCACCAGAGGTACAGATAGATAAAAGAAACGTATTAATACAAATGTAACAAAACATTAGTGATAAGATAGACAGTTCGCCTTATAAAGACGAACGGCTAGAGATGAACTGCTGCGGCACGGTTATTGGTGAATCTATTTTAAGATAAGTGTTTAAACCGATTTTATTTCAGCAACTCATTCATACTCCGGGAGCATCTCTTGCTACGGAGTAATCATTTTTTATTAAAAGAGTTTAAGCCCATTTTTATGTCAGCAGTGTAAGTATAACTGAAAACTGTAACGGAAAGATTGAGGTGCATAACATTGATATTACTGTTCGATTAATACCAATGCGCTACCATGACTTATTTCAGAAATCAAAGGGGTCGGTTGCGGTCGGACGATTGTGCTGGGTAACTTTAAGTGCCGGGGCGTCAAACTAAATTACTTATAGTAGGCCAAGGGCAAATTGTGCTTGCAGTAGGTGAGGGTGTTCCTTTTTGTATATTTTGTTGTATATTTTTTATTATTTCTCGCCTTACATATCTCTTTTAGTTCTCCCTCTCTGAGAGACGACTCTATATAGTCTAAAATACTGTCTCAAAGAGCCATTAAACCCAAAACAACCCACCAACGCAAATAAGAGGACTAGCACATACAATAAATGCTTTTTCTTATCTGAAAGACTGACTTATTGCCGGCCATGCTCATACGTTCCTTTTTGGATAATGCTTTAAAAGTCTACTGAAATTGCATGATTGTTTTTAAATACGTCCTATGGTAGATATCAAAAGCTAGGAAAAGAAGAACAGGCACAAGACACAACAAAGTAGGAAGACTGGTACTTAGAGTACTGCCTCGCGGCTTTGTATCGGCCGGTTTATACTCTGCCAAAAGTATCGATTCCCTACCAATTGTAGCTTTATACGGGATACAATGATGAAAAAATAAGTGCTTGAAATTACATTATTTTGCTCATATTGGCATTATGTGGTTTATATATTATTGCAAGAGGAAACCAATTTTCTCAGAGAGCTATGAAATAAATTTTATAGATGTTCGTACTTAAGAGATGGCATCATAATAAAAGTGTAACCGGCATATACCGTAACACCTACACTGCTCAAAACATTTAAAGGAACGCAAAATATTTTCCATTGATGACAGTGCAACGCATCCTCACTTTGAGGGCCATTTACTCTCGCTCGAGAAAGACACAAAATTTCCAAATTTTGCCATTTTTTTTAAAAGACGGTCGATATTACTGACAGGACAGGTTTTGATCCAATATTTGCCCTGCCCATGTCCATGGACTGTTTTTTGTACAAATGAAATTTTGGTAAAAAAATGCATTTTTTTAGAACAGCGGAACAGCATGAAAATTACAACCAAAATCAACACAATCAGTTTGCCTATGAAGCTGAATGTCTTACAAGGTGACCCGTTTGAAAGGATCACTTTGAACTCTAGTTTATAAGATTTTATAGACTTCCAGAAAGATGCCTCATTTTCAGAAAAGTCAAAAAATGCAAAATTTGTTCCATGGAAATGACCTGAGTATCAGTTGTATTGAACTTCTTGTTGTCTAAAACTTTGATTGTTCTTGCAACCGCTGCAAAGGAATGGGGAATGCTTGACCTTTAGCGGTCGAATTTATGGGCCATGGAACTGGGTATATGTTGTAGTAATGTCTATGGGAAAATATCAGCTGCTCCTTTAAATATTTTGAGCAGTGTATTTATGTTACTGATGGGAATTCTGTATATAAAGTCAGCTTATATTCGTATGAAAAACTAGCTTATGACATCCGCTTTGAAAGCGTAATGAACCTACTCTGAATCTGGGGGAATGACAGATATACTTTTGTTTTTCGATTTTTTTCTAGACATAGAAATATATTTACATTGTTGGTGTATTTACTGAAAAGCCCTATATTAAACCATTGGAACGTAATGTAGTTTACATTCCAATAATTACATTGAGACACGCGACGTCGATGACGTCAAAATAAACAATGGCTCTCTCCAACCTGATTGGACGTCAGCAACGTCATGACGTCATGCACGCCGTTCTGCTGTTAGCAGAAAAACTGCGTGTACATTTTTATTGCTTCAAATTTAGCGCTTATATAAGATTTTTTCATAAAAAATTTGATTGAAACGAATGTAAATATAAGCAATGAACTTAATTTTTCTGATGTTTATGGAAGTGTAAACTACATTGGGTCACTAGCAAAGTTTAAATGAACCCCGAACCTTCGGGGTTCATTCACTTTGCACGTGATCCAATGTAGTTTACACTTCGATAAACCTCAGTAAAATGAAATTCATTCCTTAAAAAATTATTGAGACACAATTAACCTACTTCGTCTCAGACTATAACTTTGCACCTATCATGAACACAAGAAAAATCTTTTAAAAAATAGATAGTCGGCGCAGATTTAATGGAAGTGTAATATGTTCTCTAGGTGAAGAGTTGATAATAACTTTCATGAATATGACTTAAGTGAGCTATGTCGGTAGGCACCCGCAATCGTAAATTTGACACTGGGTAGCGACAATAACCTTTCTCAAGATTGAGCCGTCTAAATTGGAATTCCAAAAAGGACCGCGGTAATCTATCTTGAGATTGACCTTATTCCAAAACAGTTACCTACATGGAGCAATGTTTAACCGAAAGTAGAAATCAAAAGTAGATCTACACTGCAAAAAAAGAAAGTTTTGAATATCTGCGCGTTCTCGATAAAATTTCCATTGTAAATATACAAACAAGAGAAACATTTTGAATTAACATCTGGCAGAGGGCTAGTATTCACGCAGTGCAGTACAAAGGGAAAAATGATGATTCAATATTCATTGACCTTTGCTTTTATCGACTAAATTTTGACATACGCGTTATTTGACCACCGAAATCTTGTGAAATTTGGAAAACAAGTGAAATTATACTCATCTGCGATGAGAACAAAAATAAGCGCATTTACATTTCCTGCTATGACTGACAAATAAGTGTAGTTTAAAACATATGCAAAAACAATATTCTGTTCTACAAGTTAAATTTAACCTTGACATATTTGCTCATTAACGGAAACATCATTTTCAAAGTTCAGCAGTTCGTTCCGCTATGACTTTGTCGCAACTATCTTATATAGGACTTTAAAATGAGAACATACACGTCTTTCGTTGAAGATCCCATATTTGCTGTGATTAAGCAATGTTATACTATCACACTAAGTTTTCAACCACAACATTCCTCTATACGTTTCAACCACTTATTACGTTTGCGACACTTTGAGTCAAGAAATAAAGCAGGCAGCTTAGTGAAGAGGGGCAGTGCTAACTAACATATAATATTCACGACAGCAGCTTAATCATAGTCACGTTTCAGAACTTAGTCTATTAAGCGAGAAAGGCCATAAATGAAAATATTTTTGACATAAAAAAGAGAATGATAGTATATCGATCCTGTCACTAGTTATTTAAAGAATTCAGTGTTAGAAGGCCGGGTACTCTACGTAATCACTACTGATTTCGTGGACTCTATAAAATTGTTTTATTTACACATAATGTAATTAACGTTTTAACTGTATGTCAGGTTTTTTAACATAAATGAGTCTATTACCTACGTGCGTAACTAATGGTATAGTCTATTAGATGGCTTGCAATTATTCTTATCATCTTCTTTAATAGTTTATCTTCGAATCTTTAATCTGCTGAATTAACTTTGCAGTATGTGATCCGATTATGCAATCAGCCTGAAAATGTTTACACTAAACGTGCACTTTCTCTGAAGAAAAATGACTTTAGCTTGCATGTAGATAATATTGTACTGAACAGTCCTTAAGATTGGTAATAACATAAAATAGGCAGCAGAATGTCAGCTAAATAAACTGTGGAGATTTGTTTTTTTCTCGAAATGCTAAGTGGTCATTCGCTATTGAGGTTTTCAGAGAATAGCCCGTTTGGTAAAGTGGACACGAATTCGGGTATATACGAACACTTCCAACTTAGGTAGTCTTCGGGTTGTCCTGGATACCGTTCGAGTTTACCGAAGCTATTATTGGGAAAGCGCCCTTTGTTGCTTAACGGGGGGTGGCCGTAAATAATGTTGTAAGAACTTGTGGCCCAACCCAATAGCTGTACAGATTATTTGGCAATAAAATATGTTTAAACTAATTTATTGCTTAATTCCTTATGTTGCTCCTAGCTATGTAGACGGGATGAGTGGCTGGCTGATTTGCTTTTTTATTATTTCGTTTTCTCTTATTGCAAGCGTCTAAAATGGAAAAAAGTAGGACCCGTGATTAATATAGAAATGTTGAAATTTTGTAAGAGCTAAAGAAAATTAATAGTTTCAGCAAAGTGGATGAATGCACAACTTAGCGGATTCATGACCTTTCAAGAGTACTTCAGTCAAATCGGGATGACGAGAGAGTGCTTATTAGGGTTTTATGTAATTAAGCGCCGTTATAATACAACAAAAATTTGCTTCCGGCGGAACTCGAACCAGTGCAAATAACGCGGCGGCATTTCCGTTTAAGCACGATGGGTCAAGTCAATGTCATAAAATCTAGCACCAAAACTGTTTTTTTTTTTAACAATATGTAATTTACGTTTTAACGATACATGTATGTTAGGTTTTTAACATAAATGAGTCTATTACCTACGTGCGTAACTAATGGTATAGTCTACTAGATGGCTTGCAATTATTCTTGTCATCTTCTTTAATAATTTATCTTCGAATCTTTAATCTGCTGAATTAACTTTGCAGTATGTGATCCGATTATGTAATCAGCCTGAAAATGTTTACACTAAACGTGCACTTTCTCTGAAGAAAAATGACTTCAGCTTGCATGTAGATAATATTGTACTGAAGAGTCTTCAAGATGTGTAATAGCACATCCATGGCTTGTACGATATGTTTCACAGAAGATAACTGTGCTTGGTGTGCTGGTCCATTTTTAAGGCACGATGAAGAGTAGTCTTTAACAAAAAAGAAGAAAAAAAGCATTCAATAGAGCGCAAAACATTTCACTTTCGATCTTTGAGTATATTTAGAGTAAGTTTGAAAAAATGTTTTGGTATCATCGAAACTAGAGGACGTGACCAGCATTTCACCTTTTCTCTCTGAAAATAAAAATGTCCAGTCCAACATATTCCAATGATTTTTGTTTCTTTCCTTTTGTTTTGTTTTTTCGTGCTCCCATAGGTTCTAACTTTTTAAACTGAATTTAGCTGAGCTGGTCTTAATGTCCTCCCACTGGACAACGCTGCATCGACGTTCAAACAACGTTTATTCTACGTAATGATATCTTGAATGTGATGTTATTAAGTGGCATATAACAGGATGAGCTCTGCTGTTCAGTTACAGTTGTGTAATATCACAGGCACTATATGGAATTAAAAGCTCAACAATCAGTATAATGTTAGAAGCATGAGCTAAAGAGTCATCAAAAATATACCTTCCAGTATAGAATTTCGATCTTACATTTTCAATTCAATTACTTATATTTTCTTGAATCAAGGGCAGATAATTCAGGTTTTGATATGCCTAGGATAGTTTTCTCATAATTCTGCAATGCACACTATCAAAGCAATATAATTACAAAGTTTCCTTTATTCTATTTCTATTCTATTATATCCCATAACCTTACTAGGTCGTTGGGGCACCACAGCTGACTTCAAAACAATCCCTTTCCACCTTGTGCTGTCTTCAGCTGCCCTAGTTGAGCTGGCAAAATCCATTCCAGTCCACTCCTTGATATTGTCTTCCCACCTCTTCTTCTGTCTACCTCTTCTTCTTTTTCCTTTCACTGTGCCCTGAAGGATTGTCTTTGCTAAACCAGAAGACCTTGAGACGTGGCCAAACCACCTTAGTTTCCGTTTTTTGACCAGCGTCAGGAGTTCATCATATTCTCCAATGGCTGCTTGGATCTTCCTGCGAACCTCCTCATTGGTTATATGGTCCTTGTACGAAATGTTCAGTAACCTTCGGTAGCATCTCATCTCAAAGGCCTGCATTCTTTTCTCTAACTCTGCTGTCAAGGTCCATGATTCACAGGCATACAGAAATATGGAAATGACAAGGGAGCGCATAAGTGTCACCTTTGATCCAAGAGATATGTTGTTATCTCTCCAAATTGGTTTCAGCTTTGCAAGAGAAGTGGCTTGTGCTATCCTTGAGAGAACCTCCAGTTTTGAGCCATCATCTGAGACAACTGCTCCAATCTATTTGAAGCTGATTACAGTACCCAGCTTCTGCCCCTTTACCTTGATCTCCCTTTGGATGCCATCTGCGCTGTTTGTCATCAGTTTGGTCTTCTCAGCACTGATCTCCATCTTATACCTTGCGCAGGTCTGGTCGAGACTTTCAACTAGAGCTTCTAGTTCCTGCTCTTCCTCAGCAAGAGCGTCTATGTCATCGGCAAACCGCAGGTTGGTAATATTTCTGCCGCCTATGCTAACCTTTCCGTCATGTTCTTCCAGAGCATCCGACATGATCCGTTCGAGAAAAATGTTGAAGAGGGTGGGTGACAGAAGACATCCTTGTCTTACACCAACTGTTGTTCTGAACCATTCTCCTGTGCTGCCATTTATCAGGACTGCACTTGTAGCCTTGTCGTATAGCTGCTCAATGGTGCGAACTAGGTTTGCATTGATATTGTACTTCCTCATGGTGGCCCATAAGGCTGCATGCCATACCCTGTCAAAGGCTTTTTTGAAATCAATGAAGACATGGTACAGATTCTGCTGATGTTGGAGATACTTTTCACACAGGATTCTAAGGTTGAAGATCTGTTCTGTGGTGCTCCTTCCTGCTCGGAACCCAGCCTGTTCCTCAGCGATTATCTCTTCGGCTTGTGGCTTAAGCCTGTTCAAGATAACTTTCAGCATGACTTTGCTTGAATGACTGATGAGGCTGATGGTTCTGTAGTTCTGGCAGAGCTGTAGGTTGCCCTTTTTAGGGAGAGTAATAATCAGCGACTGAGTCCATGGGGTAGGCCATTCTCCTGTTCTCCAGATCCTGTTACAGATATCTGTTAAAACATCAATCATGGTCTCCCCTCCAGCTTGAACAAGTTCTGCTGGTATATTATCAACTCCGGCAGATTTTCCCTTCTTCAGTGCTGCTTCCTCACGAAGGATCGGTTGTTGATCTTCTTCTGGGGGCTGACTGCAGTCCAGAACCGTATTGTCACCATCAGTCTCATGGTTGTATAAAAGTAAAAAGTATGCAGACCAGGAACTGTAACAATCAAAATAATTCTGAGCAATATTCTGTCCATCTGCTGAGAATCTCTTGTTCTTCTGTAAGGCATTTCCCAGACTTGTCCTGGATAGTTGTGGATCTACCCTGTTTCTCTGAAGTTAGATCCTTCACCAGCTGGTATGCTTTCTTGCTGTTGTTTTTGTTCAGGCAAGTTTCGATCTCCTCGCACTGACTAGCTATCCAGTCCTCCTTCGCTTTCTTCACTGCCTTCTGAATCCTCTTGTTTGCTTCCCTGTATTCTTCTGCTCCTCCTGCTTCATACCTATTCTTCTTCAAATTTCTCCTCTCATCACAGAGGTCGAGAACATCTCTAGTGACCCATGGCTTTTTCCTGCGACGTTCCTTCCCAAGTATCTCACTGGCTGCATCAGTTACTACTGTGTTGTAGGTGGTAATCATGGTATCCATGTCCATGTCATCATCCCTCAGACCAATGAGTGGTGCAAATTTTCCACCTACTGTTGCTTGAAAAGTGCATGCCACCTCTGGGTCCCTTAGCTTCTCAAGATCAAACTTCAGTCTTGGCTGGGTTGGCTTTCTGGCCTTCTTCACACGAACTCGGAAGGTCATCATGACCAGGTCATGGTCACTTCCTATGTCTGCTCCAGGAAACTCCTTTTTCTATGGATGTTGACTCCTGATCGGAAGCGCTTCCTCACCAAGATGTTATCAATCTGATTGTGGTGTTTCCCATCTGGGCTGTGCCATGTCCATCTTCTTGATGGTTTGTGAGGGCCAAGGGTGTTTGTCAGTACTAGGCTGTTACAGGTTGCAAACTCTAGAAGTCTGAGACCTCTCTCATTTGTCTCGTCATTGCAGTAGGGTCCACAATAAAATTGTGTTTTTTTATAAAGTTGGAGAAGCATAAATAAGTGAAATTCCTGTTACTCTTATAAGCGCATATGCTATTGTCAAAAATAAGCAAACAATTATAAATATTATAACACAAAAATTCAGCATATTTGCTTGTATTATTTTAAATCATAGTGGTAAATCAGTCATCATTACTTATAGAGATAATTGAAAAACATGATACATGGTAAGTTATGGAGTGGAATTACCCCACCCACTTTGGCACTGCACTCCGCTCAAAATACACTTTCGATGAGATCAATATTTCCGTATATGAAAGCCAACACTTACAAGTAGAGATTGGTGAGGTTCGGTGAAAATCCATATGTAACCAGAAAATGGAGACCTCCTCCCCCCTTTAACCAAAGAGCACGCCCCACCGAAAGCTACGAAAAAACAAGAAATGTAATACTGAAGTGATAATTACGAAAATTGTCACTCTCATAGCCTAACTGGAACAACAAACATAAATAGCATTTCACTTTTACTTATAAAAAAGAGTAGTTGCAATAATTGTTTCAAGCTGCCTTGAATCGCGAAATGCAACAGTTCGGGAAGACTTATAGCTTACTAATACGCAAGCGATGGTTGCAATTAGCAAGCACCAGGCCACACCTGTGTATCGGTATCTACGTCTGTGTAAGCAAACATTTTGGATTTGTTAAAGTTTCTACGGTTACAGTTCCGAATTTTTGAACGCATTCAGACCCAGACTGAACATATGTGCACGATAATACATGCTAACCCTTTCCCACCTGTTGTTTTTTTCTTTTTTTCTACCGATTGCTATAGAAAGATAGCTCTGGTATAAGTCGATTTTTGTATAGTTTTGGAGCAACAGTCTACAAAGCTTTTCTCATACTTTATAATTTTGTAACTGTGTTTTATCGTCTGGTTTGCTCTGTGTAGCATGTAATTACCTCACCGGAAGGAGTTGCCAGCCGCTACGATGACCGTCCACACTGGTCTAAAACGGCAAAGTATCTGACACGAAAAACAAAGAATCCGTCTTTCGCGGGCCCAAACGTTTTGTGGTTTTACGTATAACTACTATTCTAATTGGTGGCAGAGGAAGGCTGCGAATGTGTTTTCCCAAGAGGTCTTTTCTTCTTCTTCTTTTTTTTGTTTACTGTGGATAGGCTGTGAAAGATGCACATAGCCTTCTCAAAACACAAAAATGATTTTTTTCTATTTTCCCATGTTCCCAGTGTAATCACATATTTCGAGATGCTGTCTATGTCTCTGTTGCATGGATTTGGCAGAGTTTTAACCTTACATGTATTTGATAGGTTGTAGACAATTTCCATAGTCTTTACAAAACTTCAAGGAAAAATAATTATTTTTTTATAAAATCTGTTCATTTTAATTTTTCTGCATGTTTTTCTTTTCTGACATTTTTTCTTCTTGAATTCAAACACAGTAAGGTAGCAGTGACACTAGTTGATGAAGTAACTGTTGTACTTATATTGTGATTTATCATGCATATGCTGCAAAATTCACCTGATAACAGGGGTATGATAACATGATATGATATCATGTCACTTTATAACTGTGCTTGCGCGAATGTTATCAGGCGATGCCTACAGAAGCGATCTCTGAAGACCATTGGCTACATTCTGACGTCCTTCGTGATAACAACATTCGATTGGTTAAATGACGTCACCGAATTACGTCATATCGCATTCGCGACGTCAACAAGTGCAAACAAAGTAAAAAGTATGCAAAGACCATGCAAACTGCGTTTACTTTTTTTTTGTTTGACGCTCTTTACACCTGAAAATGTACTAATGATGCATGATAAATAGAAAACCATGTAAGTGTCTTTTGATATCAAGTTTATCAGGCTCGACCAGAAACACGTCGGACTGGCTCGGCAAGCCTCGCCATTCCTACGCTGTTTTTGGTCTCGCCTGATAAACTTAATATCAAAAGGCACGAACATGGTATTCTCTATTACTGCATGTATCGTGTGATCAATGACTGGTCTCAGAAACTGAGCTGATTCCAGCTGGTTCTACAGTAAAATATTGTCAGCACGAAATTTTGAAAGTTCATCAGTACAATCGTCTATTGGCGATAATCCTAGAAAATAGGTTAAACCGTTGGAAATCATAATTTGACACCTAGTACAAGTGAAGAACAACAGCAGATAGATACTAAAAATTTGTTTCTGCTTTGTAATACCAGAGTTACTGTATATAGACTTCCAATGTAACTACTCTTTCTTTAAATGTAAAAGTTTTCCATAGCCTCGTGGCCGTAGCAGCATTTCGGATTTGAGGCTCAGTGTACTTTGGACACAGCATATGAGGCGGAACCGTTCCCTCTCCTTTCACTTCTTTTTTCTTCCTTATTTCGAAAAAAGTACCCAGTTACCGCGACAATGGAGACGTTTTTCCAGTCGCCGGCAGGCCCATCCCGATTCCAACCCCTGGCCTTCTGCTCCATAACCGAGTCACTCTGACCATTTGACTACGGCTCCTCTTTTTGTTTCTGTATATATTGATTTTCTGAGCGCTTTTATTATTGCTGGTATAATTTAATGCTAGCTAAAGTTGTTTTAGAAGATTTTAAACGAAAAATGCCCGCAAAAAGCTGGTATAATTTACATATGAATGTGTCTTGCCACTTTTAGTGCGACTGATGTGCGTTCTATTTTTCGGTGTCGCTAAAACCAAAATGTTTAAAAGAAAGAGATTATGGGAAGGTCTCGCCATCAAGTGTCATCCCTTTTCGGGCCAATTACTGGCGTAATCTGCGAGGTAAAGTAGCCTCAGACATCAGGCAAGCCTGCAAGTTCGCCTCTTAAAGTAGGCGCCCCCCACTCCCTCCCCGCACTCCGAGCCACTTGACTCTAGGGCCAGAGGAAAACGACATTTATCTGAACAGTTCTTTCCACCAACTGAGACACTTATCTGAGTCGCGATATGCGCGTATGGTGGTTCTGGAATCAAGATATGAATCCAAGTATTCGCTTTTCGCTTATAGTTCCCATAAATCGATCCTTTGGTTAGGGAGTGCTGAGGTTTCCGTATTCGCACAAATGACCAGAAACCATTTAGTCTTTGGACAAGTAAAAAGCTATGTTTCAAACATTTAACTGATATCTGCAAATTGTTTACTTCATGCTACTATTTTTCGTTTCGTGTCCTGGGTGGGATTTGTACTGTAACTGTATCAGCTCTTAATCATTCCCTTTATGACACTACTTTTCTGATATAGATTGCCGTTTTACGTTCTAGTATGTCTGAATCGATACTCTAATTCTCGCGAGAACAATTATAATCAGCCTTAAAATTCAAGTTATACTATAGCACAGCCCAGGCGAGTAAAGACTGTAATTTAATTTCTCAGAAATGTCAACAGGAATTTCTTCTATAAAGCATTGAATTCCAGGTGGCATTTTAAGCATTTCCTTCTGTATCAAATGACAAACCTTTCTGTTCGATATGAATTTAGTTCCAGGAGTGACTGTTAAAAGCATGTCGCATCAGCAATATTACGGAACTAAATCAAAACGGACATACGCACTCTAAGAACATTTAATATCAAAATAAATCCGAAATGTAAAAACAGATGATACTTAATTTATTGAAAAGATTGAAGCAATGTAGTTTTCGCATTTATATGAATGCTATTTGATCAGTGTGTGTGCCGATCAGGTATTGTTTATTAGAAGGACATTGGGCCATAAAATTAATGAAAATGTAAGATGTCCTTGAAGTGCCACAGTCACAGGCTATAGCCTTCTAATGACAAGAAGAAGAAAGGAACACCAACCAAGACTTAACAATTAATATAATACTAGCTAAAAAATAAAAAAAAATAAATGCTAAGCAACATGCCCTCTCTTCCCCATATAGGTGACCTCAATGCTCGATAGGACTTTTTAGAAATATAACAAATCACTTCCGCGTTGAATCTGTTACGTCCTCGCAATATACTGATTCCAATTTATTGAAATACATTATTTGCATTGATAAAAATGATACGGTTGCCTTTTCTTAACACCAGTGTCATAAAAGTCAATAACCCCGACTGTTCTGTTTAACAGCCTAGTTTATAACAACAGGTGTTTGTTCTAAATGTGTGTCATTTTACTGTAAATTCTGACATGATGAGTAAAGTCATCTTAACTAAAAGTCGATATTTACTGACCTGCATGTGTGGCATCTTTATATGAATATATATGTTTACAGAAACGCTTATGATTTCTTACAAACTGTAAGATAAACATACATACTAAACAAAACCAAGTCTATGGTTCACATGACTTTGACGTATTCCTTAAAGTGTCTAGCTATTCAATTTATTTATCTTCACTGCAGCTGTCATTGTATCGTGTGATGGCGGCAAAAAGGCTTTATAAGCTGAAACAACGTAGTCTGGCCCATGTTCCTTCTTCTGAATGTGTTCTCTGCTCTTGAAGGAACTCTTTAGAATTTTAATTGCCCAGACATCATCCTTTTGGTTCTTTGGGATCATTGAGCTTATTGAGAGTCATTTTGAAAATAAAGGTCTACTTAAGCCGGTGCTAGGAAGCGTAGCCGGCGTTACACATTGCATGTCTGGTGAGTGACAGAATCAGTTAAACGAGTCGGCTGTTTTCATGTCCTTGGTGTATGCCACGCTACCAAAGAATTTAATTACTCATCAGCTTCACTGCAGTCGGGATTGTGCCGTGTGGCGGCAGTAGCACAACAGCCCTCTCATCATAGTGCAAATTAAATATGTTGGTCCTTTTTGATCGTTAAGTGTAGTTAGAGTCATTATGAAAGTAGAGTTCAGGTTATAGTTTATTTTTTGTCCATTGAGATCAGAAGATAGATTCTGAGAAATCTTAATGGGTTTAGACTTTTATTCTGGACCATCGTTTTTTTTTTTCTTATTTTCGAGCCCTATTTCACACTCATAAGTCTTTTTCTCGACTGCCTGTTACAATTAAGAAATTACAGTTTATTTTTTTCTGGTTTTCGTCACCAGATATTGTCAAAATCACTGATTATGCTTATATAGCGAAACCTTCGAAGTATGGCCCATGTTTTTTCTTTTAAATGTCTTTTCTGCTCTTAAAGGAACTCTTAAGACTTTGACTCTGATGAAGCCAGTGCTAGGGGCGTGACCGATGAAGTACATTTAATCACTGGTCAGGAACAGACTCAGTTTAATTTAAAAAGTAACTACACTAATCTTCAGGAACTGACTGAATCAGATCCCAAACCCCACCCCAAACATTAAAGCGAAAGATTGACAAAGATATCCCAACAAACAATAAATTACAAGTGATAAGCCGAGTCAGCTGCTCTTTCCCAAATAGGTGGCAACTTAGCTATCTTTACCAAACAAACTAATTTAGACCAACAGAAGGGTTACAACAGACCAAGCAAATTATACGAAAACATTTAACATCTATTTTTACCTATTTTCAATTTTTTATCACAGAAGGGTTAAAATGATAACACAATAAACCAAACAGCACCGAACATAAAACAAATGCAACCGCAACGAAAGGACCGCCTTGGGACGGTCAGTAATAACTACTGGGGGGGGGGGTTAAACCGGTTTTACTGGGCCTAAACCTTCACCCTCACCCTCAGCCGCGGTGCACACATGTACCACACAACAGACTTAACACATTATACAGAAAACATTTAACTACTATTTTTGCTTTTTTCTATTTTTTATTATAAAAGGGTTAAAATGAAAACACAATAAGTTAAACAGCACCGAACATAAAACAAATGCAACCGCAACGAAAGTACCGCCTTAAAGCCTGTCTGATATTTTCATTTCTTTGGTGTATAAACAAGGCGGTAAAGCTGTAAGTGAGTGATCCTATGGGAGCGACCCAATAACCACATTTTTTTCGAGGAGAGGGACTAGATAGAGCAAAATCTTCTACAAAGATGCGTTTTTAAGCTTATTCAAAGTTGAAAATTCCAAAAGACTACATACATGTCATATTGATGATTATGCTGAACGATAATCACAATATATTGTGATTCTCCGATGCACAACTAATTCATGATGTTTGCATAAAATGCATGTTTGCATGCTTTGGTTTGGAAACAAATCAGCACCTCAGAAAATATCATTGTCGACATCATACGAAAGTAGATGGATGCTTCAAAAGTGGGTTTAAAAATGTTGGCATATCTGTTAGTCTTTTTTGAGTCAGAATTTATCAATAGATCAGCGAAAGTTTAAGTTTTATAGAATATTATAAAATAAGAACTATTAATAGCGGAGCTAACAGGCGTAAGTAAATTTTATGGGAGAAAAAAAAAACAGTGAAGACTTCAGAAGTTGAAATGATATAACAAGAATGTAACTTTACTCATATTTCTTTACAAGCATATTATATTAAACTCATCAAGCCTTTTTAGTGTATCTGGCCGGGCCGCGTAGCGCAATCGGTAGGGCACCTGACTCGTAAGTTCGAAACCCTGTCTGGCCACATACTTTTGTTTCTCCTTCCGCTGATTCAAGAAGGGCAGTTGTCAGTTACTGACGAAAGTATGTGCACTTAGTACTGGTTAACCGCTTAGGAGGTCTAAGCCTGCCCAGGAATAGTGTTGTTATGTTAACTGACCGTCCCCGCATGACCATAGCTGTTTACCGAGGACGTTAAGCATGACATCCATCAATCAATCAATCAAATGTATCTGCAAACACCGACGTCTCAAACCAGTCTGTGAATCCGTGCAGTGTAGATAGAGGATTAATTTCATGTATGTAGATTCCTCTAGTTTTTATATGTACGGTGTGTGAAAATAGAAAAGAAGCTGGACAGACTGCGCTGAAACTTTGACTGGTCTGAGCCTTTACTGTTCGCATATGCGTTAAGTACCCTGTTTGTGTATCGCAGCTCGAATAATTATGAACCTATTCACGTATTTCCTTTTCATAGGCGTAAAAGAAGGGGACCGGGAGAGGCAGGTCCGTATACTAAACATTTTATATTCCACGCTTCATCATTCATACCTCACAGTTCTTAGTTCATAGTTCATACGTCACATTTTTTTCTCATAAATCGCAAACTATAGTCAGACTACGTAGTTTCGGCTAATAAAGCCTCATAAGTGACCCTGATAATATCTGGTGACGAAACCAGAAAAAAAGCAAACTGTAATTTCTTAATTTTAACTGGGCAATCGATTCAGCGACTGAATAATATCTAAAAGGGTCCAAATAATATAAAAGACGATGATCTTGAATAAGAGTCTAAACCAATCTCAGAATATATATATATGTTACGTCATTTAACAAATCGAAAGCTGTATGTAGCCAGTCGTATTCAGAGATCGTTTCTTTAGGCATCGCCTGATAACATTTGTGCTTGTGCAGTTCTAAAGTGATATATATCATGATATCATACCCCTGTTATCAGGTGAATTTTGCAGCAGATGCATGATAAAAATCAATAGCTTATCCTATCCCATCTCTTGTTTGCACCTAGATACTGAAGGACGATTTATCAACTCTATATTAAAGTTCACCCAAGGGTTAGCATAGCTTTTTCAGCGACCTTAAGTCGAAAGGATCTTAAAATAGGTTTGAACAATTGACCCTTAATGATTGCATGCTACAGAAAGTTTAGAAAACAGACATATATACTGACCCAGAAACCCCCATTCTAAGAAGCACCAAACTTGTAGCATTTATCCTATACGTTCCGTCTTAGTACGATGATTTCCATGGATATTCTTCATACACCCTTTATTTTTTTAGCTTGCCCACATTATAGGGAAATCTTCATCAAAATTATTCTTATGTCTTAATATTATACAGTTAGACAAACACCGAAGTACAAACGGACAGTAGCAAGTCAGTAAATGGATATATTTTTCAAATATGTGTCAAACGTCACATACTTTGTATCACAAAGGATGAGATTTGAGCATGCATCCCCGCTTTAAACATTGTTCTTTTAATTAAAATTTGACCACGTGCTGAAAGATAAATCTATATAGCACATACTGAGCTAAAACAAAATATAATAATGATGAAAAACATCCGACTTACAGCTATCGTTTTGCGCCAAGCGGTGTAAATTCCTTTGTCTACAAAATGAAAGTAAAAAGTATGCAAAGACCAGGAACTGAAACAATCAAAATCCAAATCCAGCCCTCAAACCATAGTTGGAAACAACTAATATTACAAATAATCAAGATACAGAGAACATATGGCCAACCGAGTGAGCAGCTTGTTCCCAAAAGGTGGCCACTCAGCAACCCAAACCGAACCAAAAATAATAAGAACATACATAAGGTAAAACATCACAGAAACTCTGACACCAAAAACAGGCAACAGAGAACCACAACAGAACTACCGCCTTGGAACGGTCAGTAATGAATTACTGGGGGGCTTAAATCGATTTTACAGGCCCAACCTCACCCTCAGTTTCTGAAGTGGTACAAAACATTTAGTTGGTAGTTCGGTTCGCATGATAACCCTCTAACTCGTCAATGAATCATCACGGTAAACACATAAATCAAATTTCAACACGACGAGGACTCAACAGATACAACGGGCCGTCTGACAGGTGGAGATCCCTGTCCTGCCAAACGACCCCACTGAAGCAAAAGAAGGTCACCAGTTGAGCCCCGGTGGACCAAGCAACAGACAAAAAGGCTCCGGTCCCAACCAACTAAAATATATAGCTTTAGGTCGGGGCCATCATAGA
Organism: Ctena decussata; assembly: GCA_963989385.1. Taxonomy (NCBI): domain Eukaryota; kingdom Metazoa; phylum Mollusca; class Bivalvia; order Lucinida; family Lucinidae; genus Ctena; species Ctena decussata. The sequence goes on along the minus strand of OZ022502.1, from coordinate 882,903 downwards.
GTCTGACGACCGATCCCCCGGTGTGCAATTAAAGAGTGCAGCAAAGTTATCAACCGTGATTGGGTTAATCACTAAGCATGCAGACTGTCGCATAACATTTAAATTATAGCCAATACGTTTGTGACGTATTATTATCTTTCGGAATTGATCAGAAAAATCAGTCCTACCCTTAATCTTTTTGAATTTGTATACTAAGTCACCATAAAATTCTGGTTCCGATAGGCCTTGGTGTAAAAGAAATTTTAATCCGACATCAAATTTTGAAACCAATTCATGGTGTCTGCGATAGAATTTAGAAAAAGCCTTTCTAAGCTTATGATACCGATAGCCCTGTTGAAGAAGTTTAGCAGTTAAACATTTATTACGAGCATTAAAGTCATCTACATGACTACACACTCTAGCAAATCTTATAAGTTGAGAAATATACACTCCATAAGAGGGACGACGTGGAACGTCATCATCCAAAAAATGGAAAATTAACTATATCAAAGTCAAAGTCATCACGTTTATCATAAATTTTAGAAGATACAAAACCGTTAGATAAACAAAATAAAAACAAATCGGCCACAAGAGGAGCACAATTTGTACCCATCGGAATACCAACAATTTGTCTGTATAACTTATTACCAAATCTGATGTAAATATTATCTAAGAGATATGATAAGGCGTCACATACATTCTGACATCACCAAAGACTATATCCTCTATATATTTTACGGTCAGTAGAAGTGAAAAACGCTTTCTTATCGTTACAGGCAATATAAAGGGTATCTTCATTTTTGGAGAACTTTTTGAAGGCCCTCTCAATCAAATCAACAAGTTTTTCCTTTATTAAATTATGGGGTAATGTGGTATAAAGAGTATATATATATATAGTTTATTTCGTGATAAAGGCCACCGGCCCACAACACAGAAAAATATAACATATATACAAAACATACAGTTTGGTACATGCATGACGTCAATTACTAAGTCCTATTTGCAAGCAGATTCGACCTCCTTAAGTTAGCATGATATATAAACAAAGCAATAGCCCTAATAATCGATTCTTTTTTCGAAGACATTAGAATGGAAAGTTTGTGAAAATTTGGCGATTTAAAATATTTAGATGGTAAATAGTCCCATCGCAAATCTTCATATTGTTTGCAAATTAACATAAAATGGTATTCGTCCTCGAGACAATCCGGACAGAATCGACATTTTCTGTTTTCCCTTTCTATGCCCCTATGCCTCCCCGTTTCTATTTCTAAAACATGGCAAGAAACCCTTAGACTTGACAAAGCATTACGAAATTTACCGATTTTCAAGATGTCTAAATAACTTTCGAAACAATGATGAATTTTAATATGTGCATAAAAAGACAATTTCCTACTTTCATTTATTTGTGTTTTCCATACTTGCAAAAACTGATCCTTAATTCTCTGTTCAAAACTGCGCAAAAATTCTTCTTCATTTTGAACACCTTGGTCCTCCCAGACATACAGGAAACCATTTATTGATAAAATACTTCTAATTTCTGAAGCCCAGTTTTTGTATCCTAATGCATCAAAATGGAATAACATATCATAACATTTTCTAACATACCTATCATTTGACATTTTTAAAATTTTTAGCCAATACTTTAAGACTCTTTTCCAACATACTATATACAGCGGGTTACGTCCACAGTCACCTAACACTGCATAATTGCTGGCTCTTTGAGAAACATTTATAAATCTTTTACATGCATAATATTGTACTCGTTCGATGTTTTCAAATTGCCTAGTGCCCCATACTTCACAACCATAAAGCAACATTGAACAAATTTTCATATCAAAGATTTTGAAAAAAGCCGACGAAGACAATTGTCCAAAACTATTTAACGTTTGCAACAACGACACTAGTATTCTTTTGGCTTTCTTTGAAATATCTTCAGTCATCCTATACATAGATAGTTTCGGGTTAAATAATAAACCAACATACTGAAACCCATTTACTATCTCTAATTTAATTCCCTTGTAAAAGAACCTTTCGTTTGCACGTAGTCTACCACCCAGTCTAAATATCATCACTTTTGTTTTAACAACATTTACGATCATGTGATATGCTTCACAGAAATTCTCTAAAATATTTAACTGACTTTGAAGTCCTTTTATGGTGTCAGAAATAAGAGCTATATCGTCTGCAAATAATAATAAGAATATCTCCTTAATATCTGGAAATAACTGTATCCCACGTATATTACTGTTTTCTATTAATTTTGTTAACTCATTCACGAAAATTGAAAAAAATACAGGACTCAGCATACATCCTTGCTTAAGACCAACAGGACATTCAAAATATTTAGTATATTCCCCGCTTACTCTTACACACGTCTTCACACTTTCATACATACTATGTACAACTCTAAAAATGTTACCTTTTATGCCATTTGTTTTTAGAACCTGCCATAATTTATTTCTGTTGACACTATCGAAAGCTTTTTTGAAGTCTACGAAGCATACGTAGAGTCTGCTTCGTTTCCTCGTTATATGATTTTGAATAAGTACGTTTAGAATGAATGCATTATCTATTGTTGAGTATCCTTCCCTGAAGCCAGCCTGTGCGTCAGATATCTTGCCATAAATATTGATATAAAATGTTATTCTTCTATTTATTACCGAAGTATAAATTTTACCAAATACATCTAATAACGAAATACCTCTGTAATTATCCAGCATGTTTAAATCTCCTTTTTTATGTAAAGGGATCAGTATGGAGTGACTCCAACATGTAGGGAATAGTCCATTCGTAAACAAGCGGTTGAAAAGTTTATGTATAACAGGAAGTAAAATATCTATACACTCAATGAAGAATTCTGGAAGGATACCGTCAGGCCCTGCTGATTTGCCCTTTTTTAAGTGTTTTATGGCATGTATAATTTCGTCATCAGTAATACCTTCATTAAATATCAAATGTTCAATTTCATCTTCAGGTTCGTCTATTTCGATATTTTCTAATAATTCCGAATTATCTAGACTATCGCTCGAAAACAGTGTTTCAAAATGATTTAGCCATTCTTGTTTTGTTATATTTGAAAATTTTAATTGATTACTCTTGCTTGTAAGCGATTTCAATTTGGACCAGAATGACTTCGAGTCATCTATGCTTGCCAAAAGGGAATCTAATTTAGTTTCCTTATAATGTTTCTTCTTCTCCTCAATCGTATTTTTCAAAAAATTTCGCGCCTGAATATAGTTCTTCAAATTATCGGGAGATCGATTACGTCGAAAGCGTCGCAATAGTAGTAGTTTATTCGACTTTAACGTTTTACATTCGTTATCAAACCATGGTTGCGATGTTGATCTTACTTTGCGTACTTTCGAAATAGCTGCATTTTTCAAAGTACTTACTATACAAAATATCACTTCATTTATATCTGCTGTTGTGTCATCTATTTTAGCAAACATTTCATCTAAAAATACATTTGTAAATGCGTTCTTAACATTTTCCACATAACTATCTACATCTTTCGGTAATCTACTAAAATATGTTTCACACTTTAGCCCATCATCTGCTGTAATCCTCCCATCAGCCACACCCACTTGTCTGCGTACACAAAAATGTACAGTAATTGGCAAATGTGTCGACTCTGTCCTTGTTTCAATAGCAAATTCTGTTACGCACTCAAATAGCTCATGTGATAAAAGCAAATAATCGATTAAACTACATCCATTAGGACCAATATATGTAAAACTACCCTTATTTCTATCCTTGCCCAAACGCCCATTTATAATATATGTTCCATAGGTTTTACAAAAATCCACTAAACGTCTACCAGAACTAGTGATCACATGATCACAAGAAATTCTTGGGATCATACAACTATCAAAAATCGAATCAAATTCTTCTAAACCTGGCACATTATTCTTAAAGTCATAATAATCTTGTAGAGTTCCCGTTCTACAATTAAAATCACCCATAAGCAACATATACACATCAGAAAGAGAGGCCAATGCAGTCAACAGATAGTCCTCAAGCAAACTCATGTCAGTTTGCTGATATCGCTCATAAAATGGAGACCCAAGTGGCGGCAGGTAAGTATAAACCATCAAAATGTCTTTTTCTACATCCAAAAGTGCTTTGCTACATCTGATAAAAATGGCACAATTACATGCAATATCAATTTCACAAAAGTATTGCTTATATTCTTGTTTTATAAACACAATGATGCCACCCATCGCTCTTCCGTACCGAGCTGTTTTCTGTGCGGCACAAAATATACAGATATAATCCGAAAATAAGTTTTTTATAGTGTCGGAGTTCATCACCTCCCATGTTTCTATGATACAGAACATATCAAACGTTTTTAAGTATTCAATAAAGTCTACGTCTGAAATCTTATTTTTCAAACCATCGATATTCCAAGACAGAATTTTGAATACCTGCTTATCTCTGTCTGGGCTTCGGCCTCCATCCTATTGTTCATAAGTCCCAAACCCTGCGGGCGTAACGTCCGCCATACTTCTGCCTTCATTCTCGTCCAGCTCCACCCCTTCCATATTTTGCTCATTTTGCCCATCGTTTATCCTCCGTTGCGCCCTACGGAACACCCGCGAACCCCCAGTCGCTTTAGCGTCCTTTATTATGAGCTCCCCACGATAGTAGTATCCGTATTTGCCACGAGCTGAAAGATCTTTTAGCGTCTTACGTTGTCGTCTAGTAAGGTCATCGCCGACCCTAATACCGGCTTCTCGCAATACCGTCCGGCCCTGAAGTACTTTCATCTTTTTGTCCCAATGCAGAAACTTGATGAGTAATGTTCGCGGTTTCTGCTCGTCGCCGTCACTATTTTCGTCAACCACTTCCGCTTCAGATTTATACCCTACCCTATGCGTACGCACTATGTCCTCCTCACTCCATTCAACGTCAGGACATGCTAGTTTTAACACCGAATCAATAACGTACTGTTTGATAGTATTGTAATTTTCATTCATTCTTTCCTTTAAGCCGAATACTCTGATTGTATCCCGCCTGCTATACCGTTCAAGTCGATCTACATCCTGATCCAGCTTTTGAATAAGACTATCTTTATCTATCAGTCGCTCATGCAGCTCGTCAATATCTAGCCTAAGAACTTCATTTTCACCAATTACTGATTGCATGTCAGTTTCAAAACCCTTCATTCGCTTTTCGAAGCCCGTTTGCTTTTCCTTTACTTTCGATAAATCAGTTTCTATTTGCTCCTGGCTTAACTGCATTTTTCTAATGTCCGCCTTGATAGAAAGGATATCATTCTCAACGGTTTCCAGCCCCTCTAGAACATCATTTTTACTTGATTGTATAGCACCCAATATTTCCTCTTTGTCCGTAAGAGGCCCGGGGTGTAACTCAACGTCCGACGAAAGAAGTAGCTGCCGCTCGAAATACGACCCGTATTGGTTGAGCACCGTGTAATTAAACGGCACTGACACAGAGTTCGATACAAGATTGCTGATGCTATACTGATACCCAGAACTGTCAATATAAGATGCTGCCATATTCTGATATGAGTTCAATGATGCCATTACCATCTCACACGCTATACACTCCAAGCCTATCACTATCATGCACAGGATCATCCGGTAATGTATGTCTGAACATTTTGTATACGGGCTGTACGGTGCGTTGCTCACTTTATGTTTGTTGGATTGTGACCCACCACTCACAGCACAGAGATTAAAGAGCCCAATTCTGGATCTGTATACTGCTATATCTATCCCCATATTTACTTTTCCCTTGATGCAACTTTTCCCTTGATGCAACTATCAATGTAAGTTGAGCAGAAAGAAATTCATTTCTTTTCTTTTCACTAAAGCTTAACAGGCCTTTGGCAATTTTTAACAATACACCAATCACTGCTCCTTTATGTCCTCGAGAATTCAATAACTCCAGCGGACTTTACGATTACTCACAATGATCACTGTTAATTTTTTCGTATACGGAAAACAATGAAATCCTCTTCTTTTTCTCCAAAGATTTTCTAATATTTTCTGCACCATATGCGAGGACACTCAATAAATTTTCATATATCCAGAACTTAGAATTTTTTTTATTTCAGATACCATTTTTATCCAAAAAAGAAAGACACCGATATAAACCACGTCTCTCGTTCACACAGTACCGTTATAAAGAGTAGAAAAATCATAAGTGGACAAACTAGTAGCACGGAACCCTCTTGACTTCAGTTTACTAAGTACCTCACCAGTATTTTTTATAGACCAAAACATATTTTTCCCTGACCTCTCATACACTGTCTCATAGTACCAAATGACATGAGATTTCACAGCAGTGAGGCAAGAAGTTAATAATTTAGATAATTCTGTAGTAGTACAAGAGCTAGAGTTGGCAATGAATCTAGCTTTATACGTTTTTTTGTGAAGGTTAGGTAACCAATACATCGTAGGAAGTTTGTCTTGGCGTTCCTTAAATCTGATCTTTTCCTGTCCGGAAGTAATGCTCAATATTGAGCCCCCCTAAGAAAATATACTTAAAGCTTTACCCCCTTGATAAAATGCTCCCAAATTAATAATAGCAATGTGGCCATGCTTTTTATGTAACTTGTCTATTTTTTGTTATTTAGAAGTCTATAGAAATCAGGTTAAGAAAAATATGTTACTGTCAATAAGTTCTGAATAGTTAGATCCTTTGGAAGCAGGAAACACCAAAGAAACGACAATAACACTCGGTTAAATTGAGTCATCCATCCATCTGTCTCCTTATTTTTTCTTTAAGACTCCGGTCTTCTTCTGTCGCTGTGCTTGGTGAACTGTGGCTTATGAATGTGACCATTCCGGATTACTTTACCCTTTTCAGACTGAAAATCTGTTATGAGGATTTACGCAACAGTGCAGACTTATTTCAGACACCGCAGAATGCGGCCTTTAATCATGGTAAACTCTGTTTGCTTACAGGAATGTCTATGCAAAATACAATAAAATGGAAAACATTCACCAGAAACTTCTAAAACTAAAAATGGACCCATCCCAATAATAAGGACGGTTAAATTTAAAGAGTAACTACACTTCAGGAACTGACTGAATCAGATCCCAAACCCTATCCCCAACATCAAAGGGAAAGATTGACAAAGACATCCCAACAAACAATAAATTACAAGCGATAAGCCGAGTCAGCAGCTCTTTCCCAAATAGGTGGCAACTCAGCTATCTTTACTGAACCAAACAATTCAGACCAACAGAACGGTTACAATAGACTTAGCAAACCATATAAAAACATTTAACAACTATTTTTACCTATTTTCTATTTTTATTATACAAGGGTTAAAATAAGGACACAATAAATTAAATAGCACCGAACATAAAACAAATGCAACCGCAACGAAAGTACCCCTTGGGACGGGCAGTAATAACTACTGGGGGGTTGAAATCGGTTTTACTGGGCCCAAACCTTCACCCTCACCCTCCGCCGCGGTGCACACAATTAGTTGGTAGTTCGGTTCGTATGGAGGTCCCCTAACTCATCAGAGAGTCATCACGGTCAACAATTAAGATCAAGAAAAGACCGTGATGAAGCAAGGATGAGGACTCGACAGCCAAAACGTGTTGAGACACCTGGAGATCCCTGGGGCGTCAGCAACACCACTGGAGCACTGGAGCAAAAGAAGACCACCAGTTGAACCCCGGTGGGCTAAGAAACAGACAAACACCCGGCCCCAACCCACTAATATATAGCTTTATGTAGGGGCTATCATAGAGTCTAAACACCGACCCACCGGCGTACAATTAAAGAGGACAGCAAAGTTGTCAACCGTGATTGGGTTAACCACTAAGCATGCAGACTGTCGCATTACATCTTAAGTCTACTAGTTATAAAATGGTTAATTTATATTTAAATGAGCTCTATCGCTCAGCCTAGTCTACAATGTGAAGAATGTAATTTTATTAAGTTTATTACTATGATAACTCAGGGATGAATTCGTGCAGCTGTATTACTATTTTAGGAGCAAAGTAGATACTAAATGAGTTATGACATATAAGATCTTCTGAAAGTCAGTAATACACAAAAGAAAAACGAAATAACGGAAATTCTAACTGTAAAGTAGAATGTCACCGAAGCACTTATTGAGGTTTAACTTATTTCTTTTCAAACCATGTGTCAGTTGTACATATGATTTGTGCCGTTCCTGACCTTATCAGCAACATAAATTTGACAGATTTTTGTCAACAAAGAGATTTAAGCACATGCTTTGATTTCTGTAGCGTGAGTTTGTCTCATAATGTGATAAAAGCCATTTGAGTAACTGCCTGCTGCTAGAGAATCATATATCTGAGTTGTTTGGCAGACACTATATATCATTTTTGTCTTGATTCTATCTTGTCAGGCGATATGCTGTTATATCAGGCAGTTCCTTTGGCTCATAATACTAGTCAGTTATCAGTTGGAGAAAAAGACGTCGAGGATTTAAATGTTTAATGTTTATAAAAAATCAATGTTTATTTATTACCAAGATGATATTTTGTCTTTAAACATCGAAGCACTTTGTAAAACAGAGTTCAAGAATGTAGATTTTCTTATTGTTACTCTCATTTTGATAGATGGCTTTCTTTAATCAGGCAGAGTCGTTAACCGATTAATACCCAGCGTCCCACTAAAAATGGACATAAGCAAATAGTGCAAGACCACATCAGACGCCGCAACACGCGGCGTCTGATCAAGGTCGACACTATTTGTATAAGACAAATGGGTATTTTGTTTCATTTAAAGAGAAATAAAAGTTACTGTAATAGTAATAAACTAAACCAGACACCCCTTAATCTACAATTGGACTCTTGGCTTTTATGGATAAATTGACCAAAGACAACTTCTGTCAGATCACAATGGGACATTTAATTTTTTCTAAAGTTTTGTTAGTACATGTATTTAAATATTATAGATAATGCAGCTTTTGTTCCCAGTCAACTGGAATGCACGAATATTTCTTATTCTGACGCAAGCAATAATAAGAACAGTATGTGGACAAAATTATTCGTCACAAAGTGGCATTGCCGTTAAAATGAATGTATTTACAGGAATTTTGTAAAAAACATTATCGAAAACTACGATAGTAATCACCATGCAAATTTCACCAGGTATGTGAAATCGGTTTCTGCAATAAACAAATATAACAAGAAATTCGATTATTTTGCTATTTTCTAGTATCAACAGTTTTAGTAAGAGTTAAATTTAAACTTCAATGTTTTGGTGACGTTGACATTGCCACAAGCAAGAATAAGAACAGTAGGTGGACAAAATCATTCGTCACAAAGTGGCATTGCCGTTTAACTGAATGTATTTACAGGAATTTTGTAAAAAAAACATTATCGAAACTTACGATAGTAATCACCATGCAAATTTCACCAGGTATGTGCAAATTGGTTTCTGCAATAAACAAGTATAACAAGAAATTCGATCCTTTTGCTATTTTGTAGTATCAACAGTTTTAGTTAAAGTTAAAGTTAAACTTCAATGTTTTAGTGACGTTGACATTGCCATAAATGCAAATCAGGTTGTTAAAATTTTACATTCATTTCTAACATGTTAAACTCCCACACTAAACACAGAATCATCTAAATATTTCATTCAAAAGCTTTGCAACGATGGTTTTAATAAAACTTGGAAAGTGGTCAAAGTACCCAAATCACGAGTCCGAACTCGTACGTCATTTAAACATAGACAATTCCGGAATATTTTAGATACACAGACATGGACCCCAAAACTAATGTAAATGCATTGTTTTAAACGGCGATGTCATTTTGTGACGAATAATTCTGTGCACCTACTGCAAGTTTTTCTGTCCACGATACAATTGGTTACAGTAAAAATGCATTGTCTAAATGTAATGAGATCGAATAAAACATTCAATGTCATACATTAACTGGAACGATACGTCAAAAGACAGACACTTTCACAGTGACCCACAGAAGTTCAACTGGATATTAGCTTTCATCCTGGTTCGGATTGGACTTCAATTCTGAAACATTGTTTGGGTTTAAACAATATTTTATTAATCAAAATTTCAACTAAGGTACAGAGACAATAGATCAGAATTTGATCGAAAGCCCAAGGCTTGTGAGGACCATCACATTGTTTCAGCATAGTTATTTTGTGATTGTATGTGTTTTTCTCATGTCGGCACTAACACAGAACGAACTTAAGGTTTTTGGTGCTGTATCAGAAAAAAGAGTTACACGCAAGAGGAAAACAAGAGATATAACTCGTTCTGCTCAGAAGGCCCACCGCTAGAGTTTTACGTCTGTTACTGCACAAAATGGAACAGAATAAGTAGAAGAGGACCCTATACAGTCGGCTTCTACATCCTGCCTCAAATACCATACGGGAAAGGCACATTCAGCAAACCAAGATAGGCAATGATCAGGAATTAATACCATCAAATCCCAAAAAATACGAATATTTTCTCATCTATTTTGAATTGATATACATGTTAAAGTAGGTAGATAGGCAATGATAAAAGAATGACGCAGTAAAATCCTAACGAATAAACTTTAGTCCAAGAATAATAGAAAGTCGACGATCAATGTGCGAAAATTTCCTTGTTTACAGAAACCCAGCTAGTGCAATAGCCGCTCCAAAGTGATTTCCTGTTATATGATGTATATTGCAGCAATATTTGCTGTTTTATGATACTGTTTTATTAATTAATAATTACAGAGACATTAGATCATGATCATAAATAACAACACAAGCACGTTGATCTACAAGACCATGGCTTTTAACTCACCAAGGATAACGTCTGCTTTATTTGCATTTTTAAAAATGCAAACGCGTGCATTGTTCATTAAAATAGAAGTATGAGGATAGGCAATGATAAGGATCTAATAAATCAGCTCCCATACCCTTCATCATAACCTAAAAGGGAAGGAAGTATAACAAAAATGTAATTTGACAAAAGGGGCACAAGCACGGAAAGGCTTGGCATTCAGCTACTTCGATTTACTACACAATCAGCAATCAGGTAAACGAACGCATCGATAACGATAAAAGGAACAAATAACAAGAAAGCAACTACAACAGAAGTACCGTCTCGAAACGGTCAGGGGTATTTAACAGTTTTCTGCTGCATTTTACCCCTCGCCCTTAGCTTCTACAACGAGTCAACGTAATAAGGTAGATGCCACCTACACACAGACTAACGGAAGTGCTTATATGGACAACAAAAACAAATTTTACCAAACACATGAAGTATCCCTTTTACTTTTTTTCTATTTTTAATTATGAAATATAACAGGCAGGAATGTGGGCAGAATTACAGATGGCTAAACTTCTAGCAAAACTAAGGAGGGAAATTCACAGGAACTGACACAATTCAATCGCAGATCCAACCCAAGATACCATGTGGGAAACAGACAACACAGACAAAGTGTTGTCTCTTTCCCACATGGTGTCTTTGGTTGCATGCTAGCAAGCCACAATTTACATTGTAGCAAAGCATAAAAAAGTCACAGGAAGGAAATTAAGAAATACAAAAGAAGTATTGGAAAGTAAAAAGATGGGCAATGGTCAGGATAATACAATCAAATCCCACATTCCGCTCTCAAAACAAATAGGGAAAGAAGCACATATACACAGAAAGTGACACAAGTTTACGAAAGACACGCACAGTAAACCAAATAAGCAGCTCTTTTCCAAACAGATGGTCATTCAGCTACCCGAATAACAGCATCAAAATCTATTTTTACTTATTTCTTTTAAATAAGTTGCAAAACAAAACAAAACAGAAGGCAGATTGGGCAGCAATACGGGTAACCCAACCGCCAGAGACCATAGACAAGCGGACACAGCACAAAATAACATCAAGGAACCGCAACAGAAGTACCGCCTTGGAACGGTCAGCCAAAGATTACCAGGGGGCGGGGGGCTTAAACATGTTTTACTGGCCCAAACCTCGCCATCTGCAGTGGTTTGAAACATTAAGTTAGCTGTTTGGTCCGCATGAAGGTTTCCTAACTCATCAATGAATCATCACCGGAAACAAACAAATCACGGATAAGGCCTATGATGAATGAGCAGCCAACAACGAGTCACTGGTGGGCTTTTCCGTGTGTGTGTGTGCCTCTTTCCCTATTGGGTTTTTGAGCGGGGTGTGGGATTTGATTGTATTAATTCCTGATCATTGATCATTGCCTATCTTTTTACTTTATTTGGTTTTTTTTGGGCTGGATTTGGATTTTGATTGTTTCAGTTCCTGGTCTTTGCATACTTTTTACTTTTACTGAGGATTGGTCGACTACAAACCGGTTAGGCCCCCCCCCCCCACACACACACCTCCCCGCCAGTTGTTTTATTAATGGCCGTCCCAAGGCGGCGCTTCTGTTTAGGTTGGTCTTGGTTGTTTTATGTGTTGTTTGTTGCTGTTTGTTGTTGATATATTGTTTGTGCTGGTAATGCTAGCCCGGTGACCACCTACATGGGAAATGTCATGGTGTCTTGGGTAGAACTGAGTCAGTTTCTGAGAATTGTCCTACTTACTTTTACTGCATTATAGTAGCTGATCTGACCGAGTGAATGTTTCTTTGTTCATGTATGAAACAAGACGGGAAACAAAAAAAATCAAGGATGAAAATTATGTAGAAGCAAAGATGAGAATTCGCAGAGTAGTACTGACTTCGCCACATATTATGTGCATGTTGGTTTTTCATGTAAGATTCACTTAATCAATTTATGTATTTAATTTCCTCGCGCTGCTGATTTATATTATTTGATTGTACCGAGTGCGCACTGACGTTTATTGCAACGATGCCTATTAGCTTCAGTCTGTAATAAATAGATTTGAACCGTTTGGTTCCATTTGATTCAACAAACATTTGATATAACACTATTATAAAAATGGTAATACTTTGGTAGAAAATATAAAATTCCATGTGTGATGAAGGCATTTTCTATCATGATATATAAACAAGTTTAACATGCCTTACGGCACTTGAAGACGTTTCATTGTTTCTGTATAGTATAAACAATGTGACAAAAATCATTTTTTAGCCCCGTAATGTCATTGACCATGGGAGACCAGGCCTTTCTTTTGATCAAATAACAGTTTCACTGGACTGTTGCATGGTAGGAATGTGGCACCCAATATAATAATTATATGAGAGTTTGCCTTTAACCACAAGTTAAATGTAACTCAATTTACAGATGCATACATAAATACTTTTAAAGGACCAACAACCAGCCAAATGTTCATTTAACATTTTGTCATATGTTACAAAACAGAGGGATTTTGTTTGAGCCTAAACTGAAAATAGACTCAAAAGATTGTACACTAGTCAGATAAAATCATGTTATTAGCACCCACACACAAAAAATTAAATGTCACTGTACATGAAATTACTTCCTCATAATATCATACTGAAAATAAAACTGACTCAAAGATTGTTTTGTAGACTAATTTACGATACATTGAAGGCGAATTCTTTTCTCATATGTACAGTTCCTGGCATTGTGTAGCTTACGAAGTTAGCTTAGTTGCACAAAGATGCCATGTTTATACTTGGTAAGAACTGGTATGGTCTGTATATTACAGTTTTAGTATTTCAAGCTATTGTTTTCATGAACGCAGATAATAGGGCAAATACGGACACACACTGTGATTGTCTTTACAGAGGACAAGGCGTGGGATTCGATTCCATTGCCTTCATTGCCTATCTTTTTTAAATTTGATAAAAAAAAAAACAGGCAGAGAACTTTCGGCTATATATTGGACTGGATCTACAATTACCATACACTTGATTTGGTATACAGTTTAATTAAATTGTTTAATAAGGGAATGAATTCTTAGGTAGAGTGTGGCATTGTGTCCTCATCGTTTTTTTTTATTTCTTCAAAGAAACTTCAATTTCGCAATAAACGCATTAACTATCGTTGCAGAACATCGCCAATTCAATGGCATTGCTATATAATTGCAAAACTAAAGTGAAGATACCTATGACAACAACGATCACAAAGCAGAACCTACTCAAAACACCGACAGAAGAAGAAAATATTAAAAAGGACAAAACGGTCTAGTTATACACAGTTTACCTTAAGAGTAAGCTTCTTACCTAATATTTTATAGCTAGCGTCACAGTTTGTGTTGTGATGCAAGTATGTGAATCAGCCTCTTGTTACTGTAAAACACTTATATTTGGCGGCAGCAAGTTTTGGCGGTTTACGTAAATTGACCTTTTGGCGGATTTTTATTTTGGCGGATTTGTGATTTCCAAAAAAAAAATGGCTGATGCCATATGGGCCATTTTAGTCCGAGTTCCACATTATCATGCTGAATACAGTAATTACAATTCTTTTTATTGTTACCTCAAAGTTTGTCTAATAAAACCGTGAATTGTAAACATATTTATGTACTGCTTCGGATTTAATCAACTTGGCTTAGGAACTAATTGATAAGACATATATAATGAACAGTTTCCCATCCTGTTTCCTCCCAGTTGTTGTTTGATTCGAGTCTTCTTTTGTACTAATAAACGAGTATATGATGTGTATTGGCTGTGATATTATGGTAAAGGAAATAAACTATATGTTCAAATAAAATTTTCTTTTATTGCATTCACGATCATCAGTTTAAAAATTGGCGGCATTTTAATTTGGCGATTTTCTTCTTTTCCGCCAATATCGCCAAAATAAAATGACCGCCAAATATAAGTGTTTTACAGTATCTTTTGCTGAATATGTGTTTTCATTATCTCTGCAAAAGCTGCTTTTGCAGTCTATAACATTTAGTTTTCTTTTTATTCCCATACTCCCAGCAAGGGTATCGATTACACCGTTTAACGCAAAACTTTACACCAGTGAGCTTGTTTATTCATTTCTTAAATCAATGCCCTCGAACCATATACTTCATATTTGCATACGTGGTTCTGTCTGTACGTTAATGATAGTGGTCAAAGTACCCAAATCATAAGTCCGAACTCGTAGGTCATTTAAACATAGACAATTCCGGAATATTTTCAAAAAAACACATACATGGACCCCAAAACAGAGGTGTGATCAGGTGCCCTCGGGGTAGTAAGCATCAACTGCCTATTATAATATACCCGCCTAATACGTATCTGTGGAAATAGTCAGTGAAAATGAAAGTCCGGTATTTGAAAGCCTACATAAGCTTCGGCTGAGGCCATCAAATCGGAGGTTAGTTTAGAAACGGCCACATTGTAGGGATCAACAAGGTCATGGTGTCTCCCATAAAACTTTTTTCTACACAAGCTTTGCTTTATGATAACCCTGCTTCAACAGTTTCTGAGTGAGTAGCTTCCCTCTTTCAACAAAGTCTTGATATTTGAAACAGGCCCTAGCATAGCGGACTAGTTAAGAAACATAAACTCCGGATGCAGGTGCCGAAGGGATATTACTACTCAGAAATGGAAAGTTAGCTATGGGAAAGTTGAAGTCGTCCATCTTGTCATAAAGCCCAGTAACTAATATGAGTTTCAACAATAACAGGTTCTTGCTTAGTTACTGGTATGTTGCTATTCTATCTTCGTTTTCTGTCTTTTTCTTTTTCGCTTGCTGTAAATGTTGCATTTAATACAGATTTGGTCTGTGGTCCAGTTTAAACTTTTTTTATTCTTAATTTGACTACAGCTTACACAAGTACCGCTTAATTAGAAAGAATAGATGCAGTACCTGACCAGGGGAACGAATGGAAGAAGGTGATATCCATTGGTCTATATTCACTGCCATGGAGTAATTGTCGCTAAGAGTGGAATTAAACTTAAGAAAATTGAAATGCTGTTCCATCAGCAGCCGTTCTCTACCTGATCTATATACCAGTCGGCCGAATGTTTGAATTCAAATAGATCTAAACAGGTTGGTCCTTTCTAAACAAGAAAAATATACAACAAAGTACATTGCTCTACCTCTGTATCTTCGTTGGTATTTTCCTTATTGTCTATTGACTTCTAATTTGTTCATCAGCCATAATATAGGTGCCTTTATCGAGTGTTTGGAGCAATCGGTTATGGTGTAGCAGGTCACCGGATAGTCGCGGTTCAAATCCAGGTTGGGTCATCCAGTAAATGGAAAACTCTCTCTGCCAACCCAGCAGTAAATGGGTACATATTTCAAATAAAGGGATTATGGCGCAGAGAAAAGAGAGTACTGGCCTCCGCCTTTCATACGCTGTGCCCAAGATACACTGCACCTCTAACCCTTCTGCGCCTACGGTCACTGGGCAATAGCAAACATTTACCCTTTATTACCACACTGTATAATGATCACTCACAACAATACCTAGCGTCAGCTTCCACTTAATGTATCTTAGAATGTATTCCACAAAAAAAGAATGATCAAGTAGTATAAGACAATAAGGCCTTCACCATATGAAAATGGAGAGTTTTTATGGTCGCCACGCGGCACTCATTGTGAAAAGTTGGAAAAGGACATAGTCGAGATATGAAATTTAAGTGCTATACAGTGTAATAAATGTGTGATTACAAATGCCAACGCTTGACAATTTGGACAATTTGCCAGCATGTTTTGATTATTTAATAAATTTCAAAAACCTAAAACAATGTTGGTGAAGTTACATCTGTTGTGATATATTGTAATGCTAACTGGATCTGATTTCATCAGTCATTTCAAGTGAAGCTGGACATCGTATTATTCTCGAGACCAGAATAATGACATATACACAAATATGATAGCTGGTTTCGCTGTATTTAATATTTTTGTTTGATGGATATGTGCGTTAATGAGGATGCGCTTTTCCGTTTCTCCTTTCTTCATTCTGTGTCTCTTGGATGGTTCCTCTCTTTGTCGTGTATCTTTGTGTACATTATCATATGAAGGCAGTTTTCTTCAATGTGTTAATCACCTTTTATAGACTGTCTAGTGGTAGTTGGTTAAGCGTGTTAGAACTGGCTTAAATGACACGTTGGTTATCATTCCTACACAGTGAGTTTCTGGTCCCGCGACAGGTCACCGGCATAACTGCTTTGTACAACGTGTGGATATAAAACGGACGCGACTTTAGAAGTCAGCATCCTCTTATAACTACTATCCGTCTAAGCCTTGGAAATAATAGCATTATAGATATTATTAAGTATGTTTTTGTAGACAAAATATATCGCTTTCATCCTTGCCAACATTATTAGACATAGACCGGTAAATGACAAGCGAATAAATGAATTTTATATCTCGCTAGAAATGCTATTGATATTACATCACTAAGAGTACAAACGTCTATATATCTTGTAACATCGCGAACGACAGTTGTTAAGAAAAGTACAATCGGCCGTAATTCTTCATCAGCATTAAAGGTTAAATAATTCGCAGGATTTTATGCTGAAAAAGTTTGGAATTACCGGAATTACTATGTCTATTTGGACACAGTGCTGTTAAAGAAACCAAGACCAAGCTCTAGATAACAAGTATTTCTCTGGAATATTTGATTGTCTTATATTACATTCTTAACGAAGAAATACAAGGATTTCTTGTCAATATAAATATGCTATTTCCCAGTTCTCTACGAGGATTTATTTCCTCTAGGGAAGTAAATCCCTGTAGATTGATTACTGTTACGAAATGGATCTAATCGTCCACTATGTCGTCGAGATTATTTTAATCCTTTCAATCAGTAAGGCTACAGTTTTTAGGGTAACTGTGGTAATAAAACGTTTACGGAAATTGTGACTACGTTATGCATGGGTTGTTTGTGAATACCTCTCGTGGACAGCATATTGCATGATTTTAAGGTGAATACCTGCACGAGTCTTTTGATTGTGGAAAGCGCTTTGCATGATTTTAATGTGAGACGCATAGTATTTATACGCCTATCTTTTAATGAAAAGTTAGACGTGGCTGTTTAATTCTTGATGGATGTTATATTGTTGTGTGCCCAGATTCTGTGTTAAGACCTAGAAGGGCACATCAAGTCCGGCAGTCAGCTGTTAGGGCTTAGAGCCACGTCTCACCTGGAGATACGATAAACGTCTCCAGGTTAATACCAACCCGGGTAAAGGCAGTTACAACGCCGTTTGTGCATGGTTCCCAAGCAGAGGCGGGAAGCACAAAATGTAGGCGGAAGTGGTTAGCACAGTTTTGCCAGATTCTGTGATAAGATCTGAAGGTCACATCAAGTGTGGGACAGTGTTCGTCCACTAAGGTGTTTTAATATATATAGACTGGTCCCTGGTACGATCCAGGGAGCGACCAGTATATAATCGTGCACGTGTTAATAAGAGTTGGTGTTCCTCATGATATATGGACTGGCCCATGACATGATCCAGGGAACGACGAATTGAAGTCTACCAACATAAGGCCTTGTTTTTTTTGTATGAGCTCAAACTAACGTTTTTTTGTTCTTTGTGTTTTCCTTTAGTTCATGGCGCTGAGCCGAGTACGGTGTTGACGTCAGACGGTAATCTATTTGCGTTCTATACGCAAATCGATTACAGATTTGAAACAAACACCTTACTTGGGCCAGCGACATGAACTGATATGTGTTGTATATTATTGTAATTGTGATAGTTGTAAATTGTATTGTTGTATATAGAATTTACATTATATATAAACTTAAAAAATTCTAACGTTGTTAGAGTTTCCTTGTTAGTGTATTACACTAGTAGATAACCCTTTAACCGGAAGTCACCCTCCGCCGTCCTGGCGACGCATAAGGCTCTACACCCGTGTCGACCGAGTGTAAAACCTTCTGCGTAACATGGTGTCATGAAGTAACGGGATTTGAGTTCCGGTTTAATATCTGCCAGTGTAACACATTGACAATATATACAGAATCTAGGCACAATTTTGTCAGACATTTTTTTTTTATTGACTTTCTGATTGTTCTTTTCTAAGGTGACGTATGGCTGTGAATTTTAGGGGAACAATTTTGCCACTAAATTATTTGTAAATGTAACCTACACTCAATTAAGGTCAACTATCCTTATTCCCTGCGTGATGAAGTGCGATAGCCCATGCATTAATTTGTGATAGAATGTAACAGGTTGCATATCTGAGTGGGGAAACTGAGGTATATAGACCTGAATTGTCTTGGCACGGATGATACATATTTAGTTTTAAGGTCCGGTTGAGTACCTTGGCACTGCTGTTGCATGACAATCTGTAAGTTTATTAACTTAAACGTTTTATACGTTGTGTCGTAACCGTTACTGAGGTCCATTTTATGTCCTGATTTAGTAACGTAGGTCACCCGTAACGTTATATAATATCGTTACAATAAATTAAACCTAATAGCGGAATCTTAAGTTTGATTTACCGTTGGTATCTTATAAGGTTTTGTAATGTAGGACGTACAGTTGTCGTGTCAGTGTTAATACGTTACGTTACATACGTTACGTTTGTATATCCGATACGCTAGATCAAGTTGGGCGTAATTGTAATGTGGGTTATTTACGTCATCTAATTACGTCATCTAATAGTGAAAAGTAATTCTCGGCAAAGTCAACGTCAGTTTATGACGTCATTTCCGGTCTGTTATGAACGTAACTTTAAGGCTACGTCCAGATCGCGAGTATACTAATTAATCAACGTTTTAGTTGGATTAGTTCGTTATTATTATTGTTAACGTTTTAGTTAAAGTGTGTGACTATAAGTGAACGTCGGTTTCAGTTAAATTAACGTGAGCTTTACGTTAAGCGTCATGGATCAGTTAGTTAAGACGGGAAGGGAGTTAGGTTATGAAGGGCAGGCATTGCAGGAATTTGTAAAGCAACAGCAAGAGACTGAGAGGGCAGAAAGGCACGCGGTAAGGGCACTTGATAAAGAAAAGATTGCGCAGGCCGATAAAGACAGGGAAATTGAGTTAGCTAGGATCGCGCAGGCCGAAAGAGATAGGGAAATTGAGTTAGCTAAGATTGCGGCGGATAGGGCGACGGAAGAAGCTAAGATTGCGGCGGATAGGGAAATCGAGATGGCGCGAATTGAAAGCATAGAGCGGCAAGCCGAGAAAGATAGGGAAGCTAAGTTGTCTCAAGTCGAAAGCGATAAGGAAGCGAAGTTGTCGAGCGAAGTTGAGTTAGAAAAGTTGAAGTATAGTTTTGAATTGCAGCAACGCGAGTTAAAAAATCAGATAGATTTGCAGAAGGTAACGTTTAGAGTTGAATTAGAAAAACAGAAGGCTGAAAAGTTAGCGCATGCGCGAGATCCCAAGTTACCGTATTTTGATGAAAGTAAGGACAAAATGGATAGTTACTTATCAAGGTTTGAGAAATACGCGACGGCGAATAAATGGGATAAAAACGTTTGGGCTGCATATTTAAGCGCATTACTTAAAGGTCGCGCGCTTGATGTCTATGATAGATTGTCTGTAGATGATGCAGCGGATTATGACAAGTTGAAAGATGCGTTGTTGAAGAATTTTGATATGACTGAACGCGGATTTAGGAAGAAATTTCGCTATGATAGGCCTGAAAAGTCGGAAACGTTTATTCAGTTTAGTAGTAGACTTAGGTCGTATCTTAATAAATGGTTGAAAATGGCGAAGGTAGATCAGTCTTATGAATCTGTTTGCGATTTTTTCGCTAGAGATCAGTTTTTAGAATCTTGTAGTAAAGAACTGTATGTTCATTTGAAACCGAAAACATTCACGAATCTAGGTGAGATGGCTAGGGAAGCAGATTTATTTGCAGAAGCACGTGGCGGTGTCTACGCTTGTGTTAATAAGGGGCAGCGTGATAGTAAGGGCGTAACTCAGAGTAGATCTGATAATAAGCCGAGTGCGAAGCCAGAGATAAAATGTAGTATTTGTGGTAAGGGACATTTAACATATAAATGTTTTAAGAATCCCGATAGGAAGCAAGCATATAGTGCGGAGGTAGGTGCAAGTGCAAGCGGGTATAGCGGAAGTAAGGGGAGTAGTTATGCACCGAAAGATGAGACACAAAGATCACAGAGTAAGAGCGATACTGTACAGACGAAGGGTAGTAATTCAGATCGTGGCCGTGGTCGGGGTTATTCCCGCGGACGTGGTCGGGGTGGCGGACATCAAATGAGCTTTTGTAAAACTACAATGAATAGGTCTCATGAAAGTGAAGGTCTCTATAAGAGTAAGGAAGAAAGTCCACTAATCAATGATAACGTGGATAGGGAAGGTGTCTGTTACTTTTTAAGGTCGCGATTACCAACAGCGCAGGGTACGGTTAATGGTAAGACTGTTGTAGTTTTAAGGGACACAGGTTGTACTGGGTGTGTCGTTCGTAGAAACTTGGTTTCTAATGATCAGTTACTTGGTAGAGAATCTGATGTAACTTTGATTGATGAATCTACCCAAAGGTATCCCTTAGCAATGGTTGACATAGATTGTCCATTTTTCACTGGAAAAACTGAGGCATTGTGCATGGAAGATACATTGTATGACCTGGTTATTGGAAATATTGACGGGTCAAAACTTCCCGATATGTCCCATTTTGCAATGGCGGCAGTGACTAGGTCACAGGCTAAGCAAGGTGAAGAGGTCTATAGGAAACTTAAAGTTCCTGATCAAATTATTGCTAGTGATAAGGAGGCATTGAAGCAGGCCCAAGTTGTTGACCCTAAATTGAATGGCATAAGGCAAAGAGTGGAATCTGGGAATGTGACTATTAGTCGTGGATTGAACCGGGGTGAAACTAAGTTTATCCGAAAGAAAGATTTATTGTATAGGCAGTTTACTAAGGGAAACAAGGTCACTTTGCAACTTATTATCCCTGAAGGTTTTCGTGAAAAGGTGTTAAGATTGGCGCACGAAACCTTGATGTCAGGTCATTTGGGCATAAAGAAAACTATGGATAGAGTATTAACTGAGTTCTTTTGGCCTGGAGTTTGTGGGGATGTGGCAAGGTTTTGTAAATCTTGTGACATGTGTCAAAGGACTATTCAAAAAGGTCGTGTCACTAAGGTACCTTTAGGAAAGTTGCCACAGATTGACACACCATTTAAACGAGTCGCTGTTGATATAGTTGGACCGATAGAACCTCGTTCTGACAGGAAATCCCGCTATATTTTAACAATAATAGACTATGCGACGAGATATCCCGAGGCGGTAACGTTACCCGGCATTGAAACGGAACGCGTAGCCGAAGCGTTAGTTGAAATGTTCAGTAGATTAGGAATACCGAGTGAAATGCTAATCGAGCATGATAGTAAGATCACGATTGACGTCATGAGAGAGGTTAGTAGGTTGTTGTCGCTTCAAGATCTGACAACTATTCCTTATCAATCTACTAGTAAAGGACCCGTGGAGAAATTCCATGATACGTTGAAACAGATATTACGTGAAATGTGCGTAGAACGTCCGAATGACTGGGACAGGTATCTCCCAGCATTATTATTCGCAGTAAGGGAAGTTCCGCAAGAATCATTAGGTTTTTCCCCGTTTGAACTGTTGTATGGGCGTAATGTTAGGGGTCCTATGCAAATATTAAAGGAATTGTGGTCTGTAGAGGAAACTGACCAACATGCGTTATTGACGTATCAGTACGTTATTGATCTAAAAGAACGTTTAGAGAGAACGTGTAAGTTAGCACAGGATATTGTCCGGAAAATGGACGTAAAGCAGAATGCTTATTATGATAAACGCGCGAGGTCGCGTAAGTTTGACGTCGGAGACAAAGTACTTTTGCTACTCCCGAATGAGTGCAATAAATTGTTACTTCAATGGAACGGGCCATATGAAGTTGTCGAAGTAGTCAATGCAATGAACTACAAGATTAACGTCAAGGGCGTCGTGAATACTTATCCTGCTAACATGATTAAGCAGTACGTTCAACGTCAAAAGAACGTGTCGTCTGCAGTTGTTAATGCACGTGACAATGTTGGATCAGAGGATCACAGTGATCCGAATGTCCAAAGAGTTAACA
This sequence comes from Ctena decussata, assembly GCA_963989385.1. NCBI lineage: Eukaryota > Metazoa > Mollusca > Bivalvia > Lucinida > Lucinidae > Ctena > Ctena decussata. The sequence continues at coordinate 860,101 of OZ022502.1, read as the reverse complement.
TTTGTACGTCAGAGGACGTATCTCAATATGACTTCATACGTGAAAACGTAAAGCCCGACGACGTAACGTCGACTCAGAAATCGAATATGGAAGAACACGGTGGCGATAGTAGATTAGAGGCAGAGGCAACGGATCCTGTGGGATCTGTCGTGCGAAGTAGGTGTAATGTCAAAGACAACGTTAATTTTACGTCTGATACACTTAAAGGTGGCGATTTCCATCTAGTGTTCGATCAGACTTACCCATACTTCCCCATTCCATTTGAGGCACGACAGGTACGACACAGAGAATTGATTGACTTTGGGATTAGATAGATCAGTTGCCAAGATAATTTGGGGGCGGACTACCTTAGTAGATAGTTTGGCCACGTTATGCATCGCACCGTTGTTGTGTATATAGCTAGTTTTCCAGTTTTGACATAGCCTACGATTCGATCGCATTTCGTACTATTTCAGAAAAGAAACATTGTTATGTTTTTTTCTCCCTAAGGGGAAACCTATGTTACGAAATGGATCTAATCGTCCACTATGTCGTCGAGATTATTTTAATCCTTTCAATCAGTAAGGCTACAGTTTTTAGGGTAACTGTGGTAATAAAACGTTTACGGAAATTGTGACTACGTTATGCATGGGTTGTTTGTGAATACCTCTCGTGGACAGCATATTGCATGATTTTAAGGTGAATACCTGCACGAGTCTTTTGATTGTGGAAAGCGCTTTGCATGATTTTAATGTGAGACGCATAGTATTTATACGCCTATCTTTTAATGAAAAGTTAGACGTGGCTGTTTAATTCTTGATGGATGTTATATTGTTGTGTGCCCAGATTCTGTGTTAAGACCTAGAAGGGCACATCAAGTCCGGCAGTCAGCTGTTAGGGCTTAGAGCCACGTCTCACCTGGAGATACGATAAACGTCTCCAGGTTAATACCAACCCGGGTAAAGGCAGTTACAACGCCGTTTGTGCATGGTTCCCAAGCAGAGGCGGGAAGCACAAAATGTAGGCGGAAGTGGTTAGCACAGTTTTGCCAGATTCTGTGATAAGATCTGAAGGTCACATCAAGTGTGGGACAGTGTTCGTCCACTAAGGTGTTTTAATATATATAGACTGGTCCCTGGTACGATCCAGGGAGCGACCAGTATATAATCGTGCACGTGTTAATAAGAGTTGGTGTTCCTCATGATATATGGACTGGCCCATGACATGATCCAGGGAACGACGAATTGAAGTCTACCAACATAAGGCCTTGTTTTTTTTGTATGAGCTCAAACTAACGTTTTTTTGTTCTTTGTGTTTTCCTTTAGTTCATGGCGCTGAGCCGAGTACGGTGTTGACGTCAGACGGTAATCTATTTGCGTTCTATACGCAAATCGATTACAGATTTGAAACAAACACCTTACTTGGGCCAGCGACATGAACTGATATGTGTTGTATATTATTGTAATTGTGATAGTTGTAAATTGTATTGTTGTATATAGAATTTACATTATATATAAACTTAAAAAATTCTAACGTTGTTAGAGTTTCCTTGTTAGTGTATTACACTAGTAGATAACCCTTTAACCGGAAGTCACCCTCCGCCGTCCTGGCGACGCATAAGGCTCTACACCCGTGTCGACCGAGTGTAAAACCTTCTGCGTAACAATTACCTTCCCAATAACATTCAGAGATTGGTTATTAATGTACGACCGGGTACCGGCTTTTAGAACTACTTTCCTAAGCTCTTTCTTTCCACTGCAGTTGTATCTATACAACACAGCTGGATTAGCCTTTTATGATCTTGAGAAGACAACAGACGCTGGAAAAACCTATAGCAAACTTTGATACGTATTTATGGCGTGTGGACATGAATGATTTTACAAAAATGCCATTCCATTTTATGTGGAAATGCAATGCTTTTTGAACCATATACGCTCCGTAATTAGTCCCTTAAAATCCACGTCGATGTGTTTTTATTAATGGCTGGCACCTCGACACTAAAAATAAAAATAGAAAATGTCCGATACAAACGTGAAATGTAAATAAGGCCAATTACGTTCGGCATTGTAGAACTAGCTCCGCAATGTGCAATAAGAAAGTTACGTATCATCCAGCTTATAGCAGACTATATCTAGCGAGCCGTGGATCGTCGGGACCAGTAGCCGTACATGCGATGATTGTAAAGGCATGATGCAGATTCCATTGGTCAGTAAATCATCCTTATTTTAACTAACATTGGCCCGTTCAAAAAACAAAATGGCGGTCAAAGCAATTCAGTATTCATGTATCCTTTCGCGCTATTGTGTACAGGCTCTCAGAAGAACGTGTCCTTAAAAACATAAATACAGATGTAAATATTCTCTGAATCTAAGGCAAACGAATGTAATATACAGTTTATTGAATCGTCTCATTTAAGATATGGGGGTTTGAAGATCAGATAAAGAAACTCGTCCTTCGGACTCGTTTCTTTATCGGATCTTCAAACCTCCATCGGTTTATAAATCCCATATCTTAAATGGGACAATTAATAAACTCTATTCAAATATAAATGAGATCCAGGATATGCTATATAATACACCCCAAATCCACACCAAAGACACTGCAAGGGGATGGGAGAAATATAAACAACTAAACGGAGCAGTTACATTCAATATCCTGTCCAACATAAGGGAAACCAGACATCGAACTGTTACGACATACATTAAAACGTTTAATTATCAGTTTTATTTTTTACCTTTATCTTTCTTAATCCATAAAAATATCATACCATAAAAACTGTCTTAAATTAAAATCCTTCAAAAGTTCCTTCAAGAGCAGAGGAGATATTTGAAAGATGCAACATGGAGCATACTTCGAAGTTTCGGTTTTTCAAGCCTCATCAGTGACCCTGAAATGATCTGGTGACAAAACCCAGGGAAACGTACTGTAAACCATTAAACAAAAGTAAGGAAGCAAAAAGACAAAAGTAAGGAAGCAAAGTGTACAACTTCACAGGTGACCAAAATGTTAGAACTCAACATATAGAATCAGCATAAACACTTTTCGTTTTCGACCAGATAGAAGCCAAGTCTACTGGAGCCTACACACGTTTAAGACACACAAGGTCGCAGATCAATCTTTTGCCTCTTTAAAACCATGTAAGTGATTAGTTGCGTAGAAGCGACCTTAGTCAACATTGAGGTATCATGATTTTTATCGTATTTTGCAAACGTCTATCCCATTTCTGTTGCGATACATACTAAAACTGAATTTGAAAACAGGCGACGTCTTTCAGAGAACGTCAATCAATCTGTTAACCGGTATGTATGATACACATCAGTAAGCAGTAAGCAGTATTTCGGATTCGACGGCTTTCTTACACTATCTTGTTGCAATTGGCTATGATTTCTTTTCGATAGTTTACGTCTTTTTAGAATTACAATGGATATGCTACGCCATATCTTGCACTTTTCAGAACATCCTGACTGTGTTTGGAAATAAATGATGAATATAGAAATATAGAAGTAGAGATACTTTCCAAGAAAGACTTTTACTGAATTATTCAGCATTTTAACAGTTTTCTTTAATTTAGAGACTTCTGTCTGATTTTTGAAACCGTACAGTAGACAAAAACTCAATAATTTAATCATATAGATCAGACAGTATCTCGAACAAAAATGTCTCGGTTTATTACACTCAGTTAGAGACGGGTCCACCACTACCAGCTAAGATATCTGATATTCTTAAACAGTTAATTGAAAAGCATACATGTATTCTGCACGTACACTATTAAGATAAAAAGTACAGTCTAAAAATAACGGTGCAGATCCTCACAAAGCCTTGTAATCGTCTTACAACAAACATTTAGAGGTGACTTAACTTTACATTAAATAGATGATAAGCAAACGACCATGAACATTGTAGCTGCCCATGCTGCCCTTATCACCAAACGGGAAAGACGGTACCCAGGGCAAAATCAAAACTTTAAGGCAAAATGCCAAGATATCAGCTCTATTCCAGGAGATGACCACCAGGACTTAAAACTTCCTATATTCTACTTTGATTACATAGAAATCTCAACGAACTTAAAAGCACGCCTTCAAAGACTACACAAAACCGGAGACTTCGAAAGATGATCACTAGATAAATTATATAATAAAGTACTACTTTCACGGACAACCACTTTACTGTCACAGGCAGGCACCAGAAATAGAATATTGCTGCAACGGTAACAAGCAACGCAAGCGGTTTAAAATAGCAATGATTGAAAACCAATAACATGACCTTCCTCACCGACCATGACACCAAATGCGACATAGCAACACGAAGCTGCAACACAAGTAGTAAGACAAAACGGGCGGATAACATCTCTTTCTCCCTAGTAGGTGTTTCAGAAGCTAGCCTGAATAAACTAGATATATTAGGCATATACGATATCTTTTCTTACCTATGTACCGTCATTATCTATATATAGGTCAAACCTGTATTAGATTCAAAGGGGAAAATGCATAAAAATGCCAAACGACAGCATCATTAAAACACAACGGCAACACTGCGATGGAACGGTTACCCCTCGCCCTAGCTTCGATCGTGTTTCATGTAACAAAGCGATATGTAATTAAGGTCACAAAAATACGCAAACGCCCATTCACATCCACATTTTACACCAGACCACAAAACAGACATAATATAAAGCAATGTGGGCAGGTGTACGGTTGCTAAAAGAAGAGATTGCAATGTAGCTAGAAAACAATATTTATGCGGACACTGCAAGCAGTAACAAAGATAAAACACTGCCGAAGCACCACCTTGGATACTTTAGTAATATAGTTCTGGGCCGTCGGATAGGTTTACTTAACACATGAAAATATTTACGGGGAATATCTTGGTCTTACTGAAACCAAAGCTTGAAAATATAATATCAAATCACTGAAGAATCAACAATCTTCAATAGATCTCTAAGACCAGGCTCATCGCGGATGCATATACATCCTGAAAAATGTAGAGTTGAGAAATAAAGAAAACACAGTAGGGACCTAAGATTGGAACCGACATTGCGTAAAAAGAAAAAATTCTTGCCAGGCAGCACGGATTCACAGTGTAGTCTGAGTACTGATATTTGCATATGTTTGCGTGTGGCGCAACTGAAAAACCTTCTAGAACTATCCTTCAACTCAATTTATACTGACTATATCTGATAGCAGATTAACCTTAAGCTCGATTAAATGCATTCATAATCTGTTTGCTCGATGTCAAGCAGTCATTTTGTAACTGATGAGAATCAACGGGTTTCAGTTCTCTACTGCATTTCTGATTTGAACTTTTATTCAAGCCGGTGGTAATATTTTACATTTTGCACTTATTTTCTGAGGTTTTCGCGTAATTTCGAAATTGAATTCAAGAGGATATTGCCTCTTCTCGAAATGCATGAAACAATAATACAGATCAAAGAACAACTGAGAGAACTTCCATTATATGATTTTAATGACAGATTCTGTCATTCTATGCTGTCACGCTGGGATTTTGGAAAATGGCTCATGTTCAGTATTCTTGTGCTCTGAAATTAAGCAATTGCGCGATAATTTCTCTATGTACGTTTTGATTTACCAAATGCAGTCTTGAACGAAATTAAACGAGGCATTTCCTCTCGTGCTTTTGAGCATTTATAATTATAAGCTCCGAATAATGACATCAACAGCCGGAAAATGTAAGCAAATGTTGAACATTAATCCGCAAAAATGCGTCTGATTCGTCTAGGTGCAAGGGTTGGCATGGTATTAGCCTGGTCCCTATGATGTATTAAGCGGCAAGTTGGGACGGTGACCCCCTTCCCCGTCTGGACAGAATAGCTCACTACCACTTTGAAAGCATTCTGCAAAACTAGCAATACATTTGAACCATTACTGTTTCTGATTGAATCTGTCATCTCATGGCTGTCGTCATTTGATTAACATTTCGCTTAAACTTATGATATAACATCCAAATCTGTCTAACGGAACACTTATTCTAAAAGTGTGCACGGAAAACAAAAATATAAGTAATAGAGACTCAGTTCCAATAAAAACGGGTTTATCCCTTTGATGTTGGGGATAGGGTTTGGGATCTGATTCAGTCAGTTCCTGAAGTGTAGTTACTCTTTGAATTTACCTAAATGCTTTTGCAGACAGAATAGAGTCTTGTCTACAACGGTATATTGTGTTTCAGAAAGACTACTGAGATATCACGTTTCAGTAATGCCTAGTAGACCTATCAATCATTTCTTGTTTCTGTCTCTTACAGTCTCTGTCTCACTGGCAATACTGGGTAGTGTCACAACTGGTTTATATCAGTTCAGCAATTTTATAAATCATTACCAGAGAGACTACATCGTCGATAGCAACCGCACTTGACTGTATAAGTATTGGTCCGTCAGTTGAGTTCGCTAAATCAAGTCAGTCCATTCGTTTGTATTGTTTTGCTTTGTGTATCATCTTTATTCTCTCCATTTACCATTTGCTGTTTATGGAAGAATATGGGAATCTTCGGTTTTTGAACCTGATCATTACCGTCTTATCTAATTTGTCTATGATAAAGTATAAATATTTGAGAGGTTATTTCGGCATATATATGGGCAACATAAGGGTGATAAGACATTACATTAATAATAAACTGAATAAGTTGTGTCATTTCTAAATGGAATGCCCTTTGGTGCTATTTGTGCTACTTCTGAAATTGGAGCGGCAGAGACTGGCAAAATATGTCAGTTCTGATACTTTTCACATTAATCATGGAAAACAGATGTCATCTCAGCAGTGCAAAATGACATCAAGTACTATTAGAGAAACGGTTACGGCACCTTTCTGTACTAAAGGGATTTATTTGCCTTCAGTTCAGAGATTGAGAAACAAGCGATTGTTGCTGGTTTTGCTTGAGAGGAATATATACATCGAGAAAAATTAAGAACCGTCGCCAATAAAATTCAGTGTACTAAATTTATTGTACTGTATATTTTTGATTTTTTGTTAAGTATTGGAAAAATGAAGAAACTTCTTTATAAAGGGACGTTTCCACATCTGTTGATTGTGGTCATTTTTTAAAAATCTGAAACATCAGTACGTCAGGGCCAAATCGGTGTATTCATCATCGTTTTATTCCAGAATGTCATGCTGGCAGTGTGAATTACTGACGATTAAAGGTAGTCCAATATGCACCAAATATGAGTAACTATCATCATCAGTATTCCACATTGCCAGTAGGACATAATGGAATAGAAACGATGATCGGTACTCCAATTTGTAGTGGTTGTCATGGTTAGTATTCCACACTGCCAATAGGACCGGGGGAATACTAGAGATGATAGGATCCAATTTTTGTCATTTCATTGTATTTATCAGTGTTTGTAATCCACAGTCATCTACTGGCTATGTGGAATACTAACGGTAATAGGTACTCAAAATGGGACCAAATCGGTGTGTTTATAATTGTCAGTCGGACAGTGTGGAATACTAATGATGGTAAGTAGTCCTTTTCGTGCCGAATTGGAGTATAAAAGTAAAAAGTATGCAAAGACCAGGAACTGAAACAATCAAAATCCAAATCCAGCCCTCAAACCATAGTTGGAAACAACTAAGATTACAAATAATCAAGATACAGAGAGCACATGGCCAACCGAGTGAGCAGTGTGTTATAAATCATCGTTACTATTCTTAACGATGGTAGGTTCTCCAATTATGGCCAGATTGGCGTATTTATTATTGTAAGTATTCCACGCTGTCAGTAGTCTATTATCTTTTGGCTTCCATATTTATTGATTTTAGTCGTTTGGGGATGAGAATGTCGAAACGTCGCTATAAAGGTACGTTTCCACATTGTTGATTTTGGCCATTTTTCGGGAATGTGTGAAAACGTCTCTATCTAGGGACGTTCCACATTTATCGGTTTTGCTCAGATATTGGGACAATGTGGACATTTCTCTGTATAAGGACGTTCCCACTTTTGTGGATTTGGTCAATTATTGGAGAAATGTGGAATCTTCTCCATATAGGGACGTTTCCCTATCTGTTGATTTTTGTCATTTTTTTTGAAGTGTGGAATCATCAGTATTATAAGAACCAGCACTGTGGAAAACTAACGAAGACAGATGCCCCGACAATAGTACCGTATTTCAGTACTGGACTTTAGTATTCTTTTAAACCAGTCAACAGGAAAGGCGTCCATTTTTACAGCAAGCCGGGAAAAGGCTAAAACACGCTCGGTAACTAAATGATGTAAACGTATTCATACCAAATTGAGAGCGACAGACTCGCGTTTCTGTTTTTAACTTCTTCAGTGTTGCTAAAACCCAATCATTTGAAAGAAAAGTTATGATGGACAGGTATCGGTAGGCAACGAGTATCCCTCTCCGAGCCAAACTTACTGTCGTATATCGCGGGACATATTAGCTGCAGACATCGTGTAAGAGTCGCCTAGGTATCAACCTCGAGCGCAGGCGTCTCCCATTTAGTCACCTCAACCCTTGCATCGCGAGAAAGGCGACATACAAAGGCATCAGGAAAGAGAGGTCTGATGCAAAAACACACAAAAAGCCAAATCATCTCAAATTTAAAGAGTAACTACACTTCAGGGACTGACTGAATCAGATCCCAAACCCTATCCCCAACATCAAAGGGAAAGACTGACTCCGCTTAGATTCATGTCATTGTGACAAGTCGGTCTTAGTTTTAGAATAATTAAGAAATTTTACCAGATATACATGAAATGGAATAAGGTTATTTCTTTGGATATATGAAGGATGTAAAAAGATTTTTAGGTGGTTTCTGTTGTCTGCTTAGGCCCTTCTTCATTGCATCATGGTATAGTTATCATTTGCTTGGCTCAACATATGATCTGCTTTACAACCAAGCCCGAGAATCGTCATATTTTTACTCGATTATGGAGATGGGGGTGTCTGCATATAATCAATGCCTCTAACTATTTCACGTAAAATTAACCCTTTCCGAATCTTTTACGAGGTTTGCTCGAAATTACGGCTGTTAAAATGTGAAGAGCGCTCTTGGCCTATTATTGGAGATGTAGCTATATAATTGGTATCAAGAGGATAATAAACCAATATATGCTTCTATGAAATGTTTACAACCGTGTCATTTTAGGTCATGGTCTTTTTATTTTATCAGCAGTTTGATAGAAACGCCTGAGTTCTTTTTTTCTTTCTCTCCATTAGCAGCTTGAGTGTGGCTTTAATCATGTTTATATGATACCATTAGTTCTATTGTAACAGCAAATATCCATAGATTACGAAGTTTGCCTCCACATCCCCTTTTTAGTTCCCGGTCGTTACAGCAATACCTGCATGCAAGTATGCGTGTGTCAAAACGGGATTAAAATGCTGGAAAACGCATTTTGCTATAAAGACAGTTTTTTCGAGTGTTAGGATGCATCGTATAGCAAACAGACTCATAAAATCATTTAAACATGGATATTATCTCAGACATTCTTGCTTACCAGTAAAACACGTTAAATGACATGTCTACTTACTCGGCTTGAATATAAAATGTCACGCCCCGTAAGCGCCAGATTCCGTTCCCTCATAAATTTGCACAAAACAGTCAAGCTTTTCCTAATAGTCAGCCAAACTATTATGATGCTTTGACTGCTTATTTGACCACGTGTTTGGATTTTAAGTCAACAAACAGATGGACCTACCACAAAACTCCTGAAAGTGGTGAAACTAAAATCTATAAGAGTTCCTTCAAGAGCAGAGAACACATTTGATCAAAACAAGGAACATGGGCCATACTTCGAAGTTTCGGCTATTCAAGCCTCATCAGTGACCCTGACATGATCTGGCGACGAAAGCCAGAGAAAAACCTACTGTAATTTCTTAATTTTGATAAGGCAGGCGATTAAAAGACTGAATAACATCAAGTAGATGTGAAGGCAGCGATCAGGACCCGACACAGTCCGCTCCTACACCCTGTCTCAAGCATAAAAATGGGAAAAGAAAAACGATATATACGGCAAAATAAGTAAAACAAGATGAGCGTAAAGCCAGTTCAGCTCTTTCCTAGCAGATGATCACAAGGCTACCCTTAGTTATTTCAAGCAGAACTATTCTACCATTTGCAGGCCTATATTAGAAAATTGGCTTAAACAACACGAAAATTTGTATGTCTTGTCCAGGAAAATTACGAGTTGTCTGACAATTGCATGTGGATTTTCAAATCACGTATTCGATGTTAGTTCTTATGTATGTGCTTTCACCTTTTTAGTGCCGCAGTGGCTTCAACAGGCTTTATGTAAGCATATTAAGAGGTTTTCATACCGCCATCGTTATGATTAGTCTTCATACAACTCTACTGGATGGCCCTGTAGTGCCTTCATGTGGTAAATATATCAGTATGTTCTAGTCGGTCCTCTTTTCCTATTTTTTCTTCTTTGAAATGAATAGGTAGATAGCCATAGGTCTCAATACTGTGTATCGAATAACTAAAATTTATGATATTACAAGGTACAGAGCATAGATATGTTGTTAATCGAGAGATGATTTGCAATGCAGCATGCAATGTCATTAAACATGGTGGCTGTGCCAGTGAAATTCAAATGTAATATACATTAAACAATGCAATATTGAAATATCTTTTGATATGCAATTTACAATTTTACACTTTTAAAATCAGTACCCGGAATTCGACCACACTTGGTTTTCGACGATGTGAGCAGTTCAGAGATAGGCACGGGAGTTGCTTTGGCATAATGCTACTAAAATGTAAACCATCTAAAATCAAAATCGTCAGTAGGTGCATATGACCAATACAAAGAGAGCAGTAAACTTAGGTCCCGCCCACGTGTGCAATGGCTCCTCTTCCGCAATGAACGAACTATTTTAGGAGTAGCTCACGTAAATGCTATGCACTGCATATTTTCGGAGGAGCAAGAAATTAAAAAAAAATTCAGCTAAAATCAAAAACACTGTGCAATAACATAACCATATTCTCTAACCGTTGCTTTTCATTTCATGAAGAATATTGCGATACCGGTTTTCTATCGTCGAAAACTTGGAGGTGTGGTTACCAAAATTGATAGACCACGTGATCAAATATGGCCTCCTCTATCAACTCGCAAGAAGTGTCGACGGAAATGAATGCTCCGGTGTTAAAAAAGAAAGACTGTTTGGTCATTTAGAATGATAAATTGGGTTCTGGATATTCAGTGTACTCTGATGTCACAACGGCCACAATTTGATCGTCGAAAACCAGGAGTGGCGGCATAACTCATATGTAAACAGCAAAAAGGTCGTTACATCAGCCTATAAAGTGAAAAAATCATAGGCGATGATCAAGAACTTAACGCACCCGGAAGAAAATCAGTAAATAGCAATCAGAAAATAGCTATCCAGTTTCAATGACAAAGCAATCTGATACCAACAGTACTGCCTCTTATCTGCTTTTGCTTGTATTTATTAGATAATAAACCGATACGGAAATATACTTAACGCCATTAGAAATGCATGTTTTACAAATTGTTTATTTCACAATTTTCTGTACTTTTAGCAAACAAGTGGCATAAAATATCTTCAAGTGTATCAGAGAACCTTAAGTAGCAAATAACCATGGTCACAAAATAAGATTCAGAAACTTATAAGCAAACTCAAAATAATTTTGTTCTTCTTAGAGGCACTGTGTAGCCTTTATCTTGGAGTATGTAAGGTGTATGTAGTATATATTAATTGAGTAATTATTATAACAATTGAAAAATTCATTAACATAACGACGCTTTACAAGTTCGTACTGAGAATAGACAACGTATCTGAAGTAAGAAGAAAACGAACGAGTGCGGAATACATTAATGTCTAGAGCTAGATATAAAGACAGTCTCAACCTATCTCTCTGTCCTTGGTGTTGTAGTCATTAAGGAAAAATGCTGGCTATAGATTGGATCTTTGCGTGGAGTACTCAACAACGATTAAAAGTGTGAAAATACAATAAAAAAAACTACAATCCAATATGACACAATAAAACAAACCAAAACAATAAAGCGCTGGACCAAATTTAATATTAAAATAGATCGTCTTTCAAATTAAGGTCTTTTGTCTGAAAATATGACATGTTTGGGTTTGTGATCTACATTTATGAACTCATAGTTCGTATGTCACTATGAGAATCCATAGGGTGAAATAAAAGTATTTGATTTTCTGATAGTATCATCGTCCCCTGTTCAATAAATTTGAACTACTTTTCCTGGTCTTCTTCGAATATATTGATGGACAAAGAATAAATTGACATATGTATGAGAAACTAAAAGTACATTAATTACACCCTCCCATGTAGGTAATTCGTGTGCCTGTGGCTGATGTCACATTCCTTCTCACGAACTAATAAGAGGATTAATCTGGAGGGTGACAGATCAGGTTTTTGCAAAAAAACGACGCTTGACAAAAATAACCATTCTTTGAAATATCACAGCTTATAGCTGTAGTCTAAACTATAAACGTATTCCACATTGGCCAAGTGGGAGAAATTCGCAAGAACTGACAAGAAGGTAGAATTCTTATTTAAAAAAAATGAGTTTAATAGAGGGACATACTCGGCGTACAAGTCTGTAAAGCGTGAGTCTGGCTGGATTATACTAATAGGTTTAGGCTTGTATTGTCTAATGACAAGAGTTATCGATATTTTAAAATTATATCTGACATTATCTCAGCACCAAACGTATATGTAAATCTGGGCTAAATTAGATCATCTAGCCAGTGTAGGAAACTTAAATAGAATAGAGTAAGAATTGCTGTAATTATGTGTAATTATTTGTAATTACACCGTAGAAATTATAATGCTGCAATATGTCAGGCACAGAAGACACAATCTCTGTTATTCTGTCAAGATAACTACAGTACATGCCCTCTTAAGTTCTAAAGGAAATAAATGGACAATCGAAGCAATCTCTTGTGACTATGGTTTTCACTATCTATTATTGCCAAGATTGTCTTTTTAGGTCATACAAAGGATACATTACTCTTGTACAAATTTTCCCAGAAACGCAAATGCAAAGCTAACTGATAACGTACATTAGCTGATACCATCAAAAAGTATTTAAGATATTAACTTATTGAATCCAAAATTTAAAAAAGTAATGGTACCTACAACTGTCGACATTTAAGTCAGCGCTGATGCTTTGAATAGCATAGTTTGAGGGCTGGATTTGGATTTTGATTGTTTCAGTTCCTGGTCTTTGCATACTTTTTACTTTTATTCAAATAGTAGCTTCTTTCTTGTACGCTGATGGCTTATAACCAAGCTGGGTACTGTGCAGTAGCTGTGCTACATAAGTGTGGTCCTTTCTTGGTTTTTATTATACTAGTAGAGCTTAAATTATATTGCACGTGCCGTTGATTACAATAACGTACCTGTGTAGAAAAAAAGGTAATGGTTTCCCATAGCCTAGTAGCTGTAGGAGCACTGGGGTCAGAGGCCAACTGTGTCTTGGGCACAGCATATGAAATTAACATATCAAAATGTGCATTTAAGAAAGGCGCAGCACATCTATCTCTTTTCGCTGCCTTATCCTTCTCTGATTCGAAGCAGGTACCCATTTACTGCTGGCTAGACAGAAAGAGTTTTCGAGTCGTCGGGTGGCGAAACCCGGACGCGATCTCACGACCTTCCGATGTCTTTCTGCACCATAACCGAGCGTCTCTAACCACTTGGCCACGGCCCCTCTATATAATACTAGTATAGACGTATAAATGAATTTAACACACCGTGGCATCAAAAATCAAACAATGATAAACGTTTTTGCCCTTGAATTATCAATAAACTATTAAACATATTGTATACAAATAGCCTTCCTATTTGGGAAAGAGCTGCTGACTCGGCTTATCACTTGTAATTTATTGTTTGTTGATATGTCTTTGTCAATTTTTCCCTTTGATGTTGGGGATAGGGTTTGGGATCTAATTAAGTCAGTTCCTGAAGTGTAGTTACTCTTTAAATTATCAATGACAACACTTCTTTATGGTATCAATTTCTAACGTACTCTACAACGCAATGGCGTTCTTCATCGGAAATGCTTTTGTTAAGCTGAGTGATGAGTTTAAGTATCGCACACGAATGTTTCTGTCTGGCCAAGTACAATAGGGAATTATAGGGGGATAATATTTAGGATTCTTAAATATATGAGACTGCATCAAAGCTTGTCAGAAGGTGTTTATGTTGTAGAAATTATTTCTTACAAAAAGTAAAAAGTATGCAAAGACCAGGAACTGAAACAATCAAAATCCAAATCCAGCCCTCAAAGACTGATACCAACAGGAAACCACACACCCTTATCGATAAAAATGTGTTCTTATGAAGACTGTTATTTCATGCCTTTCATGTTTCATACTGACGATACTGCCACGTGACTTCTATCAATGGCATGATATTTAGATCCTCCTTATCTTACATCAGGTCAACAGAGGTTGTACAGTTGGCTGTATGGTTTAGCCAATTTCATGGACGGCTGATGTGACAAGCGAAGGTAGCACACACTGTATTCTAGTGCACTCTAATCAGAGTCTTTGTTTGTCACCAATGCCGCACTGTTCGAAATCACACATTGTGGCTCCATTGTTATCTATTATGAGTTGCAAAACACAGAAAGGGACTTGTTGCAATGCAAATAGCAAATATTCTGAAAAGCATGCGTATCCGTGCCGTAATGTCTGAAACTTTGTTCACAGACAGAAAGTATGTATTCCGATAAATCTGCAGGCACAAAACATAGCGAGGTTGCACAGATTCAAAGACAAGGTTTAGGATTCATTAATCGTAGGTACGTAGAACCGTTCTTTCGCGTGACGCAGTCTATAATATATAATAAACCAGTCCTGATACAAAAATACATCTACTGTTACTGAACAAAACTTTTCGAATCGTCATTGTTTCCAAACAAAAGGCAAAGGTAAATCAACCAGGAAATAATGATTGTGACCGTTTCCACTACACACAAACAAGTCAAAAACATCGATGCAACGTCAAACTACAGCGTTTCCACTTCAATGATGTATACTGATAACAAACAAAAATACTATGCTATGGAACTTTGTAATGATTAAAATAAGAAACTCATATCAATAACAAGTATATCAAAATACTAGTGAACTTGATGTGGTGTTCTTGAAAATTTCGTAATAAGCGATTTTATATTGTTATTTTACATGTTTTTATTTCACTAATGAGGAGGCATCAAATTATCTTTTATAAGTGTGGCCTTATCACCCACCAATCGGGCTGATATGTCTTAAATACTATTGTAAAGGACGTGAAATTTCAAGGCATCCATCCATTTTAAAACGCTATTACAAATGACGCCGTAAAACAGACAGAACACATACAAAGCTAGAGGAACAGTATACAAAGCATTAAATGACTACGAATATAAGCTTTTGTTTATTTCCCTAATAATTCTTTGGTATAGGCTATTAGGACGACAGCAACGTAACGTTAAGGGTTGCATCTAGGTTCTTGGTAACACAGGTTAATATCGAAATTAATTAAAATGACATAATACCACCACATGATAGTTCGGCCATATGATCAGTTAATTACATAGACAATATTGTGTGTCGATGGTTAAGTAGTGACGTGTATAAAGAACCATTCTTCTTTCGCAGCCACCTAGTTGTTTTTAAACAACTTGAAAGTCCAAAAACCATTTAATCTGCCATCTGTCTTGACAACCGCCTTCAGGACTTCATAGCCGACCTCTTAAATATAATTTTCACTTACTTTTGCTTGAGACTAACTTACCCTTAGCGAGCAAACAAACGATGTAACAGTATATACGACAGTTTCGTACCACCATGTGAATTTCCAGTTTACAATATAAGGCAGTTATTTTTGTTATCTATAAGTTAATCTAGAGCCAAATGGCCAAAACTGTTGTCATACAAAGACATTACTGTCTGGCTATGAGACATCAGGGAATTGTTAAGCAATGCTAGTGACTGTAGTCATCAAATATTTACAAATGTCGGATATTTAGTAGATTGTGAGAAAAACACTTAGGATGTTTTTCTAAAAGAATTCGGTATTGTCCTACTTCTGTACGTAAGCTTAACTACCATTATCTAACAGTAGCTGTATTTGTCATGTAGTTTACTTAAGTAAAACAAGTCACTCGTTTTACTCACCAAAGAAAATAACTCGAACCAAAGAAACTTTATGACAGCTAGTAACGGATCGTTGCAAGTATTTCTTTCAGTGTCTGTCATGAGCATACAGCATCATATAGAATTAAAAATTCAAAGAGAAAAAGGAGTCAGGAAAAAAAAACAGGACACTCGTTTTGTCAGCGTTTTATTTTATTTTATTTTTTTTCTTTATTTTTTCTCTTTAGAAGTTATGTTATGTTCACGGCTATTCGAAACGTCTATCTCAGATGTAGCGGTGCAATGATCTGGAACTGATACAACCGAATTTTACATTCCTAACGGCATGAACCGGAACTAGTAACTAACATGTAGGAACAACAAACTAGAAAGACAATGCGAGCGGATGGCAAAGTTAACAGCCCCCTCCGAGCTATCCTTAACAAAACATAAATTTATTAGGCACATAATATTTTTAATACTCTAAAACTCTGGTGACAAAAGCCAGAGAAAGGCATACTGTAATTGCTTACTTTGAATAAGACAGTCGATTTAAACACTTATAAGTGGAAAAAAGGGCGCATAAACGATTTGAAAAGGATAATCTAGAATAACGATCTAAACCAATAAAACATTTCTGATTTCTCAGGGTATATCCTCTGATCTCAAAGGACAAAACTAAAATATAATCTGTTTTATGGACTCGTTTGTCATGAGGTTGTGTTTAAGCTTTTGAATGTGGCTGCCTTATTATTTTGAAGCTAATTAATTTATAGCTAACTGCGTTATAAAATTAGAAAATTACAGTATCTTTTCTCCAGCTTACGTCACCAGATCGTGTCAGAGTCACTGGTGAGGCTTAAGCAGCCGAAGCTTCGAAGTGTGGCCTTTGTTCCGTTTTTCGATAGCGCTGACTAATATTGAAAGAATATTTTTAGATTTTTATTTGACTTCACTGCAGCTGGTGTTGTGCCGTGTGGCGGCCTTTAAAACGTCTCCATGTATACCATCCATAGAAATTGTAATTTTGTTCTCCGTGGTTAGAGAATATACTCTAAGAAATCAGAAATTTGTTTTTGGTTTAGACTCATATTCTTCATCATAGCCTTGTATTCATTGGATCCTCTTTTGATACTAATCAGTATTTGAACCGACTGCCTTATTATCATGAAAAAATTACACTATGTTTTTTTTCTGGCTTTGATCACCAGATCTTGTCAGGGTCACTGATGCGGCTTGAGTAGCCGAAAATTCGAAGTAAGGTCCATGTTCCTTCTTTTACATAGTATTTATTGCTCTTAAAGGAACTCGACTAGCTTTTAATTTTCGATATTCCATTTACTATGGAATAATTCCCTTTAGAAACGGTACCTTAATGGTATTTGCCTCCTATGATAAAAAGTTGGGCAAATTTAAGCACACAGCCTATAACACTCATAATATGCTGGTCTGTTATTTGAAAAGGGTTTATATCAAATTTTGAAAAATAGCCAGTATACAATGTAAAGCTCAGAAAGTGCTTCTAAAACTTTATTGACAATCAGAGAAAAGACTGGGTTTAAACTAAATCTTGTTTTCGTACTATGTACTGTGCATTTTATCGTCATGTTGTATAAATGCGAAATATTTTTATATTAATCACAGGTAAATATTGGTTGGTTGGTTGGTTATGGTTTAAAGGCTCTTTGAGACAAGGCTTCAGTCTATATCGAGCCATCTCCCAGCAAGAGGGAGAAAAAAGAAAGATGATAGGCGAGAAAAACTATCCAAACAACCCCACCCGCACCTACTGCAAGCACAATAGACACTCACCCTAATATTTTCCAAATAAGTAAGACGTCCTGGCACCGAAAGTTACCCAGCACCAGCACCATTTCCCGACCACAACCACCAAATATAGGTTATTAAATGTCAAAAGACCATAGAAATGCCTTGATGCATAAGATTACATAATCTAAAATCCATTATTATCATGTTACACCCGACATTATCATTTTTCTGGTTTTAATAATGTCATGCTATTTCCTAGTCTGCTTTTGCTTCTTCATTGCAGGGTAATGAGAGACAGATCTCCTTTCTGACAGTTGAGGCCAAATAGCATATGCATTACATAGCTTTCTGTTTAAACATGATTTTTTTATGAAAACGAGACTTCGAGTTTCAGTCTAAGTTTTTTTTACTTGTTTCTAATGGCAAAGTTGTTAGAGCGTGTTATACTTACGTCTTATTCAGCTATGCATGTTTTACTAAGTAAAAATTGAAGAGTAATATTCACGGACCGATAACTTAAAAATCTTCTTCCCTAAAAGGTGTCAGAAACAATAGAGCTTGAAAACTTAGCATGATTTCAAAACCATGTAGTGAATATTTACAATGTAAATTCATATCCATTCTTACGCATTTTTGAATGTGTAAATGTTTATTGTATACGCTGAACGTATTCTCATGTGTAAATAAAAGTCATGAATGAGTCCCTTAAGAGCGGTGAACACATTCATAAGAAAGACAGTGGGTCAGACTACATGGTTTCGGCTATTAAGCCTCATCAGTGACCCCGTAATGACAAAGCCCAGAGATAAACGTGCTGTAATTTTGTAAACTCCAAATATGATGTCGATCCAAAGACTAGTATATACCAAAACGGGGTCCAGATGGTCAAAAAGTCTTTCATAAATAAGTGTCTAACCCAATTATTCATTCCGATTGCTCATAATATTACCGCCTGTCTCAATGGACATAAAGTTAAATATAAACTGCGCTAAGTTTGATGTACGGGCAGACGTTTTAGGCCGCCACACGGCACAACACCAGGTGCAGCGATTGCAAATCAAAATCATCAAATAGCTCTCTTAAGAGCAATGAAAACGTATATATTTTATTTCTCTATAAAGCCCCAGTCACACACACACATTACAGATAGGGCGGATAGTTGCGGATAAAATCCTCAGTTTATCCGCAGAATTTGTGGGCGTGGTCTAATTTTATTTAATGAATTTACGGATATAGTTACCAATAGAAGCGTATGGATACGGATAGGTACGAACTACTAACCTTCCGTTACCTACTATAACCTTTAGATGCGGATAAATACCTTCAGATGCGGACTGTTGCGCATGCCTAGCGGATAGAAGAATAGAAAAGATTAACTGCGACGTCCACATCTGTGTCTACTCCTTGTATGCTCCAGTCACACACACACATACGGATTGTGAGGATACTACGGATGGCCCGTCCGTATCTATGCGTTTTATCCGTAATGGATCCGTATCAGATCCGCAGAGTCCGTAACTGTCCGTATCATATCCGCATAGTCCACAGGATCCGCGTCGAAATTTTGAAAAGTTTCAAAATTCGGGCGCGGATGAGTAAACCGTAATGATGCGTTACTAAACGCATATATCCGCATCTATCCGTATCTAATCCGTGTCGCATACGTATCTATTCCGTATCTTATCAGTTATTGAACCTATCATTCCGCAGTCCCACTCCAAGTTGAGGACCGATACGGTTTCAAGCGGATCGTTACCTTTAGTTACGGAAGTTACGGGTCTCGTTCGGCGTACTGTAACGGACAGTTTTCTACAGTAACGTTTCAATACAAAAAGGTTGCGTTCCACCTACAGGATGGTTTGGAGAGGCGGCTGTACGGCAACAACACCAGTAGGGGGGCAAAGAGACAGAGACTATCTCAATGACTACTACAACAGAGAGGCCGGGTCGGTGCAATGGCAGTGACGTATGGTGCAGTTATGGTGCGATGTTATGTTTCTTGTTTGTAACAGTGGGGTCATCTTTTCATGAACTTGCCAATAGCAAAGGTAGGGCCATCATTTCATAAACTTATTTGACTTTTATCAATTCGAATTAGTTGTCCAATATAGGACAAAGTAATTCTTTTATTAATTCCAATTAGTCGTCCAATTTAGGACAAAGTTTAATGGTGAAATGAAGCAATAAATATCTACTGGTCAGGCTTGAGTAGCCGAAACTTCGAAGATGGCCCATGTTCTTTCTTTCGAATGTTTTCTGTGCTCTTGAATGAACTCTTTTAGATTTCTATTTTACTTCAGTGCCACTGGTTTCGTGCCGTGCGGCACCGTAAAACGTTTCCCCGTACGTCATCTATAGTGCAGATTATATATAATTTTTCCTTTTAGGTCAAGAAAATTTCTGAGAAATCCGAAATTTTTGATTGATTTAGATCTATAGTCTAGATTTTTTTTCTTTTAGATCTTTTATGGTACTAATCAGTCTTTGAATTTACTGCCTTATCAAAATTAAGAAATTACATTATGCTTTGTCTGGTTTTCGTAGCCAAATCATATCGGGGTCACTGATGCGGTTTGAGTAGCCGAATTCTCTAAGTATGGTCCATGTACCTTCCTTCGAATGTGTGCAGTGTTCTTGAAGGATTAGAATAGTATTTACTTTATCAACTGCCGACTGAATATCTATGTCAACCAAGCAGAAAATGGGTACCTTTTTCAAATCAGGGAAGGACAAGGCAGCGAAAGTAGAGAGATGGGCTTCGCCGTTCCTACGCTATGCCCAAGATACATTGACCCTATGCCCAAGATACATTGACCCTAACCACCTACTCCCACCCCTCCTCCCCCAAGCCACCGCCCCTACGGTCATTAAGCCATAGGAAACCTTTACCTTTACCCAGTTTATAGTTTGAATCCAGGTATACAAATTTAAATAAAAATCTAATCCTTCATGAGCACAGAACACTAATCATATTCGAGAGAAGGAGCATGGGCCATACTTCGAGGTTACGATTACTAGAGCCTCATCAATGACCCTGACATGACCCATAGCTTCCGTTACTAAAGGTAAAGCTCCGTATGAAACCGTATGTCCTCAAATTGGGACTGCGGAATGATGGGTTCAGTTACGGATAAGATACGGAATAGATACGTATGCGACACGGATTAGATACGGATAGATGCGGATAAATGCGTTCAGTTACGGATTTTTACGGTTTACTCATCCGCGCCCGAATTTTGAACCTTTTCAACATTTCGACGCGGCTCCTCCGGACCCTGCGGATATGATACGAACAGTAACGGACTCTGCGGATGCGATACGGATCCATTACGGATTAAATGGATAGATACGAATAGATACGAACGGGCCATCCGTAGTATCGCAGAATCCGTATATGTGTGTGTGACTGGGGCATAAGAATACTTCAAAGATGTGAGATACGGACAAAATCTTATCCCTCGGGATCACAGTTGAGCAGCACTCGGCAGTCTCAAGGCTCCGAGCTGCACATTCATGAAAGCTATTTTCTATCTATCTTTGATTCTAAACATAAAAAATGTCGATGTTTGTTATGTATCAATATTAATATTCGTTGTGTCCGCTGATGTAAAATCGTAATGTCTATTTCCTCTTTGCCATTTTGATATATGTGTTACGTAAACAAATAAGAGACGGTAAAAAGAGATGCTGTTTATGTAATGTTTTGTAAAGCACAGCTTTGTTGCCACCTACGTTGGAAAGCGCTTTTCATTTGTTTATCGTAGTCGCTAACTACCTATGTTGTTTCTTATTCTTACTATTTCCCATTTTGTGTTGTTGGAACTGGAATTTAGTCTGTCTGCTCCTGATAAATGCCTGTTTACATGTACATCACCTTGCAAAGATACATGATTTCAGCGTTTGAAAGGTTTAAAATTATTTGAGGGTCACTGATGAGGCTAGTCTGGCACAGAAAACTTGTACACTCGACAGTTTTCAGTTCTTTGGTATGATCCTTGCTTCCAAAGGATAGCCCTTTTATAGAACATATTCAACCAAAGCCGACCACCGCAAGAAGCCGATCGACACATACAAAGACCGACGCTCGGTTCTTTAGGTTCACGAACGACAAGCATCAAGTAAAATCATTCAGTAAAATCTTCCTGACGCTATCCTCGGCACAACAACTGTAACGATGACACAGATGCGTGACCTTCTATCATTGCATTGACCACAAGCGATTTTTAGTCCAGCTCCAGCTACAGCTGTGGAAAACTTGGTCTGCAAGAATTCTTTTAATAGACAAACTTGCTCGACATGACTGCAATAACTCAGTAAAATGACACCTTGACATTTAATAGTTTGTCGGTTGTAAGGAGTTCGTGTACATCCTAAACTTTGACATATTTTTATAGCTAGCATTTCTTTTCTTTTTTTCTAATATGAAAATGCTAGTTAAGTCAAATATTTTGTGTTATCATGCCAGCCAATTCGAAGATGTCAGCAGTAAAAGTTAAAAGTGCCTGGTCGCTAACGATTCTCAGACTACAAAGTTGTGTGTCTCCATTGAACTATAGTACTATTGCATTAAATTTTGAGCCAGATGGATGATCGGTTCATTAAGTTTAACAGCAATAATAACAGTTCTATTATCAATGACCAACGCAAATACAATAGGCGGACCAATTGAAAAATACATGGTTCATTAATTAACATTAGTTTTACAGAGAATGAAGAGGTATGGTCCAAACGTGCAGAGAAGAATCATGACCCAAGCTGGATTCAAACCACAAAACCTATTCATTTCTCTTTAAACCAAGTAGTTTGATTGAATATAGTAATATATACCATCCGAGATTAACTTGACATTGAAGCAACCGTGCAATATTTTCTGTATATTGGACCAACTAACGGAGTGATGACGTTACGTCAGATTTATTTTTGTTTGGAGGAAAGAAAATTAGCCAGCCACTTCGTCGTCGACAGCGACGGAGAAGAAAATAAGTAAATCGCCAGTACTAACGTCTTTTGCAGCTCTGTATAAACTGCTTATAAGGCCATTAAAATAGGAACCCTATATCTGAATTTTGAGTCAGTAAGAATCCATCACTTGCATATTTTATTTCAGATATGAAGTGGATTTTGGATGAACCAATATTAGGTTTTAGTCTGTTTATTGACTATAACTTCTTTGAAAGCATGGTCAATCAAATTCACCCTTCTGATCTTCAGTAAAATAAGGCCAGTGTCTCAGATACCAAGGCCTCATTGTTGGATTTACATTTATCTATATCGGACGGTTTTGTTACAATTAAACGATAAACGAGATAATTTTGATTCTGATACTGCTAATTTTCCATTTTAGATGGTGATGCTCCTCATTCTACATCATATAGTGTTACTATATCTCAACTTATTCGTTTATTCATTTTGCTCGTGTGTCTAGGCATGTTGATGACTAAAGTATGCATTATAAAGTTTTGACAGCAAAAATACTCAAAACAAGGTTTTAGATATCAAACATATCGTAAAGCGTTTTTTATTTCAATTTTACTGACGGCCGTGTTAGTGTCTAAATATAATTTCGGATTGAAAACAAATCTGCTGCTAGGCCTTTCAGAACGTGCGACTTGGTATTTATGTAAACTGAGGAAAATAATCGGTAAACTTGGTTATAATTTTTAGAAAACAATAATTCGATATAAAATGATTGGCAATAATATCGATGTTTTGCGACAAATTGCATGCTTTGTGGAGAACCCAGTCAAGAGTACACCCTTGGCTAACCTCTTCGATTGCACGACGGTAAGTCGGACCACGGACTTTATGAACGCGCCAACTTAAACACCCCAACAACTTACATCATCAGCAAGTGACGTATTTTCAAAGTTACACCATTTCGAATGGTCCAGTGTTCGGAATTTTTTCGTAAATCTTGTAAATTTCATAATCTCCAAAAAGGCACTAGGTGCACCAAATACGGCAATGAAAGGACAATCTTACTACATGGAAGTCAGCTTCCGACACTTAGTTAATTTTGCAAATAGTTCGACCGAACATGCTTCAACTTAAATTGTGATGTATTTAGTCAAAATATTTGCGAATTCTACGACATTTTATGGAGTCACTTTCATGTTGAAATATATCTATTACCTTTTTAGAATGCACTTGTTGCATGCAGTCTTTTCTCGAAAAGTTATCTACATAAAGATATTTGTTGGTCTATTCCGAATAGATGACTGTCCGAACAGGTGTTCTTTGATCAATTAGTGACGTGTCGGATGACGTAGGTTGGTGCCCTTGTTAAACCTAACTTAAAAGTAACACAGACGCTTGGCGCCTGAAATCCGTTCCAGGACGTCTTGGGTCGGGCCCAGCGTGGTTTAACTGGTAGGTTTCTTCTGCTCCGGAATTTCTGTGTTTTCATTTCTGTAAGTCCTCATGTTTGTTTTTATCTTCGTTCAAATTTGGATTTATATGTTTCTGAGATATTACACATATGAGCTAGGAATCGTCCACGCAAAGCAAACAAGTAAGTGTCTGATGAACCAAAGCAGAACCAAGGGCGAGGTTTAGTCGACTAAAAACCGGTTCAAGCCCCCAGTAATTTCATTACTGGCCGTCCCAAGCGGCACCTCTGTTTTGGCTTTCTTGTGTTGTTTGTTGCTATGCCTGTTATTGATAAATCGTTTGCGATGTTAAGGCTAGCTCTGTGACCACCTACATGGGCAATGGCTGTTCCCATCGCTGCCGCTGGTGATGTCTTTGGTTGTGACTAATTTTTTGCTGTCCTTTTTGCCACATGGAGTATTTATGGGGGGAGGGGGTGATGGGGGGATCTGGAATTTAATTGTGTCAGTTCCTGAGAGTTTTCCTACTTACTTTTTAAGAGTCTTATGTTGAAAAAGCTAATGGAAGTAGCAGCAGATAATTATCAAAGGTATATTGTACAACCTTTTTTCAAATTACGTTGAAATGATTCGGCACTCGTATATATTTACAGAGGCCCACTCGCAAGCTCTTTCTTCCTTCTTTATATGAACCCGTGCCAAACATTTCACAATAATAATAAAAATACCAGTAAGATGTGAAGCCCCTGATCAGAGAGTGCCCGTAGATACAAGAAAAAGAGCTGGTGTACGGCTGCAGACTATTTCTCACGAGATGCTTCTTATAATGTTATACAAGTATCCAATAGTTTCTTCAGAAAGAGAAGTCTTAGATTTACTGAGATTCCTTGACATTTATATATCAAACAGGATTAAAAACAACAAGTAAAATGCCAAAGGTAAATCAAATATCTAGGATAAAATTGAGGAGAAAGGGTGAAATACAAACGGCACAGATATGAAGAACAGTCTGTGTTGGAACAGTGTGATAAACCGACATGTAGCAGGCGAATGACGTCGTAATGACGTCATAGTGACGTCTGTGTAACGTCAAGACACAACATGGTAAGTATGACGAAATTACGACGTTATGTGCTCGCTTGGACAACGCCTGATATAATAAATTTGGATGCAAAACATTTTATACACATCACTAATCTTTGTTACCAGAAGAATCAAACAAATGTTAGCGGCATTGAGGTGTTGTGTTGAATGCTTTTAGTACTTTTCCTGATTGTTGGGTTGAAACAAATAGTTCTTACATTGAGAGTGCATGACACATATTATGCGAAACCAGCGTTTAGATCAACCGGCACATGTGCACAGTCTGCCACGACCATTTGCTGTCTAAACACCACAAATGGGTGCTAAAGGAATCTTTTGGTGGAAATTCAAGGCTCTATTTACAATTCACCATTCATACTCGGTTATAATCTTCGTTGGTATCAGCTCAGTTAAGCGTGAGGGAGCTCAGTGAGTCCTGAGTAACACGATGATTCTTGTCCTTGCCGATATTTTTTCACAAAGTCCATGATACAGCTTTTGAAGCAAACTAGTGTAAAATTCATTTGTTTCTGTGGTTTGCTGTCAGTGAAACTATGCAGAGATCAATACGGTGTAGAAAACTAATGCAAAACTAAGTCTCTTCATGAAGTTGCCATGAATTATTTATAACTTTATGACAACACTCAGTAGATTTTGCACAGAAAAAGACAGTGATGACAAGGAATAATGAAAATGTCTCTGAAATTTTATTCTACTGTTACAGAGAAGTGGAACACTCTGAAAGAAAACACTTTCAAATTACAGGGAGTGTTTTAATAAGAGAAAATGTATCAAACCTGGTCATTTTAATTGTTTGATAATGTTCTTTATGTTATAAGTATGTATTAGCAGGAACAGAGTCTAACTGTCTACATATGAAAAGAGAAAACCAAAGGAATAGCCACTCATGTACTTTAATTAACATATTTGATTTGTCAGGCAGTACCGAACACGCCTAGATTAGCAGAGCGAAAATGTAGATAATCTCTCAACCGTTTTGTTGTCCTGGGACTATTACGCCTAATAATACATGCAGCTTGTTTAAACAATATTTTAATAATGAACTTTCATAAATTATACACCAGTTTCACAGGATATTCAGCTGTTGTCATCTCCTGGAATTTGTAGATTTGACGCACTGTGTTTTATGAAATTTTGGCAGAGCAGAGAAATATATCAAATACATCATTGCTTGGTTTACACAGATTGTATGAGTGAGTGAGTTAACTCGGGTTTAACGTCCCATCAACACATAGGTCTTAAGGGTTTCAGACAAAATGTGTACATACTGAAAACTATTCTATTCTATTATACTCTATCCCATTACCTTTGAAGGTCTTTTAGGCATTACAGATGACTTCACAAAAAAACCTTCCACTTTGTCCTGTTTTCAGCTGCCCTAGTTGAAGTGACAAAGTCCATCCCTGTCCACTCACTAATATTGTTTTTCCACTTCTTCTTCTGTCCACTTCTTCTTTTTTCCTTTCACTATGCCCTGTAGAATCGGATTCGTTAAAATAGAAGACCTTGAGACGTGACCAAACCATCTTAGTTTCCGTCTCCTGACCATGGTTAGACGTTCATCATATTTTTGTATGGCTGCTTTTTCGTATAATTTGCTTAGTCTGTTGTAACCCCTCTGATGGTCTAAATTATATAGCTGAGTTGCCACCTATTTGGGAAAGAGTTGCTGACTCGGCTTATCACTTTGTCCATCTTTCCCTTTGATGTTGGGGATAGGGTTTGGGATCTGATTCAGTCGGTTCCTGAAGTGTAGTTACTCTTTAAATTTGGATCTGTTAGCGAACCTATTCATTTATTATGTGTTACTTGGACAAAATTTGGTAGCATCCCATCTAATGGCCTGCATTCTTTTCTATGATTCCGCTGTCAAGGTCACCATTAACAGGCATACAGAAATATGGAATTGACAATGGAGCGCATCAGTTTCAATTTTGATCCAAGAGATATCTTGTTATCTTTCCGAATCGGCATCGGCTTTTTCAGAGCAGAAATAGCTTGTGCAACCCCTGGAGAACCTCTGTTTTTGAAGCCTCCTCTGCGACAACTGCTCTAAAGTATTTAAGCTTGTTACGGTACCCAGCTTCTGTCCTTCAACCTGGATCTCCGTCTGGATGCCATTGGCGCTGTTTGTCATAAGTTTGGTCTCCTCTCTTCTCAGCACTGATATCAATTATTAACATCTGTATTTTATGTCGTAACATTCACAGGACGAAACAATTGTACATTCACTGTTTTAACTTAGATGTTGGATAGTGAAAGTTTAAAATAAGCCGCACAGTAATCCAATATTGACAGTATTTCTGTTGTGGTTCCTCGGTGCTACATGTTCGTGTCTGTGGTCTGCCAGAAATTTGGCTACCCGTTTAGCTGCCCACTTTGCTTCTTGTTGTGTTTGGTAATAAAACAAAAGTGAATAGGTAAGCCTAGATGTTTAATGTTTTTCGTATAACTTGTTCTTGTCGTTCATTTCGATGCGGACCGAACAAATGCCATTTTTTTTTTGCAAATGAATCACTGCAGAAACTGGGGTGAGGTTGCTCGGGCGTGCAACCGTTAAATCCTCCAGTAATTTACTACTGAACGTTTCAAGGCGTTGCTTCTATTGTGGTTCATTTTAGTTGTTGTACGTCCATTTTCTGTTTTTCTTTGACTTAATTTTCTATTTTATATGGGATACCCTTGGGGCCACCTATTAGAAAAGAGCTGCCCCCTTGACCTTTCGCTGGTGCTGCTTATTATTGTGCCATTTTAGCTGAAGATGTCCCTTCCCCGGTTGGTGTTCAGGGCAGGATGTGGAATTCGATTGAGTCCGTTCCTGATCAGTGTCCCTATTTCCTACTATTTGTTATAACGTTTATTGAAAATAACAATCAGAAGAGATGACAGGTCAGCCACCTTCCCACCCCATTAAATCCACAGGACCATGGACACTAGCTAGACATCGCATTCTAAACATATCCTCAAGACTTATTATTCATGGAAGAGTCGTCAAGTCAGGTGAATTCGGACAGCAGGTAAATTCGGACAGTGACATTAATTCCTTTATATATCAATTATTTGGAATTAAAACAAAAAATAACTGGGCAAACAGTGAAAATCCTGATCTGGCTTTTCTCTGTTTGCAATGGTATGTCCGATTTTACCTGCTGTCCGTAGTCACCCGACTCGACCCTACCTGTCCGAATGGTCGAGCAAACAGCTCCGCAGTAGATGAGAAGGCAACGATCAGAAATCAACACAATCGGTAGACACATCCTGCCCTAAACAACAAACAGGTACGAAAGCATAAATATAACATACACAGCAAAACAAGGACAAACAACAAGCAAAAAGTCAAGGTGTCAGCTCTTTCCTAGCAGATGGCCACGAGTTTATTCTAAATAACATAGAAGTAATAATAGACTGACAGAAAGCCATAAAACAACGGAAGTTACCGTAGACCACCATAGTAGCACCATTTAAAACTACAAGACATGCATCCCTAAGTTAGCTCTATAAAGTATTGGAATGTAAGAGTCTAAAATTACAAGACGTACAGCTCTAATTTTGAGCTTTCCAGTAAGAGAGTTTTCAGGTGAAGCCAATCTGTCCTATTTCTATTCCATCTCATATCCTTACTAGGTCGTTGGGGCACCACAGATGACTTCAAAACAATCCCTTTCCACCTTGTACTGTTTTCAGCTGCCCTAATTGAGCTGGCAAAATCCATCCCTGTCCACTCTTTAATATTGTCCTCCCACCTCTTCTTCTGTCTACCTCTTCTTTTTCCTTACCTTGTGCTCTGTAGAATCGTCTTTGCTAACCCAGAAAACCTTGAGACGTGGTCAAACCACCTTAGTTTCCGCTTTTTGACCAGCGTCAGGAGGTCATCATATTCTCCAATGGCTGCTTTGATCTTTCTACGAATCTCCTCATTGGTTATATGGTCCTTGTACGAAATGTTCAGTAACCTTCGGTAGCATCTCATCTCAAAGACCTGCGTTATTATCTCTGACACTCTAACTCTGCTGTCCAGGTC
Organism: Ctena decussata; assembly: GCA_963989385.1. Classification (NCBI taxonomy): domain Eukaryota; kingdom Metazoa; phylum Mollusca; class Bivalvia; order Lucinida; family Lucinidae; genus Ctena; species Ctena decussata. The sequence goes on along the minus strand of OZ022502.1, from coordinate 830,817 downwards.
CACGATTCACAGGCATACAGAAATATGGAAGTGACAAGGGAGGGCATAATTTTCACCTTTGATCCAGAGATATATTGTTATCTCTCCAAATTGGTTTCAGCTTGGTAAGGGCTGAAGTGGCTGGTGCAATCCATGAGAGAGCCTCCTGTTTTGAGTCATCATGTGATACAACTGCTCGAAGGTATTATGTCCCCCCTACCATGGGGAGGACATATTGTTTTTTGTGTGGATCCCGTCGGCGTCGGCTTCGGTGTCAACGTCGGCGTCAGCGTCGGCGTCAGTGTAGCTTCTTGTCTGCACTCTATCTCCTGCAGGGATGCATGGATTTTAACCAAACTGGCACAGATACATAACTGGGAGAGGGAAAAAACTGATTAAATTTTGGTGACCTTGACCTTATTTTCAAGGTCACATGAGGTTAAAAAAGGATGAAAATAGCTTGTCTGCACCATATCTGATGGATTTTTACCAAACTGGCACAGATATATTACTGGGAGTTGGCAAAGAACTGATTAGATTTGGTGACCTTGATCCCATTTTCAAGGTCACAGGAGGTCAAAGAATGTTGAAAAATGCCATGTCTGCACCATATCTCCTGAAGGAATTGATGGATATTTACCAAACTGGCACAGATATATCAATGAGAAATGGCAAAGTACTGATAAGATTTTGGTAACCTTGACCTAAGTTTCAAGGTCACAGGAGGTCAAAGAGTGTTGAAAATGCCTTGTCTGCTTCATATCTCCTGAAAGGATAGATGGATTTGAATCAAAAGTCATATAGATATATTACTGGGAAATGGCAAAGATCTGATTAGATTATGGTGACCTTGACCCCATTTTCAGGGTCAAAGGAGGTCAAAGAGTGTTGAAAGAAAAATGCCTTGTCTGCACCATATCTCCTGAATTGACGGATGGATTTGAACCAAGCTTGCATAGATATATCATTGGGAAATGGTAAAGAAGTGAGTGGATTTTGGTGACCTTGACCTCAGTTTCAAGGTCACAGGTGGTCAAAGAGTGTGTCTTTACCATATCTCCTGAATGGATTGATGAATTTAGACCAAACTGTCATAGATACATCTCTGGGAGATGGAAAATAAGTGATTAAATTTTGGTGACCTTGACCTTATTTGCAAGGTCACAGGAGGTCTTAACTTGACAGCATTTAGGAAAATGATACTACTGGGAAAGCGCAGGTGGGGGACATCTGTTTTTGTCAAAAAAACATTTCTAGTTTGAAGCTTGTTACGGTACCCAGCTTCTGCCCTTTTATCTTGATCTCCCTCTGGATGCCATCTGCGCTGTTTGGCTTCAGTTCTGTCTTCTCAGCATTGATCTCGATCTTATACCTTGTGCAGGTTTGGTCGCGACTTTCAACAAGGGCTTCTAGTTCCTGCTCTTCCTTAACTAAAGCGTCTATGGCATCCGCAAACCGCAGACTGGTAATGTTTCTGCCGGCTTTGCTAACCTTTCCGTTATGATCCGTTTGAGAAAAATGTTGAAGAGGGTGGGTGACAGAAGACATCCTTATCTTACTCCAATTGTTGTTCTGAACCATTGTCCTGTGCTGCCATTCATCAGGACTGCGCTTGTAGCCTTGTCGTATAGCTGCTCATTGTGCGATTTAGATTTGCACTGATATTGTACTTCCGCATGGTGGCCCATAAGGCTGCATGCCATAACCTGTCAAAGGCTTTTTTCGAATCAATGAAGAAATGGTACAGATTCTGCTGATGTTGGAGATACTTTTAACTCAGTATTCTAATGTTGAAGATCTGCTCTGTGGTGCTCCTTCCGCACAGTAATCCAATATTGACAGTATTTCTGTTGTGGTTCCTCGGTGCTACATGTTCGTGTCTGTGGTCTGCCAGAAATTTGGCTACCCGTTTAGCCGCCCACTTTGCTTCTTGTTGTGTTTGGTAATAAAACAATAGTGAATAGGTAAACCTAGATGTTTCATGTTTTTCGTATAACTTGTTCTTGTCCTTCATTTCGATGCGGACCGAACAAATGCCATTTGTCTTTTTTTTTTTTTTTTTTTTTTTTTTTGCAAATGAATCACTGCAGAAACTGGGGTGAGGTTGCTCGGGCGTGCAACCGTTAAATCCTCCATTAATTAACTACTGAATGTTTCAAGGCGTTGCTTCTATTGTGGTTCATTTTAGTTGTTGTACGTCCATTTTCTGTTTTTCTTTGACTTAATTTTCTATTTTATATGGGATACCCTTGGGGCCACCTATTAGAAAAGAGCTGCCCCCTTGACCTTTCGCTGGTGCTGCTTATTAATGTGCCATTTTAGCTGAAGATGTCCCTTCCCCGTTTGGTGTTCATGGCAGGATGTGGAATTCGACTGAGTCCGTTCCTGATCAGTGTCCCTATTTCCTACTATTTGTTATAACGTGTATTGAAAATAACAATCAGAGGAGATGACAGGTCAGCCACCTTCCCACCCCATTAAATCCACAGGACCATGGACACTAGCTAGACATCGCATTCTAAACATATCCTCAAGGCGTATTATTCATGGAAGAGTCGTCAAGTCAGGTGAATTCGGACAGCAGGTAAATTCGGACAGTGACATTAATTCCTTTATATATCAATTATTTGGAATTAAAACGAAAAACACATAACATCATCAGAAAATGTCGTAATAAAGCAAACCAGAGCAAATAGAAACACTAGCTAGACCATGATGGACCAGACAAGAGACATTAGTGGTCGGGAGGCTGCGACAGGTGCCTCTAGGAGGCATTATAAATAGTCTAGTGCACTTACGAATGTAACGCAATGTTTGAACGGATAACGTTTAAAGTGACAATATATCTTGTGACTTCATTCAGAAACGTCATTTTTCATTGGTCGACATCTGGTTTTACCATAGTTCCTGCTTTAGATTGAAAGGGTATATTTTGATATGTGGAAACTAGAAAAAACGATACATCAAAATGGGTATAACTGTTTTGAAAATGGACATCTAGGGAGGTAACATCATCGTCTATTGGTGATAGCTACACATTGCAAAGAAAGTGACACCTGCTCCATTAATCTTCCTCCACTGATCGTGGCATTGTCTATCATATTGTTGTCTTCAAATTAGTAACAAAGTGGCCCTAACCTTAGCCATGTTGCAACCACATTTGAACGTTCTTTACTGACTGATGATTCAGCGTTTTCTTCACAACAAAAAATATTTTATCAGCCTGAATAATACTGAAGACAAAAAGCATACCACACTTTAAAGTGTCACCAGCTAGGGCCAAGTCAGGTAAATTCGGACAGTGTCATTGTTTTCTTTTATATGTCAGTTGTTAGGAATTAATACAAAAATAACTAGGCAAACAGTAAAAATCCTGATGAGACGGCTCATGAGCCGTCTCATCTGGATTTTTACTGTTTGCAATGGTATGTCCGAATTTTCCGCTGTCCGAAGTTACCCGACTCGACCCTAAAAAGGAAGCTTGCAAGTCAGCGCAGTACTGATGGACAATATCACGCAGTAGTAATAAGTTAACTGTAAAACATTTGTCTCCAGAAATTGGCTAATTAATTCTGTCGGCGGTCATTCATATTAGAGAAGAGACAGTTTCATCTCCCGGCAAATTTAGAGAGAGCCATTATCCGACTTATTTATCAAGATAAAGTCACAGATAAGCTGACGATCGCTAATCATTTCCCTTCTACCTTTAGTAGCTCCTCCTTCTTTTTCTTTCTCTGACAATACATGTATTTTATTTGTGTTCATCGAAACCAGAAAGGGCCTGATATGATAAGGGCCGTTTTTGGTCCCTAAATTCGCATAAAAATTTTTGGATGTTTTCTGAGTAGATGGGGACATACCTCGTATGTTCCTTTCATCTGTCTTTTCATAATAACATGATTTCTGACAATCCTGCTCAGTTTCAGTAATTTTCAGGAGAACTGAAAGGAAACAGCCCTTTCTTTAAACAAATAAATTAATAACAGCAGCTATTTAAAACCTTGATAGTAGGCTTTCTAGGTATGCGATATCTGTGCGAACCAGATACGCACTATGCAAGTTACCAAACCACTAGAGTTTGCCTGTCCAGAGACGTTAAGTAAAACATTTCAGCGGATCAAATTATTCCTTGAGTCCTATGTAAGAAACTGAGTACGCGCAGCATATGTTTATTTTGCCTATGCGCATTTTTATATTCAGATAACCACAAAAATGTTTCCAACGCTGCAACTTAGGCAAAAATAAATAAATGAAAAAATAAACGAATAAATAAATATATAAAAAGGAAAAAAATATATTACAAATTTATAGAAATAAACATGAGCCTGGTCTCCAGCACACTTGATACTTTCATGGCGTATTAACATATCAAAACTTTATCAGTATGCAAAAATGTGGAGGCCGGGGCTTACATGGGAAATGTCTGTTCACATGGCTGCAGTTGGTGTTGTCTTTGTTAGTGACTAATTTTATGTTGTCTTTTTCCCACATGGTGTCTTGGTGGGATCTGGGATACGGTTATTTCAGTTCCTAAGAATTTTCCTACTTGCTTTTACATATTTAGAAAGCCTCAGGTTGTGACTTACTTCGTCATGTTTGTCAAAACCGGCTGAGGGTATGGGTATGCTCAAGATTAAAAACCCTTGAATTTACGCTTGGACTGAGTTAGGTGTTTGCTATTACATTATAGGTTGAACTTTACTATGTGTGTATTTTTATTATCAAAAAATGACTTTTTGCATTTAGAGATTTTTGGAGGCCAATAATGGGCCTTATCGTACTAACTAGGTATTTTTCATCTGCTGGGTCTGTAAATAATCAAAATGTTATCTTAAAATAGAAATTGTCGATCTTATAGTTGCAAATACTTGCTATTATAGCATCTCTCTAGAGCTGTTTTATCGGGTTGACAGAATATATCAGAGTGGAAAATTAAGAACTATTATCCCTGAAAAACTAGGAACCCATCATCATCTTCTCCAGTAATGCTTCAAATAAAAGAGTTATATGTATAACAAAATAAAAACAAAGCCTAGAAATGTTAAAGGTAAAACGCTTGTTGCGTGTAAACGAGTGAGGGTGGGCAGCCTCCAGTGTCGGCTATCTTATTGCTGTCTGAGGAAGCTGATTCCACAAAATGATACCTTATCTAGACTTGGGTTGTAAACCTTTGAGCTCAGCTGCTGAGGTGTATTTCAATAGCCTCGTGCTAATCTAGAAGGCCTCGAGAGAAAATATATCTTATAGGTTGTGCGAACAGTGATTTCACAGACACGCATGTGGTCTCACGCAGTCTTTAAAAGGAATCCGCTTTTCCGCACATACGAACTCTGTATTCATACATAGCAAAATTTTAAACATTTTTATCACACTTTGCCTCTGCGAAGTCCAGCATTGGTCTTCTCTGTTCGAAACGACAATAAGATGTTTTTGCTTGACGCGGCCTGTAAGTCTCCGGCGGCCAATAACACACTTCGTTACTCTCAATAATTTCTCTCGCAATGCATAATTTATCAGATTATTTCAATATAATTGTCCTCTATTGGGACGCGACACAAATCTAATTCAACCGTAGTTCTACACGTAAAAGTGACCTTAACGAGCCACTCCCGTTTTTTTTATTGTTTATCTTTTTTTTGAACACGCAATAAAAGTAACCATGATGTACCATGGTAAAGGTAAAGGTTTCCCATAGCCTAGAGGACGTAGGGGCAGTAGGGGTTAGAGGCCCACAGTATCTAAGGCACAACATATTAAAGGTGAAGCCAGTCCCTTTCCTTTCGCTGCCTCATCCTTCCCTGATTTGAAACAGGTACCAATTTACTGCTGGGTTGACAAAGAGAGATTTCCAGTTGCGAGCTGACCCAAGCCGGGATTCGAACTCACGACCTTCTGCCCCGTAACCGAGCGTCTCTAACCACTCGACCACGGCGCCTTTTGAACCATGTTATAGTTGTTGCTACAACTTCATTTTTTCCTATGTGTTTCTTCCCATTTACCTTGTATTGTATAAAAAGGTGAATTACTAATCATTTCATGTTTAGGTACGGCATATGCGGGCTCAGACAAAAAAAGTATTTCATGTATTGAAATATTTTGAAAAAAAATGGTATGATGGTTTACTGACGAACCTTCATTAATATGTGGTCTAATATGCCACCTACCTTAGCTTTAAAATGCGCAGTTGGTTTGCTCTGTTTTGTTCAATCATACCAGTCACCCAGTTTTGTTCCTCTCAGGTGATAAAGGAATATCTCATTGAAATTATTTTCTTTTTATTGCAGCCTCTGTGATTCCAGTGTCCTACATAGTCTTGGCTATTTCGACATTCATAGCCCTTCTCCTTCTTATAGTTGGATATATCACCTGGAGATACTGTCGAAAACGTGCGGAAGGTTACGGAAATGATCGAAGATATTCTGCCGATAATTCACCTGATTCTACTCTTATGAAAAATCTTAAAATTAGTCAGAGTACACCAGAACTTGCCGCCGAATGTGCAGAGCTCGACTCCTATTCTTCCAAAGCCAAAGGACTTCTGAAATCACTCCGCCAGTCAACATTACCCACAGTTCCTCAGCGACATCAGACCTTTCAGCGGCAGTTACCAGTATCACACAAACTAGATATCACTAATATTGAGTTTTCTGTTCAAAGTGTCAAACATAAAGAACAGCCAAAATTAGGCGCTATAAAACCAGAGCTTTACAAACAAGCGTCTGTGGACAGTATAAAATCAGAGCACGCGGTGTGTGGAAGACTGTTCTTCAGCTTACAGTATATTCCAGCATCAGAAACATTGCTTGTGTGCATCAGTAAAGCAGAGGATCTTCCTGCTAAAGATTTTTCTGGGACGTCTGACCCTTATGTTAAAGTTTATCTCTTACCAGACAGACGACATAAATTTCAAACAAAAGTTCATCGAAAAACTCTTAATCCGGAATTTAATGAGACGTTTGCTTTCAATGTACCTTATAAAGATTTGGAAAATCGACTCCTTCAGTTTAATGTTTATGACTTTGACAGATTCTCTCGTCATGATCTCATAGGAACCGTGGTTATACGAGATGTTGTTCCTAATGAAGACAAACTGTCAGCCAAGAATTTCTTTGTGAGGGATGTTCTCAGTACCAATCAGGTACGGTCTAGGTGCCCGTTTCACTAAACATCGTAAGCTTAAGATTTTTGAAAGTTCCATACCAACTGTAAGGGACAAACATAAACCTTAGGCTTAAAATTAGAAACGGGTACCAGGTTCTCGTATTCTAATGTAAACAAATCCGAACAAAACTTGTCACAGAGGTCGCTTTTAAGAAAGATCACTCATCTGATCTATGCAAGTCCGATGATCCGACTGGCACTGAACGTATGAATGATTATTCTTTAAAAACCGAATGGCAGAGAACGTAGCATTCGGACTGTTTATATTCGAAAATACCTTAAAATCATATCTAGCCATGCCACACAATATTTCAAACTATCCATTTAGTCGTCTTAGAATCACAGTGAAAACACGGAAAGTATTGCATACACGAAAGCCAGAAAAATGTCACATGAGAGACACAATGCTGGAGTCCGGCCGTGAATGTGGGAACACATTCCTAAATACAAATCATTTCTCTAATTTGCATAGCATTGATGATTATATAATAATATAACACTATACTCAAGTAATAAATATGAGCCGCGACGTGACAAAACCAACAATGTGGTAGTGCGCCCAGCGCAGACTCAGATCAGCCTGGTCATCCGCCCAGTCTGATCAGAGTCTTCGCTGTGCGCATGAAGGTAGCTTAGACCCTTAGCTACCCTTTAAGCGCTTAGCGACGAGTCTGATCAGATTGGGTGGATGCCCATGCTGATCTGAGTCTGCACAGGGCGCACGACCACATTGTTGGTTTTGTCGTGTCGCGGCTCATATATTCTGCTTGGAACAAATGTTGAAGGAAAAGCTGAAATTGTTACTCCAAAGATATGCAAATGAAAAAAAAACTTATCACAAGAAACTTGCGAAATCAAGTCTTACCAGACTTGATTTCGCAAGCTCCTTGTGATAATCGGCATAGACATTTGGGCAGTCTCTTATTAGTTCCTTGTGATAATCGGCAAGTTCCTTGTGATAATCGGCAAGTTCCTTGTGATAATCGGCATAGACATTTGGGCAGTCTCTTACTAGTTTATTTTAGTATTTTTTTAATTCGAATAATCTTTAACTTGTTAAATGATGTGTAATCCTTGTTTTATTTCTGCATGTTACTCACACTATTTTTTTTCTTTGATTATCAGGAGAAGTTTGACCTTGGTGAGTTGATGATATCACTATGTTACTTACCCACGGCAGGACGACTCACCCTCACTATTGTCAAAGCCAGGAACCTTAAAGCTATGGACATCACAGGATCCTCTGGTAAGCCAATCTTTATTCCCTGACATTTTCATTACACTGTAACTAAATCGGTCTATATGTAAGACATAAATGAGTGTACGCAGGTAAAACACAATCACCAATCTAAAACAATAAAAGAAAAAGATTCATGGGTGAATTGAGATTTAACGTCCTGTCAATAGCATTACCGTCATATCAAACCGAAGGAAGAGTGGTAAGGAAAGGCTTTATGTAGAACTTGAAAAAAAACGCTTCCAATTGGATCCGAACCCGGGTCACAATCTTAGTAGGCCAGCGTCTGCACCAAAGAGTTTTTGTATGTTTTTTTTTTATTTCTAATTTTCATTCATTGATAAAAAAGACTTTTCTTTGATGTATGGTAGGAAAGGGCGAAAATGATTGAAAATATTCGGCATTTAGGCGTCCTACATATGTTGGCCTAAACTGTGGCAAGGGTCTGCTGTGCTTCCAGTAGGTCCAGGACTGAGGCTGAGTGTTTGGATGTTCTATTTAAACTGAGTGAACACCTTTTCGGGTGCTCATCTCTAATAAAGTCTGGTTGGCATTAACGCTTATGCCAGTAAAACCCTACTGCTTGTGAAAACAATAGGCTGTATGGGCTTTTCAATGAATATGTCGCTTGCATGTAGAAGCGTCGCAGTCGTGAAATTTCTAATTTCATATTTGAATATTGAATTGTCAATTTCATTATAAACTAGATACCCGTCAGCAAATATTTCTTCGCTGTGTCGTTACAAGTATGTCCGCTATTCAGATTTGCTGCCTGTTTTGCGTTATGTAAATTGTATACATATTGATTAGTTCAATACATTTAAGTTAATAGCACGTTATATGATATAAGGGAGAAACTAATAAAACTTGATCTTGTAGAATTATTCTACATCCTTTAAGAAACAACTTAAAATGATATAAAAATTTAAATAGTAACTACACTTCAGGAACTGACTGAATCAGATCCCAAACCCTATCCCCAACATCAAAGGGAAAGATTGACAAAGACATCCCAGCAAAAAATGAAATTACAAATGATAAGCCGAGTCAGCAGCTCTTTTCCAAATATAGGTGGCAACTCAGCTATCTTCACTTAACCCTGTTTTCCCAAGGAAACCGGATCAGGGTAAATCTGGATAGCGCGTGTCTTTATTAGGGTCAATTTTGACCTAATTCTACGTTTCTTTAAAGCCTTAATTCAACTGAAGGTTCATTTTAGTTTCTAAACCAGATTAGCAGCTTAAATCCTGACAAAAGACTGGTAAATTCTATCGATCTGTTTTCCGTTTCAATTTCCTGTCTGTGAGGCTATTGTGTGAAGCCACAGAAGACGTCTGGTTTCTGCACTTAAACTGATTGACTTCTTTCTCTCCAGACGCACCAGAATATCAGCCGTGTCACGAAAAACAAATGCCATTTTGCATGCCTAGTAAATAAGAAAAAGATCGTGGAGTTATCAAAAAAACTACTGAAAAGGCCAAACCGAACTTTTAGTTTGATCCCTTGTAGAGGTTTTGTGGAAACAACCCCATCACTTCTAAACGCGTGTAAAAATATGATTATCATATATACAAATCTTGATTTTTAGCTCGCCTGAACGAAAGTTCAGGAAGAGCTATTGTTGTCACCACGGCGTCGGCGTCCGCGTCCGCGTCCGCGTCCGCGTCAGCGTCCGCGTCCGCGTCCGCGTCCGCGTTCAAATTGGATGTTTTGGTTAAAGTTTTTTTAAAGACCTATATCTCCTTAACCCATGGATGGATTCTTTTGATACTTGCACTGTAGTTAGATATTGGTCCAAACTTTATCAGGGTACCACCCCCACCCCACTCAGTGACCTTGATGTCAAGGTCATGGACTTAGAAAATTGGGAGTTTTTTTGGACTGGATGTTTTGGTTAAAGTTTTATAAAGCCCAATATCTCCTTAACCCATGGATGGATTCCTTTGATACTTGCACTGAAGTTAGATATTGGTCTAAAGTTTTTGAAGGTACTACCCCCACCCCCCTCAGTGACCTTGATGTCAAGGTCATGGACTTAGAAAATTGTCTTTTTATTGATTGGATGTTTTGGTTCAAGTCTTTTAAAGACACATATCTCCTGAACCCATTGATGAATTCTTTTTATATTTGCCCTGTAGCTAGAGCTACAGAATACTACCCCAACCCCGCTCAGTGACCTTGATGTCAAGGTCAGGGACTTAGGAAATTTTGGTCTTTATTAAAGTTTTGTAATTGCATACTGATTCATAATGCTTTGCAGAGATTTAGTTTATACTTGAACTGATGTTAGACACTTTTTTGAGTTTTTACAAAACACCTTATACTTACCCCACTGGATGACCTTGAAGTCAAGGTCATCGACTTAGAATTTTGTCTTAAAGATTTTGGTTAAAGTTTTATATTTATGAAGACATAATTTCACAGTGCTACGATGATGGACTCAGTTGATACTAATACTTGGACTGATGTTAGATAATGGTTGATGGTACAGCTTAGCCTCCCCCCTACCCCCCCCCCCCACCCCCACCCACCACCCCTCAGTTTTTTTTTTTACCTCAAGCTCATGGACATGGATTTTTTATGCCCCCGTGACAATAGTCAGGGGGCATTAAGATTTGCCCCTGTCTGTCTGTCTGTCTGTTCGTCACGCTTTATAGTATAGAGTTTGTGTAATCAACTCCTCCCACAGTTTTCAATGGAACTTTTTCAAACTTTGCATACATGTTGTGGACATATTGAAGATGTGCATGTAGATTTTTGGTAGAGCTAGAATTAATTTTGACAGAATTACGGCCTTTTGAACTTAGTCATTTTAGGCAAATTTTTGCATTGCAGGGTATAGAGTTTGTGTAATCAACTCCTCCCACAGTTTTCTATGGATCTTTTTCAAACCTTGCATACATATTGTGGACATATTGAAAATGTGCATGTGGATGTTTGATAGAACTAGAATTAATTTTGACCCTATTACGGCCTTTTTTAACTTTGTCATTTTAGGCAAATTTTTGTATAGTAGGGTATAGAGTTTGTGTAATCAACTCCTCCCACAGTTTTCAATGGCTCTTTTTCAAACTTTGCATACATGTTGTGGACATATTGAAGATGTGCATGTGGGTTTTTGTTGGACCTAGAATAAATTTTGACAAAATTACGGCCTTTTGAACTTAGTCATTTTAGGCAAATTTTTGCATTCTATGGTATAGAGTTTGTGTAATCAACTCCTCTCACAGTTTTTAATGGATATTTTTCAAACCTTGCATACATGCTGTGATTGTATTGAAGATGTGCATGTGGGTTTTTATTGGACCTAGAATTAATTTTGACAGAATTACGGCCTTTAGAACTTAGTCATTTTAGGCAAATTTTTGCATTCTATGGTATAGACTTTGTGTAATCAACTCCTCTCACAGTTTTCAATGGATCTTTTTTAAACCTTACATACATGCTGTGAATGTATTGAAGATGTGCAGGTGGGTTTTTGTTGGACCCAGAATTAATTTTGACAGAATATCGGCCTTTTTAACTTAGTCATTCTAGAAAAGTTTTTGCATTGTAGAGTATGGAGTTTCTGTTATCAGCTTGCTCCACAGTTTTCAGTGGAGCTTTTTCAAACCTTGTCTTCATATTGTGGACATATTTAAAGATATGCATAAGGCATTTTGATAGAACTAGAATTAATTTTGACAGAATCACAGCCTTTTTAAATTAGTCATTTTGGGCAATTTTTACATGGTAGGGTATGTTTTCAATGGATTCTTTGTAGGAGCTTTATGGATATACACGTCATGTGACAGGCACTGCACGGGGGCATCATTAGTGTCTTACAGACACAATTTTCTAGTTTTTTCATTTTTTTTATTTTAATTTTATTTTAAGACTTATTTCTGAGATAGCTTTTGTTTATAAATGTGTTTTAATTTTGTACATGCTTGCCTGAAGTTTTATGCATAACAGTCCACACCACCATAGCGGCTATGTGATGGGCAAGCACCAATTCAGGCGAGCTATGCTGTCGGGCGACAGCTCTTGTTAATTCCTGGTTCGAAATTGCTCGTTTATCAGGCGTTTCAGGCAGATGCAAAACAAAAAGAGTACCAGCGCTTGCGCAGTCACGTGCTGGTACATGCTTTATACGGCTCCAAAAGCCATAGATTTCTTATACAAATAGCGCGTTTAGAGAAGATTTTGATTGACCAGCTGCAGTACAGGATAAACGACTTTTTTCTGTATGTGCGCATTTCAGCGTGTTCATATTGAATATTGCAGTATCATTTTTTATCAGTGCGATATGTTAAAGATTAGAAAAAAAATGTTTAGATGGGGAAAAGGAGGGCTTGGACTCATCGAGGGTATACTCAAGACAGTTCAAATAGATACCGCAATGTATGTTTATGGTTAGAGAACAAACAAGGACTGCTGTAACCTCATCAAAGTAGAATTATGTAGCCTCTGGATTCCTTGCATGTTAAACGGTTCATTGGACATGCTAGTAAATGGGTACCCTTTTTCGAAATTAGGGAAGGATAAGGCAGCGAAAGGAGAGGGTTGGCTCCGCCTTTCATCTGATGTACCCAAGATACAGTGGGTTTCTAACCCCCACTGCCCCTACGCCATTAGGCTATGGGAAACCTATACTTTCTAAGACATGCTAACTTTTGCATATATATTGCCCTAGATTCCAAACACAGGTCCATGATATTTCATAAATATCGGTGTCACGCGCTATTAATAAATATGTTTTAACGAGCACAAAACCATGTATTAACAAGGCTTTTCACGTGCTATAATTACCGCTTTAACGACTTTTCGTTTGCAAGTACAGAAACAAACGATAAGATTGCAGTTGCAAGTATCGATAAAAGCTTTGCACGGAAGAGTTATAAAAATTCGGATTATGTAAAAATAGAAGTGCAGAAGACATCGACTGAAAACTTTGATGAACATGATTATGACTTGTGAACTCCTGCTTAATGCTGGACAAAAAATTACGATAGCTGACCATGGCCTGAAACGAGGATTTTCATCCACATGCATAGTGCGTGTAGAATTAGCAAGGTAATGGCGATGAAGCCGAAAAATAGTGCCCAAATATTTTCGTTATTTTTGTTTCCCTGTAGTAAAACCTATGCATTAATAGCAATCAAACATTATTTTCCGATGCATTAACGTTTGCGAGGTCCCTCGGGAGATGTTGAAATCCTCGGTCTTCGACCTCGGTTTTCAAGATCTCCCTCGGAACATTGCAAACTTTAATGCATGAAAAACCATGTTATATCCCTATATTAATAATACCCCTGACTGGTATATCTCTGTATCATTGAACAGATGCATCAATACAGGGCTGTAGAAGTTTGCCCTTGACGGTGAGTTCAGTTTCAGCTCTAGTTGCATACGAGAAAATTGCTTCACTTTCGTGATATGGACTTAGTAAATTTTTCAAAAGAATCTCTTGTACTGGCATAATATTTACTACTACATTTGACATGACAATTTTATCTATTCCCTAGCTATAACACGAAAATGGGGCAAGTAATACGGTTTTATATATTCTTAAGTTTTTTGTCATTTTCGTGTCATTTGTGTGACTTCACTTCCGAATCATCACTGCATATTCAGAGATAATGAGAAATAAATTGATCTCGTTCAAGTCTCGCGAGAGCTTGAGCGTCAAAACAGGCAGACACTAGAGTAGAGTATCTATCTGAAGCCTGTTAAATATATATTTGAGCCGCGACATGACACAAACAACAAAGTGGTTGTGCGCCCAGCGCAGACTCAGATCAGCCTGGGCATCCGCCGAGTCTGAACAGAGTCTTCGCTATCCGCATGGAGGTAGCTTTGACTCTTAGCTACCCTTTGAGCACTTAACAAAGAGTCTGGTTGGACTGTGCAGATGCCCAGGCTGATCTGAGTATGTACTGGGCGCAAAACCACATTGTTGGTTTCCTCGTGTCGCGGCTCATTTGTTATTGATCATTGAGATGTCAGTTTAGGTCATTTCTTTAAAATAAAGGCTCGGGGGAAGCTATAATTGCATACAGTGTGTTCTCAAGTTATTTGTTTATAATTACGATGATGCTTTGGTCTGTAATGTTGCATTCATCATATATAGAGACATATATTTGTGTTATCTAAGTATGCAGGGCGGTTTCAACTTGACAAAAATAACAGCGCAACTGATTATATAAGTATGATGCACTTTGTAGGCAACAACTCTGCCAAGAATTTGCTCGCAGACGAGCCGATGTTTTCGGTTCAGAATAGATACCATTGTAAAAGAGCTTCGTATTCTAGGCAAGCCTATTAGAAGTCTCAAAAATTGTTCTTTTCATAAATTGACTAAAAACACCAGGGAAGTGTTCTCATCAATCTAAATTCCATCCAGATCTCACAATTAAAGGTCACACTCACAAAACACATCCCGTTTCAACGGAGACACTGGAAGGACTGGGAATTGTGACGTGAAATATATATTCATTAAATTCAAAGACGTTTCTTTTCCTTCCGAAACAATCTCACAGCTCTTGAACTGTCTAAAACAACTTTAAAGATCTATAAATTTAAAGAGTAACTACACTTCAGGAATTGACTGAATCAGATCCCAAACCCTATCCCCAACATCAAAGGGAAAGATTGAGAAAGACATCCCAACAAACAATAAATTACAAGTGATAAGCCGAGTCAGCAGCTCTTTCCCAAATAGGTGGCAAATCAGCTATCTTTATTGAACTAAATAATTTAGACCAACAGAAGGGTTACAACAGACTAAGCAAATTATACGAAAAACATTTAACAATTATTTTTACCTATTTTCTATTTTTATTATAGAAAGGTTAAAATGAGAACACAATAAATTAAACAGCACCGAACATAAAACAAATGCAACCGCAACGAAAGTATCGCCTTGGGACGGTCAGTAATAACTATTGGGGGGGGGGGGGAGTAAACCGGTTTTATAGGGCCCAAACCTTCACCCTCACCCTCCGCCGCGCTGCATAAGACGGTTCAAGACCTTTGAGTTTATTTTGGAAGAGATAAGCCCATTTCATAGGTAAATTACACACGGCTGATAAACATATTTGCGGTAATGTTGTTCAAAATGATAAACTCCCGTCTTGTAACCAAAGAAATACGGTTCACCGGCAGAATAAAAAACAACAATAAACAGAAAATTAAACTACAAATGTTTTTCAGAGAAAAACTGATGTCCCCAACCAGCCCATTTCCCATCCCCTCTAATGAATAAAAAGCCTGTTCAAGTAAAATATCTAAGCAAGTTTGGAGAAAATCAATCCAATGGATTCTAAAGAAATCTACATAGATGATTGTGTCCTTGAACAAGACAAAATCTAATCTGGATTTAAGCTAGTCCCAGTGATGTGAGCCGGGCCGGGTAGCGCAATCGGTAGGGCACCTGACTCGGAAGTCAGAGGTCCTGGGTTCGAATCCCGGTCTGGCCACATACTTTCGTTTCTCCTTCCGCTGATTCAAGAAGGGCAGTTGTCAGTTACTGGCGAAAGTATGTGCACTTAGTACTGGTTAACCGCTTAGGAGGTCTAAGCCTGCCCAGGAATAGTGTGGTTAGGTTAACTGACCGTCCCGACATGACCTTAGTTGTTTACCGTGGACGATAAGCATCAAATCAACCAACCAACCAAAATCCAGTGATGTGTCCAAGCAAGTTTGGTGAAATTTCATCCATTGGTTCATTAGATATTGTGGTAATAGGAAATTGTCATCTGAGTCCTCCGGTGACATTGGGTATCCATGCAAGTTTGGTAAAATTTCATCCATTGGTTCAAGAGATATTGTGGGTACAATTTCGTAGGTACAAGAAATTGTCATCTCAGTCCTCCAGTGACCTTGAAAATAAGGTCAAGGTCACCAAAATTTAATCGACTTTTAAACCTGTCCCAATAATGTATCCATGCAAGTTTGGTGAAATTCCATCCATTGGTTCAAGAGGTATCGCGCACGCAAGAAACTGTCACGCCGACGCTGACGCCGACGCCCGGGATCCGCACTAAAAACAATATGTCCCCCCTCACCTTTGCTCACACTTAGCTGCTATGGTTTCAGATGTATGACGTTATTGCTATCAAAGGATACAGTGTATGCCATGGTCCGCAATTTTTTAAATGGCCTAAAAATCTTTCAACAGAAACAGTTACCTTTAGCTCCAGATTTTCTCAAACAAATGATAATTCCCAAGTCATTTAATTCTGTGTTATTAATGGGCCGCGACATGACAAGACAAAGAAAGTGGCATGTGCGCCCAGCGAAGACTCAGATCAGACTTGGCGGCCGCCCAGTCTGGTCAGAGTATTTGCTGTGCGCTTCTACGCCAGTTGGACGCGGAAATCGAAGACTCTGAATTGAGCGCGCAAATCGAGGTCTTCGACCAGAATGGGCGGTCGCCCAGCCTGATCTGCGTCTTCGCTGGGCGCACATGCAACTTTGTTTGTTTTGTCTTGTCGTGGCTAAGCTGTGCTTCAATAAAGATCGTTTTGAACGAGAGGAATACTTCATTGTATGTCAGTTTTTCACTACATACATGGAAAACGGTAACTTCTACGGGAATTCTATAGGAGACATGATGACCTCATTGAGCTTTTTATCTTATTTCCGACTTGATGGTTACGGCCGAAATATAGTATGGCTTTCAGCTACGGGACTTTCATTTTCACTGACTTGTCTATGAGATACATAGACATGGCGGGTGAATTATAATAAATAGTCAATGCTTACTACAGGCGAGCACCTGATCAGACTTTCTTTATCTGTACACGTAAATATTTGGATTTTCAAAGTTTTTATGGTCTTTTAGCTCTGATTTATGATTTTGGACCGCTACTTAATATTTATTAAAAAACACTGTCGCACAGTGAAACTCGTGTATATTATTTTATTGGTATCAAATAAAACAGTCCACAGCAGTTGATCGTGGTTCTGTTCTAATGTCAGCAGGAAAAACCACAATGTTATAGAACAGATAACATTTTATACAAAAAATGAATCCAGAAATTCATGTCATGCGAAACTATACGTCTTCTACTAATATACAACTGTCATATACAAAAGCTGTGTCACGTTTGGGAATAAATGCTCTGTCGAGATTTCACAGACAAAAATATTTGCCAGAGAAATCATATAGCTTATATTCGTACATATTTGTTCTCCTCACTGTTTGTCCTCTGGAGACATAAAGAAAGCAAAGAAATCTATAGCACGTAATGACACATATTCTGTTCTCTTTTCTTCTATATTTTCTAGCATTTTTAAAACATTTGTACATGTATCAAATTTAATGAAAGGAATTTGATAGTATTCCTTACATACTATAATTTCTTTTTATAATTTCGCAATGTTAACCCTTCAAAATAACAATAGCTGTATGGTGACTTTCAGGTGAATTCAAATATGGAAGATAATGGTTGTCGTTAGTTTGATTCACAAAAGTTGCTGTAGTATATAGATGAGAATGCAATGGACAAGAATTTCCATATCCTCTCCTAAAATGGATGGATGACTTTCGGTTTTCCAGTCATACTAGGAAGATGAAAGAGTGATAATGAAATGTTGTGTGGAATGGAGCCCCGTTAAAGGTTGAAAAAAAAACGCATCCAGTGAGAATCGAACCCGAGATCGCCAGACCAGCAGTCCTGTCCTAAAGTTCTAAAGGGAAAGAAAACAATTAAGATGGTACTTAAAGTACAACAAAACAAGCGCAAAACCGATACACCAGCTGGTGGCGAGGGTATCCTAAATAATTTACAAATTGTTTAAGACTAACAGCCGACAAACAATTACAATACTAGTTAACTCAACCAGAAGCAACTGGTCAACGCAACAGGCATGTTTGACAGGCCATTCTCACCACTGTTGTCATGGAGAGTCTACACAGGTCAACCCAACAGGCATGGTTGACAGGCCGTTCTCACTGCTGTTGTCAAGGAGAGTCTACACCGGTCAACCCAACAGGCATGGTTGACAGGCCATTCTCACCACTGTTGTCATGGAGAGTCTACACCGGTCAAAACAACAGGCATGTTTGACAGGCCGTTCTCACTGCTGTTGTCAAGGAGAGTCTACACAGGTCAACCCAACAGGCATGATTGACAGGCCATTCTCACCACTGTTGTCATGGAGAGTCTACACCGGTCAACCCAACAGGCATTTTTGACAGGCCGTTCTCACTGCTGTTGTCAAGGAGAGTCTACACAGGTCAACCCAACAGGCATGGTTGACAGGCCGTTATCACTGCTGTTGTCAAGGAGAGTCTACACCGGTCAACCCAACAGGCATGGTTGACAGGCCATTCTCACCACTGTTTCATGGAGAGTCTACACCGGTCAAAGCAGCAGGCATGTTTGACAGGCCATTCTCACCACTGTTGTCAAGGAGAGTCTACACCGGTCAAAGCAACAGGCATGTTTGACAGGCCGTTCTCACCACTGTTGTCATGGAGAGTCTACACCGGTCAACCCAACAGGCATGTTTGACAGGCCATTCTCACCACTGTTGTCATGGAGAGTCTACACCGGTCAACCCAACAGGCATGTTTGACAGGCCGTTCACACCACTGTTGTCAAGGAGAGTCTACACCGGTCAACCCAACAGGCATGTTTGACAGGCCGTTCACACCACTGTTGTCAAGGAGAGTCTACACCGGTCAACCCAACAGGCATGTTTGACAGGCCGTTCACACCACTGTTGTCAAGGAGAGTCTACACCGGTCAACCCAACAGGCATGTTTGACAGGCCGTTCACACCACTGTTGTCAAGGAGAGTCTACACCGGTCAACACAACAGGCATGTTTGACAGGCCGTTCTCACCACTGTTGTCATGGAGAGTCTACACCGGTCAACCCAACAGGCATGTTTGACAGGCCGTTCTCACCACTGTTGTCATGTAGAGTCTACACCGTTAGACACCATCTTTATTCCAGGAAATTGCTGTTTCGGTCTTGTGAAATGGAAAAAAATACAAGGGTCAGTACAAGAGACAGTGATGAACCACTCAAGAGAAGCAAAATCAAAATTGGTTATCTGAACTTCCGTTTCAGTACAAGACATTCATTTTATGGTTTTAGGTACTACAAAACGTGATATAAATGTATAATGCTTCAGCATCGTCAGATCTATAGGAGTCCGTTGCATACATTGTTGCTCTGTTTGAATATGACCCTGACATAATGGTTTGGTCTGATAATTAGAGATTTTATGTGAAGGTTTCCTTATTTGAAACTGTCATGTGATTGACCTCTTTATAAAGGTGTCCCGGGCATAATGGGTTAAGAAGCCACTGGGCCGATATAACTGCTGGAGAACAATTTGTCCCTGAACAGTTTATCAACCCAGTCAGTCAATGCTTCAGTGCTGTAAAGGTACCTCTGACGTAATGCTTTGTTCTATATTTTATAGATCTCTATGTAAAGGTGCCCCATACCGTAAAAGTTGTTCGGTATTTTACAAATCCCTTTGTAAAATTGTCCCTGACGAAATAGATTGTTCTGTATTTTAAAGATCTCTATGTAAAAGTGTCCCTGACGTAATTTGTTGTTTTGTATTTCATTGCTCTTTAAACAGTGGTTTAGACGCTCTTGCTGAGGAAGAGCAGGAACTAGAAGCTCTAGTTGAAAGTCTCGACCAGACCTGCACAAGGTATAAGATGGAGATCAGTGCTGAGAAGACCAAACTGATGACAAACAGCGCAGATGGCATCCAGAGGGAGATCAAGGTAAAGGGGCAGAAGCTGGGTACTGTAAGCAGCTTCAAATACCTTGGAGCAGTTGTCTCAGATGATGGCTCAAAACAGGAGGTTCTCTCAAGGATAGCACAAGCCACTTCAGCTCTTGCCAAGCTGAAACCAATCTGGAGAGATAACAGCATATCTCTTGGATCAAAGGTGACACTCATGCGCTCCCTTGTCATTTCCATATTTCTGTATGCCTGTGAATCATGGACCTTGACAGCAGAGTTAGAGAAAAGAACGCAGGCCTTTGAGATGAGATGCTACCGAAGGTTACTGAACATTTCGTACAAGGACCATATAACCAATGAGGAGGTTCGCAGGAAGATCCAAGCAGCCATTGGAGAATATGATGAACTCCTGACGCTGGTCAAGAAACGGAAACTAAGGTGGTTTGGCCACGTCTCAAGGTCTTCTGGTTTAGCAAAGACAATTCTTCAGGGCACAGTGAAAGGAAAAAGAAGAAGAGGTAGACAGAAGAAGAGGTGGGAAGACAATATCAAGGAGTGGACTGGAATGGATTTTGCCAGCTCAGCTAGGGCAGCTGAAGACAGGACAAGGTGGAAAGGGATTGTTTTGAAGTCAGCTGTGGTGCCCCAACGACCTAGTAAGGTTATGGGATAGAATAGAAAAAATAGAATAGCTCTTTAAATAAAGATCGTGGAAGTAGAAGAATGGCTCCGTCAGTCATATGCCCATGATACAGCTGGCCTCTAGCCCCAACTTCCCGTACGTCACTAGGCTATGGGACACCTTCATATGCCCATGATGCAATTGACCTATAACCTCAAATTCCCGCACGGTCACTAGGCTGTGGGACATCTTTACCTTTTTATGTAAAGGTGTCCTGACATAAAAGTTTGCTCTTTATTTTACAGATCCCAATGTAAATGTGTCACTCATGCAATCGTTGATCTGTGTTTAACAGGTCTCTATATAAAGGTGTCCCTGACGCGATAGTCCGCTCTGTTTTTTATAGATCCCTGTGTGAAAGTGTACCTGTAAAGGTGTCCCTAACGCGATAGTCTGCTCTGTATTTCAATAGATCCCTTTGTGAAAGTGTACCTGTAAAGGTGTCCCTGCCGAATAGTTTGCTCTGTATTTTAATAGATCCCGTTTTGAAAGTGTACCTGAAAAACTGTCCCTAACGCGATAGTCTGCTCTGTATTTTAATAGATCCCTTTGTGAAAGTGTACCTGTAAAGGTGTCCCTGCCGAATAGTTTGCTCTGTATTTTAATAGATCCCGTTTTGAAAGAGTACCTGAAAAGGTGTCCCTAACGCGATAGTCTGCTCTGTATTTCAATAGATCCCTTTGTGAAAGTGTACCTGTAAAGGTGTCCCTGACGCAATAGTCTGCTCTGTATTTTAATAGATCCCTGTTTGAAAGTGTACCTGTAAAGGTGTCCCTGCCGAATAGTCTGCTCTGTATTTTAATAGATCCCTTTGTGAAAGTGTACCTGAAAAGGTGTCCCTAACGCGATATTCTGCTCTGTATTTCAATAGATCCCTTTGTGAAAGTGTACCTGTAAAGGTGTCCCTGCCGAATAGTCTGCTCTGTATTTTAATAGATCCCTTTGTGAAAGTGTACCTGTAAAGGTGTCCCTGACGCAATAGTCTGCTCTGTATTTTAATAGATCCCTGTTTGAAAGTGTACCTGAAAATGTGTCCCTGACGCAATAGTCTGCTCTGTATTTTAATAGATCCCTGTGTGAAAGTGTACCTGTAAAGGTGTCCCTGACGCAATAGTCTGCTCTGTATTTTAATAGATCCCTGTTTGAAAGTGTACCTGTAAAGGTGTCCCTGCCGAATAGTCTGCTCTGTATTTTAGTAGATCCCTGTGTGAAAGTGTACATGTAAAGGTGTCCCTGACGCAATAGTCTGGTCTGTATTTTAATAGATCCCTTTGTGAAAGTGTACCTGTAAAGGTGTCCCTGCCGAATAGTCTGCTCTGTATTTTAATAGATCCCTGTTTGAAAGTGTACCTGTAAAGGTGTCCCTGACGCAATAGTCTGCTCTGTATTTTAATAGATCCCTGTTTGAAAGTGTACCTGTAAAGGAGTACCTGACGCAATAGTCTGTTCTGTATTTTAATAGATCCCTGTTTGAAAGTGTACCTGTAAAGGTGTCCCTGCCGAATAGTCTGCTCTGTATTCTAATAGATCCCTTTGTGTACCTGACGTGAAAGTTTCTTCTTATTTGACAGATCCCTATGTGAAGGTTTCCCTGATGTGTGAAGGGAAGAGAATCAAAAAGAAGAAGACTACTGTAAAGAAGAGCACACTGAACCCGGTCTATAACGAAGCTATGGTGTTTGATGTACCACAGGAAAATGTTGAAGATATCTACCTAGCCATCAAGGTCATTGATTACGATAGGTAAGCCTTCTAAATTTAGGAGATTTCAATGTCAGGAACGAAAACAAATCTATAGAATATAAATCTATTGAATTCCAGTGTTATATTTTTTATTTTTATTTACTATTATAACAATATCTCATATTTTTCTGTTTAACCTATAAACATTCTAACGCTTTTGAGAGAATGATCTCGAAACTCTAGTGCGAGGGGTTTGTATAAATAGGTCTGAGTCAATGGAAAGGTAGGAGATGGTCCTCATAAGCTTTGGGCTGTCGATCCTACTCCATTTTTGTCTGTTCCTTGTACTCAATATTTGACAAAATATTGTTTAAACCAATGGAAAGGTAAGATGATTTTGCTTTTAATTGTAGGGATTCTGATACCTACTGCATTCTTTGAGGATGCATAAAGAACAATGTTCTTTTATTAGTTATTTTGCACATCTATGCAGAACTTTCGTATGTATTGTCTTATATGACGACTCTACGGTTAACTTTCTGATATTTTAAAATACAAACGAGGCTGTGTATTCAGCGATTAACATGTGTATATGTCTTAACAAAAACAATCTCTACCGATAATTGAACCAACTGCTGCAATCATTCGCCGTATAAAGTTCTGCCTGAGCCGGTGCTAGGGAGCGTGTCCGGTGGTGCACATTTCATTACTGGTCATGAACCGACTCAGTTAAACCGAGTCTGCTATTTCCATTTCTTTGGTGTATTTCTATTTAGAACTTCTTTTAAATACTCATGTTATCTGCAGTACCTAGGTAATTATGTAAAAGTAAACCATTTTATAAGCCTGCCAAAGGAGTTTTTGACTAGACTCAAAAGAAAAACATGTGAAATTGATACCCTTACTAACCCGAGTTAGATATAGCAGAGGTAGTGTGCCTAGAGTGTAATTCCTTAAGGGCATGTACCTGTACACAGTATGATTGTATTAGTGGTAACTTTGATATGTCGCACGCTATAAATCACGTGGTTACTGCGTGTAACGTCATGTCATATTGCATGACAACTCTCCAAATGTTAAACTACATTTCCAAAAAAAACTGGTCATATGATAAATACTGCTATATGAAATGAAATTTATGGAACTCGCTTCATGAAAATTCTGTGTATACACATTACCGTTCTGTAGGAAAAAACCCGACTATACTGATTTAAAGATAATTCCTTGAACAGATTCACCTCTTCTCTAATTAAACTTTGTTAAATTTAATAAGATACTCTTAAGGCAAGTCATGTGAAGTTCCTGATTCTATCATGATGTAGAAATATAAATCCTGAGTTTAAATGTTATCAACTTTTTAACTCGGGAACATCAAAGAGCAGATGAGTCTTTGATGTACAGGGAACCGATAGATCATTCAAAATCTGTGATCTACGATGAAATGAACTTGTTTGATCTTTTATTTATTTCTATAGAAATTGTACATCAGAGATTTGTCGTCTCTAGTTCAGCAAAATATCAGCTCTTTGACAAACGTGGAATAATTAAGTTTGAACGCTGTACACCTGGAATATGCAAATATGTTTTCGAGTTGTAAAGCAAAACCTGTGTGTTATCGATTTCGATTCTACGTTTGTGTCCCCTAACAGAGTTCCACATAAAAATTACTGTTTGTCGAAAGTGCAAACTAATTTGCCTCTAAATTTTTAAGTAACGTTACTTACTTTCACTATTGATTCTAAAACAACCTAGTATGGTTAATGAGTTTGATTCTGCTGCTTTCAATTTCATGTGTTGGTTCCTCGTAGGCAAGGGTTACGTCTTTCGGTCTTTTTTTCTCAGCTGGTTTTTCCGGCATGTTTAAGCACCCCTCCCCCCCCCCCCACGACCCCTCCCTGTAATCTTTAGCTGACCGTTCCAAGGCGGTACTTCTGTTGCGGTTCCTTGATGTTATATTGTGCTTTGTCCGCTTGTCTTTGGTCTCTGGCGGTTTGGTCACCCGTATTGCTGCCCGATCTGCCTTCTGTTTTGTTTTGTTTTGTAACTAAAATAAAAAATAAGTAAAAATAGATGTTGATGCTGTTATTGAGGTAGCTGAGTGACCATCTGTTTGGGAAAGACCTGCTCATTCGATTTACTGTGCGTGTCTTTCGTAAACTTGTGTCACTTTCTGTATGTGTGTGCTTCTTTCCCTATTGGTTTTGAGAGCGGAATGCGGGATTTCATTGTATTAATTCCATCTCTTTACTTTTCTTTATTTTCTTTATTTGATGATTGGCAGCAATGAGAAAATGGGCTGTTGCTGTGTGCTCTCTCTCTCTCTCTCTCTCTCTCTCTCTCTCTGTATACTAATTTCCCCGGCTATGTATATTTCAGGATTGGCAGCAATGAGATAATGGGCTGTAGCTCTCTCTCTCTCTCTCTCTCTCTCTCTCTCTCTTCATCTTTCTCTCTGTCTCTCGCTCTCTTTCAACTAATTTTCCGGCTCTGTATATTTCAGGATTGGCAGCAATGAGATGATGGGCTGTTGCGGCGTTGGATCTAAGTTTGTCGGTATTGGCAGGGACCACTGGTTCGAGATGTTAGAGAATCCACGGAAACCGGTGGCTCAGTGGTACAATCTCCAAGAACATGTTCATTTCCATGACGATACAAACCACAAAAGAAGCTGTTTCCGGTATAGGCAATCGACGACGGATTCCACGTGCAGTGACGCCAGCGGCGTACAGTGAAGCAGCATGGCTTGCACCGTAATGTCGGCACCTGTATTGCCCAGTGATGTCAGTGTCTGTCAGTTGCATTGGCGTTAGTGATATTCATGAAATGTTGGATTTATATTTTTCTGAGTTACAGTAATGTATTTTTGTAATGTTACTTTCATCTATAAAACATTTCGCTGTCCCTATAAGTGGTTTCGCCTACTAGTACAGTCATACCAGTACCAGTTGTTCCAAAGCTTTCAAAAACAAGACGATAGTTTCAAACTGAGCAGTTCAGAATTTTCATATGCGAAATTGAAAAAAAAAACGGGCGTTTTTGCTTTGTAAATGATAGGTTTTACATGTACCAACGTTTGAAAAGTTACGGCTCACGTTAAGCCGGTCTTGCGCTACTCTATGAATTCTCAATTATTATTTAATCTGCTTTGCCAGTAAATTTATAAAAGCTTCATCTCTAAGGCATGGTGTTTTCATGAAGAAGTTATTTACGATTCTAGAGTAATTTTAGGGTAACTAAACGTGCCCTCATAGCCGGTACCGTCGCATATTTCAGTTCGGACGTGCCAGCATATAATTCGCAATACATAAAAGCAATACCTACCTTTGGGCTGGCAAAGGATATATTGTTTGGTTATTAATGAATTAACGAATGGCTTAAACTAGATTTACCGGCACCAAACCCTCGCCCTCAGTTTTTGCTGTGGTTCAACCACAACCCTCCAAAACTGCCAACCACACAACCGAACAACAAAGGCATCAATATGGACAACAAGAACAAGCTTTACGAAAGACATGAAACGTCTGTTTTGTTGCCTAATTTTGATCGTTACTTAACTCTCTATATACAGTATAAGAAAATTGCTTTGAATATCTGGAGCAGTAACGTCATGCATATGACGTAGCCAAAACGTAAATAGTTTTGACTATTGCATGATTGTGATGTAACCCCTGTAAACTAATTGAAAAGCAGGGGGTAAAAGCTTTAACTGTTGCATGGCTAATGAGAACAAACGTCACAGAAATGACATCGAGTAGCACGAGCTTACCAACGTTGTGAACCAATTAAGATAGAAACTGTTGCCGTTTTCAGGCTCAGTTGGGTAATAAAACAGTTATGTCTTGGCTGTTTGGTGGATAGTCAAAACTACTTCCCCCTTGGTATCGTGGAAATATCGATGCACTATTTCTTTTCGGTCTTGGATAATTAAGTGTGCATCGAGCTGTTCACGGCACCTCGGGACAGTAGTTTTGACTAGTCATCAAACAAGCATGAAATAACTGTATATTACAAATTATTACTGGAAGCAAAGCCGGCAGCTTTACAGGCGATTAAATCGCTAGCAGAGCACAGACAAACAGACACAAGAACAGAGACAGAATTACAGCGAGGAACCACAACAGAACTCAACTGTCTGCAAAAAAACGATACCCTTTTTATCAAGTACACAAGGTGTATTATTGTAACTATAGTATTGTGGACACAAATACGATGTGCTCAAACTGCTTTCTTCACTGATTTTACACAAATTTGATACTCTTCTTGCGCTTAAATTGATATAACATCTGCTTCTATATCATAAGGAAGACAATTATTTGATTAAATATATGGGATTTATATTTTTCTGTCAAACGAAGAAATTTGTATTTTAGAAGGCAAATATTTAATCAATGGACTGTGAAACCATACCAAAGAAATAATGGGGTGTACAGTAAATACTCTCCAAACTCTGCTTAGCCATCAAACACACAACATTGAATCAATATTGTATCAACACTAATGCTATGACTGATACTTTTTCAATCCCATTTTAAAGCTGCAAAATGTCGATACTTGTTGTGCCACTGTGGAAAGGAAAGACTGCAGTATTTCCTGTTGGAGAGAAGCTTAGTAGGCAATGATCAGGAAACAACATGAAGAGCCAAGAAGTCAACTCTTTCCCAGCAGATGACCGCGTTGTTATTCAAAACAATGTAGCAAAAAGTCAAAGACGTATGGAAAAAGTAAAATTACAGAAAATGATCAAGAACTATCACAATCAAATCCCATATCTCGCATTCATTGACTAGTTCACGATAAGCATGCGTGGTAAACCGAATAAGCAGCTTTTTCCCAGAAAGGTGGTCATTCAGCTATCCCTATAACCAAAATACCACTCATGCAACAGGTGAACGAAAGTACCAACATGGAAGAGAGTTAACAGTAAGAACTAGACCCACAATGAATTGCTTTGGAACGGTCAGTGATAACCTACTCAGGTAAGGGTGGGAGAAGGAGCGCTTTCACCGGGTTTGCTGAATCCAAACACTCGCCTTTAGCTCTTGCGATCATTATGGACCAATCCAATAACAAAAACGCCGCCCGCACAACACACGAACGAAGCCACCACTATGGACAAGATCCTTATGACCCTTCTAAAAATATGTTTCACCTATTGTCTATTTTAAAGTACAAAAGAAAACAGAAGGCAAAATTGGAAGCTAAAGAGGCGACCACATTGCTAGAGGACACATACAAGCCGACATACAATGTTAGTAATAAAGTAAACCAGAAACACCGCCTTGGAACGGTCAGTAATACATTACAGTGGGTGGGAGGGGAGCTTCTTCCGGATCAACACCAGATCAGAAAAAAACACTAGTTGTCCCCCGCTAGATCCAGCAAAAGACATAGCTTCAGCCACTGTCCATTTGCTAAAGGAGAATTGTGATTAATGTGACACTTTGTCACATTATTGACATATTCGTTATTGATTTCATAGATCTAGCTTTTCCCTTTCCTGAAACAAAAATATCATTTCAACAAGGGCTTCGCAAGCGGCGCATAATACGCCCGTTTTAATGTCATAAAGGAGTTAAAGAATGAAAAAGATTGTTAACAAAAGGACAGACAGGCAGACAAACAGGGGCAACCACTCTATAATTAATGACGGCAACATCATTCAAATATTAAACACATCAAATACTATTAGTATACCAAAAGTCAGCTTCCAAAGTGAAGCGGCTCAGAACATGAGAATTGCCGAAGTCCAGCAAAGGAAGTAATTCATAAATTAAATATACTAGATTTACCATTTTTGGTTCTAATACATTCCCTTGACAATATACACATCACCATAAGTTGTGTTAAAATATCTTAAACGGTTAAGGAGCTACAGAGTAAACGGGAAATTTATGCAAGGGCAGATAATTCAGTACGTAAGTAAGCCGGAGTTGTGTTTCTTGCTCAGAATACATTGCCCATTATTATACACATTCCTACACAGTTTCATAATAAAGATAAATAAGTAAAGGACATATGGAATGAATGGGAAAGGCCTAAAAATACTAATAATAGGGAAGTTACTCAAAAAGTAAGTAAGGGGGAGCAACCATTCCTATATGTGACGCATTGTCTTGTGATCATGCACATTGCTTTAAAGTTTCATCATGATATTCTAAACGGTTACTAAGTTGTGGTATGCACAAGATAAGTATACACAAAATAGCCTAAAACTAATCAAAGGGATGTTACTCTAAATTGAAGTAAGGGAGAGCAACCACTGTTGTACACGACACATTGTTGGGACTTCATACACACTGCTATGAAGTTTCATGAAGAATTCCCCAAGCGGTTATCTAGTTATGGCGAGCGCAAGACTTGCAGGGACAAAATAATCAAAAGGGCATAACTTGGAAACTAGGGAAGAGGGAGCAACCGTATTCTTGTACGCGACATATTGTCCCAAACTAATACATATTCCTATTAATTTCATGAAGATATCCCAAATGGTTACAGAGTTATGGCGCACACAAGAATGTTTACAGACGGACGGACAGACGGACGTACGGACAGCGTCCAATATTTCAAAACAGGCGTATAAAACCTAATTAGGTTCTCTGCATACAAAACACCATAACTCTCTGTATATATTAGATATAGTTGTTAAAATTTTTGTTTGTATTTCGAGCATGCATTCATATACATGGGTTGCATGGCAACTTATTCCGAGCTAAGGTGTAAAGTGTGCAAACTCGGAGTAGAAGTAGTGAAAGTGCATGATATCCAGACTAGTTCAGTTTCCTGTCCATATACTGTGTAAATTATCCTTACCAGCCTGTGCATACGCTAGCTTGACAGGGTTTGTACATTGTTATATGCCTAAGGACATGTTTGGCCATGATAAAGTATCATGTGTTGTTATCATTTTTGTTACTCGGCAACATGACAATATTTCTTATATGACAGTAAACTCTTTTCTAAGATATTGTTGTCTTTGATTTTTAACCCAAGATTCGTTGTGTATAGAAATAAAAAGTGTCCAGTTTTTATCTGTCTCTCAAAAATAATACTAATCTTTAAGCTGCAAATTAGGTTACATATACAAAAAGTAAGGAATATAAAGCTGTTAAAAACTGTATAAATTAGAAAAATATCAAATCCGTCTGATATGACAGTGTCCGTCAGACAAATACATGTTATTTCTATAAGACGTTTAGCATTACAATTTGGATGGTTTATCTTATCACGTGATCTGCATGCAATTTGTTTTAGACAGGAGTCGGCATCCAATTTTTCATATAAATCTGGTATTGCAAAAGATCCCTTTTCAGATTACTAAATTTACTAAAAAACACTCACGATGCTTCATTTAACAAGCTGATAATTGGTCTTGAACGCTGTTTCGTCAAAATAAAGAGCGCAGGCAATTAACATTTGAATTTTTCGTTGACTAAGTCCCTGTAAGATTTGTTTTCTGGTTTTATTCTCAAACTGACAGTTTTGAAGAAAAGAATCATTTAACATACAAAATTTAAAAATTTGTTAAAAGGTAGGCTTAGTTGATCATTTTGAATGAATATTTGCTCGAATTGCCATATTTTAGTCCTGCCCCCCTGTCTAAAACTTATAGATCACGTGACATGATATATCATCCAAACTTTCATCGAAAGTGTCTTAACGGATATTTACTTTATTGTCACTTAACGTTTCATATTATATAGGAGCCATTCAGCTCAGTAGGTTAAGCGCTGACCTGCTGATCTAGCGGTCCCGGGTTCGAGCTCCGCTGTAGGCGGGAATCTTTTCAATCGTAAACGGGGTTCCATGGCACACAGCTTTTCATTATCACTCACCCGTCATCCTGATATGACTGACATACTTTTGGAAAGGACGTATAATCGCAAGTCTTCCATCCATCCATACTCTTTCATATGGGTATTTCCTACTTTTTGTGAACAGTATACATGTATGTAGGAAAGAAGATCTGAAGGCAATGATGGAGAGCCGACACAACTGTTTAGAACATGATAACATTTACATTAAATTGAAAAGGAGCAAATAAAAAATTTGAGCCGCGAAACGAGAAAACCAACAAAGTGGTTGTACGCCCAGCACAGACTCAGATCAGCCTCGGCATCCGCCCAGTCTAATCAGAGTCTTTTCTGTCCGCATGGAGCTAGCTTAGACTCTTAGCTACCCTATAAGCGCTTAGCGAAGAGTCTGATCAGACTGGGCGGATGCCCAGGCTGATCTGAGTCTGCGCTGGGCGCACAGCCACTTTGTTGGTTTTCTCGCGTCCCCGCTCAAATAAAGACGACACACAAAACCAAAAAAGACAGGAGAAAAGCCCAGAGTTCAGTTCTTTCCCGGCAGATGGCCGCAAGGCTATTCGTAATAATGTACAAAAAGTTTACATACAAACACACCTGAAGAAACAGTTACATTAAAAATCACAACGCAAGTTTGCCTCTTTGAGATTCGTATAACAGAAAATTATTAAGGAGCGATATTTCAACTCTGGAATAAATCAACAATAACTGTCAAGTTAATTCGTATGCAATCAGTTACCAGAGTTTTATTCATGTATTTTCCAATTCCGTTCTCATGTTTTAGCAGTTCCGATAATATCGGGGGTTGTACTTCATCCTCCACGTAGGGATAAAAAATATGGCACATTCGGCATAATTACATAGGTTAATCCAAGTATCTCTGTGTCTACTCAAAAATATGCAGTTTATCATATCTTCGAGTCTCGTCTAGTCTTTTCTTTCCAACAACCTAATCCTGTTTTCTGCTGCCTTAGCTGTGCCACCAAAGTCCATCCCTGTTCAGTATTGACTATCCACCTATTCTTTTGTCTACCTCTTCTTCTTTTTCCTTTCACTGTGTCCTGTATATTCGTCTTTGCTAAGCCAGAAGATCTTGAGTTTTTGCCTCTAGACTTTGGCCAGGAGCGAGGATATTCTCTAATGGTTTTATGGGTCCACGATTCACATGCATACAAAAACACAGATATGTCAAGGGAGCGCCTCAGTTTCACCTTTGATCCCAGAGATATACTGTAATCTGTCCAAACTGGGAGATACGATGGCTTGTGCAATCCTTGAGGAAATCTCCGATTTTGGAGCATCATCTTGGACGATTGTTCCAAGGCATTTGAAGCATGGTTCCGTGGCATTGGTGCCGTTAGTCATCAGTTTGGTCTTCTCAGCACTTATCTCTATAACTGACTTCCTGGGGGTTCTGTTGAGACTGTCAATTAGGGCCTTTAGTTCCTGCTTTTCCTCGGCAAGAGCGTCAGTGTCATCGGCCAACTGCACATTGGTAACAATTTTGCCGCCTATACTTTCTTATCCATCACAGTCTTCCAAAACGTCAGACTGAATCCTTTCGAGAAAAATGCTTAAGAGGGTGAGTGAGAGATGGTGCATGCTTATGCATTTTATTTCAGTAAAACGTCTATTGTATGTTATAGAATAAGACAAATAAATGAATAATACATAAATGAATAAATTCGCCGTTTCCTGGCAAAACAATGATATCCCAAAATCTGAGAAACTGGCAGAAGTAATGTTGGAGTTAATTCCCATTGAATGTCTCGTTGATTGGTTGTTTTGGATTTAACAGCTCTATAAGCATTTCAGTCTATATTGAGCCGCCTACAAGACAGAGGGAGAAAGAAAATAATAAAAAAAGGGGGGGGGGGGCAAAAAAATAAAAATAACAGACAACCCCCATTCTGCTGCAAGCATAGCAAGTCCTGGCCCTACTATTATTCCTCTGTAATTCTGGTTCTACCATAAAGTAATTTCTACAAAAATGCACAGATAATGGCAACTTTTTAGAACCTGATAAGACTGGCTCCTACGGAGCAGTCTGACCTTGGTTTTCAATGTTTGTACAGACCTATCTGCCCGAAAAATTAGGATCTTTACGGTAGACATTGTTAGTGTATGTTATACCTGTACAAGTCCACAGCTGACCGATTTCATCATGAACGATAACTTTGTTTTGTTTTCACAATTAACAATTTAACAATTAAAGTCAAGCACTCCGTTTAGATTTTATCTACCGCTGCAATGCCTTGTCTGTAAAGTCAACAAATACTATATAGAGCTTTCCAGGGAATTTAAAACTTAAATGTTTGAGCATTTGTTTGATAATCAAAACTATTTGACATTACATTTTGTCAAAACTTGACATTACATTCTGTCTCAGCCTGGAAATACAACAGAGAAGCCAGATATCATCTCAGGACACCATCTGCATAACTCTGAAAAAACGTCAAGAACTAGGGTTAAACTAGTCTGAAGTTGCGCATAACGGGTGTAATGTTTTGTGGTTTATGTAGATGTTTTCATGACGTAAACTGTGAACACCAAAAAGCTTTGGCCTATTTCGCTGGTATGGATGTGCCACGCTGCATTAATAATGTATCTGTTGTTGTTTTTTTCCTGTCAGAAATCGGATTATAAATGATCTAGAAATCACAACTACAAAACTTGAAGCCGCGGCAGGTAAACATCTATGCATAAATTCTGGTTGGGCAGCACTGACCGACGGAGCAATTACAGACTGAATGACATTGGACGGACACACGGCGCCAAGT
Organism: Ctena decussata; assembly: GCA_963989385.1. Lineage (NCBI taxonomy): Eukaryota > Metazoa > Mollusca > Bivalvia > Lucinida > Lucinidae > Ctena > Ctena decussata. Next base: position 797,784 of record OZ022502.1, on the reverse strand, counting down.
GTGTGCAACTATGGTTGCGTACCGTTGAGCCACTTGGGGAACGTCGAAAGGGAAATTGAACTGAACTGAACTGAACTACTTAATTTTTATTGGACCAGTGGACTTGTCTTTCCTTATTATTTGGATGAATCCATTTCACTTTTTAGGGGTTTCTGGTGAATGTTTTCACTTGTTTTTGTATTTTGCATAGAAATTCCTGTAGGCAAACAGTGTTGTCCCTGATCAGACGCCGCGTTCTATGGTGCTTGAATTGAGTCTGCACTATTTGCATATGCCCCAAAACGAGGTTGCAATCTAAAAAGACTAATTTCAATACAGACGAATTTCTATCAGATTATCCCTTGTTTGCTTTGATACATGCCGTGTCGAAAGAATCAGGAAATTGTTTGTTTGGTCTATGGAATTTTAAGCAAGCACTGCCTGTCGAAGGGAAATAATCAGACTTAAGACATACAAAATAGTCTATGCATTGTTAGTTTTGCTTGTTGTAAACGAGACAATTTAACGATAGTTTGTAATCTACAAAAGAAGTATGTCTTTACAAAAAAAAAGCGTAGATTGTGGAACCCTGCTGATCTACTCCTTTATCCATGCATGCAAACCAGCCGCAGACTCTTGAAGAACAGGATTGGCGGACGAAGAAAAAAAATCCCAAACAGATGATTGACGATGGACAACTTCGGACGCTGGGAGATGCGCCCTTGGATTTGTTCCGCTGGGCCTCTCCGGATGCGCCGTTACGACTAATAGAAATGAGACGAAAAGTAGTAAATCCAAGTCACAAGACGTTTCACCTGTCCTTCGCCTGTTGCATCTAAACGATTTCTGCACATAAAAATTGGCATATTAATTATCTGATTTGTAAAACCATGACTTCAAGTCTTGTTCTTGATTCTTTATGAGACGACACTGCAGTTGGTGTTAAATGACGTGTGGGCCAATTCATTTTACACTGGAAACCAGCTGCCAGTCCTTTTTTTCCGTTGTTTTTACGGCCGCCCGTAGAAATTTGCTGAAATTATATAGCAGAGTAGGATAGAACAGAACAGGTATTGTTTTAATCATATTGCCCTTCACCGATATAAAGGTATTTTCGAGTGCGGCCAGTAAACATAACACTGCCATATCGTAATTTCCAACGATGTTCTACAGGCAAACGCCCGTAAAAATAACTGGAAATGGACTGACAGCTGGTTGCCATTTATTTTACCGTGAAATCTGCGGATTTTGCTTTACAGTGTAGTGAGTATGCAGCCACCTTTAAAATCACCGGGCTAATGCGTAAGCTGTCACTATAAGGCGTGTTCAACGAATAGTCTCATTCAGATGCTAAATTAAGGAGGTCTTGAAGCACAGGGGCAACATACTTCCATCTGTGCTTAAGGTGAATGCGTAAAGTGCAAGAGAATCAACTCTACATTGTTGTCTCCCTTCTCATTGAGAGTCAACTCTTAAAAGAAAGAATTTGCTCCACTTTGTTCCTCTTGGAGCAAATGTTTTCTTTTAAGAGTAGACCCTACTTAAGAAATGCTTTTTATCCAGGGAAGCAAAATGAAAATCACAAATTAAGGTTATTCCCCTATGTAAAAAATGACGGAAGAACATTGAACTGTACCCTCACCGATAAACATGTTTGGCTATACCACTATGTACTGTCGGCTAGGTAGGTAAGTAAATTCATTCACTAAGTGTTGCCGGGCCGGGTAGCGCAATCGGTAGGGCACCTGACTAGTAAGTCAGAGGTCCTGGGTTCGAATCCCGGTCTGGCCACATACTTTCGTTTCTCCTTCCGCTGATTCAAGAAGGGCAGTTGTCAGTTACTGGCGAAAGTATGTGCACTTAGTACTGGTTAACCGCTTAGGAGGTCTAAGCCTGCCCAGGAATAGTGTGGTTAGGTTAACTGACCGTCCCGACATGACCTTAGTTGTTTACCGTGGACGTTAAGCATCAAATCAACCAACCAAATCACTAAGTGTTGGACGGGCCGGGGTAGGCAACTCTTTCGGGAAACTAGGTAGGTAAGTAAATTCATTCACTAAGTGTTGGACGGGCCGGGGTAGGCAACTCTTTTTTAGTAGGTTTAAATAAATGAGCCGCGACACGAGAAAACCAACAATGTGGTTGTGCGCCCAGCGAAGACTCAGATCAGCCTGGACATCCGCCAAGTCTCATCAGACTCTTCCCTAAGGGCTTAAAGGGTAGCTAAGGGTCACAGTCACCTTCATGCGGACAGTGAAGACTCTGATCAGACTGGGCGGATGCCCAGGCTGATCTGAATCTGCGCTGGGCGCACAACCACATTGTTGGTTTTGTCGTGTCGCGGCTCAAATGAGCAAATTATTCCTTTGGCTCCAATGCCTCATATATGAGAAGGATCAGATTTTTCCATAATACAGTAATCTCCCTTGGATAGTAATGCGTTCAGATATATATCTGAATATATAAATGTTTGCTTCAACAAGATATTTGGTCTGTCTTCGCCTTTGTCATTAATCTCGAGACGCCGACTTTTGTTCTTGTATGTGTTCTTCAATTCCAAAGGCAACCGTTATTATCATTTTTGCTACCTGCTTCTCTTTGTTGTGTCCCTTTAATTTGTAGTCTTCGACTTAGTGTCTATATTGAGCCACGACACGACAAAACCAACAATGTGGTTGTGCGCCCAGCGCAGACTCAAATCAGCCTGGGCATCCGCCCAGTCTGATCAGAGCCTTCGCTGTCCGCATGAGGTAGCTTAGTCCCTTAGGTACCCTTTGAGCATTTAACGAAGAGTTTGATCAAACTGGGCGGATGCCCTGGCTGATCTAAGTCTGCGCTTGGTCATAAGTGTATAATTGCCACCACATTGTTGGTGTTGTTGTGTCGCGGCTCATATAATGTCAGATTGAAAACACTTCTTCTGCAAGGCCTTTCAGAACCTGAATTTTATAGAGATTTGGTGTATAAATTAAGAGAAATAATCGAAAAAATGACTTTCCTTATCATTTTAAGAAGATAATATTTCGATTTAAAAAGATTGGTTATAATATGGATGTTTTGCGACAAACTGCATGCTTGGTGGTTAACCCAATTAAGGTTAACAACCTGCTTACTTCTTCGATTGCACGACGGTGGATCGGGCCTCAGACTTACCTAACTTAATAGTAAAACAGACGGCTGGTGCCTTACATTCGTTCCGGGACGTCTTGGGTCGGGCCTACCATGGATTAACTGGAAGGTTTCTTCTGCACCGGATTTTCAGTGTTGCTATTTCTGTTAGTCCTCATGTTAATTCTATCTAAATTTTAATTTCGATTTCTATGTTTCTACATAGATTTTACACTTATGAGTTAGAATTTTTTCACGCAAACCGAACAACTAAGTGTCTGATGAACCAAAGTAGGACCATGGGCTCGACCGCAGATTTGTTAAGCCCCCCCCCCCCCCTCTCCTCCACCCCCTCCAGTAATTTCATTGCTGGCCGTCCAAAGGCGGCACTTCTGTTTTGTTTCATCTTAGTTGTTTCATGTGTTGTTTGTTGCTTTGTTTGTTTTGATATATGGTTTGTTCTGTTAAGGCTATCCCTGACATAAAAAAAAAACGGGTAAAGAAAAGATGTTTAGTTTTCTTCGTATAATTTGTTCTTCTTGTCAGGGTTGGTGCTTTTCGTAAGTCTGTTGTGTGGGAGGTGAAGTTACAGAGCGGACACGATTACAACATTGACAATTACAAACGGACATAATTCCGTAAAAATGTAGGTGGAGTTACTGCTTTTATTTTCTGCATATTGTCACATGTTTTATATTTGTTCCAAGTTTCATGAAAATATCTTTAACGGTTTTAAAGAAACAGAGCGGACAAGGTTTCCATACTGAAAATTACAAAGGGGCATCATTCCGTATAAATTGTAACAAAAGTAATGGGTTTTGTTCTCTGGACATTTTCTGATAATTTGTATAAAGTTTCAGAGTTATGAAGCATTCACGATTTGTAACGGATAGTTTGACAGAACGACAAGTAAGACAACTATGGGAAAAACAAAATGTCTCTTCGGGGCGTGGTGGGACGGGGTAGGGTACATTAATATTAGGCAACGCAGCTTTAATTCTTACTATAATGCGGCAGGGAAAATGTATGGCTGTAGGAGAACTTGCTGCGATGACCGGCGAAAAAACTTTCCTGAAACTTGTAATTACTATTTGAGCCGCGACACGAGAAAACCAACAATGTGGTTGTGCGCCCAGTGAATACTCAAATCAGCTTGTGCACCCGCCCAGTCCGATCAGACTCTTCGTTAAGTGCTCAAAGGGTAGCTAAGGGTCTAAGCTACTTCTATCCGGACAGCGAAGACTCTGATCAGACTGGGCGGATGCCCAGGTTAATCTGAGTCTGCGCTGGGCACACAACCACATTGTTGGTTTTGTCGTGTCGCGGTTCATTTATGACCTTAATAACTGAAATAACTGAATCGGTCAATTAAGGTTCCAATAGCCTAATGGCCAAAGGTGCAGTGGGTTTAGAAGCCCTCCTGTGCAGCTTTATCCTTCGCTGAATATAAAAAGAATTTAACCATATACTGCTACGTTGACGAGGAGAGTTTTCCAGCCGGCAGCTGAAGGACGGAGATTCGAACCTGCGGCCTTCTACACTTAAGCCGAGCGTCTCCAAAAATGAAACAAGTTGACGGTTTGTTATCAAGAATGTGTCGCACTTACAGACATTTCGACACTAAATCCGACTGTTCGTTTCGGACCAAAGGCAGTCTGATCTAGTTTGGCTCTGATTGTAATTGTCCAGATATGTTTGTAAACTAGGTGGAAGATAAGAATTCATTTGGGTATTTTCACATCACATCCACCAATACTTATACAATACCGTAAAGTTCTCAGTATTGTGACAGATAGGTCAACGCAAATAGTATAGACCCAGATGAAACTGCACTGTAAAAAAACGTAGATTTTACGGTAGAATAACTGGAAACCAGCTGCCAGTCCATTCCCCGTAGTTTTTACGGGCATTTGCCTGTAGATCATTGTTGGAAATCACGATATGGCAGTGTTATATTAACTGACCGTACTCGAAAATACCTTCATAGTGTTGACTGTTATATGACCAAACTAACGCTTGTTGTATTCTATCCTAATCTGCTTGATGATTCCTGCAAGTTTTACGGGCGCCCCTACAAGGAGTTGGGGCATGAGATTTCAACCTGTCAAATGCAACATAATGCAAATTACAAGGAAACGGATCAAGAAGATCAATGCTTCCTACACCTTAGAGGGAACGGTCCTCAATAATGTAGAAACTATCAAGTATCTCGGCATAACCATTACCAATGATTTGAAATGGAACACTCATGTCAGCAATATTTGCACAAAGGCTAATAGGACCCTCGGCTTCCTCAGACGTAACTTGGCAGCATGTCCACAAGATGTTAAAGAGTCAGCATACAAGGGACTGGTGCGTCCAGTCCTGGAGTATGGCAGTTCAGTTTGGGACCCTCAGAGTATACTTCTCCAAGATGAACTTGAGAAGGTGCAGAAAAGGGCAGCTAGATTTGTAACGGGAAATTACACATATGAAACTGGGAGTATGACTGGCATTCTGGAGAAACTTAAGTGGGAATCCCTAAAAAAGAGAAGGAAAGATAGTAGACTCATAATGCTGTACAAAGGTCTGAGGGGTGCAGCCAGTATACCCATAAATGACCTTGTTCCCCCAAGTAGGCGTACCAGGAATCATCATTCCCTGGCATTTCAAACCCCATTGGCTGGGACTGACATTTACAAGTCCAGTTTCTTCCCCCAGACTATCAGAGATTGGAATTCCCTGGAAGATTCACTTATTTCTGCTGCTGAGGGTGCAGAGGATTCAGTTACTAAGTTTACTTCTCTTATAAGGGCTAGGGACTAGCTTCCCTGATAGACAGGTCCTGGTGAATGATTGTCCTTGGACGTATCACCAGTAAACAATTCTGATTCTGATTCTGATACAATTTACGGGAAATGGACTGGCAGCTGGTTGCCAGTTTTTCTACTGTAAAATCTACGGATTTTTTCACAGTGTGCTCCTTCAGGAGAGCAGAGTGATCAGGACCTACATTGTTTGCTATTCCAGCTGGATCGTTTAGACGTATTACTTCATTGTAAAACCAAAGTGTTCCATGTTAGGACAGTTACTTGTATTATTCCGGGTGTCGCATTTTTTCCCTTTTTTCACATTTACAATAAATGTTTGCTGGCGTGCAGACCCGGACTTTCTATTTCCTACGAGTGTTTGTGATGACCAAATCTATTCTGTGACGAGGAACTTGATAGACCTGGGAGACAGGCTGCTCCCGATCATCGCTAGTCACGCACACATAAATTCTTGTTTGCCCTACAAAGTCACCCGACAGGATCAATACATGACTATTTACCGTTATATATATTTAATACAAATTACAAACAGACCTCACAATACTCCGGTAAATCGGCAATTTCCCCATACAGCGGACACTAGTTTTACATATGTATTGAAAGAGTTAAGTATTTGATAATTCTTGTGTTACAGTAGAATGCTCGGGAACAAACAAGCGAGCTAACATCTACCGATCAATTCATGTCATGCAGTCTCTTGTTTAAGCCGATAAAATATTAATCAGTTAATTCCACTGGCGCTTAAAAAGCTAACGTAAGACTTGAACTCAAATAAATTTGTCCTTCGATGAGGTGAAAAGTGACTTTGAAAGGATTTTTATGTCGCGCTTAAAAATGTAAACAAATGCAGGGAGAGATATTTTAGTTTGTGTTTTATGAGATTAATGTGTATTTAAAGTATCGATCAGTTGACAAGTTTTCTGCTGGCTGACTCCACTGATAGTTGACATTGGGATTAACGTGCTATGACAGACTGTAACAGAACAACAACACCAAGATAAGCATCTTTTAACTATGGAATAATACAACCCTGGCTGAGGCGGCTCTACTAGTGACAAGGTACTGTAGGTTGATTACTAACAATCATATATACTATGGTATGTCCGCCTGTACCAAAAGATAATCCCAAACTGTAGCCAGGGGATTATCTCTTGCACAGACAGATATCTTATGTTATATCACCTTCAACAGTGTAGACCTTGCACATGGCAAAATATTTTCTACTAAAGTTAGCGTTTGCTGACAAGAGTGGTAGAATGTTCTGATATATTATGTATTGTATTAGACAGGCTTCATGGCCACATCGTGAGCGCGTCCGATGCTGAAGGTTGTGGGTTCGAATCTTGCTGAGAACAATGACTGAAAATCTCTGTATTCCAACCCTTCTTGAGTAATAAATGGTTTAAAGGCAACAAGACTAGAGGAATGTCCTTATCTTTTCTCAGGGTGTGCCCATGATGTCGTGGGCCTGAAACCCTACGACTACCTATAGAGGGTCTGCTAGGTAGGCGAAGATGCCGTTACTGTTTCTGTATCGACCCGTACTACTGATTTCGACTAAGGTCAGGTCACTGGTATGACATAGACTTTTTGAAGTGTGTCCGCTCGGCTGTCTGGTCCGCTTTCTCCCCCTCTCTTTGGATAGAAGTGTTTCTAGTATCTATAGCTTTTCCGACTGAGTTACTGAATGAAGCAAACGTAAATTGATGTATAGCTTAATGTCTGGAACATAACATAACATAACATAACTTTATTTTTCTCAGGTTGCAATACACAACATATGAGGTGATCAATACTAATCTAACAAGAATGAGATACGCACGTTACTTAACAGGGACTAAAACTTACTTAGCACTTCAGAAACAAACCTACTAAGCCGCTTCAACAATTTTATATTAGTTGTGGATAGGAGTTTTCGAAATTTAACTGTATTGACATATCTCAAAAAATAATTTGGTATATACTTTTTCTTTGAAAAACTCAAATTGGAAGTAGAATTCATCTCCAAGAACATTATACTTACACAGTGTACAAAATCTTTGAGATCTTACAATACTCTAAAGAAGACAAGCTTCAAGAAGATAATCATTTACTATGCCACCACGTTAGACTATTGTCAATATACTGAAATATAGAATGAAACAATATGAAACAATATCAGTATGATCGCTATGCACCAGTTAATCGTCAAAACTTTGCTTTGCTCATCATTTAGAGTCTTGACGGTGGCACGATGAGCCGTATGCGCCTCGTGAAATAGTGTGATCTCTCTCTCTCTCTCTTGTCTTATTTTGACAGTTTGCTGTTTGCATCCGTGCAGCATGATTTTGTAAAGCTATCTGTCCCTCTAAAATTTTAGATGTTTGCCTCAATTTTTAGGATTCCATACATCGAAAGAGCACATCATAAGCACTTTTTGCTCAGGTGAGCAACTAATAACAATAAATACGGTCAACTCCCAATATCTCAAAGTCGAGCTTTATCTGTAACTACTGATGTCTCAAAGTAAATTGTCTGCTCCCATAAAATTTACTTTGAGATACCAGTAGTTTGAGTTAAGTGGCATGTGAAAAAAATAGGCAATGTGTCAAACCTATACTCTTTGATATGAGAGGGTATTTCGAGATATCATTGTTTGATATAACGAGACTCAACTGTATACTGACTTGACCTAAACTCTGTTGAATCAGCCACAGCAGCCTTTATTTCTCTCAGACAGAGGATGCTTCAGTTTAATTTGTCCTCTTGATGACTTCAGTTTTTTACAGACAGTTTGTAGCAATTATCTTTCTGCTGCTCTTATAACGCTGTATTATTAAATCAGACTGACCTCGTCTGAGGGACATTATTGTTGCTTAGTGCTTCGTGTCGGAGAAATGACTACACGAATTAACAATGTTTCACATACAGGCCGGGACTTAAGAAACTGTCTTCTAAAGTATGTAAAATCTTGGGGCCCAGATAACTGTCTTTGTCTTGGCAACTGATCAGTCTTCATTCTGCCATTCGGAATTCTAAAACTTCAAAGATTGCTAGGGGACAGTCGGGTAACTTCGGACAGCGTGTAAATTCGGACACTGACATTGTTTCATTTATATGTCAGTTGTTTGGAACTTAAACAAAAATTAACTGGCCATACAGAGAAAATCCTGATGATATGGCTCATTATGAGCCTTCTCATCTGGATTTTCACTGTTTGCAATTGTATGTCCGAATTTACCTGTCTGTCCGAAGTTACCCAACTCTCCCCTAGAGCGGTCAGGGAAGAGCTGGATCAGACAAGTACAACATGACAGGTGGCACAGATTTTAATCTAGATGAATGAACGTCTTGCAATTTTACGTTCTTTTTAACACTAATTAAGTCCTATCATGACGATGGGAGGATGACAATGAACGGCCGTGGGTTGTGGACCCCGTTAACTGTTGGAATGATTTCCGACTCAAGCGGGTCTCGAACCGAGGCCGCAGGTCAGCCCTTAACCTATTGAGCTTCTGGTGCTCCGTTTTAGTCATGACTCCTCTCCTGTATGCATATACAGTGAAAGCACGTGTACACTTGTTTTAAGACCATACATTGATCTGTCCTGGATTTTTCCCTTATCTCCATTGAGTCTGCTGTTTTCATGTAAAGCTAGATGTAATCATGATGACGGGTATACCAGTCGCTTTTAGCGTCGGTATTGCCTATTAGACTGTTCATTTTTCATAATCTGCTCACCTATTTGAGATGGATGGATGGATTTGCTTTTTTATTGTTTTTCTTTCCCATATGGCGTTAGGGACAGCCTGCCTGGCGTGTGGAACGCGATTGTATACTTATATTTGCGTCGTTCTCAACAGTAGTATAGTCGTAATATCAGGATGATGGGTGGGTAGTTATGAAGGACTCTGAATGATACGAAATCCGACCCCCCAATTTTCAAGTCGTTCAACAATATTTCCCTAACCTCATTGCACAGAGCCCTTATTAACTAATTCGGTTTGTTTTCTTTTGCTTGTTGTCATATCTTGGTTAAGGTATGTGTCTGGGATTACTACTGGGTATAATACCGTATACAAGGTAATTTTTGCGGTGTTCCATTTTTCGTGGTATTTCGAGGTCACTTAGAAACCGCGAATATTAAAATCGCGGATAATTCCCTGTTTCTTACAAAGTGTCTTCTGTAGATACAATGTTCATATATTTTGTTTCTGTTAGCTTCGGTAGTTGCTGGTACTTTTCACTTACTCTTTCACTCTTTCACCAACCTGCGGCGTCCTTGCGGCAGGTTAATGAACGAACTTACTCAAGTGAAAAAGAAACAGTTTTGCTTTTCGCGCATGTTGCTAACCGCGAAAATTAAAAATCGCGAAAATTAATGTTTATGTTTTCGATCCTTAACCGCGAAAATTTGAACCCGCGAAAATTACCGCGAATATGGTATTGATTGTCTGCCAGTCAGTTTCTTAACATTTACATTAATGTTTTACGTAAAGTTTGTTTGTTGTATGTAGTTGCGCTGGCCGGGGTATATGTGAGCCTCTGCTCACTTGCTCTAGTTAAATAGCATCAAGAGCTCAAGGGGTATGGGCACGATTCACAATTTGACCACGCACAAACAGACGGACTGGGTTATAATGATTCAAATATCGAAGTACATCATCACTTTTCTGTCGACTGACTTCGACAGGTCGTGCACTATATGAAGGTTGCTCTTAAAAGTAATATATAATTGAGCCGCAACACGAGAAAACCAACAATGTGGTTCTGCGCCCAGCGCAAACACATATCAGTCTGGGCATCCGCCCAGTCTGATCAGACTCTTCGCTAAGCGCTTGAAGGGTAGCTAAGGATCTAAGCTATCTCCACGTGGACAGCGTAGACTCTGATCAGACTGGGCGGATGCCCAGGCTGATCTGAGTCTGCACTGGACGCACAACCACTATGTTTGTTTTCTCGCGTTGCGGCTCATATAAGAACGAAAGCTGAAGTCTTAGTGTCACTGAGATCCCTCGTACAAGAACAGCTTGGTTTCAGGATGAATATAGGGACCAGTTAAAGTCCGCCACAAATATAACCGCAAAGTATTTGTTGATAAGCAATATAAAGCTGCTTCATTGCCCACAGAGAAAATCTACATCTTATTGCTAGGGGTCCTTCTCTCAGTATCGACAATATTCAGGTTTTCTGCATTACTGATATGAGAACAAAGCCCTGTTTATCGTAGTAATACGGATAGTTATGCAGTACATATATTTTTCTACTAACAGAGATCGTTGTGTAATAATTTGCAGGAGTTTTAATATTTTTTTCCAAACGGTGGCCTCTCATTTGTGTGTTGGTGAATATATAGAGGTTTTTATTGGATAGCAAAGGTGTCACCTGCATTCTCAGGAGGTTGTTAAAAGTCCGTCTTGACAAAAACTGTTTTCCCCAATAGCCGGAGGTCAGACATATATCACTGTAGAGTAAAAATAAACTCTGTCAGGTGTCTTAACTAGAGAAGCCATGATACTGTTTGAGATGACAGCGAGACACTTGGTTAGGAGGGTCGGCCAGTACAAACAGTCGAGGCACATATCACATATTAGCATCTTCTTCCACACGACCAGCACAGAACCTTTGCTTTTAGCTCTGTATAAGTATAGTTTACTAGAACAAGGGAAACACTGCTCAGACTGCGAGGCAGTCAAAACAAAATAGAAAGTTAACGTTTTATTCCTTCCAGGAACAATCTTTTGACATGTCGACTAGAAACTATAGTATATATACAAAACACTGGTCGCACAAAATTTGGTAAAGGTATAGATATTTGTATTAAGCTCTTCCGATCTTTTCCGTCTCTTGCTCATCTTGCGAACAAGATTTGTGGAAATAAGACGCCTATCAGCCCTACTGTCTCTAACATATCTTTTTGGGAACAAGACACCTGTCAGCACTACTGTCTCTAGCATATCTTTTTGGGAACAAGACATCTATCAGCACTACTGTCTCTAACATATCTTTTTGGGAACAAGACACCTATCAGCCCTACTGTCTCTAACATATCTTTTTGGGAACAAGACATCTATCAGCACTACTGTCTCTAGCATATCTTCCTGGGAATAAGACACTTATCAGCACTACTGTCTCTAGCATATCTTCTTGGGAACAAGACACCTATCAGCACGCACTACTGCCTCTAGCATATCTTCTTGAGAACAAGACACTTATCAGCGCTTCTGTCTCTAGCACATCTTCTAAAGAACAAGAAATCTATCAGCACTACTGTCTTTAGCATATCTTCTTGAGAATAAGATGCCTATCAGCACTACTGTCTCTAGCATATCTTCTTGAGAACAAGACATCTATCAGCACTACTGTCTCCAGCATATATTTTTGGGAACAAGACACCTATCAGCACTACTGTCTCTAGCATGTCTTCATGAGAACAAGACAATATCAGCACTACTGTCTCCAGCATATCTTCCTGGGAACAAGACACTTATCAGCACTACCGTCTCTAACGTATCTACTTGGGAGCAAGACACCTATCAGCACTACTGTCTCTAGCATATATTCGTGGAAGCAAGACACCTATCAGAGCTACTGTCTTGGGAACAAGACGCCTGTCAGCACTACTGTCTCAAGAATATATTCTTGGTAACAAGACACATCTCAGCACACATGTCTCCGGCATATATTCTTAGAAACAAGACACCTATCAGCACTACTGTCTCCAACATATCTTCTTGGGACCAAGATACCTTCCAGCGCTACTGTCTCTAGCATATATTCTTGGGAACAAGGAACCTATCAGCACTACTGTCTCTAGTACATAATCTTGGAAACAAGACACCTATCTGCACTACTGTCTCTTGCAAATATTCTTACGAACAAGACACATATCAGCACTACTGTCTCTAGCATATAATCTTTGGAACAACAAACCTATCAGAACTGCAGTCTCTAGCATATATTTTTGGGAACAAAACACCTGTCAGCACTACTGTCTCTGGAATATATTCTTGGGAACAAGACACTTCTCAGCACTACTGTCTCTAGCATATATTCGTGGGAACAAGACACCTATCAGCACTACTGGCTCTAGCATATATTCGTGGGAACAAGACACCTATCAGCACTACTGGCTCTAGCATATATTCTTGGGAACAAGGCACCTATCAGCACCACTGTCTCTAGCATATGTTCTAGGGAACAAAGCACCTATCAGCACTACTGTCTCTAGCATTTCTTTTTGGGAACAAGGTACCTGTCAGCGCTACTGTCTCTGGCATATCTTATGAAACAGACACCTATCAGCAATACGGTTTCTGACATATACTCTTGGGAACAAGAAATGCAAAAGCACTATCGTCTCTATCTAGTTTGCCGTGCGAATAAGAAACGTCTTTAATATAGCAACTTAAAAGCTCTTGATCTATTTATAATGTATCTATTATATCTGAAAAAAGAAGCACAAGCACTAGCGTCTTTAACTTGTCATCTCTACAAAAACAGTACAAATCACAGTCTCTAACTTGTCCTGCGAACAAGATACGCACAAGCACTGTAGCGTGTTAGGGCGCGTTTACACGAGCAAAGTTTCTATGTCACAGAAACTTTAACAAAGAAAGTATGACAAACATTTTGCGTTTACACGGAGCAAAGTATTTGTTAAAGAAAATGTGCCATAGAATCTTTATCACATAAACTTTGGCAATGAAATATTTGCTGCAGTGTTCACACGACCAAATATTATTCGTCAAAGTTACCTGCAGCGATGAAACAAAATCTTCGCCACATTTTCCACGCTTGTAGCAATGTTCTTTGTTACATAATCTTTAGCAAAGTTCTCCGTTTACACGGACAAATTTAATCTATCGAAGTAACTTTACCATATATATTTGTCAAAGAAACATTGTCATAGTTTGGCATTTACACGAGCAAATTTTTCTGTGACAAACCTACTTTGTCATAGAAACTTTGGTCGTGTAAACGCGCCCTTAGTTTGATTGCAAACAATAAACACCTATGCATTACTATCTCCACCTTGTGTCCTTCGAATATGAAACACGTCAAAACATTTCAAATGTTTCTAACTTTTCTTGCAAACAGACATCACGTAAACAGTGCCTTCACTGTCTTGCTACATCTGCTCATTGTCAGGTCGACAAGAAATAGTCTGCTAGTGTTTACCTGAACTAGTTTTTGGAACTATAAAGTTATAATAGTCACCCTTTGTCGAAAAAAAACTGAGAACTCATGACTATCAACGGTATTAAAGCAACTCAAGTCTGATCTGTTAGAAACACAGCCCATATATTTACTCACTGTTTCGTTTACTAGCAAGAGGCAGAGCTGTGGGCGTTATTTGTCAGTGACAGGCTAAATTATAGCTTTGAACACGAAACATGGTGAATGCATTTAAGGATTCACGTCTTTGCAGTTCTCATTTGTTAGAGTTTTTTTTCTTTATTTGCTTGTACTCCGACCGTAATTATTTTAGACAACTTAGCAGAAATATGAATAATTACTTAAGGTGACTTCTACAATGGTGGTTGTAGTAAGTCAGCCGAACTAAAACACGAATAATACCTCAACACCGGTAAGACGGTCAAATTTAAGGTGGATGAATATTATTTCAGGAGAAGTAACTCTAACATCTTCATCAAAGTCTTCCTTCTCACTCATAAAACAGATAGATTACTCTCAGGGGAGAAAATTCTTTCTTTCAAGAGTTAACCACATTTTGGAAGGGTTTTGATGTCCAGGAAAGCAACGAGGAAGTCACAAAGGTTGTTCTCGTCTATTGAAATGGCGGGAAAAATAACAACATAGTGTATAAGTGTCACCTTAATACTGTGCCCCGAGCATCAAAACAAAAATATAACAAAATATTGAATTTATTGTTTTGTAAACGTCTGCCTGGACTGACTTGATAAAAAAGTTTGGAAAACGAAGCATTAAAAAATCAAACTTGCTACACAGTTGAAGACGACTTTGAATTAACTTGGCTACTCCAAGTTTGGTGGGCACAAGGTGGTGTGGCAGCACACATATAGCTTTGAGATCGTCTAATAAAACATGAACGCATAAATTCACGTTGAGAAAATAATTCATAATTAACCAAGTTGAGAGTTGTTAACAAAATAAAAAAAAGAAAAGCAAGAGCAATGGGATGTTACTTGTTAACTTGTTACGAGAGCGGAAGATTACCTAAGTCAAGAACACATATGTTCTTTCTCCATCAGAATAATAATAATGGACCACAATAAGTTCAAACAGAAAAGTGTCATGTACCCTTTCACGTAAAAGTATTGTGCATGATTATACTTTAAGGTTACAACATCGTGGTAGACAGCACATGACCATTTTTAGAACCATATGACAGGGAGGTAACTTGGGTGATCCTCTGCCTTCCATGGTTCTTTGTGGCATATAACTTTAAAGCAAAAACAGGGTTTCAGTATGAGCCTTAAATTTCATCTTTTATAGTCTTCTCGAAAACTGCTGGTCCGATTTTAAAATAATTTGACTGGATTGATCCATGCGTGAGTGAAATTCACCATGATTGTTCAAGTTTTTGGCTGTATGACTGTGTGTAGTTGGTTATTATCAATATTTTATAATATATCTGGAACGTTCTGAATATACCATAGCCGGGATAGTTCAGAGCAAGATAGGTCAAAACCAAAAACATGCCTATTTTAGTTAGCTCAATGCTCTCTAGTTGTATATGGCTATAGACCATGAAGAAATCTCATAAACATAGACGATGAAGACATCTCATAAACATGGACGATGCGATGAAGACATCTCATAAACATAGACCATGAAGACATCTCATAAACATAGACCATGAATACATCTCATAAAGATAGACCATGAAGACATCTTATAAACATAGACGATGAAGACATCTCATAAACATAGACGATGAAGACATCTCATAAACATAGACCATGAAGACATCTCATAAACATAGACGATGAAGACATCTCATAAACATAGACGATGAAGACATCTCATAAACATAGACGATGAAGACATCTCATAGACATAGACGTTGAAGACATCTCATAAACATAGACGATGAAGACATCTCATAAACATAGACGATGAAGACATCTCATAAACATAGACGATGAAGACATCTCATAAACATAGACGACGAAGACATCTCATAAACATAGACGATGAAGACATCTCATAAACATAGACGATGAAGACATCTCATAAACATAGACGATGAAGACATCTCATAGACATAGACGATGAAGACATCTCATAAACATAGACGATGAAGACATCTCATAAACATAGACGATGAAGACATCTCATAAACATAGACGATGAAGACATCTCATAAACATAGACGATGAAGACATCTCATAAACATAGACGATTGAAGACATCTCATAAACATAGACGATGAAGACATCTCATAAACATAGACGATGGAGACATCTCATAAACATTGACGTTGAAGACATCTCATAAACATAGACGATGAAGACATCTCATAAACATAGACGATGAAGACATCTCATAGACATAGACGATGAAGACATCTCATAAACATAGACGATGAAGACATCTCATAAACATAGACGATGAAGACATCTCATAAACATAGACGATGAAGACATCTCATAAACATAGACGATGAAGACATCTCATAAACATAGACGATGAAGACATCTCATAAACATAGACGATGAAGACATCTCATAAACATAGACGATGAAGACATCTCATAAACATAGACGATGAAGACATCTCATAAACATAGACGATGGAGACATCTCATAAACATTGACGATGAAGACATCTCATAAACATAGACCATGAAGACATCTCATAAACATAGACGATGAAGACATCTCATAAACATAGACGATGAAGACATCTCATAAACATAGACGATGAAGACATCTCATAAACATAGACCATGAAGTCATCTCATAAACATAGACCATGAAGACATCTCATTAACATAGACCATGAAGACATCTCATAAACATTTTGGTTTACACAATATTTTTCCTACAAGATTCACTATACATGGAATATTTAGGTAACGATCTGAACTAAGGCATATTGCATAAAGTGTTCATTTCCCCTTGAGGATAACTTACACCATACGTTTAGTTAACCAATATATTATTAAAACGTTATTGCTCCTTTTCTTACCGAGGAAAAAACATAACAAGCAAAATATCTCTGGATACTGAAGCAGTATTGTAAGGTAAATGAATATACTTGAGCCGCGACACGAGAAAACCAACAATGTGGTTGTGCGCCCAGCGCAGACTCAGGTCAGCCTGGGCATCTGCCCAGTCTGATCAGAGTCTTCGCTGTCCGCATGGAGGTAGTTTAGACCCTTAGCTACCCTGTCAGCGCTTAGTAAAGACTCTAACAGACTAAGCGGATGCTTGGGCTGATCTGAGTCTGTGCTGGGTGCACAACCACATTTTTGGTTTTCTCGTGTCGCGGCTCAAATTATATTCAGTTAGGTATCCGATGACAAAGCGCACATATTAGCTCACTATGTTGATAAGATGAAAAAGTTTAAGAAGAGAGAGCGCAAAACTGTGATAAGTTTGTTGTTTGGCAGCTTTCATGCTTGTACTTAGCCCTACAGGTAAACTAGACAATAGTATTGTCCAACAGCTATCGCATTTTGACGTGTCTTCAGTCTGTGACTCCTAACTTTTTCCAACGGGAACCCTAAAAGGCGGACTGCAGAATATCTGCCTACGACAGTGAAGCCGCGTTGAGACAACACTAACGTCTGCCAAACATCTCAAGGGTCAGTATCGGTAATTCACGGCAAAGAGTTACTCTCTCGACTCTAACAGTGCACAAGATTGCAAAACATCAATGACAAATATTCCCTCAGCTGCTTAGCACAGTGCGACTATGCCAGTCTTGACCATGCATTTAATTGTTAGCTGTAGATGCAGATAGAGACTCGGGTAAATGATTCAAAGAGGCAAAACGTTACGTGGAAGCTAATCATATAGCATATACATTCAGCGGGTTAAAATATAGTCATCTTTTTTAAGCACTGGTCCGCGAAATATTGAAATCATGTTCTAAACGTACTGAAAGGTACTAAAGTTAAAAAGGAATCACAACTTTGGTCCATGTAATTGATCGACAAGACAATATCTGTTATTTTGATTCAGATAGAATTCCCTTCCAAACCTTTGGCACAATATTCATCATTTAAACGCATGTTATGTGGACTGGTTGACAAATATCTAATTTCATGCGAATCTAATATTAATGAAACCAATAACAATTCCACGTTTGTTCTTTGGTTCCTATGGAGTTTGGCGAGTATGTGTTCAAATATTTATAAGCTTGAACTGTTTAAATGTCATATTACAAAATCAATTCTAATACTGTTTCTAAATGAGGAAATTTCAATAAATATGTTGTGGAAATTGAGGCAAGTAAGAGACCTGATAGTCTCGCCAGGGTTGTTACTAACTGGGCTGTTGTTTGTTAAGAGTTGCCTTGTCAATACCCGCTATTGTTTCTGTACTCCAAGATTACTCCATTACCGCAGTTGTGTCAAATTTTGTCACCCACCTCTTCGGCTGCTTTAGTAGACATGGCTGCGTCCTTACCTGGACCATAAGATTGTCATAAATTACATTTAACGGCCCATACATAACTAAAGGCCCAGTCTCACTGTCACGTTTTGAGGGCTAGGTTGTAATAAGTTCCTCGCCCTACGTTTGGCACAACATGTACCCCCGTTTTGTAGGTATTTAGGTGTTACTACGCTACTAGTACGTTTCCAAAACGTTTAACTACGATTTACTTCGTATAACCCGGTTATAAAACGGCTTTGTGCCACGCTTTCAGAAGGGATGAGAACAGTTTGTCACCTACTACGATTCCGTACGTTTTACTAGCGACTACTAGATAGTGTCCGGGATAACAACCCAGCGAACGTGACATTTGAGTAGCTATCGCAAAACATACCAAATCGTAATAAAACTCACAACAAAACGTCACAGAACGTACTAAGACGTGGGAAAGCGTATATAATGCGTAGAAGTACGTAGAGGACCTTCACGTATGGCTACGTATTTAAAACGCTTCATCTACGTTCTAGTACGTTTAGACTACGCTTCAGTATGTTTTTACTACGCATAAAGTAAGGTAAAAGGACAGAAGCTGGGTACCGTAACAAGCTTCGAATACCTTGGAGCAGTTGTCTCAGATGATGGCTCAAAACAGGAGGTTCTCTCAAGGATTGCACAAGCCACTGCAGTTCTTACCAAGTTGAAACCAATTTGGAGAGATAACAATATATCTCTTGGATCAAAGGTGAAACTTATGCGCTCCCTTGTCGTTTCCATATTTCTGTATGCCTGTGAATCGTGGACCTTGACAGCAGAGTTAGAGAAAAGAACGCAGGCCTTTGAGATGAGATGCTACCGAAGGTTACTTAACATTTCATACAAGGACCATATAACCATTGAGGAGGTTCTCAGGAAAATCCAAGCAGCCATTGGAGAATATGATGAACTCCTGATGCTGGTCAAGAAACGGAAACTAAGGTGGTTAGGCCACGTCACAAGGTCTTCTGGTTTAGCAAAGACGATTCTACAGGGCACAGTGAAAGGAAAAAGACGAAGAGGCAGACAGAAGAAGAAGTGGGAAGACAATATTAAAGAGTGGACAGGGATGGATTTTGCCAGCTCAACTAGGGCAACTGAAGACAGGGCAAGGTGGAAAGGGATTGTTTCGAAGTCATCTGTGGTGCCACAACGACCTAGTTAGGTTATGGGTTAGAATAGAATAGAATAGAATAAAGTAAGTATTTCGAAATGCTACGTTTAATTTGAATTTTCAATTCAATCGTAACTAGGCCATCAGTTCACAGCGTCGCGTGTTTTTCATGTTCAGTTCAATAAAGCGCAACATAAAGTCATTATGCACTCTAAATAAACAATAGTTTATAATTTTCTAATTGTTTATCATATCGAAGTAAAGAATCAAGTTTACCCTACAGTCTGACATACAGTTTGTATTTCAGCAAAGCACAATTGTGTATTGTTTATTAACATGACTCCAGAGAATGGCGGCATTGCATGAGAATTCTGACTAAAACAACAACAACAACATTTGTCTCCATTAAAATATAGGTTTTGACTCCTCGTTAAAATCTTCCAAACTGGTCTAGTGACGGCTTGTCTCGTGTGCTTCTTGTTGGAGCGTTAACGGAATAAAGTGGTCGACTATATTTCTTAACTGAAATGCATTCACATGCTGATTAGTATTGTTCACCAGGGATGAGTAATCTGAAGCTTTGAATTTTTCATGTAAGTAAATCTATTCTGGAACAATGTTGGATACATATACAGCATTTCTTCTTTTGCAAGAATTTGGTAGTTATACATTTATCCTCGCCTGTTGATTGAACAAATGTCGTAATAAGTCGTTTTCCAGTTCCTTTCCGAGCAGTAACCTATAACTGCACTAGACAACATTTTATAGGCAGCTACCATTTACAAATGTATATAAAAACGAGGTCTGAAATTCTACCATATCTTCACCATATTAGCGTTAGTCGGTGAAAATGACAACATCTTGCTCGTGTCCTTCACATTGGATTGTCAACACTAATATTAATATCATCTGAATCTATTCTCTTGGGTTGATACACATATTTCTGCAAAACTTAGATACTGTTGAAGCCATCAGAAAAGGAGGGGAAAAAACACGATTTAAATTTGTTAAGCGTCAAACAGATATTTTTTCCGGAAACTACGAAGTATTCAAAATTGGGCCTTATTACTTCCCACTTTAGAACCAAACACATCCCAGTTTAATAGTGTAATAATAATTTTTCAGATACTCCTGCAAACTGTAGTGTAATCCTGCAAGGATAATTCGTTTTGCACACTCTGACTGTAATAAGACTACATGAGAATCACGAGGGTCTGGATGGGTAGTGCCAAATATCGATAATCATTTCAGTTCTAGCCCTATAATTTGCAATTTTCGCAAAAAGTAGTTTATTTCGGAATGTATTTGCTAAATCGTTAAGTCTAAAAATCACTTACCACTAAAAGTAAGGCCTTCAACCGCTAATCACTAAGAAATACATTCATTAATTGCTAACATTTAGCTCCATCCAGACCTTCCCACTTACTGTCGAAATGAAAGTCTCGTTTTCAGAGTCTGGAAAAAAAATGAACGAAAAATATCTACTTAAAGGCCCCATTGCTCTATCGACATACAATATTTTATCATGAGGTATCGCTGCAAGCTTCTCACTATAGTTTCGTAATTGTAAATGACCGTGATTAGCAAGCTTTAAATCAATAAAATATCCTTGAGTTTCACATAAACCAAGTTTGAAAATTTATTTGGGTCATTTTAGTTGGCAACTAAAGTGACCTACTTTCGATTTCATAAAATGGTAAAAAAAACAATGTACAGATCAATATCCCGCCTATGTTTAGATAGCATTGCTAGACTGGATTTCATAACTAATGATTGGTTTGTTGGTTGGTTGATTTGATGCTTAACGTCCACGGTAAACAACTAAGGTCATGTCGGGACGGTCAGTTAACCTAACCACACTATTCCTGGGCAGGCTTAGACCTCCTAAGCGGTTAACCAGTACTAAGTGCACATACTTTCGCCAGTAACTGACAACTGCCCTTCTTGAATCAGCGGAAGGAGAAACGAAAGTATGTGGCCAGACCGGGATTCGAACCCAGGACCTCTGACTTACGAGTCAGGTGCCCTACCGATTGCGCTACCCGGCCCGGCTTTAACTAATGAAATCCACAATGGATTTCATTAGTTATGGTTTAGAAACTGGACCGAGAGCATAGATGTGGAATTGAAACACCAGATTAGAAATAAGACCAGTTTGGTTTAAACATATTTATTTCAAACTTTTTCAATACATATAAACATTGATACAATACAAATAATGGGATTGGAACGAAAGCACAAGTACATATAAAGTTACTCTCCCTAAACATTTCTTACATGTATACATCGTGGCGACAGTTTGTCAAATACAATAAACCAAATTATCAAGTAAATACATGACTGATATCATATTTCAAAAACAGATGGGAAGATGGTGAAAATAAATAACAGAGAAAGGTTTCCGAACATGAAACAGTAAAGAAAGAAAATGGAGAAAGAGAGCTGTGAGAGCGGACAGACAGAGAGAAAAATCAAAGAAAAAAAATACAGATTTACAGACTACGCAGCTGAGGATAAGAGAGGGAGCGCGGATTCGCAGCGACAGTCGCATCAAACACAAAGATTTCCGTTACTGACAAGAACAAAACCAACCGCTTGCTATTTGATAAGATGATATGCTCAAAAACGTTTAGAATCCAAAAAACATTTATGCGCCATTTCGAATATAGCCGTATTTGTACCAGCTGAAAGAGAATCATTGCCATATAAAAGGAGAGACAGCGAAGGGGTCTGATATTGTGACACTGTATTTAAGAGTTCAGTTCGTTGGACCTGATAGTACATGCAGTGGAAAAAATAATGCTGAGCATTTTCTATGCTGCCACACTGACATAAAGGGGAATCGGAAATGTTTCTCAAGAAAAGATCTAAGTTGAGCGAGCTGCAATTGGTCCGTAATCTGGTGTGTAATACCTGAGCTTTCCTGCTGCCCACGTAGAAATGTTTTGGAATGCGTTTTTTGTCTTTGTTTAGAAAGCATTTAAAAGTGTTTACTGAGTCAGATTGTTTTGCCTCGTCGTGTACGTTATTCCAGGCTCTAACAGTTGACGGCAGGAAAGAATTATAGTAAAGACCAGTTTGGCAGATGACGCGTTTGATGGGTCTAGTGCTCGGTTGGCAGAGTGTTTGTTAGGACTTAGAAAGTGGACGGATAGAGCGTTTGTTAGGTTTATTCGGTCGATGGGTAGAGCGTTTGCTAGTTTAACAACTGGACGGATTTGCTGATTTGATTTGAGTTATGCGTAGAAATTGAACATGTTTTAGACAGTTTGATAGGTTTAACAAACTGACGACTAAAAAAGGTAAAAGTTTCCCATAGCCTAATAGCCGTAGGGGCAGTGGGGGTTAGAGTCTCACTGTATCTTGGGCACTGCTGATGAAAGGCGGAGCCCATCTCTCTCCTTTCGCTGCCTTAGCCTTCCCTAATTCGAAAAACTTTTACTGCTGGGTTGACAGAGAGCGTTTTCCAGTCATCGGATGGCGACGGTGAGCCGCGAACTCAAGACCTTCCGGTGACTTTCTGCACAATAACCGAGCCACTCTAACCACTCGACTACGGCGCCTCTCTGACGACTAGAGTTTGTTTAAACAAGAAACTACCCAGATAATTGGTTTTGGGTCGAGAAATCTGAAGGTGCAGTCGTTACATCTAGAAACAGGACAGGCAGAACGGCTTTTAAGGCTAAGAAACTAGGTAAGGGGGTGGGTGGGGTGAGTGTGTGGAGTGGGAGTGTAAATACGGATTTTGGGTTTAGCAATGAGACAGACTGAGAAGTTTAGTTTAGAAGTTGGAAGAGTACAGCGGATTTTAGATTAAAACACTGAACGGATAGAGCGTTGGTAAAATTTTGTTCTCTTGTTGAACTTCACATCTATTTCCTTATTTCTCATTTTAGCATCAAGCGGTATTAGATAGTTCTCTTGTTGACGTTAATCGTGTTTTATGACGTGTTAGATTTGTCTCTCGCTGCTTCTCTACTAGAGTTAATAACACCGAGGTGTCACAAACACATGTGCCAGGTTCTACTTCACACTAGAACTTGTCACTTTCAGGCAATTCGCATTTATTGCTCTCCAGTAATGAATTTTATGATACAGTGTATCAATTGTGTCATAAATTATTCTCTGTCTCCGATGGCAAGAAATGTTCAGATTGTTCATAGGTGAATAAACCATTCTGTTTACCGTATTGCCTGCTGTCTTGTAGATAGGTTCGATTTTCAACTTGTACCAACAACAACTTGGCATACTGGGGTTATGAATCCTCCACCTAGAATATAACAGCACCTTCCGGTGATCTTCATACATGCGATACCTTAGAATGCCACAGCATGTTACTTAAAACCCATTTTTTACGATAGTTACTTTATTCTTGTAAACTGGTGTATTCTACAATTAATTCAACAACTCGGCTTGTCATACGTACAATTGTCATGTAGCTCATTGTAGCATTATAACTTAATTCAAACCAGTCTAGCATTACCTATCCCTTAAATTACAAGGTTGTTGGGGCACCACGATCAGTCATAACCACTGTCTCTTCCCGTGAGGGGGTTGATCACACGACCTTACGACCATAGCTGGGCACCTCTTTTGACCATGACTCCTCTCTTATTACTTTGTGTGTATGTGTGTCTGTTTTGTTTCATCCACCTACCATAACGATGTTGGTCAGGAGACTCAAAGAAAGGAACCCATAACATATAACTTCTGGCACCGAGTTCAATTTGAAGAGGTCGAGGGCTGTCTTCTGGGACAATCTCTGTATACACGCTTTTCAAACTCAGTGTGGCAGCGATCTGTAAGCAGTGCACGGTAGACAGTTAACGATAGTATGTGCGCATGAGCTTAAACGCCTTCGCATAGTCATTGTCATTGTAAGGATTCTGCAGCATATAATCAGAATATGGACATGCTTTTGCGTATGTGCTGTCAGTGTCTCTTATTAGGCAGCTGTATTAGTTGTCACAGTAAACACGAGTTAGTTACAAAAGTCAGTGTGTGCAGATGTTCGTTCTTGTGCTAGAAGTAAATGTCTCAGTTTGCTGTATTCGGTGAACTTTTGAATAGCAGTGCCCTTGCCCGGTGTGTAGTTGTACCAGTATAATGTAAAAAAGCTATTAGTATAATGAAACTACAGCAAATTGCTATAGTATGTATCAGGAATTGTGTGTGTTTTTGGTCTGTAATTAATCTATTTTCAATTAACTTACTGCAATGAGAACTGAGAGCAGCGTGCAGTGTCATCACAAGTTTCTCCCTAGAGAATTGTCCTGCTTCACAAATTGTAATCAGTGTTTATGTAACGAAGCTTTTCCTAGCTGCAAACTCGGAAAAAGTAAAATTCTCATTTTCAGTAATGGCTCTAACTTTTGAGACAGAATGACCTTTATAAACTGTAGAGACCCAGATGAAACAGCTTAAATGAGTCTCTGATCATGGTCTGCTTTTTCGCCGTTTTGCCCACAGGCTTTGAAACGGATCTCCAGTTTAAAATTAAGCATTCCATATCAGAAAAAGAACAGCACTTGGCTAAGATGTGCCAATACCAATGACAGTTTCGGTATTCTCGTCAATTATTTTACTCAATCATTCTATCTAGGGCTGGCATCAGCGCTTTCGATCCTAGCTACGGCTCCACCATTTATTAATATATCTAACGATGATGATATTAAAAGGCTGAAAAAATCACTATAGGGATATGTTACGATGCGAGATGGAAGTTAGGGTGAGTTGGTTTCTCGCTTTTGTCATTTGTACCTCAGCAGGCCTGACTGTCACATTCACGTTCTTGGTATGTGTGATCTATGTTTTATTAATTCTAACTTCAATATTGCAAAACTGTGATTGATGTATATCTGAGATATGTCGAGCAGTTATAGGACATCAGGTTATCGTCGCAATTTATTACGATATTTTTTCCGCTCTTTTTATGGTTATTTTTATTATTTTATTCAATCATAATTTTGACATTTGCGTATGTAATTGCCTCAGTTTTAAGATTGCAAAAATATCTATGCTTTTCAGACTGTTGCCCGTTCAGAATTTTGTATTTCACCATTCACACACACACACAAACTGAAAAGTTAATAGTATTCTCATATTCTGAACTGACTGTTATCAGTATGTAGACATTCTGAGCCGACAACTTAACAGTATTATCATCCTCCAAACGGAAAATATTTACATATTCAGACTCTGTCAAGGGAAAATATTTCTAGTATTTCACACTCTGAATGCAAAATTATTTACTGTGTTCACACACTCTGAACTTATGAATAATTAACAATTAATACACACTGATCTAATGAATAATCAACAATTTTAACACACTCTGAACAGACTGTTAGCAATATTTTTCGCGTCGCAGACGCGTATAATTTAGAAATTGTTCCACATTTCACAACATTTCATTGGTCAAATAACACGTATGTCAAAATTTAGCCAATAATATCAAAGGTCACGGAATATTTAATCTTCGTTTTTCCCGTCGCACGCACTGTGAATACTAGCAATCTGTCATATATTAATTCAAAATGTTTCTCTTGTTGGTAATTTTACAATAGAAAACAGACGCAGATATTCAAAACTTTCTTTTTTTCGACGTAGATTTTGATTTCTACTTTCGGTTTAATACACACAAAGAGCAGTTTCGGTTTGTCAACTCGAGTAACTCGAGTAACTAGTTCGACCCGAGTAACACAAGTTGGCAACTCGAAAATGCTCAAGTAAACAGTGCACCATGTTGGTAACTATTTGAGATCAGGTCAATTTCAAAATTGTCCGCAGTTCATTTTTGAATTCCAAATTGGACAGCCCAATTTTGAAATAGGTTATTGTCGCAACCCAGCGTCAAAATTACGGTTGCAGGTGCCTACCGACATAGCTCACGTGAGTCATATTCAGGACAGTTATTGTCAACTCTTCAACTAGAGACATATTACAAAACACACTTCTATTTAATCTGCGACGATTATCTTTTTTAAAGATTTTTCTTGTTACATCTCTTTTTACACGCTCTGAACGGAAAATATAATGATATTTTATAATTTTATAATTTATTGGGAATGGAATATATTTACAGAATATACGCTATCTATCCTATTAACATAAATTTTACAATCTGAAGTGAAAATGTGTACAGTACTGATACGCACGGAAAGGAAAAAAATACAGTTTTATAAAACTGAATGGAATTATTATTAATAGAATCACACAACCTGAAATGAAACTATTTAGTGTAAGTATTCACCTTTCTGAACAGAAAACGCTGAACAATATTATTTGCAATGTTTATTAACTCTGAACGGAAAGTATTTACGGAAGTCACACGCCCTGAACCCGAAAATATTTACAATACATGTATTTACACATTCAAAACAGAAAATATTTCCAGCATTCACAGACTCTGAACTGCAAGTATTTACTGTAGTCTCACACTTTGAAGGGAAACTATTTACAATTCCACTCACTCTGATACAATGTAGTATGTACTGTATTTACACACCCTCAACTGAATATCTACACTATCAACGCACCTTAGTTTACACACCCTGAACGGCAAATAGTTTCAGTGTTTGCACACATTGAAGAGTAAATATTTTCAGTATTCACACACGCTGAACTGAATACTTACAGTATTTACACATGATGAACTGAATCACTTATAGTAGTCACATATTATCCCCTATTACATGTACGCTCAGAAAGGGAAGTCTTTTCGATATTCTACTCTCTTCGAACTTATACCCCTCGCCAAAAGTTTAGCATATTTCAGGTCCATAGTACTTTTGTTACAAATTCTACAAACACTTTGCAAACTACTGAAACAACGATATAATTTATGGATTGGAAAGAAGGAATACTTAAGCATATGCCTGAAATCATTTTTTTCTCTCAAATTATCAGATTAAAGAATTTTGGCAGGTTGACTTTTTCATGTAAAATAATAGTTGTTTTTTTTATCATTTTTATGCATATATAAACGTCGTGCTAGAAAAAAATGTCTTACGCCAGACAGGAGAACACATAACAAGTAAGTTACACATAAACATTTAAGTGCCAGTATCAAAGACCGGCATTTTACAGTAGGACAAATATCATAAGAATCCATAGAAAAAAAATCATTGTTAATGATTGTAGAATAAAGTATTGACAAGAGTTTATTTTGAATTTATGCCTGATTTACAAAGGACTCGACCATAATCAATGTAGCAAAGTACGATTTAACATGTCCTCTACAGACAATGATAATTTGGTGAGAAAAAAAATGATGATGTTTTTGACACAGTTTTAAAACGTGGCAAAAATTGTACTTCAGTTACAGTGGTCTTAGCTTTTGTCGTTGTGTATCCAAACAGCTGCAGGTTTTCAAAAATCCAGTGAGTAGGTGTTTTCATTGTATATTACTGCTCCGAATAGAATCAATAACCATACATTTGTTACTTATAAGATGTCCCCTTTATCATTTATTTCTGCTAGTAACTTCATTAATAATCACGGTAAAGGACATCTATGATTAAGGCGAGGATTTTCCCCATTAGGCTTTCGCGACAGGTCCGAATTTTCAAAAGTATAAAGTGTGCAATTTTTTCTTAGCAGAGCTTCCACAAATATGTAAGCCGTATGAAATCAGATTATTTGTAATTCAGACCCAAAGACATGGGGAGATAATCCAGTCTGACCATACCTACCCTAAATTAAAGGTTTTCGCATACTTCATTCTTTGAGGTAATAAAAATATTCAAATTAGTCATTCATTCCATAATTTTTCTCATAAATGCATGCTAAATACACACATATCACAATATCACAATACAAACAATGATTTTCTTCTTGTTACGCCTGATTGGTAATTAAACATGCAAAACCGTAGTTCTGCTTCCAGTCAAAACGGCCAAAAGAGAACGCTTCACTATAATTAAAATACAAGTACTCCCCCCCCCCCCCCCCCCTGTGACCCAGCATTTCCTTCATGCAGCAGACTTATGCGATGCAAGTACGCAATATATATGAGTGGGATGCTGGGTCAGGGGGGGAACGATACTCAGTAAACCGAAGAAGAAGAATGGTCAACAGTAGCACTGAGATCTTCAAGGATTATATTGTGTACTATGACCTTGAAATGAGGTCAAGGTCACATACATATGGTCAAAACTATCCAGTGTTGTCTGTTCTGTAAGTATTGTGAGTCAAAAAGGGGTGAAATGTATACAATAAATCATTATTTCAACGATTAGTTTGAGGATAATTTACAATTTATCTCAACATTGACGTCAACGTCAACTTATGTTTAACGTATTTTACATAGACAAAAACACTTGAAAATTCATTTGTCATGCAAGTTACATGTCATAGTCATAAATGCAAAGCAGAAGTCAGTGATCCGTATAATTTTTTAATCGTGGGAAAAATTCACGCCTTAAGCATGGAAGTCTTTTTTGGCGAGGAGTATAGTATTTATTCTTTGTTCCACTTCTATAATTATTATTTATTATTATTTACAGTCTGAATTTATTATTTTGAGTCTCTGAACTAAACAGTAAATAATGCAGCCTGACCAATTGATTTCATGTAAAGTGCACTTTATATGATCTGCTTTTAGAAGTTTTTTTTAGAACTAGTCACCTCGAAAAGCCTTCATTTACGCGTGGAATCACATTGTGGTTTACAGGGTTCTTCAGTGTAAGACCGGGACCTTTATTTCACTGGTCCTTTTTACAAGTTTGGATCGTTTCCTGTGGGGCTTTTGTTATGCATACAACCTACCAAATTAAAGTTAAATATCATCAAACAAAAGGCAAAGACACACAAGGAAGCATCATGCTTCTTCTGTCGCGACTGAGTGAATGAACCTGCGGTTAACTTCCCACAGTGCATTGTCATACGGAGACGCGTGCGGAACCTCGGCTTAAAATCTCATTCAAAACACCGGAGGAGCGGGAGATGGAACTTGCAGTCAGATTATCCCTGGATTGGTAGTCTAACACCAAACCAACAAACCACCGCCACTCCAGCCTCTGATGTTGAAATGAAGCTGGGCTTGGTCTTTTATCTGTCCGGACACTGTTTAGTTAAGGTGGTGATTTATGGTAAATGTAAAAATCTGCATAAAACCATAAAAAAGTAAGGTATCTCCCTGAAAGTTAGCAGACTTCTTATTTTTGTTGTTCTTTACAGTTTAGAATACAAAATAGACGTGCATGCTGCTTATAAAAGTGTTTTATAAGGAAAGATCAGAGGGTAGTTTTCTGCGCAATAATCAAAAAAATTAACATCGTTATTGAAAATTTACGTAGTACTGAAGGTGCGTTATTGCATAATGAAGAGCGTCCTAGCAATTATTTATTCCAACTCTTTCTCAAATTGTAATGTAGACCAGATGAAAACGGTAGTTTTTTCTCAAATGTTCAACCATGTACAAGGTAATGTACACTGGATGCATTTATTAAATATAGGGTAGGCAAGCATACCTATGTAACACCTACAGTATAAATAATACATTACTTTCATGATCACTGGTGTGTAGATGAAATTGTTCAACCTTGTTAAAATAGTCTCACCTGTCTCACCTGTGTGTTTTGACAAAAAAATTTGGACACAGACCGCATCTTTTTTCAGTTGCTCAGCCTGATAATGTGTGAAAGAGTTTGAAAAAATAATTGCTAGCACGCTCTCCATTATGCAACAAGAAACTCTAAGCACTAAGTATATTTTCAATAACAATATTATTTTTTTCAGATTATTGCACACAAAATTACCCTTTGAACTTTCCTTATAAAAACACTGTTTAACATTAACAAATGCTGCATTTTGGGAGTCTGAATTGTCAGAAACAACATAAAGAAGGCATATGCTAAGTTTTGGAAAGATCAGTGGTATTTTGAGTGTATTTTGCAGATTTTTGTCTTTGCCCCAAATCAATGATTATCACCACCTTAAATGAGGAAATCGAAACCTTTGTCAGTTTAATTCAAAATACAATGAGGTTGATGGCTGACGCGTTTGACGACCCTTTCCACAGTACTTTAAACATATCGAGCCAATTGTGATAAGAATATGCAATGGAACCTTGATTACGATTGAAAAGAATACACGTCCCATATAAATAGTATATGGAAGAAAAGCAATCGTAGCTAAATAATTTAGAAACCGTTCTGTCTTATAAACTAGAACCAGCCAGTACAGATAGCCTGACAGTCGTTCATTTATTTTCTGTTAATAGAGCTGGGATATTGAGATGGTGATGATAATTGGAATCTGAAATGAGTGCTGCAAAAATAGACCCTCAAGTGTAGTGATGTAATAATGCTGCAGTATATACGAGCAGGGACATTGTAAACTTTCTTATTATAGATTTTCTTTTGTGTGCGGATATATGCGTACATGCACATGTGCATATTTTTGTGCATGATGGCGTGTGTGCGTGTATTTTGTTGTGTAGTCCAATCAACCGTGGCAAAAACGAGACTTAAGACATTACTTTTCATGCAGAATTTGACGCCAGTGACGTTTAATCGTTTTTCCTTTCTTCATATTTTAATGCTCACCTGAACAGATTGCTTTGAGAGCACCTTATAGGACATCTGTGACCTTCGTCCATCAATATTTTCAAACAGCTTCTACTCCAAAACTATTGGGCCGATTAGAACCAAATTTCATATTGAGCCCTTATGTAATAGGTGGATAATAATTTGATCGAATGGTTATGTTTACATTACTTAGTCGACCATCATGCCGATATTTGTAAAAGACGTTTAAGAAAATTTCTCCCGAACTAAAAGGCTTACTACATTGAAACAAGGTATACAGAAGTTGAGACTCGTATACGATAACGTTTGTTCAAATATTGAGTTGGCTGGCTTTCGGTCATTTCACCAATTGCTTCCTCGTATTTTCATACGGGAAAACGCTTAACAGAGATGATTTCCCATCAAATTACGGAAAAGTTTGTACCTAACTTGTAATCAGCTTCATAAATATTTTAACAACAATTTCAACATCTTTAAATATATACATGCTCTGAGCCAGTTGAAGTTATATTTTATACGGAGCCTTCTGGGATCAGAGGAATGATTTGTCTAGTTCTGGACAGATGACCTAGATAGCCGCTCTGCTCATATGGTAAAAGCAAAACGTTTCTTCTGCAGACTAATGACCGATGACATTGAAACTTGATATGCAGCATCTGTTATCCGGGTTTGTTAATGACCTTAGTTAGCACTTTTATAAAATGGTCATATTAGCTTGATTATCGTTTGGTATTTAAAATGCTAACTATTTCTTGGGAAGTTTTAAAGTCTTTAGCATGAAACTTGGTATTTATGAAATGTAAAGTTTTCATAATGCCTGGTGACCAACGGGCAGTGGGGCTTAAGGTCTACCTAATCTCTGGCACAGCGTATAGACAACTAAATGAAAACATGAAGATTTTTGAATGAGGATTTTGTGTGCATGAGGTCATAGTATTTCCTCGACCTTTATCCAAGGATACTCGTATTTCAACAATTTTAAAATCTCATTTAACGAGGGCTTTCAAGGATCAAGGCAAGTAAACTTGTTTGAATGGTTGTGTGACCCTCGGTTGGTTGACCTTAAATCTTTTTATAGCATGTTTGTCTTTTTATTAAAGAAACTGCTTTTGTCCAGGGTCACACACATTTAAAAAAAAACTTCATTACCTTTTCCAAAGCCAGTGGGCCGATCGAAAGTTTGTTTGAATGCCTTTGGCCCATCTATGGTAAAGATATACATTTGTTCTTGTTTTCTCTGAAACCTAATGGCTAAAGATATTGAATTCAAGTGTACAACTGCTAATCAGTTTGTTCAAATGATGATCATTGATTGAGCTTTACCTTTTACGGAAAGGTCAAATTTCATTCCACGTTATTATAGCCCCGACATACGAAGTATATCAGGAGGTATATAGTTTTTGTCATTCCGTCTGTTAGTCCGTCCGTCCGTCCATCAACTTTACGTCAAAGTTTTGCGTTAAACCTTTTATAATTGCTCATATTTTTGTAACCATATATCAGAATCTCTTCATATTTGGTTCATTATATTTCTATAGCATTACCATTGATCTGATATATCTAGACCCCTGGGTCAGGCCCCTGGGTGTTTTTTTTTTTTTTTTTTTTTTTTTTTTTTTTTTTTTTTTTTTTGCTTGTTTTTAATATATTTAAATGGATTCTGGTGATGTATTACTAATTTTATTTCATACTAGTTTACATTATATGGATGCTGCTGCTGAACTAAGGTCAAGGTCGCAGACTTTGAATTTGTTCCATTATATCATTTTTGCATTAAACTTTTGTGGTAAAGTTTGCTTTCATTAGGCAGTGGCGCTTGTCGGGGGTATACGTGAGCCCCTGCTCACTTGCTCTAGTTTTATATGGGAAAATGCTAAAACATAAAATTTCTCGGGAACTCTTGAAATAAGAGATGATCGTCATAAGTCAACTCAGGCGAGCGACTCAAGGTCCAGTGGCCTTTTTCGTTTCAGTAGCTATATGTGTATTTTTCTCGTGGTCATCTGTAAAGTTTTAGTTAAATGCAAGCATCAGCAGATGATAATGAGTTAATGAGCTTCAGATTTTACATTTGATGGTACTCCCATAGGCAAGATTTGTGTTGCTGTCGTTGAGCTTACATTCCGAATGTCTATATTGCCAGCAAAGAGATTTGGCAACTTTAAACAGTTAGTCTAACAGCAGGAAGATAGTGTGTGTGTGTAGCTGAAACCAGAATGTCCATAATAATCTCAGCTTTTGACTGCAGGCTTTTGAAGCAACCGAGCATAATTGTTTTTAAAAGTTATTTACATTTATATGTCATAGATGGCAGTCAGTGACTACTCAATATCAATTGCTACAAGCCACTGAGGCCACCAGAAGCAGCGGCAGAAAACATTATAAACGCACAGCCTCTTTCTTTTGTCGTGCGCTGAGGTTGTGACATGGTGGTGTCTGTTAGGTTTTCAAGTAAGTCATAAGTGATAGGAGTTTATCGTTTAAATGTATTATTCATTTTCTTCTTTACTTGAGACTAAATATTCTGCAGTATTGACTGTATGGTTGTTAACCGAGACACTCAGCCTATTGGACAGCAACAGAGAGCAAGGTTATCATCTGAGCCTATGCCACATGATTTGTTCTCATACCGCTTATCCACACAGCCAAGAATCAGACTGAGCTTGCACCTGCGAAGAATCTGTTTAGTCTTTACCAATTTTATTAACAGTGCACGGTCCCTGAGAAATCTATGAACTTATTTCAAAAACTCTGATTAGTCTTCATAAATAAGCAGTATTCTACAGTGGTTGTCCGCAGTGTTCGTTATGTTTTGCGTAGCCCGGCATTATTATTTTGAAGTCTGAAAGTGGATGAATGAAGATTTAACTCCGAAAAGGAAACACTTGTTACTATAATGCGTCTGAGTGCTCTCAAAGATTGTCTAAACTGTCAGTTTCAGTTGGAGAAAATCAATAAGCACCTAAATAGCCAGCATAAGTGAGACTTATATAAAGAGATTTCAAACCAAACGTAATTCCAGGTATATTCTGTAAAGTCTAAAATGAGCCTGAGTTCGAGTCCCAATCAAAGGTGATGAGAAGGAAATGATCAGGAACCGATACAATCACACTCCTCGTCATGCTCTAACACCAAATAGGAAAACAAAGACGGCACACAGTGCAGAACAAGACAAGGTAGAAGCCAGGAGGTCAGCTGTTTCCCAGCAGTAATGTTCAAAAAGCCACTCCAAACACATATAACACCTTTCCCCAGCCAAGCAGTTGACAATGCTAGAATAACAACAAACAATAATTTTAACAGAAGCAACGCCTCCTTGGAAATGTCTGTAGTATGCCACTGGGGGTCCATAACGGTTCCACATGTGCATACCCTTATTTTGGATTCTGCAATAAACTTAAAGCCGCCCGGTCCACTACAACAAAGCCACACGCAGATGGTGTAAACTCGAAAATAGAAAAAGTGCTGACGGTTCAAGGACGCGCCTACCTAGCTCATTTACCCCAGAGATGCAAATCGGAAATTCTAATAAAAAAATGTTTTTCTTCTTCGTCTTCTTTTCTTTCTGTATCTAGATATATTTGATGGTTACAGGCATTTAGATTCATGAAGTGAAGTTGTAGTATCAACGGAAACGTTCAAATCATTATTTTTGTACCCAGGTACCGACCGCCAGCCGGCCTAGCTCAGTGCGACTGAGGACGTATAAACCATGTGCCTCAAAAGAAAGAGGTCTAACAAAAAAAAAGAGCTTGCATAAACATATTCATTCCGAGTGATAAAGTCTCAGGCGAACTCAGTGGTTTCATGACATGGATGGATGGGTGAAAGACCTGCAATTTTACGTCCTTTGAAACAGTATTTCAGTCAAATCGGGACAATGAGAGGGTGG
Organism: Ctena decussata; assembly: GCA_963989385.1. NCBI lineage: Eukaryota > Metazoa > Mollusca > Bivalvia > Lucinida > Lucinidae > Ctena > Ctena decussata. The sequence goes on along the minus strand of OZ022502.1, from coordinate 762,748 downwards.
TAATGTAAAGCTGTATGCAATCGACATTTGAAACGATTTTTTTGCGGAAATCAAACCCGGGACCCGTTACGCTTAAGCAACTGAGCTACTGGGCTTTTTTTAAGAAGAGTAACAAATTTCAGACTGTTATTTTGGTCAGAATAAGTCTTAGAGTACTTTGTTGAACACTACGTGAGATGTACATGGGTTTTTCTGACATGAAGAGAACAGATTATTTAGCTACCGCTGTGACATAGTCGTAATGTACAACTACACAAGTCTAGTTGAATCTCAGCTTGTAATAATGAATGAAACTTGTCACCCAGGATAATATTGCAAGAAAACCTCCTTAATTCATTTAGCGATACATTTACTGTCTAGAACCTCTTTTCCTCTGGGAACTCTAGTGGACGCGAACCATTGTCATCTTACCAAGTGCTTAAACAAAGAACAATTTAAAACTCGGCAAATATGTTTTCAGTTCTGATTGACAGCAGTTCAGAAAACAGTTTGACATACATAGTTTTAGTTAGAGTTGCTGCTAGACATGTATACTGCTGGAAATTATATTGCAGCAATACACGAATCTAAAATCTAGTGACAGTCAAACGAGTTTCTATCTAAAACAAACCACTAGGCAATGATGTTTGGTAAGTGACTCTGCCCAACCGTCACTGGGACATGAAAAAACAGTAATATGCCATGGCTTTGACCAAAAAAACAGCATAATGTGTTGCTTTATGGACATGAGAGCTGGAGTATTTGTCTTGTACAGCGGGATGTGAGAGACTACTATATATATGACGTGGCTAAGTAGACAGCATATAAGATCTCCAGGTGGAAAGCAGAGCCAGTTAAATAAAAGTCTTAACAAGAGAACCAAGTATTTTCCAGTCTCGCAATAGGTTGTTTCTATCTTTGATTCATCAAACTTCCTACGATGTATTGGTTACCTAAGCTTCACAAAAAACCGTATAAAGCTAGATTCATTGCCAACTCTAGCTCTTGTACTACTACAGAATTATCTAAATTATTAACTTCTTGCCTCACTGCTGTGAAATCTCGTGTCATTTGGTACTACGAGACAGTGTATGAGAGGTCAGGGAAAAATATGTTTTGGTCTATAAAAAATTCTGGTGAGGTACTTAGTAAACTGAAGTCAAGAGGGTTCCGTGCGACTAGTTTGTCCACTTATGATTTTTCTACTCTTTATACCACATTACCCCATAATTTAATAAAGGAAAAACTTGTTGATTTGATTGAGAGGGCCTTCAAAAAGTTCTCCAAAAATGAAGATACCCTTTATATTGCCTGTAACGATAAGAAAGCGTTTTTCACTTCTACTGACCGTAAAATATATAGAGGATATAGTCTTTGGTCATGTCAGAATGTATGTGACGCATTATCATATCTCTTAGATAATATTTACATCAGATTTGGTAATAAGTTATACAGACAAATTGTTGGTATTCCGATGGGTACAAATTGTGCTCCTCTTGTGGCCGATTTGTTTTTATTTTGTTATGAAAGAGATTTCATGACTTCTCTTTCTGTTGATAATCAAGCTGATATCATTGAGGCATTTAACTCAACCTCTAGATATTTAGACGATCTTCTGAATATTGATAATCCTTATTTTGAAAGCATGGTTAACCAAATTTACCCACCTGAACTTAAATTGAATAAAGCTAATACTTCAGATACCGAGGCCCCCTTTTTGGATTTACATCTATCTATTTCTAACGGTTTTGTATCTTCTAAAATTTATGATAAACGTGATGACTTTGACTTTGATATAGTTAATTTTCCATTTTTGGACGGTGACGTTCCACGTCGTCCCTCTTATGGAGTGTATATTTCTCAACTTATAAGATTTGCTAGAGTGTGTAGTCATGTAGATGACTTTAATGCTCGTAATAAATGTTTAACTGCTAAACTTCTTCAACAGGGTTATCGGTATCATAAGCTTAGAAAGGCTTTTTCTAAATTCTATCGCAGACACCATGAATTGGTTTCAAAATTTGATGTCGGATTAAAATTTCTTTTACACCAAGGCCTATCGGAACCAGAATTTTATGGTGACTTAGTATACAAATTCAAAAAGATTAAGGGTAGGACTGATTTTTCTGATCAATTCCGAAAAATAATAATACGTCACAAACGTATTGGCTATAATTTAAATGTTATGCGACAGTCTGCATGCTTAGTGATTAACCCAATCACGGTTGATAACTTTGCTGCACTCTTTAATTGCACACCGGGGGATCGGTCGTCAGACTCTATGATGGCCCCGACCTAAAGCTATATATTGTAGTTGGTTGGGACCGGAGCCTTTTTGTCTGTTGCTTGGTCCACCGGGGCTCAACTGGTGACCTTCTTTTGCTTCAGATTTCCAGTGGGGTTGTTTGGCAGGACAGGGATCTCCACCTGTCAGACGGCCCGTTGTATCTGTAGAGTCCTCGTCTTTGCTTCTTCATGGTGTTGAAATTTGATTTATGTGTTTACCGTGATGATTCATTGACGAGTTAGAGGGTTATCATGCGAACCGAACAACCAACTAAATGTTTTGTACCACTTCAGAAACTGAGGGTGAGGTTGGGCCTGTAAAATCGATTTAAGCCCCCCAGTAATTCATTACTGACCGTTCCAAGGCGGTAGTTCTGTTGTGGTTCTCTGTTGCCTGTTTTTGGTGTCAGAGTTTCTGTGATGTTTTACCTTATGTATGTTCTTATTATTTTTGGTTCGGTTTGGGTTGCTGAGTGGCCACCTTTTGGGAACAAGCTGCTCACTCGGTTGGCCATATGTTCTCTGTATCTTGATTATTTGTAATCTTAGTTGTTTCCAACTATGGTTTGAGGGCTGGATTTGGATTTTGATTGTTTCAGTTCCTGGTCTTTGCATACTTTTTACTTTCATTCTTGATTTTTTCCCGTGGGGATTCATTGGTGGTTTAGGAACTTTCACTCGGACCGAAAAGCTAACTGAATGGTTAAGACTATTGCAAAATCTTAGGCCGAGGGTTTGGATCCAGTAAAACGTTTAAGCCCCCCCCCCCCCCCACCCCCCCTATGTGTTGGTGAGACGTTAAACCCGAGTTCACTCACACTCATTACATCTGTTGCAGTTTTTCATCACAGTGTCTTGTTGTACAGCCTGTCTGTAGTCTTCAAGCAATGTGATCATCTATAAAGCTGCCCACTTTGCGTTTTGGTTTTCTTTCTTTTCTTTCTTTTTCCCCCTTTTACTGCAATTTAGAATAGAAAATAGGTCAAAATAAATGTTTCATATTGTAACTTTTAGTGGTTCTTGCTCTCAGTATTGATACTTTAGTTCATCTATTATTTGATAGACGGCTGAACCAAAACAGATGCTAAGGGCGAAGATTTGGATCCCTTTCAGCCCTCAATTATATGTATTACTGACCGTTCCAAGAGGGTACTTCTTTTGTAGTTACTTTTTTGCGGCTGGGTTTGTCGGGTTCTGTTTAGTTTGTGATATCGAACCTAGATTAGTATCTTGTGGTTGGACCTGCTTAAGCGTAATATAAACAATGTTTCGTTTTGCTCGTCCTACCTTCCATTTTAAATGGCGTTCCAGAGTTGTTATGACAAATGTAGGAGACCAACTGAAATGTGCGAAATCCCGTTTTCTTATTACGGTTACACCTCCTGTGTCTCTGTCAGCTTTTACAATCGGCAGCAACTTTATGACGCTAGACAAGGATTTTTAATCCAAAAAGGGGTATTCTTGCTGCTAAAAGAGCTGATTCTTTCTTTTAAAAGCTGACGCCTATGGAGAAGGGAGGCAGAAATAACAGAGTTGATTCACCTGAAAGTATACTCGGCCACTTTAATGATTCCTTGACTTTATATTGTTTGAATTCTCAATAGGGTAAGTTATATATTTGCTGGCTAACTCGTGCCCGAGGGTTTCTGTTAGAGACGAGGTGAGTAATTGTCAGTAAACTGATAGAGGGACAAAATTAATATCTTATCTTGTCGCCGATGAGACAATCAATGAGGGATACTTGAAACACCATTACCATGGTAACACTCAATATTAGCACACCTTCACTGAATACCATACTATTGCAATAAAAAAATTGTCTTTCTATGAATTTTACCTTGTACATTAGTTTCAGTAAATGTAGTAGACTCTCTGGTTTGACTGGCAGTATCATCTTGGTCTACACTGTTTGTACAGGCTCTCACTGATTTAACAGTTTTATTTGAGCCGAGCTATAATAAGAGAAGTGAGGCGCTGCAGGCTGAGACCGTAATCAATTACTGTCACGCAAATACTTGATGACTTTGTTAACAAAATATCCTCAGCAGCTTCAGTATAGTCTGTTCTTGATTTTCTCGGGTAGAAAAATGACTACGTGTATATTAAATGTCCATTTAAAGGTTAAACGACATGTGACCCTTTCTAATGTTTGATGTATTTTCGACAGAGTTAACTCAGCTTGTGATAGCAGATGTCACAAAAAAAAGGAATACTGAAGTAGTCTACTATTTATTTAAATTTGGGAAAACTAAAAAAAAGAAAAATGCAGATATTTCGTCTGTTCTGAGGGTAATGATACTGACAAAGTATTACACCTGAGATCCGAAATAATCGTAAGCCGTAAATGTATCTACATGATTTAGAAAATTAATGTTCGTTTCTTTTTTTTCTAGGTCAGTTTAGTGGAGTATTCCCAAGACAACATGTCACAGGAAGTGGACCGGGAATATCACATGCGCAACTTTAATAGAAATGGAGATTACAAAATAGCACCATGTTTGAGTTGTGAAGCAATTTAGCTTAACTGTGATAAGTTTGTGATAAATCTTGTGCCGCTATGGGTTCCAAGTCAGATAGAACGGAGGAAGATATGACAGAGTTATCTCCCCTCAGAGATGATAATATCGGCTCTTCCGGTGATAAAGTAGTTCCGACAGACACGCCATGGCGGCAGGATTCATTCGGAACATGGAACATCGAAGATAAACCGGAAGTTGACAAATTATTACAACAGAAATATAAGCTCAAGGTCCGGACTACAATTAAGTCGACGTTACAGGGACGTGTGTATAATTTTCTTGAACGGCCGACCGGGTGGAAATGTTTTATTTATCATTTTACTGTGTAAGTACTTCGTTTTCTTAACCGTTCATGTCATAAAAGCTATTTCATGTGCTCATCCAATTTCATTTGACCAACTGCATTCAGGTTTCGGGTAATCATTCTTGGTGGCGTGTTCATAAATATGATTTGGTTTGTTTCTAAATATGAGTTTTGATATCAATATTCTGATCACACGAACACACACTTTTTCAGCTGAACAACAGTGTCTGTCATCTATAGCAATTACTTATTTTCGCAACATCCGTAAAGGATCACTGACAATTGTAATGGAAAATAAAAGTGGTCAAAAATGAACTTTTAGTCTACTTCAAAATTTCCATTTAAATGTCTTGCTTTGAACCAGCTATAATTGGCACAAAAATAATGTTTTTATTGCTTAGCACACAGACCTTGAATTTTGGCATAGACTGTAAAAGTGAGTTTTTTCTCATAAATGATTGCATGGGAAATAGGAAAAAGGTTAATAAATTTACTACCTCCCCCTCCCCCTCACGAACCTCAGCAAGCCAGTTAGCATGCCAGTGTGAACTTTCAATATACCCATTGTATGTGAGTGGCATACGGATTCAAGTGGGTTGGGGGAGAATAGTCTGAAGCTGAAAATTGAACTAGGGGAGAATATACTCAGCTGAAACACTGCAAAGTGGATGGAGTAATTTGACCCTCTGTGTCTCAAACTAAAACTAATATACATTTTATACACCATGAGTAACTGTTAAATAGTGTACAAGGGTCGTCCAAAACGTTCTGTCACTGCATTATATCTCGGAATATTCACCTAAAAACCATTCAGAGACCCGATTTTTTATCACATAGGTGTAAAAAACTGATCCTTGTATCAATGACATAACATTCGCAATCTGCTTTAAAAGAAGGGTACCCTCACCATACTGGCAAATTTGCAGATGCAACTCCGGCAATGTCCAGTTAAGGGATGCCTATTATCGCTGCCTGGTGCCTACGATATCTTAGGTACTAATTAACACAGCGAAAAAATTTCCAAGTCATTCTGTCCATTTTAAAGAGTTTAATGCATTTCGAAGTCTTAACATTCTGCAAACAACGCCATACGAAAATTGACTAGGTCATGTTCTAAGTACTAAAGCTTCATAAATGATTGATAGTTCAAATTTTGGAGTATATATTTACTGCAGTAGATCGTGACAATGTGATCTTTATCAAAATTTAAAAAAAAAAATCCCTAAAATGAAGGCATAGTGGCTCCTTGAAAATCACGTGACTGTTTATTTCAACATATTTCTGTGACACCATAGATATCGATCGTTTGCATAGCATATAATAGACAGAAGTGGCTGATTTTATGCAGTGCACCACAGAATGCAACAGAGAGCAACCCTGAAAATTTACGAATCCTGCAATTTGTAGTTGCCGAGATATGCAGCATGAATCACAAGCCAGTAGAAAAACAAAAAAACAAAAATCATGAAAATAGGCCAGTGTAAAATATAAGGTCTATATTTGAGCTTATAACTCAGCCAAATGGCATATTTTTACCATGTACCTGATGTCAGTATAAAGATAAAGTATTGTTATTTTGATTGTTGAAAACGTGGTCAGCTATCACGTCTGTGATAAGATAAGATAAGATAAGAAATTTTATTTTGAGACGGCATGACATAAGGCAACAAGAAACATAAGCCCTTAAGGGCTTTTGACCGTCTATAACATAGTTAATCACAGTATTTATTTAAATTCAAAGATAATAGGACTGTAAAACATACACTGCTCAAAACATCTGAAGGAACGCCAAATATTTTTCCGTAGACGACAGTGCAACACATCCCACCTTTGAAGGCCATTTACTTTCGCTCGACAAAGACAATATTTTCCAATTTTTTGCCAGTTTTCTTAAAGAGGGTCGAGGCTACTGACAGCACAAGTTTTGATACAATAGTTACCCTGCTCATGCCCATGGACTGTTTTTTGTACAAATGAAATTTTGGTAAAAAATTACATTATTTCAGAACATGGGAAGAGCATGAAAATTACAACCCAAATCAACACAATCAGTTTGCCTATGAAGCTGAATGTCTTACAAGGTGACCTGTTTGAAAGGATCACTTTGAACTCAAGTTTATGAGATTTTATAGACTTCCAGAAAAATGCTTCATTTTAAGAAAAATCGAAAAATGCAAAATTTGGTCCATGGAAATGATCTGGGTATCAGTTGTATTGAAATTCTTGTTGTCTAAAACTGTGATTGTTCTTGCAACCCTTGCAAAGGAATGGTGAATTCTTGTTTTTTAGCGATTCAATTTATGGGACGTGGAACTGGGTATATGTTGTAGTAATGTCTATGGGAAAATATCAGCTGTTCCTTTAAATATTTTGAGCAGTGTATATAGACACTGAAACAGTAAAATTAGCAGATTAATACAGCACAATACTACATAGCAGATTATCATAAATATAAATCTTAAAAAGTCAAGAGCACTAAGAAGTTATAAGCACATACATCATAAGCTAACATTTGACTAAGATACTAAAACTGTTCAAAATAACTATTGTGTTTGGCAAGGGCCTAATCAGAAATTTTGTATGCCACGACATTGTGCTAGATGGCGGCGCTTCGCGAGAGACAGCTCAATTGCTAAACATCAGGCTCCGCCCCACCATCCAGCCAATGTGCCTGATCAGACCCAAGACAAACCAAATATATTTACGTTTTCCCTCTGCAGCCTGTCTTTAATCCGAAAGTAAATGCGAAAGAACGAAAAATAATTTATGCATCAAGTGTCCTCGCAGAACATACAAGCTACAAAACGACGACCCTTGAGCCGAAAACGAAAGTGGAGAAAAGACAAGAAGCATAGACAGACATGCTAACATCAACTAAAACTAAATAAGGCAACCTAAAAAGCAGAACTAATTGCACAAAATTAAGAGAAAGCAAAGCTCAGAACTAAGAACTAAAGTAGCAAAAACATAAATCAAGACGTAGTCATGCATCATTAAAATTGAAACCAGCAGTTTCGTGGAAGCATTATCTACATAAATTACATTTACAATCCCCCCCCCCCCCCCCCCCAATTCCAATTAGAGATTAAAGATTTAAACTGATTAAAATTGTTTACTTGTCTAAAATTCTCTGGAAAACTGTTCCACAAAACTGCTGCTGCATATTTAAAACTTTTCTTAAAATATCTTGAAGTACGAACCTGTGGAATCTGTAAAACATTTTTATGTCTAAAATTATAAGAAGCACAATCTCTCAATTTGATCATATCAGATAAGACAGTGGGTGACATATCATTTAAAATCTTAAAAGTTTCAAGAGCCATTGTTTTAAGTCTTCTAATATGAAGTGACGGTATGTTTGGTAAAACGAAAAGTTCATCATAGGTTGAGGTAAAATCATCATAAACAAATCTTAATGCACGTTCTTGAATTTTTTCTAATTTTCGTGAGTTCTTTTCTGTGCAAAAATGCCATGCCAGTTGACAATAATTAAAATTTGATAAAATAAATGTAAGAAAAATTGTAAGTCTATTAAGTTTAGATAAAAATGGACTCAATCTCTTTAAGATATTCAGCTGCTGACCTGCCTTACGACATAAATTACTGATATGCTGATCAAAATTTAATTGATAATCAATATCTATGCCCAAAAGCTTTACAATTTCTTCACATTTAATATTACTACCTGAAACTTTAAGAGTAAGATTTCTTTTAAATGTTTTATTGCCTACTGCAATAGCTTGAAATTTGTCGGGATTGGCCTGCATGCAATTTCTGTCAAACCAGTCAATCAGTGTTTCGTTTTCTGACTCTAAAGTTTGAGTCAAGCAGTTAAAATCAGGTGAACTAAAAGATAAGGTATTATCGTCTGCATAATTGTATAAGGTTCCATTTTTATGCCCCCAACTTCGGAGAAGTTGAGGGGGCATATTGGTTTGGGCCTGTCCGTCCGTCCGTCCGTCTGTCCGTCCGTAACACTTTTAAGCAGCTTGGAAACTCAAGAAGCCCTAATGCTAGGATCTTGAAATTTTATATGTGGCATCTACATGAAAAATAAGCAGACACGTATCTTTTCTTTTTTCCACTGGTCTTGTATTTCTAGAGTTATGCCCCTTTTTGACTTAGTGCATTGTAAGCCTATGGAACCTTGTTAGCAAAATATTTCAAGAACCCCTGAAGCTAGGATCATGATTTTTTGCAGGAAGGCATTGCCTATGTAGTAGATGAACTGATTAACTTTTGAAAAAATATCGTTTATTTTTTACCGAGTTATGCCCCTTTTTCAACTTAGCGCATTGTAAGCCTATGGAACATTGTTAGCAAAATATCTCGAGAACTCCTGATGCTAGGATCATGATATTTTGCAGAAAGACATTGCCCAAGGTGTAGATGACCTGATTAATTTTTGAAAAAATATTGTGAATTTTTGACCGAGTTATGCCCCTTTTTCAACTTAGTGCATTGTAAGCCTATGGAACCTTGTTAGCAAAATATATTAAGAACCCCTGATGCTAGGATCACAATATTTTGCAGGAAGACATTGCCCAATGTGTAGATACCTGATTAACTTTTGAAAAAAAAAATGTGAATTTTTACCGATTTATGCCCCTTTTTCAACTTAGTGCATTTAAGCCTATGGTGCCTTGTTAACAAAATATCTTGAGAGCCCCTGATGCTAGGATCATGATTTTTTGCAGGAAGGCATTGTCCAAGGTGTAGATGACCTGATCATCTGTTGAAAAAAATATGTTAATTTTTGACTGCTTTAAGCCCCTTTTTCGACTTAGTGCATTGAACCCTGTGGTATAAAAGTACCTGTACATACGGCGAAGAACCGTTAGAGATAGGGACTTGAAATTTTATGTGTGGCATGTACATGAAAAATAAGTGAGCTTGTGAACAAAACATCCAAAGAACTGCTCAAGCTTTGTTCCTTGTTACAAACTTCATTTGGCATACAGTTACAGACTAAGATGTAGATGAACCGGTTAATATACCTTTCTGACTTATAAATTATGGGATGAACCCCCTTAGAGGCAAGCATAAGGTTGGGGGCATAGTGTTTCATAAACACATTTTCTAGTTAATGAAATAAAATATATCATTAATAAAAACATTAAAAAGCAGAGGTCCTAAAATCGAGCCTTGAGGAACCCCTTTTCTTAATTCAGACCAACTGCTGACGATATTATTTAGTTTGATTTGTTGCTTTCGGCTAGACAAGTAACTATTTAAAAGGTTTACAGAACTGTCATCAAGGCCATATGCCGACAATTTAGAGAGTAGAATGTCATGAGGTAAGCAGTCGAAAGCCTTAGAGAGGTCCATGAGAACAGCTGCTACATAATCATTTCTATCTAAAGCAGTTCTCCAGTCCTCTAGCAATCTTAGCAAAGTTGTCTGACAGCCATGACCTTTCCTAAATGCGCATAGGTACTGATTAAAAATGTTTTCAAAGTATTGACTAAGTTGCTCAAAGAGAGTTTTTTCAAACAATTTTGATATAGCCGGTAAGATACTTACTGGTCTATAATTAGCTTTATCCATAGGGTCATTTTCTTATGAAGGGGGGACACTTGGGCCAATTTTAGTTTGTCAGGAAAGGTTTGTGGCTGAACGGTCAAGTTTATTCCTTTACTGTGAGCAAAGTTATGAGTCCAGTGACAGAACTTTTTGGACGATCCTCGTGTATGTCATTTTAAGCAAATCTAATATGTATACTAACACAGTGCGCCTATAGAAGCAAGGGAAAGGTTCCGTGTTTTATTCTGCAAAAATTCACTGTCTCGGAGCGCGTGAGTCTAATTGCTGACGTCACTGGCATTACTGACGTATTTTTATGACGTTTTGAGTCGTAAGACGGTGTGACGTCTCTTTTCCTTTCTAAAATCGCCACAAAAACGTACGTTTACCTTAAATACAGTTAAGAATATTGGCGGGAGCATGAACGCGCTGGCAGGAAGGTTGGGAGAGTTTGAATAAAAAGACTACTTTTTCAGCGTTTTTGAGTGTTAGAATCGAAATAATTCAGCACTAGCATTGAATTGTTGAGTAGTAATTCACTGTTTGTCGGTCAGTTGTAAGTAGATATATCACACGCACTCCGCGCTCGTGATATGAACTACTTCACAACCGACCTCCAAACAGTGAATTATAACTCAACAGTTCACTGCTAGAGCTGATCTATTTCTCAAATAAAATTCAGTATTTAAAAGAAATCGAAAAATACGAGTATTTTGGACAACCGAAAATTTCACTTACCTGCGCTCTCCACACCCCCCCCCCTCCCACCCCCCTTGTAAAAGTCAGCGAGAGTTAGTATGCAGAAGCCAACCAGCCACTGGCAAACTGTCTGTCAACACGGCTGTAATTGGGAATATTTTTATTATCAGAGAAGGAAAATGCAGTGAAAGGAGAGGGATGGACTCCACAATTCGTATGCTGTGTCCAAGATACAGTGGGGTATCTATATGCTCTAACCACCACTGCCCGTACGGTCACTAGACTATGGGAAATCTTTACCCTCAGCCTTGTATATATAACGTCAACTTGCGTTTGTGTTTTTTTTGTGTTTTTTTTTTTTGTTTTGTTTTTTATTGTTTCTTTCTTTTTTCTCTCATATCGGTTTATTGTTCGTCTCTTGATAGAGCAGTCAATCAGTGATGAGCCTACGGCGTGGTGACAGCCTGTTCATAGAGTGACATGCTTAAGGTGGAAGAGTACACTTTTGTCATGTCTTTCCAACATTTTTATCTTTGTGACTTCCTGTTTGATTCCATGGACGATGGAACCTTACTGAAATGGGCTCTATTAGAGAAAAAAATGCTCAAAGATAACAAGTTCTTTCCTAAGAGAGTTGACACTCACTGCGAAAGGGGACAGACAAAAAAAAAGGCTTCACCTAACGGTGCATCAATTGACATAATTAACCACTAATGTAAAAAGGCGGCAGAAGTTCATTACAGTTGGGGGTTTGCGTGTCGCAGCCGAGCTCACAGAGAAAATCAATGCTCGACCAGATCTAAACCAACTAGATCCTTGGAGAACAGTTTTAAATTTAGAATTGCTCACAGACAAAACAAAAACTGATTACTAGTGTGTGTAATGGGGGATAACTAAATAAGAAATTTCTTAATTTTATTGCATCCTTTACGTTATGATCCCTTTTTAACATAATTTCTAAATGAACTAAGCAGGAGCATATCTTTAAGGCCTCTTTCTGTGTCTTGATTATTCTTTTTTGCTTCAAATGGAACTAACTCAAACCTTTTTCTACCAGTTTGACCTAGCCTTGTCTACAGCTGCTGCAAAAGGCATTGGCCTAAATTTTTTCAAAGATGAAATATTTGTTAGAATAATATGGCGATATTTTACAGTGAAATCAATGAGCAGTAAAATATGTTGTTATTGTTGATATAAATCAGATATTGACTACAATTACTGCCACGGCTTGGCTCGGCCGCCAAGAGAGATGATTAGATGTTTTCAATGCTTTTAAACTGTATTAGTGAGACAATAGCTGCCGATGTCGTGCTATGATTTAACATTGATTCCAGAACATAAACCGAGAGCTCCTAGAGCTAGGCTTTGTTGCTGTTACCGCTACACTGATTGTCGCTGAAATTACATATTTACTTTGAAGAGTTCCGTTATTGAGAGATCTCTTGTAACTACTAGTTTAGAGGGCAGAGACTTGTAACGGAGAACAGACTGATTTTTTGTTGGAAGTCTGCCATACTGCGATAAGAACGAAATGAATACGCCTGGTGCCACTTACTGATTATGGTCACAACGATATGAGTATTTTCGTCTTTCAGCGCGTTCGTCCGTCTGTGTACTAACATTTACGTTTAAGGTTTTTCGTTACAATGGGTGGTAATGTTTCAAATTGACATCCACGGAGATCTGTTAAAACAACAATTTGACTATTTTCCGGTAGTCAATTTGAGAGCTTTCTGTAATCTGATTTTGCGTTTTACAAACGAGTCAAAGCTAAGATTTTTCTCGCTAGGAAAGGTATTCCTAAAATCGGAGAATGTCATTCTATCAGTTTTACAGATGTATGTTCGGGCCAAATGAATGAGAAAAGTTTAAAGCGGTGTTTTCTCATTCGCTTTCGTCCTCCCGGTTTAGTACCAAACTCGAAAGTAGGAAATAGTCTTGCACATGTAGGTCGGCTCGACGAGCATATTTGCAGGCTTTCTGTGAAATCTTGCTGATGCAGTAAGACACCTCACTTATATAGCTGCGTTCAAAACGCACCTTCAAGAAAATGCATGCGTTTGTTCCTACACTCTCACCAAATAGTTATCGACGGTCAATTCGAAATCCTGGATATCAATCAATGACTAATGGTGTTTAACACAGATAAACGATGGTTGGGATTTGCGTCTTTGAAATTAACTTTTCTGTTTGCCATTTTGTGTAACAGGTTACATACATGTATATAACATCATCTACATTTTAAACATATTTATTGTATTTTCAGTTTCATGATGGTGCTAATCTGTCTCATCTTCAGTGTGCTCTCAACTATTGACCAATATGCAACTTTCGCTAATGCAACTCTCTTTTGGATGGTAAGTGCAGTTTATGCCCCGGTTTTATAAAATCTGAGTGGCCCAAAAGTAGTGTTGTCGAAAGTCTGTTCGATCAATCCCAATTGCATCTGTTGCTGAAACAGCGAAGACCTTAACATGTCTTCTTTTATTTTCATTGTATTGTCAATATTCATAGTGACACCCCAAAAACGGCACCGAAGATTCCGCATACTAGCGACCAAGAGATAAGAAAATGATGAAAAACAGGAAAAACGATATCCATAGATAGTCAAACATGTTTATCTCTACCAGGGTTAATTATATTTTAATAATCAGGACATATACTTGTTGTGTTAGAGTTAGGCCCCAGTTATATCTATCAGTGACCGTTCTTTGGCGGTACTTCTGTTGTGGTACCACAGGTTAACATGTTGTTATATGGCAATGTGGCTATAGTCACGAGCAATATGGTCACCTTACAGGCTGCCCATTCCGGTAATTGTTTGTTTTGTAATTCAGTCTCGAGCAATATGGTCACCTTACAGGCTGCCCATTCCGGTAATTGTTTGTTTTGTAATTCAGTCTCGAGCAATATGGTCACCTTACAGGCTGCCCATTCCGGTATTTGTTTGTTTTGTAATTCAGTCTCGAGCAATATGGTCACCTTACAGGCTGCCCATTCCGGTATTTGTTTGTTTTGTAATTCAGTCTCGAGCAATATGGTCACCTTACAGGCTGCCCATTCCGGTAATTGTTTGTTTTGTAATTCAGTCTCGAGCAATATGGTCACCTTACAGGCTGCCCATTCCGGTAATTGTTTGTTTTGTAATTCAGTCACGAGCAATATGGTCACCTTACAGGCTGCCCATTCCGGTAATTGTTTGTTTTGTAATTCAGTCTCGAGCAATATGGTCACCTTACAGGCTGCCCATTCCGGTATTTGTTTGTTTTGTAATTCAGTCTCGAGCAATATGGTCACCTTACAGGCTGCCCATTCCGGTATTTGTTTGTTTTGTAATTCAGTCTCGAGCAATATGGTCACCTTACAGGCTGCCCATTCCGGTAATTGTTTGTTTTGTAATTCAGTCTCGAGCAATATGGTCACCTTACAGGCTGCCCATTCCGGTAATTGTTTGTTTTGCAATTCAGAATAGAAAATAGATACATGTAATATAGATGTTGCTGCTGTTTTCAGTTAGGGTGGCTGAATGACCACCTATTTGGGATTGAGCTGTTCATTCGGTTTACCGTGTGTGTCTTTTGTGAACGTTTGTCAGTTTGTGTGTGTGCTTCTTTCCCTTTTGGTTTTAAGTACGGGATGTAGGATTTTATTGTATTTATTCCGATCATTGCCCATCTATTTACTTTTAACAAGCCATTATTTTGATATGCAATTGCAGTAGTAATACCAATAATTGATTTGATGTAAATATGTATATAGGTATATGGAGTGTATAACTACGAGTCCAAATGATCCGGATCTTTAAACCTAGTTGTGGTGCGCTAGGTTTATAATCTTAGGGTCCCGGGGCAATTTCCCGTCAAGACGTTCAACGATTTTTTAACAGATTTTACTCCTCCCACTCTGCATTAGAGGAAGACGTGGTATATCAGAGTTGCAATTATTAAACGTGGTATGTCAGAATTGCGCAAGCCATATTTGTACATGCAGTTTGTTGAATCAGAGCTAGGCAAGCATTTATCATGCATGACGCACTTAAGTCAAGCAGAGTTATGCAAGGATTTACTATTTAGTCTATATCCCCTCATACCTTCGGTTTCTTTTCCTATTCAGGGTCCTTAATATTTATTGAGAGTTAGAATTGATTTTTCTCTTGTTCACATCAAATGTAACTTGCTTAGAAAATTCTAAACATGTGTGTCATTTTAAAAATGATATTTTGTACGAGTAATTTGCTCTAACATACATACGAAACTACTAGTTACTGTATGAAGCGTTGCTTAGACTATAGAATCCATAACATCTTAAATGACTAGATGACTTGCTATTATAAGTCCTCTTCGACGGAAGGGACATTTCCTTTCCAATATTTTAGAGCAGAAATTGAAACAAGAAAACTAGAACGGAAATCCAAACATTAAGTATCTCGTTTAAACGACTTTTTATATCGTTTAAACGACATATTTCATAATAGAAATTGAAACAGGAAAATTAGAACGGAAATCAAAATAACAAAATATCCCGTTTAAACGACTTATGGCCGTTTAAACGATATAATAAGTCGTTTAAACGAGATATTTGTTGTTTTGATATCCGTTCTAATTTTCTTGTTTCATTTTTCAGCGAAGTAGATAATACCTCGTTTAAACGACATATTTTTGTTTCAAATTATTCTCTGTTTTTCTTGAGTTAATTTATATTCTGATTTTCTTAATTTCCATTCTATTTTATATCGTTTAAACGACATGATAAGTCGTTAAAACGCTATAAAAAGTCATTTAAACGAGATATTTGTTGTTTTGATTTCAGTTTGAATTTTCTATTTTCAATTTCTACTCTTATAACTATCGCCACTCCGGACTACCAATCCAGGGGTCGCAAGATCGATCCCCCGCTTCTCCGGTCTTTCGGATGAGACTTAAAAACGAGGTCCCGTCTCCATATGACCTCGTTGTTGGTGGGACGTTAAACCCGAACTCACTCACTCACTATAACTATCGGAAAGGGAATGTCGCTTCCGGGGTTCCGTTGAAAATACGTTTCTACTTTGTGTGAAATATGTGCCGTGACACGAGAAAACCAACAATGTGGTTGTGCGCCCAGAGCAGACTCAGATCAGCCTGGGCATCCGCCCAGTCTGATCAGAGTCTTCGCTTTGCACTTAAAGGGTAGCTGAGGGTCTAAGCTACCTCCATGCGGACAGCGAAGACTCTGATCAGACTGGGCGGATGCCCAGGCTGATCTGAGTCTGCGCTGGGCGCACAACCACTTTGTTGGTTTTCTCGTGTCGCGGCTCATATCATGAAGCTTGTCGTTGACAGAGATAACAGAGGAATCTCTACTTGTACTGATGATCAGACACTCGTCATGTATGGACTTCTGTTTATAAGAATATTGTCTTATTTCTGATTTGCGATTTAATCTGTATTTGTTCCAGGAAATAGTGTTGGTGGTGTTTTTCGGTCTCGAGTATTTTGTGCGGCTGTGGTCAGCGGGCTGTAGAAGCAAATATATAGGTATCAGAGGAAGATTCCGATTTGCAAGAAAACCCATATCCATTATAGGTAAGATACTTACAGTGCCGAGAGACCAAATCTGAATAATAATCGTTACACTTACATTATATCAATATCAATCATCAATACAGCATTACCAGTATTACGAGACTGGACAACACTTAAATTTATTTTTTTGAACCAGAAGCCTACTATTGCAATTGATCTATACTGTCCTAGTACGAATTCCTCTAGACTAACTGCAGTTCACTGAGCCAATGCGAGCCTGTCATCATAAGTAGTAGGGTAAACTGCAATGATGCCGCCATTTTCTAAAAGGGATACACATTATTCTGAGACTTTCTATTTGCTTGCCTGGGCAACGAAACCTTCGAAGAGGTCTACTTTAAATTGAAAAAATTTGCTCTTGGAAATGCAATTTCTTTCCTTTAAGGGTGGACCTCGTGAAAGCAAAATAAAAAGGCAGACCTGCTTCCCCTAAAGTATCCCTATTCACCTATGTGATACAAGTTTACCTCATTGACGATTTTGGCCAAAGTCATCCTCGTACAGCCTCGGATTATACCATTATTTGTTCAGAAAGGCAATTAGACAATAATCAACAGAATGTCGGACTGCGCTCATTTACAAAGTTCGCATCTTTATATAGAATATTTCAAGACATGTAGAGTTTTCTTATTTCAATCTCTTCATTTTTGTTTTTGTATCGTCTGTGTCCACATTTGAAATGTTTTAATTAAAGTTTTGAAATATTCAATGGATTTCGTTGATACTTTAACCGATAGTAGTTTACGGTCTAACGTTATACGTAGTATTGCTCAGACTATCTTTGGAGACCTGAAGTCATGGACTGAGATATTGTACATTTGAATTTGTAGGATGCCCATGGGTATTTTTATTCTAGATCCATATCTCCTGAACCTATTAATGGGTTAAGTGGATACTTTCAACTATGTTACTTGAGAGTCCAAGTTTTAAATAATACTACTGTCATTTCCTCTAATACATTGAGGTGAGGATCATTGCCTTTCAAGTTTTTGGGGAATGAAATAGGCTCTTCTTGGTGGGTGTTGTTTTAAAGGTCTATATATCTTAAATAAATTGATTGATTTCATATTCTCAGAGTTGCTAGTTATTGGTTTAAAATTTAACACTGCAATCCCGACCGCTCCATTGATGACCTTGAAGTAAAGGTCATGGACTTAAATGAACTTTGTGGTTATTTTCTCTTATTGCATAGTTTTTGTTTCACAGTGTATGGATAGATTCAGAATATAATAAATTCTTTTAGATGCTGGTGTAGGGTTTTACATATTACCAATACCATTCTCTCGCTTGGTGATCTTCAGGTCAAACCACAAACTTTGGAATTTTACTTTCAATGGTTTACGTTTAATTTTTCAAAGGCTGATAATGTCGTAGTAGTAGTTTTACTTGGACTGATGACAGATACCACTGCAGAATTTACTCAAGACCTACGTATTCTCCTTGTTGGCATTGACGGTCATGTTCACATACTTTGTACTTTGTCTTGATGATGATCAAGCGCGTGATCAGTCGAACCATGCTATTTATCAACAGTTCTTGTTTATGGCGAGTAAGAATTAGCGAGAAAGCATGATGTTCAATCGAAATTTCTACACATTCATATGCACTATTATTATGTTTATACACATTTAACTGAAACGATGTTTTATCTTAGAAGAATAACATTATACTTACACATTAACATAACACCTACTGAGACTTCTTCAGCTCACAAGAGCATGTTATGAAAACTTGAAAGTATCAATTTAGACCAGAAATCGCTCATTTTCCTACGCAGTGACTAGTGCCAAAACCCCCTGTATTTTCCAGTTTATACTCGCACACTGGTATCGTGTGTGTCAATCAGATTAAAAGGACCTGGTATGATAAGGCCCATATTTGGCCCCCAGAAAACTCATTTTTCAAATGTCTTATTTCCATAATAAAAATGTATTCATATGAAAGTTCAAACCTTGAATGTAACTGCAGACACAAAATTAACCAGTTCTTGCACAAGATATTTGTGATATTTGTACTGAACATACCCATACCCCCCAGCGGATTCTGACGAAAATGACGAATTTGGTAGCCTTTGTGGCTTTCAAAATATATGAGCCCGGCCTCCAGCACATTTAATATTTTGTATACAGATAAAATTCTAATATATTTACATGCCATGAAAATATAAAATGTGCTGGAGACCGGGCTCTATGTTTATTTTTAACTTTTTGTTACCAAACTGGCAGCGTTTGGAACATTTTCCCAGCGTTCTCAACATAAAAACGCCCATATCTCCGCTCATAGACAAAATAAACATATGTTGTGCGTATTCATTTTCTTAGTTAGAACACAAGGAATAATCTGGTATACGTTTCATTTTGATCTGTTGGAATTTTTTGGTTAGCGTCTCTGGACTTGCAAACTTGAGTGGGTGGGGTACCTGGAAAGGCCTTGTGCAGTGCACAGGTAATTAGCACTGCAATCTTACATATAAGCGTTTCATTAAAAGCCTGTTGTAAAGAGATTTCAAAAGTTATTGTAACTGACTGATTTCTTTAAAGGAATATGTATTAAACTCAAATTTTCTCGCAATTTTAATTCATTTTATTGAAAAAACGTAGGCATGTCAGAAATCATGTTATTCTGAGAATTAACAAACACGAAACATATTATTTCTGCTTGTTCCCATACGCACAAATAATAAGCAATACAAACCATGCATTTTTAAGAGAATTTGAATGGGGGCCAAAAACGGCCCTTATCATACCAGGTCCTTTCGTTTGTATATAACTTTGAATTGTTTAGCTTCATCAAAAATTATGTTAAAATTTTGGTTCCAACGAGAAATTTTAGCACAGATGGGCTTTTTGTTTGTTCATGGTTATGAATTGTTTGCAGACAAAATCGTCATTATTTATTTTTGTTCAAGCACAGCGTTATCCTGTTTTTAAGTTAAAATAGATTAAGGTGTCCCAAAGCCTACTGGCCTAAGGTAGTGAGGGGTTAGAGGCCCACTGTATCTTAGGTACAATATATAAGGCGGAGCCCATCTCTCTCCTTTCGCTATCTTATCCTGCCCTGATTGGACAAAGGTACCCATATATTGCTGGTTTGACAGGGAGAGTTTTTCTGTCGGCAGATGATCCATTCCGGGATTCGAACCCACGACCTTCAGCATCGTAACCGAGTCGCTCTAACCACTCGATCACACCGCCTCTTGAACCATGTAACTACGGTACTTCCCAGTTTATAGATGAACTCTTAGATTGACACTTGAAAATAAAAACATCAAAACTGATACTTTTTTTACTCCCATCGATGTAAATTTGGCTTTATAAGAGATCTGGCATAGGCAGGGCTCAATAATTCTCGTTTTACTCCTGAATGACACAAGACTAACATTGTATAGGAATAGAAAAAAAAATTGTTCGAACATGACAATTTTCATTAACGCATAAATTTTATTGCTGCCGCTCTAAATATCAGCCTGTCAGATCAAAATTTATTTCAATATTAAGATATTGTGCACACGTTACAATGGACTTTGTCTCTTTCTGGGTTCCGTGCCTCTGGAGCGGCGGGTGCTGCATGTTGGCCCATATTCTATTCTCTTTATTTTAGTATCATTATTAGTAACTAATAAATGTAAAAGAACATAATTTTAAACACGAAATTTCAATTCCCAGTGGTAGCTTAGTTTTAGAAAGATGACCTAGTTGACGTGACAAATTCTATTTAAGAGTGAAGCTTTATGGCAGTGTTGTCGAGTTGATTACACTCTCTGAAATTTATTACTTAATACCAGGTTGGGCTTGCTGCTAAATCAAGAAATAGTTCCTCTTCTAGCAGTTTCAACTAAATAAGTAATATCATGAGTGGCTTGTTTGAAAATATTATGGCATTGGTATTTTAGTGTGGATCTTTGTGTGTTTGCAGACTCTGACAAGAGAAACAGCTGAGCGTATTTGCGTTTCGTTAATTTAATATTTATTACTAGTCGGGGTATTCTGTTTTCTCGAAACTTTGAGAAAACCAAATTTGGCGAATATAAAAGTATTTAGAGAATATTCACGATTGGCCATTGCAATAACAATATATCTAGATAGATAGATAGATCACGAATTAAGGTGGTGATTTGTTGAAAATGCAAAAATCTGCATAAACCCATAAACAAATAATATATCTCCCTGAAAGTTAGCAGACTTGTTATTTTTTGTTGTTTTCTACAGTTTAGAATACAAAATAAAGGTACATGCTGCTTTAAAAAATTGTTTTTATAAGGAAAGATCATAGGGTAATTTTCTGCACAGAAATCTAAAAAAATAACATCATTATTGAAGTTTTATGTAGCGATGAAGGTACGTTATTGCATTATGAAGAGCGTCCAAGCAATTATTTGTTCCAACTCTTTCTCAAATTGTAAGGTAGACCAGATGAAAACAGTAGCTTATTCTCAAATGTTCATCCATGTATATGGTGCCAGTACACTGGATGCATTCATTTAATATAGGGTAGACAAGCGTACCTGTATAACACATACAATATAAATAATACATTACTGATACTAAGACAAGTGTGTAAATGAAAATTTTCAACCTTGTTAAAATAATCTCACCTGTGTTTTTTGACAAAAAAAATTGGACACGGGCTACGTCTTTTTTATCTGCTCAGCCTGATAATGCATGAAAGAGTTGAAAAAAAACAATTGCTTGGACGCTCTTTGTAATGCAATAAGATACCCTCAGCACCAGGTTTATTGTTAATTACGATATTATTTTTCTAGATTTCTGCACAGAAAATTACCCTTTGATTTTTCCTTATAAAACACTTTTTAAAATCTACAAATTCTGCATTTTGGGATTCTAAATGATGAGAAACAACATAAAGAAGGCATCTGCTAAGTTTCAGGAAAATCTGTTGTATTTTCAGCGTTTTTTGCAGATTTTTGTCTCTGTCCTAAATCAGAACTTATCATAATCTTAATACGTGAATGTTTTAACTCTAAATCTTGAAAATACGCATCTGTATATCTGTGCCACTTTATGATAAGTTATGAGAGAGAGAATATAGACGGTTATTTTTTGTAAAAACTCGAGGTATTAAGTGCGGTAGTTTTAGTATGAAATATAAGAACCTTTCAATCAGTAACAGACACCTGCAGACGAGGTTGTATGGTCTACAGACTGACAAAACACTGATCAGTTCTGTTTGGGTGGCAGAAACAATATTTAATAGTAAATAGTAAAAAGTTCTAATTGCATCATCAGCAAGGGAAGATGATTTTGATAAAACTAACAATAGTCCAGACGTTTAATTTGTGTTTGATTTCAGACTTCCTAGTTGTAGTAGCCTCTATTGTTGTTCTCGCTGTGGGCTCTAATGGCCAGGTGTTCGCCACTTCAGCTATCAGGTGGGTCTTCTCTTTACTGGTTTTATAAGTTCAGCATCCATAACTAAACCGTGACAGGAGTCAAGCTGACGTAGAACAGGTCCACAAATCAGCACTAAACTCCTCACTAGACATACAACGTTGAACCAAATTTTGAATCAATATCCATTCAACGTCATGACGTTGAATCAACGTTGATTCAGTATTGATTCAACATTGTATACCTGCGGGCAAGTCTACTTATTTTGTTACTGATCTTTTTTCATTGTTTACTCTATCACTTTCTTCAGGTTTATCAACAGGATGAAAATATCTCAGCTTGAGTTTCAACAAACACGGAACTATTTCCTGCTCTTTTGAAGACTCATCTGAGACTGTGTAAGGCTCCGGCATAGCTCGGTATTTATTAAGACTCATGCTTAGTCTTCTCAACTGAGATTATGTAAAGTTAAAACAGAGCTGAGTTTTTATTACTCCAACTTTGTTGAAACTCAGCTGAGCCCTCTCTGCTGGGAGACAAGGAGGCTCAGGCAGTTCTGAGTCTTTCTTACTCAAACTTTGTTAAAACTCAAGCGGAGTTTTCTCTTCTGAGACTAAGTGGAAGCTCAGACAAAGCGGATTTTTTTGTTTTCTCGTATCTGTAAAATTGCCGTTTCTCCTGTCACGACACAAATTATAAGAATCCATCTTGAGGGTCGCTGTAGGAGTGGGACATCTCACCCGAATGATCGATATTTAAACTAGGGACTAGGCAAGGGTGAGTTTTTCGTATTTTACATAGACTGGTTCACGGTTGATTATTTGCTCCCACTTTTAGTGCTCTTGTCAGCGTCAAATCCTTAAATTGGATAAAGCTTCAGAACTGTAAATTTCAGCATTTTAGCAAGGCAAGATTTTTTTCACATCATACTGGGTAATAAATTACAGCGTCATCAGATGATGTGTAGAGAACAATGCCTATGACGCCAACACAGCTTCGTTTATCACAGAATTACTTTAAACTCTTAAAGAGTTCCTTCAAGGGCAGAGTATACATTCAAGTATACATTCAAATGAAGGAACGTGGGCCAACCTAACCTTATACTCTGCGACACACATTTTATGTCATAGGAAAGTATGCCCCTTTCTTATTGTTTTATCCGCTTTATAACTATGGGGCCATAAAAGATATATGCATGTATTCACCTAAGTTGGTACTAATATAAAATACCATCTGTAGACAGAGTACAAAAATATTATTAATGTTTCAATGAAACTCTGCCGCTTTTTTAAAAATTGTCATTTTCGGTTCTTTCCTTCTATTACTATTTGGAATATTGTAGAAGCTTCACACAAATGGTCAAAGTGACAGAAGTTTTCTGTTACAATCAGAAATGTACCACCAGGCTATCTGCCGCTACCTCAATGCTATCTACATCTATCAAACCATGAAGAAAATCTATAATAAATCAGAGCCGAAAGAGATTTCTCCGAAACTCATCTTAAACGATCAGTGTACTAAAGCATTCTTAATACCAAAATTTGTGAATACACAGCTGGATGTAGAAGCGGACCGTAATTGAGGTGAGGAAGAAGTGTGTGTGTGTGGAGGGGGTGGGGGCGGGGGGTAGGAGAGAGAGACATCTGGTTTTGTTATAAACAAACTTTTGGTATTGAGTACATGTACTATACTAGTAGCAGTAAGTTCTATCTCTAGAGGACGCTATTAAAACCTACTATAGTACTGTCTGTAAGGTATGTCTCTAGAGGATGCTGTTATGACTTACTATAGTACTGTCTGTAAGATATGTCTCTAGAGGACGCTATTAAAACCTACTATAGTACTGTCTGTAAGGTATGTCTCTAGAGGACGCTATTAAAACCTACTATAGTACTGTCTGTAAGGTATGTCTCTAGAGGACGCTATTATCATTAACTATAGTACTGCCTGTAAGGTACGTCTCTAGAGGATGCTATTAACACTTACTATAGTACTGTCTGTAAGGTATGTCTCTAGTGGACGCTATTATCATTTACTATAGTACTGTCTGTAAGGTATGTCTCTAGAGGACGCTACTAAAACCTACCAGAGTAGTGTCTGTAAGGTATGTCTCTAGAAGACGCTATTAAAACCTACTATAGTACTGTCTGTAAGGTACGTCTCTAGAGGATGCTGTTATCACTTACTCTAGTACTGTCTGTAAGGTATGTCTCTAGAGGACGCTACTAAAACCTACCAGAGTAGTGTCTGTAAGGTATGTCTCTAGAGGACGCTATTAAAACCTACTATAGTACTGTCTGTAAGGTACGTCTCTAGAGGATGCTATTATCACTTACTATAGTACTGTCTGTAAGGTATGTCTCTAGAGGACGCTACTAAAACCTACGAGAGTAGTGTCTGTAAGGTATGTCTCTAGAGGACGCTACTAAAACCTACTATAGTACTGTCTGTAAGATATGTCTCTAGAGGACGCTATTAAAACCAACTATAGTACTGTCTGTAAGGTATGTCTCTAGAGGACGTTATTAAAACCTACTATAGTACTGTCTGTAAGGTATGTCTCTAGAGGACGCTATTATCATTTACTATAGTACTGCCTGTAAGGTACGTCTCTAGAGGATGCTATTATCACTTACTATAGTACTGTCTGTAAGGTATATCTCTAGTGGACGCTATTATCATTTACTATAGTACTGTCTGTAAGGCACGCCTCTAAAGGATGCTGTTATCACTTACTATATTACTGTCAGTAAGGTATGTCTCTAGTGGACGCTATTATCATTTACTATAGTACTGTCTGTAAGGCACGTCTCTAGAGGACGCTATTATCATTTGCTATAGTACTGTCTGTAAGGTACGTCTCTAGAGGATGCTGAGAGCACGTATTTTCACTTACACGATTTTATAGTAAAAGATAAGGTATTCTCTAGAAGGCGCTGGGATCACTTACTAGTCTACTAGCAGTATGGTACGTTTTAGAGGGCTCTGTGATCACGTGGTAAAGGGCCGTCATCTATATTTTCAGAGGCGTTCGTTTTTTACAGATTCTTCGTATGTTACATGTTGATCGACAGGGTGGCACCTGGCGTCTTCTGGGATCTGTTGTCTACATACACAGGCAGGTGAGTAGAGTTTCTCTTATAATTGGTAGCGGACTTAAACTGCATTAGAATCGGACTGTGAATTCAGTTTTTAATATTTTCCCGGTCTTTGGTGTACAACTTTCAGCCCATTCATTGGTGTACGTACAACAACTTACAGAGGCACCTGCAGAATGATTCTGTTATACATGTTCTGATATAAACGCGTCAGAAATGATTTAGGTAGGACAGATATCTGTCTAGGTCGGCGTACAGATTAACTATTCAGAAAATGATTGTAAAGCACACATACGAAGAGGAAAAGAATAAAGCTCTCAGCAGGTAGCAATCAAACAGATTAGTTACACGGTGTGATCCTGTCAGTATAAACAAATATTTGTATTCCAAGCAATCTGGAACTGATAAATATTATCTGTGGGATACTCACTACTCTTCTTAGACTGACGATCTGTTTGGGAACAATTGTACACAATTACAGACTATTTACTGTGTATTAAATTAATGGATTAAAATCGAAAGTCGCCTTTAGATGAAGCATGCTGAGAAAGGAGTTAAAGCATCTTTCCTTTGTATAATTGTTTTATATCCCTCATTGTTATGCTCTCTTAGAAAAATTCAAAATGTTATTCATTTTATCTCGCTGATACAAAAAGCTCGATTTTTAGCGTTTTGTTGTTTACTGTTTACGTGAAGTGGAAGGCCGAATTCGGAACCAAGAAAACAACCTGACTATTCCTAGATAAAAGAACATTATCTTAAGCTGAAAGGATAGTTCTGTAGAACTATTGATCTTTGGCTTCTAAAGTACATTTATTAAATACATTGCTTAATGAAAATAAACAGGCCCATTTTTTCAGCCAGACTTGTATTAGCAGAGTAATGGCCCTTGTTTAAACAAATATACCTTTGTTAACAAGATTTCAGAAGCACCGTTTTGCTTTAAGTCCGTTTGGGTTACTTTCTGTAAGCGACACGTGATTACGCCCATTTCCGTCCGTAACCTGTCTTTTTCGGGGAAAATATATGCTTGGGGGTGTAGTATTCCACAAAGCCCGTGCTTTTAGCTGCTCATATTTATTTATTTATTTATTTTTGATAAACTGTTGGTGTTTGATGTGACCGTTATACTGGAAAGTTTAGTTTAATGCTGTGTTTATTGTTCACAAAAAGATAAGATTTTATGATATATTTTTTCTCTAATGACAACCATGATTATGGTTGGAAGCTAAGTCTTTTACAAACACAACAGACACAACTTACTGGTTATTATTTAAGTTCGACTATACATTTACTAGAGTACTTCAGTGTAGTACAAGACTTAATCTCGGTCATATTAAAGTATATTTCGGTTCATTGACAACATATAGAAGGTTCTGTCTGTAATTAAGAAGTAGATATTGACATCTTAATGGCTGCTCTCAACTCAATGTCTTAAACTTGATTACCACGCTGACATTATGGTAAATAAGAATGGGCCAGGTCAGCTAATCAGGAGGCTCACTGCCCTGGCAACAGTAGATACACAGGTCAGATGATTCTAGACAAAAAGTCATTGTCACCTCATACATACTCTAGTCGTTCTGCCTACTCCAATCATTCTAGAGCTTATAATATCAGCAGTATAGCTCCTGATAGACTGCGCAGGCGTGAAACTAGATCTAGACAAGATGATAAGAACCAGTTTCAGTTGACACAGCTAGTTTGTGGCTATGTTTTAACTGAACTAGTCACGTCACTGAGATATTAGTGGAACAAAACGAACAGACATTTATATAATCTTGTTTAATACTCCTCACTCCTTCTAAAAAACATAGCTCCTAAGAACCTCAATTTAGTTAAGAGGCACAATAGCGTAGTTTTTGTATTTTACGTCTGTTTGTATTCCGCTGTATTCGTGGGTCAAGCAAAGTCAGACAGGATATAGAACCTCGTTTCTAGTCCTTTGAGGGATGTTTATCATGGGAGTAATATACTGTAAGGATCTTATCGTCAAAGCTGTAGTTCATTTATTCTAACAGTGTTGGAAATACTGCACCGAGTACGATGGGTGACACTGCAAATATTGTGTACTACAGTATGTTGCAGAACACATCCTGCAATTAAAGGGAAAAAGAAAGTCATTGAAGTGTTCTATCTTATTCAAAGGATCTTGCCAACATTCGCGTCTTCGAGAACGCGTTTATGGGTTCGTTGAGGTTTCTGTGTAATCAAAGTAAAAAAGGTATAGTTTATTCCGACTTATATTCCTTCAAAATTTTCTCACTTAGGCACCAATAATATTTACGTTTATATTATCATCAAACGAGCGTACGAAACTTTTTGCAACTATATTTCAGATAACAAGAGTATTATATATTTTCTTGTTCCAGGAATTGATAACAACGCTATATATAGGTTTTCTGGGTCTAATCTTCTCCTCCTACTTTGTCTACCTCGCCGAGAAAGACGCGGAACCAGACTCAGGCTCCAAGTTTAACAGCTACGCTGACGCCCTCTGGTGGGGAGTGGTAGGCATTATGTAGTGTATTAAACTGAATAAAGTACATAGTGAACCATTAACAAATTGTCTGAGCATCTAGATCATGTTCCTGTGTGTGGTTTATTATTAGGGTATAGGTCTATCCGAGAGAATGACTGGAATCTAAACAGAAACGGACGCATAATGCTCCGCCTGCTAAGCCATTGTAATGTCTTTGGCATAGTCCATGCTTTCGATCTCCTTTTTTAAAGTTTATTTATTATATTTTTTGTTATTTGAGCGGAAACTTCTGTTACAGTATCAATTTTATTAGAATAGATCCTACGGACAAGAACTGTAATGAAGTCTTCATCTTTGAGTGGCGTCACGCGAATAGAGACCTTTTTGGTTAGCTTACAGCACAGACAGCCTGCACATATTATTCCTTTGTTTTCCAGTTTAAAGATTCCTAAGGAATCCTAAACTGAGAACTGGTTAAAATCTGAGGATGCGCTGGCTGAGTTGAAGCTTTCCTGTCCGAAGGCAATATTTCACATGGCATCCCTCTCATAAAGAAGTTGTGTGAATGTTCTTCAAATTACGGTTTCGGTGACAACATTACGCTGTTAATTAATCGTTTCACTTGATTTTATTTCAGCCAGTTTAACAGTTTTAATCAAGGAAATTTAATTATAGGTTTACGTCAACTTCTTGTCAACGTAATGCAATTTATTTTTGAAATGGAACTGAACAAGGCTATACATTATTGTTACAAAGCAAATAGTTACTAGTTTGTTGACATGTTTTATTAATGGTTAGAAAATAACTAGTTACTAGTTCTGCTGGTGCAAGAAAGCTGTTATTGAAAATTTCAGGGCACAGTTTTTTTTTTCATGCAGATTTTTATATTGGGCTTAGATAATATTTTTTCCTTAAACTTTGACTGACTATATTTCACGGGTGGGTGCAGCTGTCTGCAATAAAATATGCAACCACGTAAAAAATTGTCAAGGCAATAATATTCATATTTCTATAATGTTGTCCGAAAACGCAAATTCTAATGCATTTACGTATGTAACGCGATGTCGATTGGATAACGTAAAAAAAATGCGACAATATATCCTGCGATATACTATCGGAAATCCGACGTCATTACGTAACGTCACTTCTCGTTGGTTGATGTCTGGTTTTACGTCGCTGAGAGCGTTTGCTATGGGTGCAAGGTAGCACACTTTTAAAGGTGAAAATGTAAAAGGTGCATTAGCATAGGGATAACTGTATTGAAAATTGTTATTTGGGGAGGTAAATCATCGGTTTTATGGTCGCAAATTGTGTTTTACGGCTCCACTGGCGCGTCGCCGTAAAACGAAATTTCCGATCATAAAACAGACGATTTACCTCCCCAAATGACAATTTTGAGTACAGTTATCCTCTAATTTAAAACCGAAACTTAATAGCATCCATCATTTGTTTTTTAAAGTTTTCAAGCCCTTGGGGATGAACTGAGCTAATGGTAGATCCATTGATACATACATTGTAAATCGAAACTAACAGACTCGGTTTGAAAAAGTTTATTATTAGAAAATGATAGTTGTACACAGTCAGTGAGAATTGAGATAGCTCTCTGAAAGGATACAGATACGGCATATTGGTACACACAATTTTGTAAAAGGGAATACGACTTTTGTGACTTTCTGGTGCTTCTGCCGACGATGAAATCGTCCTTAAAAAGACAAAAGAATTTGCTCCCCATTTAGAAGGAGGGCGAAAATGAAAATGAGAGAGTTGCTTCCTTGAAAGTGGAGCAGTTCACCAGAATTATTTCATTGTCAGATAACGGTGACCACAATAGGCTATGGGGACACAGTGCCACAGACTTGGATGGGAAGGATTGTTGCCTCGTGCTTCTCAGTGTTCGCCATATCATTCTTCGCCTTGCCAGCGGTAAGTCATGTCCGTGTTCGCCATATCATTCTTTGCCTTGCCAGCGGTAAATCCTGTCATTCATATCAGTTTTCGCCATACCAGCGGTAAGTCATGTCCCTGTTTGCCATATCATTCTTTGCCTTACGAGCGGTAACTCTAATTCATGTTCGCCCTTTTTTCCTTCGCCATGCCAACGGGACGTCCTGTCAGTTGGCTGCATGGTCTTTAATAAATCTTCATTGTACAAGACAAATTACTTTACGCAGATCCGTTTAGCGTTTATTTTCGGAAAATGAGCAACGGTTATGTTGCAGGCGGGTATTAACTTCCTTAAATCTATCAAAGGGACTAAAGGCGTAACTCGAGATAAGGTGGTGTTGATGATGGAGGAGGAGTCTCATAATAAGTCTAATACAACGGGCTGTATAACCAATGAGGATTTTCGCAGTATGATTCGAGCAGCCATAGAAATTATAACGAACTCTTTATCTTGGTCGGCAAATGGAAACTGAGGTTGTTAGGCCAGTCACAAGGTTTTCCTGCCTTAGCAAAGATGACATTGCATGGTTCACTTACAGAACCTGAAGAGGCAGAGAGACGAAGACAGGAAGGGGCTTTGCAGCGCAGCTAAAAGCAAACCTATGTAGAGAGTAATTATTGCAAAGTCATCTTTGGTGTTAAATTACCTAGCAAGGTTATGTGATCGTTTAGAAAAAAATATCTCAGTTTCTCTAAGCCTTAGGCCTTCTAAACTTCATCAGATAATGTTGTTACTCGTCCGCAAATGTTTCAATAGTCACAACAGTAGAGTTAAATCAGCCTATTTGGGCTTCTGCCTTGAAGATGCTCAATATAGACAGAAATACTGTCTTAAGCCATCACACTGAA
The DNA here is from genome assembly GCA_963989385.1 of Ctena decussata. Lineage (NCBI taxonomy): Eukaryota > Metazoa > Mollusca > Bivalvia > Lucinida > Lucinidae > Ctena > Ctena decussata. The sequence continues at coordinate 732,153 of OZ022502.1, read as the reverse complement.
ATAACTGACAGTCTCTGATTAGATGCAAAGTTCTAGATAAGATGGTCTGGTTACTCTGCTGGTTTTATCTAATTCTATATATGATCGAGAGGCGCCGTAGTCGGGTGGTTAGAGTGCTCGATTAGGGTGCAGAAAGTCGCTGGAAGGTCGTGAGTTCGCGGCTCACCGTCGCCATCCGACGACTGGAAAACTCTGTCAACCCAGCAGTAAATGGGTACCTGTCGAATCAGGGAAGGATAAGGCAGCGAAAGGAGGGAGATGGGCTCTGTTTTTCATCAGCTGTGCCCAAGATACAGTGGGTCTCTAACCCCCAATGCCCCTACGGCTGTTAGGCAATGGGAAATTATATATGATCATGCTTTGAATTTCTTTTGCAGGGTATATTGGGGTCCGGGTTTGCCTTAAAGGTACAACAGAAACAGCGCCAGAAACATTTCAACCGACAGATTCCGACAGCAGCTTCACTCATACAGGTGCGACACGAATAAACGCGCTGTGTGTGCACCGAGATCGCTATTATTAGTAGTTTCGGCTGATGTAAATGCAGTTTCTAGTTATGTTTTTGCCGAGGATTACTAATACAATGTTGTATTGAAACTTAGCAGTAGGTTAATGGCAACTCATAGCTAATGTTAAATTTATTAAGTATCCGACTAGAAATAAAATTTATATTCTGTATTCTGTATACAAAGGTCGTGGATTCGAATCTTGTCAGAAGCAGGAGTTAACTGGTTCTCTTGCATTATACCATCATTACTCACAATCAGTTGAAAAAGGTAGAACAGTGTTTGAAAAGATGTAACCTTTACACATTATTTATATGTTAAGCAACTGTTATGCAATTTTAGTGGAGCGGAGGAGGGTGGGGTGTGCTAGGGGTAGAATGGTGAAGAGGAGTACTAAACCGTGAGATACATAAGGATTCTGAAATGCCTTGTACGGGTAGTCATAACAGCTCAGCATATTGTTATTGACCTGTCGCCAACTGTCAGACAAAATATTCATTGATCAGCGAAATTAGATTAAAACCTAGAACAAACAAATGCACGTGTGTTTTCTGGTAATAGTTTCGTCCGTAAAATATACTCGGACAAATGTTAAAAGCAGAACAATAAGCACTTTGGCGTAAGGTCTTTATTGGCAAAAGAGCAAAAGATAATGCGAAATTACCAGCTAGGTATTTTTATTTTACCTGTGTTACAGAGTTTATGGCGGTGTCACGCTGCTGATCCTACCTTCAAATCAACGGCAACTTGGAAGATACATTTCCATCACCACCATCACCATCTCCATAACATGTTCCGCTCAACCACAGGGCATAACTCTACACTCGGCCGTATGGCTCGCAGGGCGAGTCTACTCACTCGCCGCTTCTCCTCTCAGAAGTTGAGTGCTACAGAGTCGGGGTTACATGAAAGTTTAGGCTCTATCTCAGGAAATCACGATCAGAGAAGATTCGGTGAGTATTGCAGAGTTGGGTATATCTGAAAATTAGGCGTTATCCTTATACATAAAATTTAAGGCACTATCTAAGATAAGGAGCGACGGGCCGTTGAGGAAATAGACAGGACGTCCACACACTGAAAAACTCTGAATCAGCTAAGTGCAGGTAAAATGTCCCAGGCAAGAATATTTCGGGCATAACGAAACGTTGATTCTAAATTTGTAATAACTTAACCCGGCTTGAGACAAGATACAAGATACAAGAAACTTTAAAGTCGACATTCGAATAAACAACAGATTAAAATTAGCCAATAGCTATTTTGTCGACAAACAAGATACATGTAAATAGAAACAGTACAGGTATTCACATTATCACAAGAATCACAGTTTAAAAGAGGATATCACACATTTAAACTAGGACACTCCATTTAGTTTTTAATGATTTTGATAGTTCTTATGAAGCTCATCTTGAACGAATAAACATGTCTACTTTTCATATCAATAGAATAGGATTAATTGCTACTGAAACCTTTAAAATACTTGAGTAGCCAAAGCTTCGAAATATGGTCTAGGTTCCTTCTTTTGAATGTGTTCTCTGACCTTAAAGGAACTCTTTAAGATTTAAGTAACGATAAGCGACCCTTTAATGCAGTTCATTTATATTATATATTGAGTTGGGGCACTCCGTTAAAGATAGCTGACCGTTTAATAGAGGCGACCACATAAGCAGGTTTGCCTGTAATATTATTATATTTGCATGACTGAATTATGCAGCGGTTCTTCTAGGACAGTTTGTTTCTGGTGGTCTGCAGTCTACTCCGACGGGTACATTAATAGATTATTCGATGAATATTTATCTGTCTGTATCTATCTATCTATCTACGTCTATCTGTCCGTCCATTCATCATTTCATTCATAAATACTATATGTATTTTCTGAACACCGAGTTAAAATTACATGTACTTACAACTGTTTTTGTAGTAACCAACCTGGTGTAAAGATTTGTTTGTGTATTGTAGGCACTCCCTCTAGACAGCCTTCCCATCGACAAGGTGAGCTGGCGGAGCCCTCAGTGGAGGAGGACAGTTATGACTATCACGCTGTCACTAAACCTGAACAGTGAGTGAACCGCAGTTCTGATCTTGCTAACTCGTACCACGATAATCACACCGCCACTAGACCTGACATACTTAATCTTTCTTAATCATACTATGATAATCATCTTGCTACTAGACCTGACAGTCTAAATCTTTTGCAATCGTACTTTGATAATCACATAGTCACTAAACCTGACAATTTTAAAAAGATAAGAGTTAAGGTTTCCCATAGCCTTGAAGCCATAGGGGCACTGTATCTTGAGCACAGCATATGAAAAGCGGAGCCCATTCCTCTCCTTTCACTGTCTTATCCTTCGCTGATTCAAACAAGGAACCCATTTACTGCTGGGACTGAAAGTCTGGAATTCTCTGGAATGTACTCAAATTAGCCTCTTCATTCTTGATTGATTCATGCTTGATTGCAGAATTTTGGGACACAAAAAATGACTTCTATGATAAATAAATGGTAGCCTCTGTAAGTCCATCTATGTAATCAGCAGAAAAAATGCAACTAAGTAATTAAAACTTCGTGAATCTTACCATGGTTTTCCCGTCTCGGCTAAACTTGAACAATCAGTTACCGACATGTTTTGCCCTGCTTAATAATTCTTATAATTATCTAGTCTGGTCAAATCTGTCCCCCAGAGCATGCAAGGTCGTTGGCCACCACAGATGACTTTACAACATTGTCCTTTCCACCTAGTTCTGTCTTCAGCTTCTCTAATTGTGCTGACAAAGTCCATCTCTGTTAACTCTCTTAATATTGCCTTACAGCCTCTTTTTACTGTGTGCAATACCTATTGTTCGTTTTTCTTTCTCTATACGCTTAAGATTCATCTTTGGTAAGTCAGAAGACCTTTACATGTGGTCAAACCACCTTAGTTAACGTTCCTTCACCGAATTTAGGATATTGTCATATTCTTAAATGACTGTTTGGATTTTTCTGTGAACATTCTCTTTAGCAACGTGGCCCTTGTGTGAGGTGTTTAGTGATATTTGGTTGCATTTCATCTCACAAACCAACATTCTTACCTCTAACTCTGCAATCAAGGCCCACGATTCATAGACAAAGATGCCTTCTTTCATATATTCGCTTAAGTATTTTTCTCAAAAGGATTATGTCTCATGTTCTGGAAGAACATGGTGGAAAGGTTAGCATACCCGACAGAACTTTTGCCAGTCTGCGCTTTGCCAATACATTGACGCTTTTTCTGAGAAAGAGCAGGCCCTAGAAGCTTTAACTGAAAGTCTCACCAAAAATGCACAAAAACTGCGCAAAGTATGAATTTGAGATAAATGCTAAGAAGACCAAAATTATGGCAAACAACGACAATTGCATCCAGAGGGAGATCAAGGTAAAAGGAAAAAAGTTTGAAACTGTAACAAGCTTCAACTTCCTTGTAGCAGTTGTCATAGATGGCTCAGAACCTGAGATTTTCTAAAGAACCGTACAAGCAACTGCAATTCTAACAAAGTTGAATCCGATTTAAAAAGATAACAATATATTTCATGGATAAAAGATGATACAGATGCGCTCCTGTGTCATATCCATATCCTGTGATTCGTGTTTATCACGCCATCACTTAACGTACGTTACCTACCTACTTAAACTTACAAGAGCATACCATCATTAGCACGCCGCGCACTAAGCCTTATGCTCATTATGACGGCGTTACTGAAACTGAACAGTGAGTTAACTAAGTTTTTGTTAAATAATTTATGATAACAGCGATGTCTCAAAGTTCTGAATTGTAAGATCCTTTTGAAGCAAAAGAAAGGAAAAAAGCATAATCAGTTTCATGGAGTCTGGTCATGACCAGTGATGAAAAGTGCGACACTTGCCATGCCCCTTGCACTAGCGGTACTGTATTTCCATATTCAATGATCACAAAGGACCAGAAAAGAAATCTGCATTATGATATATGTACGGGGAGACGTTGTTCGGCCACCGCACGGCACAACACCAGCTACAGTGAAGATAGATTAGATCTGAATAGTAATACTAAGCCTGAACAATGAGTTAGCAAGAATATTCTGCAAAACAAATTTAGCAGTTGTTTTATTATGTGCAAGTTCCACCATATTATACTTTAATTGTCCCTTTATTGCAAGATACAAACGTCGATTGCTCGAGATAGATTGCCAGATAAAAAAATAAAGACTGGTCAGTTGCACTGTTTGTAGTACTGTGACGTTAGTTTTTAAGACCATAGTATAGAACATTTTGTCATGCGCAAAAGCCAAAAACAGAATGACGCAGCTGTTAAGCTGTGGAAATAAAGAAAAATACTTTAAAAACACGTGCATATGCTACGAGTATGAGGCTTTCATAGCTTGAATATTTCACAATTTCCCTTGGTTTTACGTTATCGTCTTAAACAAGAGGGCCATGAGGCCCTGAATCGCTCGCCTGAGCAATTGGCAAAGTGGCTTATTCTTATGTCTGAAATTGTCAAAATATGGGTCTTGGGTCACAAATCAAAGACTGACCATGACCTCTTGTACTCATAAATCTGCAGGTACTCATTATGACAAGCATATATACCATTTTTAGGCCAAAATCTTCAAAACGTTCCATGAAATTCTATGTTCTAGCATTTTTCCATATTTGACCATGCCGCAAAAAAGGTCAGGGTAAACCCAAGGTCATCATTTGAACAGTCTTGGTAGTACTCTAGTACTCCATGCTACTTACCAAGTTTCAAGGCCATAGGTATATTGGTTCTGGAGAAGAAAAATGTTAAAGATTTATCCCATAAATGGGTATGGCGGCCATGTTGGTCAGGTAACCTGGACCGTTTGAACAAATTTTGTTCAATCAAGCCCTGGAGGCTCCATATGAAATGTGCTTACAATTGGTCCTTTGGCTTTTGAGGAAATGTTTGAAAATGTCAAAATATGAGAGATCTGGGTCAAAGGTCAAAGAATGACCTTGACCTCATGTACTCATAATTCTTCAAGACCTCATTAAGACGACTGGTTATACCAAATTTTAGGCCAAAATCCTCAAAACTCCATAAAATCTTATGTTCTAGCATTTTCCCATATTTGACCTTGCCGTAAAAAGGTCAAGGTCAACCCAAGGTCATAATTTGAACGATCTTGATAGTACTGGAGTACTTAATTCTACATACAAAGTTTCAAGGCCATCGGTCAATTGGTTCTTGTGGAGAAGATTTTTAAATGTTTTACCATATATGGGCATGGCGGCATGTGATCTAAACCGTTTCAACAAATTTTCTTTCCCTCAACCCCTGGAAGCTCTATATGAAATTTGATTACGATTGGCCCAGTGGTTTTTGAGAAGATTGTTTGAAAATCTCAAAATATGAGAGTTCTGGGTCAAAGGTCAAATAATGGCAAATTAAGAAATTAAGTCCAAAGACCAATTGCTATATTTAATCACTAGAAGTAGGCTAATTACGCCCAACTGAGTTAGCATCATATTTTATTATGGTAAAGTCAACTGAGGAATCATCATATTATTATGGTAACGTCAACTGAGGAAACATCATACAAGGGTTGATCAAGAAGTAATGTCACTGTGTCCACTGCGCGCTTATTAATAAGGCATTATTATAAAAACTATATCAAACTGCACTGTAATTTAGTTCTGATTTACAGGAAAAATATAAAGTTGGAATCTTTTTCCGTGCCAATTATATAGCCGTTCAAAGTATGCAACCAACGCCATCGCGCCGCACGTTAAAATAACGTCAATTACATGAACATAATTTTCAAAGACAGTCATAAAACACAATCAAACTAACGCGCCAAATCAGTTGAAAGTTTAGTACGATGAAGAAATATATTTCTGTGACCGACTGTTGAAACTTTGATAACGTCACTGCAGTTAGAAGTTCGCTTGATAGGGCTAATGCTTGTTACTGCCGAGTGAAAAATGATGATTTCTGACAAACGCGTCAGTCCAAAACTTGTGTGGTTTTGTCAGAAATTAGGAATACCACCATTTAATACTCTAGAGCCGTTAAGTTAGACATACGATGATATAACAGTGATTACGAGGCTTGTGTAAAGGTTGAATCAGCACTATAGTGATGCAGATGAGTCGCTAGAGGATCGTCTGAAAACCGGAAGACCTGTATATGCAATGTCGGACAAATAACATCACTTTTGTCTTGACCCCATATATGAAGATCCATGTTCTGGATTTCGAACATTGTCTAAAGACTTGGACATAAGCCGTGGGGCAGTTCAAATAATATTGAAGGAAGAGATAAATGTGGGTGAATGAGACATTAGTGCTATGCATTCTACTTTGGACATGACACAATATCGAAACTTCGGCTTGAACCTCAACAACGTAATTGACGTGCGGCGCGTATCGTTACAATGCCTTCTGTCTCTCTCGATATCTCGATAACTGTGTGGTATATTTTAATCTTATTTTCAGACTAAATCGCAAATAGACTACGCTACTTGGATATGAAATATTGTTGCTTTCTTTAAATTCTAGACGATTTTACAGCTGCAGTGGCATTACTTCTGGGTCAACCCGCGTAATATTATGGTAAAGTCAACTGAGGAAACATCATATTTTATTATCGTTAAGCCAACTGAGGAAACATATAATTATTATGGTAAAGTCAACTCAGGAAACATCATATTTTATTATGGTAAAGCCAACTGAGGAAACATTATATTATTATGGTAACGCCAACTGAGGAAACATATTATTATGGTAAAACCAACTGAGGAAACATCATATTATTATGGTAAAGACTACTGAGGACACGTCATATTATTATGGTAAAGCCTACTGAGGAAACATCATATTATTATGGTAAAGCCGACTGAGGAAACATCATATCATTATGGTAAAGCCTATTGAGAAAACATCTTTATTATGGTAAAGCCAACTGAGGAAACATCATATTATTATGGTAAAGCTCACTGATGAAACATCATATTATTATAGTAAAGCCAACTGAGGAAACATCATATTATTATGGTAAAACCGACTGAGGAAACATCATATTATTATGGTAAAGCCAAGTGAGGAAACATCATATTATTATGGTGAAGCCAACTAAGGAAACATCATATTATTATGGTAAAGCCTACTGAGGAAACATCATAATATTATGGTAAGGCCTACTGAGGAAACATCATATTATTATGGTTAAGCCAACTGAGGAAACATCATATTATTATGGTAAAGCCAACTGAGGAAACATCATATTATTATGGTAAAGCCAACTGAGGAAACACCATATTATTATGGTAAAGTCAACAGAATAAAAATCAAATTATTATGGTAAAGCCAACTGAGGAAACATCATACTATTATGGTAAAGCTAACTGAGGAAACATCATATTATTATGGTAAAGCCAACTGAGGGAACATCATATTATTATGGTAAAGTCAACAGAAGAAAAATCGAATTATTATGGTAAAGCCAACTGAGGAAACATCATATTATTATGGTAAAGCCAACTGAGGACACATAATTTTTTATGGTAAAAGTAAGGAGGAAAATTCTCAGGTGTTGACACAATTCAGTTCCAGATCCAACCCTAGACACCATGAGGGAAAGAGACAACACAAAAGTAGTTATCACCAAGGACAACACCAGCGGCAGCCATGTGAACAGCCATTTTCCTTGTAGGTGGTTAGCGGGCTAGTCAGAACATCACAAACAATATATCAGTAACAGACATAGCAACTGTCAGCACTTAAAACAACCAAGACGAACGAAAACAGAACTGCCGCTTGGGGACGGCCAGTAATGAAATTTGTGTGTGTGTGTGTGTGTGTGTGTGTGTGTGTGTGTGTGTGTGTGTGTGTGTGTGTGAGGGGGTGGTAACCGGTTTGTGGTCGAACAACCCTCGCAGTTGGTAAACACTGAGGAAACATAATATAATTTTGGTAAAGCCAACTGAGGAAACTGAACAGTAAATGGCCATTACAAACATTTTACCAGATGGCTGTGTACGTCATGAGCACATCAATTCTGTTGTCCTTGGATGATAGAAAATGTCCCGTTGCTGTCTATTTCCACTTTAATTTCCAATCTAATCAGTGATTTGAGAACAGATAGTCTTTTGTGGTTGCTAGCTTTTTCTCTCTAGATCAATACTAATTAATCATGTTAACTTGGTAGTGGGCTTTTATTGGTTTTACTTTATTTAATGTTCTCTTGTTTAATTCTATTTGCTTAACACAGTAGCGTCTCTTTGATTTATCATTGCTGTCTTGTGAACACAAGAGAAAACAAATAACAGAAAAAAGATGTTTTAATTTAATCAAACTATTTTCCAATTAATATAACTATACATCTGTTTGACAAAGCAAAGAAATCCCAACTGAACGTCCACACATCCAATAACAGTTATTCATGACTATGTAAAGGCTAAAATACATTTGACTGACGTAGCAGGTGAAGGGACCTAAGCAGTTTGCGGCTATAAATACTCAAAATAGCCTACGTAGCTGTGCAAGCTGAGCAGAGTCTTCACGTTTCATGTTTGAGACTACTCAATATTCATACATAGTACTTTTGAAAATAAAACACGCTGATCAGGCTGTAGGGATGCGCAAGCTGATCTGAGTATTTCCTTTTTTGCACAGGCCGCGAAGCATCTTTTCGTGCGAGCGCCAATCATTTGTCTGCGAGACTGTGCAGACATTGTTCCTACAATGTAATAATCATCGTTTTCCTGCACAGCAGCAACACTCATTAATGATAACAGGAATATTTCATTAACAAGTGAACAGTTATAAAATATTTCACTGTAGCGGTAAAAGCGGTTCTCGACAAATGTCGTGAAGCAGTATAAAACATGCATTTTCATCTTCTCTTCCACTTCGTGTTAGTTCTATTACCCATCTCACATTTGTTATTACCATTTCTCAAATCTTTTTTATTATTGCTTTTGTACTGTGTCATGACAAAACAGGTCTTGAAGTACATGTAGTCTGTGATCATGCTGCGCAGTCAGGCAGTTTGCATCAACAGAATGCGAGTATGCGTCGTAAGAAATCTTTAAGCCGAACAGTGAGGACTGACCAATACCCTATAATCTTGTATCACCATTGATCTACCCGACCATATGTAGCCACCACCGGTTACATATCCAAGGACCCCGAAGACCATCAGCAAAACGTATAGAATTGTATAGAAGTCTATGATTTATTGTCAAACTACGAGATTTCTATTTGATATATAAAATTCTGTTCAGCATTCCAAAATGCTTATTCTATTGGTAATGTGCTGATATATTTTATAATTTACATGTCATTTTTACTTTCTTTTTTACTTGTCACAAGTATCCAGCTATCTCCATTCTTAAAATGTCTATGAATATGTCAGTCGCTCAGACGTTTTTATTTTTAAACATTTCAATACGCAAGGTCAATGTCGCGAAAGATCAAATTTCTTAAAAACTCAATTTTATCTCAAATTTATGGATTTGTTCTCTCCTGAAATTGTTTGTTTGTTTTAAAGTCGTCAGTCATTCCTACAGGTACTGGACAGCAACACAATTTAATCTTAATTTCAGGCCAATTGAGAAAGTCTGAGAAACAGTTGCGTTATTTTACACAATAGTGTATACCTTGTGTCACTGAGTGGTGGACTTACTCTGGCTTTCATTGCAAGGTCATTACAGGGTCACTGATGAGGATTTATTAGCCGAAATTATGTAGTCTGGTCCACCTTGTTTCTTATGAATGTTTTCCTTGCTCTTGAAGAAACTCATTTATGATTTTATTGTACAACCTGTAATATTGTATTGTTTCAGCTTAACTGAAGATCACAAGATCATGATACGTGTGATTCGAAAAATTAAGTTCTTTGTTGCAAGAAGAAAATTCCAGGTAAGATTTCTCAGAGTGTGTCTGAAGGTATAGTTTGTTCATGTCATTTCTTTTCTTTTCTGTTCTACCTCAACTTTTATTTGCTATTCGAGGACTTTGACACACTACGCCAGGCTGAGAACTTCATGATGTGTTGCTAGTGATGTGTCAAAGTCATTTGCACAAGAATGGTTGTTTTCTTGCTTCCACAGCTTAATGTGGACAGTGCAAAATTCTTGTTAGTGACTGTTCAGTGCGTAACAACCGACGGTACACTATATATAGTCCGCTGAAATGAAGTTTTCTACAGACTGAGTGAGCATAAAACTACCAGGAGTTGAGCCGGGCCGGGTAGCGCAATCGGTAGGGCACCTGACTCGTAAGTCAGAGGTCCTGGGTTCGAATCCCGTTCTGGCCACATACTTTCGTTTCTCCTTCCGCTGATTCAAGAAGGGCAGTTGTCAGTTACTGGCGAAAGTATGTGCACTTAGTACTGGTTAACCGCTTAGGAGGTCTAAGCCTGCCCAGGAATAGTGTGGTTAGGTTAACTGACCGTCCCGACATGACCTTAGTTGTTTACCGTGGACGTTAAGCATCAAATCATCCAACCAACCAACCAGGAGTTGATACATTCAAATTCCTAATCCCGCCGGCGCCACCAAAAGGGAAAAGAATAAAACGTCACTTAATAACTCTAAAGTATGACAACGAATATTGAAAGCTAAGTAAAAAGTTGTTCTTCGGGAGTGGTGGCGAAACCTGACTCAGACTGACATAAATTAGAAACAAATAAACAAAAAATACATTTGTGAAGCAAGTTGATGCCATCGCAATCATGCCTGCTAAGCGCATAAGTCCATTTAAACCTGAAAATTGAAAATTAAAGAATCTGTAAATAGTTAACAAAACTATAAAGTAATTGGTACAAAAATCAGATTTGTAACAGACGAACCGGTGAAGAACTCACAAATCTGCTGAGAGTTATGCTGAAAGGATTTAATGCTGCACAAATATATGCTTTACATACGTGTGCATCCAAAGGTTTGTTTTAGATTTTGGCTAACTATTTGCAGAAGAAAGAATTTTTAGTTTCCAGATGAGAATGGAATTGTGCATTTACAAAGTGTGACATTGAGTTCTTCAATTAAAGTTTGTTATAAATACACAAGTACTGCGATTCCCTTTTTCAACTATGTTTAAAGTTTTACAATGCTACAATATAAGATTTGTGTGTGCGTGGTTATGTAAGTTGTCATTGATAGTTTTACAATGCTTCAGTATTAGATTTGGGTGTGCGTGGTTATGTAAGTTGTCGTTGATAGTTTTACAATGCTTTAATATTAGATTTGTGTGTGCGTGGTTATGTAAGTTGTCGATGATAGTTTTACAATGCTTCAATATAAGATTTGTGTGCGTGGTTATGTAAGTTGTCATTGATAGTTTTACAATGCTTCAATATTAGATTTTTGTGTGCGTGGTTATGTAAGTTGTCGATGATAGCTTTATAATGCTTCAATATTAGATTTGTGTGTGCGTGGTTATGTAAGTTGTCAATGATTGCTTTAAAATGCTTCAATATTAGATCTGTGTGTGCGTGATTATGTCGGTTGTCATTGATAGTTTTACTATGCTTCAATATAAGATTTGTGTGTGCGTGGTTTGGTCGGGTGTCATTGATCGTTTAACCATGCTTCAATAATAGATTTGTGTGTGCGTGGTTATAATGGTTGTCATTGATAGAGTTACTATGCTTCAATATAAGATTTGTGTTTGCGTGGTTATGTAGATTGTCATTAATAGAGTTTCTAAGCTTTAATATTAGATTTGTATGTGTGTGGTTATGTAGGTTGTCATTGATAGTTTTACTATGCTTCAGTATAAGATTTAGGTGTGCGTGATTATGTCGGTTTTCATTAATAGTTTTGCAATGCTTCAATGTAAGATTTGTGTTTGCGTGGTTACGTCGGTTGTCATTGATAGTTTTACTATGCTTCAGTATTAGATTTGGGTGTGCGTGGTTATGTATGTTGTCATCAATAGTTTGCGTGGTTATGTAGGTTGTCATTGATAGTTTTACTACGCTTCAGTATTAGATTTGGGTGTGCGTAGTTATGTCGGTTGTCATTAATAGTTTACCATGCTTCAATATAAGATTTGTGTGCGTGGTTATGAAGGTTGTCATTGATAGTTGTGGTTCTCTGTTGCCTTTTTTTGGTGTCAGAGTTTCTGTGATGTTTTACCTTATGTATGTTCTTATTATTTTTGGTTCGGTTTGGGTTGCTGAGTGGCCACCTTTTGGGAACAAGCTGCTCACTCGATTGGCCATATGTTCTCTGTATCTTGATTATTTGTAATCTTAGTTGTTTCCAACTATGGTTTGAGGGCTGGATTTGGATTTTGATTGTTTCAGTTCCTGGTCTTTGCATACTATTTACTTTTACTATGCTTCAGATTTAAATTTGGGTGTGCGTGGTTTTTACTATGCTTCAATGTAAGATTTGTGTGTGCGTGTTTATGTCGGATGTCATTGATAATTTTACTATGCTTCAGTATTAGATTTGTGTGTGCGTGGTTATGTCTGTTGTCATTGATAGTTTAACTATGCTTCAGTATTAGATTTGTGTGTGCGTGGTTATGTCGGTTGTCATCAGTAGTTATAATGCTTCAATATAACATTTGTGTGTGCGTGGTAATGTAGGTTGTCATTAATAGTTTTACTATGCTTCAGTATTAGATTTGTGTGTGCGTAGTTATGTCGGTTGTCATCAGTAATTTATAATGCTTCAATATAAGATTTGTGTGTGCGTGGCTTTGTAGGTTGTCATTGATAGTTTTACAATGTTTGATATTAAATTTGTGTGTGCGTGGTTAGGTCGGTTGTCATTGTTATTTTTACAATGCTTCAACATTAGATTTGTGTGTGTGTGGTTATGTAGGTTGTCGTTGATAGTTTTACTATGCTTTATTATTAGATTTGTGTGTGCGTGGTTATAATGGTTGCCATTGGTAGTTTAACAATGCGTCACTATCAAAGCTATATGTACCTGGCTATGTCTGTTTTCATTGATAGTGTTACAATGTGTCAATATCAGACATGTGTGTGTGTGGTTATGTCGGTTGTTATTGACACTATGCTGGAGAGAATGGATTTATCAAATACTGCATAGAAAGTTTCTCGGAACGCATATTTTCATAAATTACAATTTTGCATTTTGTAGTTCTCATGGTAACTCGCTGTGCCAGATTTCATTTTTGAATAGTGTTAGTTTCACAACCACTTCCTATTTATTATTATCTAATGTTATGTAAATTACATTATATGATGGTTTTAACCATATCTAATGTTACATGGGTTATAAGATTATATAGCTATGATATGATATCAGTATCTTGTATAATGCTGCTTGCATACTGCCATTGCTCTGATATATGATCAGTATCTAATGTAATACAAGCTTTTTAGTTCTTTTATCTACACTCTACATGTATACCTAATGTAATTTAGATTACACGATTACATGGTTGTGACTTGTTATCAGTATCATATAATGTTGCTTACATAATACTACGATTTGTTATTAGTATCTAATATAACTTAAGTTACGTAGTTGCATTTTCAGTATTAAATTTTAATATTCTATAGGTTACGTAGTTAAAGTTATCTGTATCTAAGGGAATGTAAGAGACGTAGCTCTGATACCTTGTCAGTATGTAAAGTTATTTAACATGTATAGATAATTATCTATGCTATCTAATCAGTGTTTAATGTAATATACATTACATAGTTTGTAATGTACATTAAATGGGTACATAGCTGATATACGTAGCAGTAATATAGTATCAATATCTTATGTAATGTAGATTGCATTGTTTGAGCTCCAGTAGCTCCAGGCGTTAATCTGTCTGCACTCCTCTCTAACCATATATAGAGTTCCTTTGCACAATGCGTTTCATTATCACCTTTACATCGGCTTAATGACTGAGAATGAAATACTGTTGTACTATAGGTTACGTAGTTACATACCTATGATATACATGTTTTATCAGTACCTAGGGTAATGTCAGATACATAGGTACGGGTGTATTATAATAGACAGGTGATGCTTACTATTCGCGAGCACCTGTTTGTATATCTAAATATCTCTCATTTGTCAATGTTTATATGGTATATGGCTTATAATTTGGTAATTTGCCCGCTTAATATTGAAAGGGACATAACTTTCCTTTTTAGCTCGCCTGAACCAAGTTCAGGAAGAGCTATTGCACTACCCCCGGCGTCGGCGTTAGCGTTGGCGTTGGCGTCGGCGTTAGCAAAATGTTAAAGTTTTACGTTAAAGTTTTTATGTGATGGGCAAGGCGCTGTCAGGCGAGCTATCCTGTCCCTGTGACAGGTCTTGTTCCTTCCGTAGTTACACTTATAAAATAGTTATAATATCAAATGTAATGTAGATTACATAGCTATACTATATTTTTCAGCAAGCGAGAAAACCGTATGATGTGCGGGATGTTATCGAACAATACTCACAAGGTCACCTCAATATGATGGTGAGAATAAAGGAACTACAGAGGAGGTGAGGCTTTACTCTAGTCTTTAAATAAAGTGATCCTCAAAGCTATACCGTGAAAAATTAAAGTTTAATGCATGGACTGGAAGAAATATCATAAAGGCGGCTAGCCGGAAAGTGGTCACAGTGGGCTCGTTCGGCATAATAACTGGGGTAAATCAGAGCTTTACTCAGGTATTCCCTGGGTCACTCGATAACATTTGTATACAGAGATCTTCGAGTAGCCCCAGAAATACCCGGGTATTGCTCGGGTTTAACGAGCTATTATACCGAACGTGTCCAGGAAGTACTTGGTTTGTGTGGGAGAATACTGACACATCAGTAAAGCATCATAGTTAAACAATTAAACACAGGCAGAAACCGAATAAAACAACGTTCGGAACTGCAGAGTAGAAGGAAATATCTAATTGGACCGTGAGGGACCCAACACATCCAGGACATACACAGTAAACTATATAAAATGATCAAAATTATGATGGAACAAAGAACAAATCATAATGCAGTTGGAAGTCATAGCAGGAGAAAAGCATTGCTTAGTTGAACCACAAAGATACACTGTTGATCAAGACCGAAACTTTGTTTTGACAGGCTGGTTCGAGTTCTTAAACCAAAAATGCAGAAAAGTGATATAACACTAATCTGTACTGATCATTGCTTTTGTAGACTAGACCAAACCTTAGGGAAGCCAGTATACCAGGGAACAGCGAGAGACAAAGATAAACTAACACTATGTACCAGGGTCCACACCATGGAAAATCAGGTACTATAGTTCAAAATCGCTTTTCTATAATCAGCGACCTTTACACGTTAGACTGGCAAATTTAGACCTTTTGCTTCAAGCTACATGGCTGAATGGCATTCAAGTACATTTTACTGACGCCTTACACATCTATTTCGCATACGTCTAGATGCAGTCAATTGTTCCCCTAGCAAAAAGGCAAGAACAGGATCGTTATTCTCTATAACTATAAATTTCTTTGCCTTTTGCAGTTGCCAAAATGTTTCTCAATAAATATACTTAGTCTTGAAGTTTTGGTATTTAAAGTATGAGGCCAGCTAATACTTAAATTAAATTTGCTGTTGGCAAAATTGAAAATTGGTTCTTACAGCGTTATCAGAGCAGACATCATGACACGTCTTTTACTGATTATCCTGCACCAGTCATAGCCTTAGTTTCAGCTGCTTAACAGGCTTTGCAATTGTCATTAACATTAATCATGGCCCTTAACAGATGTTTAACAACTCAGACCAGTGGCTTGGCTTGACAATGCGAATGTCCACATATACTGCAAATGACTTCATACTATATTTCCTATACGTCATGTTTAAGTAATTGTATCTTACATCTCGACCACTGCTTAGTTGATTTGCAAATGTCATGGAAATGTCGTCCACCCTGCACTGCAATTGACAGCTTGTTATTTATGGGTCACTGTGACCTACATGCCATGTATAATAGTTTTTGTCCTATAATAAAATTTTATATTAGAAATGACCTCATACTATAAGGAGGTAGCGGTGACCGTAAGGATTTAGCATAAATAATACTGGCCTCATAGCCAATCCTGGCTTATTCTTGAAGGGCATCCTTGTATACGGAACTTGCACCTCTTTTTACACATTCTTTGCTCAGTTTCTAAATATTAAACTTAATATCACGATGTAATGAAAACGACAGTATTCTGGTATGTTTGTGTACATGCTCTACCTCTCCTCCGTTTGCCTGCATTGCCCCATGACAGTTCTATACTCAACAGTATACAGACATAATATCCTAACTCAGAATATCCTACCTCAAATTATAAATACATTTTTGAAAGGATGTATTTAGTACGTTTCTGCTGCATAAACAAAGACACAGCCAGAGATGGTGTTGTCACCCAGGGTTGGAGTTGTCATCATTGTCCACATCAGCGTTTGCATTACCATGTTGTGTTTAGTTGTTGTTTGTCTCGCCTACAGCTAGTAGAAAGCAAGGCAGAGAGCAATAGGTTTTGCTTTTCAGGCGTCGACGGCAACTTTGTTATTAGAATGGGGACGGTTTTGTGTAGTTATTAATGTTCCTGTACGAATACGCCCATGCAAAGTATTCAAAGAAGAAAACTACCTACTCGTATGCAATTATTTTATACCCTCTGCATTATTTAGACAATTACCTTGACATGTTTGTCTGTTTTATTTCAGATTAACAGACTAGATGAGAAAATGGATCAAGCTCTAGTGTTGTTAAATATTCTAGTTAAATCACAAAACTCGCGCCCTAGAATCACCAGAAGTAGTTCAGTTCAACAAGACACTGAGAGAATTAGAACTAATCCTGCAATACAGCATAATAGTGAACGAAGTAAACCTAATTCTGTAATTCCGGATGTGACGTAGCACACGTTTCTGCCCAGTGAGGGCATAACAAAAATGCTCAAATTCCTTGCACGGGACCAAATCAGTCACGACTGATAGCAATACTCAAATATGAAAATGCATTTACAGTACCTGCATTAACAGACTATGGCATAACTATCTAGTTATCACGACTGAAACTAGAAATAGTGGTCATCGCAATGGGAACCAGCAAAAAATGCATTTATCACTCGTTATCGCAGCTGGAAACTGCACTACCTAGACCTGTAAAATGTTTATCAGGGTTGAAACAAACAATAAATTAACACTGTATCACTGGTTTTCAGGGCTGGAACCATTGGTAACATATATGTATAGCTGGTTATCAGTACTGGAACCAGCGGATACACTGTATCACTGGTTATCAGAATTGGAGCCAGTAGTAAATTAGCACTTTATCACTAGTCATCAGCACCAGAACCAGTGGTAAATTAGCACTGTATTACTGGTTATGGCACCTGGAACCACGGTAACCTAGCTCTTTATTACTGGTCATCAGGACTGGAACCAGCTGTAACATAGCTCTGTATCACTGGTTATCAGGACTGGAGCCAGCAATAAATTAGCACTGTACCATCGGTTAAAACAGCCGAAAGCAGCTGTAAGCTAACGTATCACCTCTCATCACGACTACTAACATTCTATAAGGAAAGAAGACAGCGGGAAAGCAAAGCCTTTATTTTACGAGGGTAACGAAATAAGTAGTGGAGCTAATTTTCTACGAGGCTCTTAAACAGAGTGTCCTTTAAGTCGGATACTTTACATCCATTGTATAACTGATTATCACGACTACAGCCTGCAGTAAACTTCCACTGAATCACGACAAGAAGCAGCGGTCAGCTAACACTGTATCACTCAAGTCAAGACATTCATGTAAATTTCATTTAAATCACATCATTTACAAAGATGAAATAATTTAGGCTCTTTGGACCTTTTTTTTTAGACTAAAGGTAAAGGTTTCCCATAGCCTAGAAACTGTAGGGACATTGGGGTTAGAGGTCCACCATATCTTCGGCACAGCATATGAATGACAGAGATCATCCCTCTCCTTTCACTGCCTTATCCTTCCCTGATTCGAAACAAGTACCCATTTACTGCTGGGCTGAGAGAATTTTCCCAGTCGCTGGATAGATCAAACCTGAATTTGAACACAGCACCTTCCAGCGACCGTCTGCACCATATCCAAGTCGCTCTAACCACTCGACCTCGGCGCCTCTCTAACGGCGCCTCTCAAACGGCGCCTCTTTTACATGTAAAAATACCGCAGATCAAAGAAAAGATTAACAGAGAAGAATTAAACTAGCAACTAAACACGTGCAGAAAAAAACATTAGTAGAATAAAAAATTATTACAATGTACATAAAAAATGCTTATCACAGTTGTAAATTTGCATAATCTAATCAAGTTCAAAAATTTCATTTGACTTACAGCTCTTAGGGCCAAAAAAGCGAAAATGGGGAAAAACCGAACAAGTATTTTTGAAGTGTTGCTAGGTAGACTGTCAAGAAACCTTGTGCTGAAAACGAAAGCGGGATCCTAAGGCAAGTTTACAAAAGCAAGGCAAACAAACAAACTGAATAAATATAAAAGACTTAATTTAGCTAAGCTGACTGTAAAGCAGACCAGATAAGCGGAAATGAAATCTGAAATAGAACTAATGAGAACTAAAATTTAAAACAGCACTACGAGCACAAACAAGCACATGCATGTTGTTACCCGCAAATGGCACATTTCCATTCAAAAACTTAAAAAAAAGTTAAAATTTGTAATGTTCCTGGCTTCTTCATGCAATAAATAATCATGCCAGGAAGCAGCCATAAGCTTGCACATTAATACTGGGTACCACGACTGGGACTAGCAGTAAACCAGCAACGTATCCAAGGTAGAGACAAGATTATTGGTTTAATTTCTAAATTATGGGGCACCTGGTTTATTAGAGCCCCGCCAGACAAAGTCTGCGGAGGCCCTTAGTAATCACCTTGTCCGTCCGTCTGTCTGTCCATCTGTCCGTCTGTCATGATTTCGTGTCCGGTCCATAACTCTGAAACCATTTGAAATATTTTCACGAAACATGGTATAAATGTAAAGCATTATCACACGATGTGCGGAAAACAAGAATCATTACTCCACCTTCAATTTTTAAGGAATTATGCCCCTTTGTAATTTCATATATGGATATCATGTCCACTCCATAACTCTGACACCTTTTGAGATATTTTCACAAAACTTCATGCAAATGTGAAGCATCCTCAGACAATGTACAGAGAACACGAACTGTTACTCCATCTTCATTAAAAATGGAGTTATGCCCCTTTGTAATTTCAGTATGGAAATCGTGTCCGCTCCATAACTCTGAAACAGTTTGAGATACTTTAACGAAACTTGGTACAAATATAAAGCATGATCGGACGATATGCAGAGAACAAGAGCCGTAATTTTACCTTAATTTTTTACTGAATTATGCCACCTTGTAATTTTTAGTTTGAGATCTTGTCCGCTTCATAACTCTGAAACTGTTTAAGATTTTTACGAAACTTGGTACAAATGTGAAATATCATCAGATAATGTGCAGAGAACAAGAACTTTAACTCCACCTACTTTTTTTACAGAATTATGCCCCTTTGCAATTTTCCGTATGGAAATCGTGTCCGTTCTGTAACTTTAAAACTCTCAAAGGTATTTTCATGAAACTTTGTACAAATATAAAGCATCATCAGATGGTTTGCAGAGAATATAAACCATAACTCCATTAACATTTTTACTGAATTATGCCCCTTTGTAATTTTAAGTATAGAAATCATGTTTGCTCTATAGCTTTAAAACCATCAAAGATATTTTCATGAAATTTTGTTCAAATATAAAGCATTTTCAGACAATATGCAGAGAAAAGGAACTGAAACTTCATCTACATTTTTACAGAATTATGCCCTTTTGTAATTTTCAGTGTAAAAAATTGTTCTGCTCTCGAACTTAAAAACTGTTGAAGATATTTTCACAAAACTTGCTACAAAAACTGTTGAAGATATTTTCACAAACCTTGGTACAAATATAGAGCATCATTAGACGATGTGCAGAGAAAAAGAACCATAACTGCACTTTCGTTTTTAACAGAATTATGTCCCTTTGTAATGTTAGGCACTGGGAGCTTGTCCGCTCTATAACTTAAAAGCCTTTGAAGATATTTTCACAACACTTGGTACAAATATAAAGTATCATCATATGATCTGAAGGTGTGCAGAGTGCAAGAATGTTACCTCCAGTTTCTTGCTTTACAAAGTTGTTGCCCTTGTTAGCTCACCTGAGCCAAAGGCTCACAGGTGAGCTTATAGTATAGGCAAGCATCCGTCGTCTGTTGTCCGTCCGTTGTCCGTCCGTCGTCCGTCAACATTTTCAAACGACATCTCTGAAACTACAAGGGCAATTGTTACCAAATTTCATATATAACATTTATAGGCAGGGGGAACCAATAATTCTGTTTTTTTTATCTAAATTGCTTCAAAACTTTGGTTGCTATGGCAACTTAAAGTTCCCATTGACTTGTATGGGAAAAATTGAAAATTTGCATTTATTGCTATGTCACTGCAGATGTTTTGATAAATCTTTTACAGAAATGTTTCTTGAGTAGTCTTCTATCAACCACATTAATTTTATGTAAATTGCACAATTTGACTGGTTGCTATGGCAACCGAAAGGTTAAAAATAGAAAAAAATATTCAAAATCAACTCCTCAGAAACCATGCAACCAATAAAACTCAAACTTCACAGAAAGGATCTTAGTATAAGCCTCTATAAAAATAGTGTTTTTCTTGGCAATTGCTGTAGCAGTTTGGTTACTATGGCAACTTAAAGTTGCCATTGACTTATAATGGCAAAATGGAAATTTGCATTTATTGCTGTATCACTGCAGATATTTTGACAAAACTTTTATAGAAATGTTTTTTTTAGTAGTCCTCAACCATCCTTATTAAATTTATGCAAATTGCACAATTTAGCTGGTTGCCATGACAACCGAATGGTTAAAAATAGAAAAAAATATTAAAATATCAGTTTTGCAGAAACTATATGGCCGATAAAGCTCAACTTTTACAGAAAGGATCTTAGTACTAGCTTCTATAGAACAACTGATTTTCATGGCAGTTACTTCAGCAGTTAGGTTTGCTATTGCAAGTTATAGTTTCCATTGACTTATAATGGGAAAAATAGAAATCCGCAATTTTTGCTATCTCACTGCAGTTATTTGGATTTTTTTGTATAGAAATGTTTTTGCGTAGTCCTCTATGGTTCATATTAAGTTTGACCAAATCACCGAAATTGATTCGTTGCCATGGCAACATAAAGGAATTTTTTTCGATTAGGCCATATTGTACAATTCACTTTAGAGTTACGTGCTGAGGATGAATGGACTCAGATGAGCTACAGGACCATGGTCCTGGTTTTAATTAGTCATGATTTTGTATTCTTGCCCATATTTTATAAATGACTCTACCACAGGTTATAATTCCAAACAACATATGAAGGAACAAGGTAATAATAGAAAACTGTTATTGTTAATTCTGGTTGGGGACATTTGACTAAAATGCATTCAAAGAGGTGGGGCCCTATTAGTAAGCATGTTTCTAGTTTCTTTTGAAACTGTTTATTACAGTCACTCATTAGAACATCCTCGGTAAGGAACTACAATATTTTCTTTAACAATTTCCTCGGCAAGGCACCAAAATATATACATAAAGCATCATCAAATGAATGTCTTACCTGTCAATCCATTTAATTCAATTCGTGCTTTATTTAATACTACACAATACTTGTGTGTCATTGTGTCATTGCTGTGCAAACTTACTTTGTTTCCTGTATAACCACAAATGTAGAAGCTAAATATACATAGTATACACGAAATATACTTAAAGAATTTCATCTTCAAGGCTGGATTATTTCATTTTAAATGCGGCCGTTGAAGCTTCTATATTACAGTTACTTGTTTGAAAGTCACTGTGTACATCATCCTTTGTGTGTGCTCTATGAACTGAATGATGTGGTATTTTGCGTATGCACACTTCGTCATATGTTTTCTGCACTTGTTCCTTCGTTTGTGCACGTTTGTCAATCAGTTATTAGAAAGCGCGCGGAGTCCGTTTGGGTGAAATGTTTTCCTTGTCAAAGTCTGAGATAAAAGAAAAAAAAACGTCTGTTTCCACGATTTGTTTCAGACAAGTTTAAAGTCCATGTTTTTGGCTAAACAGCAAACAAGCTTTGTAGGTTACAGGCAAATAAGTTTTTAGCTTAAAAGCAAACAAGTTTTTAGCTTAAAGTTAAACAAGCAGAATTGTTTTCAGTGACACACAATAAAGCAAAGTTGCCGTTAAAAACGAAAAGGTCTCATCTCAATTATCTGGTACTTGTACGGTTACCTGTAAGGACAAATCGCTCCAGAGTTGTTGGTGCGCAATATATACCATAAAAATGAGGCGCCCCGGTAGCTCAGTAGGTTAAGTGCTGGCCTGCTGGCAAACGCAGTATACTTTTCTTACAGGACATATTGAAAGGGGTATACACTAAAGCGACTGCAGATTTTAATTTAGAAGGCCACAAATTATATATGAGCAGTCTTTGATGTTTATTATTACTACATAAAGACAATCTCCAGGTAATTTGCTGAGAGTAAAACTCACCAAATATTGTATCTAATCTAGGTGTATTATCCGCATTTAAGCGAGTTCTTCCGTTCTGTCAAGGTCATATTGATTTTGTAAAGAAAACGACTGTGTTGCATTCGAAATCTTGTCAGCAAGAGCCGTTGCATGGGCAAATTTTAACCTGTCAATAAATCAAAACAGATGCAAAAACTGAAGCCGCTATTGACGTCGGCGTATTGACGTCCGTTTCGGAGTTAATATGTCATCTAGTCATGTGAACCTGAAATTATGAACACTACAGAGTCCAATTCATCTACCTCATACTTAGATAATTGCTATCTCACAGAGAAAATATTGTTACTGGGCTTTATGACAAGACGGACGACTTCAATATTTCAATTTTTGAGTAGCAATATTCCTTCGGCACATGCATACGGAATTATCTCTCGGGTAGTGTGCTATGCTAGAGCCTGTTTCAATTATCAAGACTTTG
The DNA here is from genome assembly GCA_963989385.1 of Ctena decussata. Lineage (NCBI taxonomy): Eukaryota > Metazoa > Mollusca > Bivalvia > Lucinida > Lucinidae > Ctena > Ctena decussata. Next base: position 708,709 of record OZ022502.1, on the reverse strand, counting down.
TTGATTGAGATACTTTCGTTTCTCCTTCCGCTGATTCAAGAAGGGCAGTTGTCAGTTACTGGCGAAAGTATGTGCACTTAGTACTGGTTAACCGCTTAGGAGGTCTAAGCCTGCCCAGGAATAGTGTGGTTAGGTTAACTGGCCGTCCCGACATGACCTTAGTTGTTTACCGTGGACGTTAAGCATCAAATCAACCAACCAAAATTGTTGATTGAGGGAATCTACCCACTGGCAAATTATTGTAGAGTGAAACTTGTGTCAACTCTTAAAATTTCTATTGGCGACACCATGACCTCGCTGAAGCTTCAGAAATGGTGGCGCCTCACTGAAGCATCAGTTATAGTGGTACAGTACTGAACCATCAGTTATAGTGGTACCTCACTGAAGCATCAGTTATAGTGGTACCTCACTGAAGCATATGTTATGGCGGTACCTCACTGAGGCTTCAGTTATAGTGGTACCTCACTGAAGCATTAATTATATTGGTACCTCAGTGAAGCATCAGTTATGGTGGTACCTCACTAAGACATCAGTTATAGTGGTATCTCACTGAGGCATCAGTTGTAGTGGTAGCTCATTAGAGCATCAGTTATGGTGGTACCTCGCTGATCCACCACTTATGGTGGTACTTCACTGAGGCATCAGTCACAGTGGTGTCACCCTGAAGCATCAGTTATAGTGGTACCTCAGGGAAGTATCAGTTGTGGTGGTACCTCACTGAGGCATCAGTTAAAGCTGTACCTCACTGGAGCATTAGTTTCAGTGATACCTCGCTGGAGTATCAATCATTGTGGTATCTCAATTCAGCATCATAAGTATAGTGAAGCATCAGTTGTAGTGGTACGTCATTGAAGCATAAGTTTAAGTGGTAACTCACTGAAGCATCAGTTATGGTGGTACCTCACAGAAAGATCAGTTATACTAATACCTCACTGAAGCATCAGGAACGGTGGTACCTTACTTGAGCACCATAGGTACAATACTGTTTTTCTTGAGTATTATGCAATCAGATCCTACAACCTACTGCAGCATCATGTAGTCGCGCTTCACTGAAATATAGCAGAGAATTTCTGAAGAAAGTGATAGTGCAGCATATAGTGACGGACAACTGAAGTTGTAAATGGCTCTCTGCTGCATCACAAATATGATAATGACTCACTGATGCATCACAAATATTAATGTGACTCACTGATTCATTACAAATATTATGATGACTCACTGATGCATCACAATTATTGTAATGACTCACTGATGCATCAGAAATAATGTGGTAACTCACTGATGCATCACAAATATTGTGGTAACTCACTGAAACATCACAAATATTGTGGTGACTCACTGATGCATCACAAATATTGTGGTAACTCACTGAAGCATCACAAATATTGTGGTGATTTAATGAAGCATCACAAATATTGTGGTAACTCGTTGAAGCATCACAAATATAGTGGTAACTCACTGAAGTATCACAAGTATTGTGATGACTCACTGATGCATCACAAATATTGTTGTAACTCACTGAAGCATCACAAATATTGTGGTAACTCACTGATGCATCACAAATATTGTGATGACTCACTGATGCATCACAAATATTGTGGTAACTCACTGAAGCATCACAAATATTGTGGTAACTCACTGATGCATCATAATTATTGTGGTAACTCACTGAAGCATAACAAATATTGTGGTGACTCACTGATGCATCACAAATATTGTGCTGACTCACTGATGCATCACAAATGTTGTGGTAACTCACTGAAGCATAACAAATATTGTGGTGACTCACTGATGCATCACAAATATTGTGGTAACTCACTGAAGCATCACAAATATTGTGGTAACTCACTGAAGCATCACAAATATTATGGTGACTCCTTGAAGCATCACAAATATTGCGGTGACTCCTTGAAGCATCACAAATATTGTGGTTACTCACAGATGCATCTCAAATATTGTGGTGACTCAATGAAGCATCACAAATATTGTGGTAACTCACTAAAGCATCACAAATATTGTGGTGATGCAATGAAGCATCACAAATATTGTGGTAACTCACTGAAACATCACAAATATTGTGGTAACTCACTGAAGCATCACAAATATTGTGGTAACTCACTGAAACATCACAAATATTGTGGTGACTCACTGATGCATCACAAATATTGTGGTAACTCACTGAAGAATCACAAATAGTGTGGTAACTCACTGAAGCATAACAAATATTGTGGTAACTCGTTGAAGCATCACAAATATAGTGGTAACTCACTGAAGTATCACAAGTATTGTGATGACTCACTGATGCATCACAAATATTGTTGTAACTCACTGAAGCATCACAAATATTGTGGTAACTCACTGATGCATCACAAATATTGTGATGACTCACTGATGCATCACAAATATTGTGGTAACTCACTGAAGCATCACAAATATTGTGGTAACTCACTGATGCATCATAATTATTGTGGTAACTCACTGAAGCATAACAAATATTGTGGTGACGCACTGATGCATCACAAATATTGTGCTGACTCACTGATGCATCACAAATGTTGTGGTAACTCACTGAAGCATAACAAATATTGTGGTGACTCACTGATGCATCACAAATATTGTGGTAACTCACTGAAGCATCACAAATATTGTGGTAACTCACTGAAGCATCACAAATATTGTGGTGATTTAATGAAGCATCGCAAATATTGTGGTGACTCACTGATGCATCACAAATATTGTGGTGACTCAGTGAAGCATCGCAAATATTGTGGTGTTTCAATGAAGCATCGAATATTGTGGTGTTTCAATGAAGCATCGCAAATATTGTGGTGACTCACTGATGCATCACAAATATTGTGGTGATGCAATGAAGCATCACAAATATTGTGGTTACTCATTGAAGCATCACAAATATTGTGGTGACTCACTGAAGCATCAAAAATATTGTGGTGACTCCTTGAAGCATCACAAATATTGTGGTGACACACTGACTCATCACAAATATTGTGGTTACTCACAGATGCATCTCAAATATTGTGGTGACTCAATGAAGCATCACAAATATTGTGGTGACTCCTTGAAGCATCACAAATATTGCGGTGACACACTGACTCATCACAAATATTGTGGTGACTCACTGATTCATCACAAATATTGTGGTGACACACTGACTCATCACAAATATTGTGGTGACACACTGACTCATCACAAATATTGTGGTGACTCACTGATGCATCACAAATATTGTGGTGACTCACTGATGCATCACAAATATTGTTGTGACACAGCGAAGAATCACAGATGTTCAATGATAAAAGTGCATTATTTACGTAGCTCTTAGTAACATCCTTTGTTTGAAGAAAATGAGATCATTTTATAAATATCTAGGATAGTTGAAACAGCGACTTTTTCAAATTTTAAGATCACTATTTTGTCATACCCCTTTAGTTGGCTTAATCAAATTAGTGAAGCTTTTCTTTGGTGTACTAGCACTTTTCACAAATAAACTTCAACCTTATTAAATACTTTTCGACTCCGAAATGAAAGGTTTTATTTCTATTTTAGCATATATTAGTTACCATTGCAATCACGTGGTCGTGACAAAGCTCGTCCACCAGTGAGAATTAGGACCCAAACAAGAACATGGGATTTCAAACTTTGATTACTGCACATGTTTCCCAAAAATAAAAACAGCGATAAAGAATAGATATATTATACCAACAGATTATGACATGTATAGTAGAAAACTAAAATGAGTTTTTTATGACACGTATATTGTACATGAATTATTAATTTCCTTGTATTTCATCTAAGATTCAGATATGTTTCTTTCCTTTGTTATTTTCCTGAATTTCGTCTTTGCTCAACTATAAAACCACTCCACTATTTTTGTGATATTTCTTGAATTTTTATTTCATGTCACAAATAAAATCTTAAACATTAAATGGTTCTGTTTTACATATTAGGCCAGTTGGTTACCGCAACTGTTTCTGTTATTGACTCTCAACGTAACTAACATTTCACAGTGCAGGCCCAGAGGACCATTGGTCCTGTAGCTCACCTGAGTCCATTCATTCTCAGCACTCTAAGGTAAGTAAGGGCGCGTTTACACGAGCAAAGTTTCTATGTCACAGAAACTTTAACAAAGAAAGTATGACAAACATTTTGCGTTTACACGGAGCAAATTATTTGTTAAAGAAAATGTGCCATAGAATCTTTGTCACATAAACTTTGGCAATGAAATATTTGCTGCAGTGTTCACACGACCAAATATTATTCGTCAAAGGTACCTGCAGCGATGAAACAAAATCTTTGTCACATTTTCCACGCTTGTAGCAATGTTCTTTGGTACATAATCTTTAGCAAAGTTCTCCGTTTACACGGACAAATTTAATTTATCGAAGTAACTTTACCATATATATTTGTCATAGATACATTGTCATATTTTGGCATTTACACGAGCAAATTTTTCTGTGACAAACCTACTTTGTCATAGAAACTTTGGTCGTGTAAACGCGCCCTAACTCTAAGGTAAATTGTACAATATTGTCTTATTTCAAACACGTCTGAGATTTTATGCGCGTCTGCATTTCCATATCATAGTGTCTAATAGCAACAAAACATTGCAATTTTTTCAGCTTTTTTCATTAGATCTTGCCGTAAAATAGGTCAGGGTCAATCCAAGGTCATCATTTATACACATTTTAGTACTTTAGTCTAAGATGCTACGTACCAAGTCTCAAAGCAATCAGCCCTGTGATTCTAGGGAAGAAGATTTTTTATTTTAAATTTTGCCATATATGGGCATGGTGGCCATCTTGGTAATGTGACCGGGACCAAAGATATAAGCTTTCGTTCCCCCTTTGCCTGAAGGCTGCATATGAAATTTAATTGAAATTGGCTCAGTAGTTTCAGAGGAGAAGTCTTTTGAAAATGTCGACATACAACGGACATGTAAGCTTTAGCCAAGGTCACTAAATAATCTTGACCTCTAGAATTCTTTGGCGTTGAAGTTGACTATATTTCAAAAGCACAGAGCACTTAGCACAAAAAATAACAAACAAAAAATGCACATTTTCAGCTTTTCTCATTCAAAAGCATAAAGGACCAAATTTGACCTTGCCATAAAATAGGTCAAGGTCAACCCAAGGTCATCGATTATATAAACTTTGTATAACTGAAGTCCCAGATGCTACATATAAAGTTTCAAGGCAATCGGCCAAGTGGTTCTGGAGAAGATTTTTTAAGGTTTTTACCATAAAAGGGCCTGGCGGTCATCTTGGACATGTGACCATGACCAAATATATATACTTTTGTTCTCCCGTGCCCGAAGGCTGCATATGAAATTAAATTGAATTTGGCCCAGTAGTTTAGAGGAGAAGTCCTTTAAAAATGTTGACACACAAGTGACCTTTAGCCAAGGTCACTAAATAACCTTGACCGCTAGAATTCTAAGAAGTTGAAGTTGACTCTATTTCAATATCACAGAGCACTCTGGCAACAGAAAAATGCACATTTTCAGCTTTTCCCATTCAAAAGCCTAAGGGACCAAATTTGACCTTGCCATAAAATAGGTCAAGGTCAACCCAATGTCATCATTTATATAAACTTTGTATAGCTGGAGTCCCAGATGCTACATACTAAGTTTTAAGGCAATCGTCCTAGTGGTTCTGGAGAAGATTTTTTAAGGTTTTGACCATATATGGGCGTGGCAGCCATCTTGGTCATGTGACCGGGACCATTTATACAAACTTCCGTTCCCCCTTCCCATGGAGGTTCCACATGCAATTTGGCTTTGATTGCCCAAGCGGTTTCGGAGAAGATCTTTGAAAATGGTCGACGACGGACGGACGACGACGACGGACAGACGGACGCCAGAGCATGGGTGTACTATAAGCTCACCTCGTGAGCCTAACGGCTCAGGTGAGCTAATAAAAGTAAGCGACTATAAATAAATATTATTATTATCATCATTATAGGTAATGACTGAGGCAGCTGTATTTGAAAAGATGTTGAAACTATAAACAAACTTGTTGAGACAGATGCCCGATATACAGTAAAAGAGTTAACTAATATGGTGAATGTTATCATAAATACAAAAATACCTCCGCTGCGCGGCGGGGCAATATACCCCCGTTGAGGTTTAAAGTTTGAAAGGAAACAAGAGATGGCAGAACTATGTCGGTAACTGAAGTCTTCAATAATGAGGCACATATGAAACCACAATAAAAGTTATACAAACGTCACAACTCTGTCATAATTTCGAGTAGAGTTGTGTGGTAAAGTACAATATCAAAAGCAGTCATGTTCATTTCACCTATTGCTTGCATTTTACACGAATGGCCGCTACTCAAAAATCTAAGTGACATTTCCTGACTAACACTGGCTGTCAGTTTCAAGTCTGCATGCAAATTACATGGCAGGTAACAAGTGGAATTATTGAAACTAACAAGATTGGCCTAGATTAAGCAATGAAACATATTGGGACTGCTTTTAGAGTAGACTGAGACAGCAGTCCGGGAAAGAAAGGTCTGACAGCTGTAGAACCGGATATTCTTCTCAGAGTGAGAAAAAGTTTTCAAGACGATCCAAACAGTAACCTGGTTATGGTGCCAGCAGGAATAACTTAAAGAGCCTGAAAACTAATCACAGGGACTGTATTACTTCATCAAAATATTCCAGACGGTTACCAAGATGCACAAGATTAGCATACATAAGAATTGCTTAATAACCCAATCAACTAAAGGGATGTAACTCCAAAAGACAGCAACCTTTATTATACCCCGTACATCCTCTTGACGTAATAAACATTGCTTTAAAGTTTCATCAAGACATTCCAAATGGTTATCGAATTATGGTGCGCACAAGACTAAGTCAATGATGGATTGACGATTGGATAAGCCGGATAAAACCATAGCAGAACGTCCATTTCTTCAAAACGGGCATATAACAGGAATTGTGAGAACAATTATGTGCATCTTCAGGGAGCTTGACTTAAACAAAGGCATAATACCAAGTGAAACAAGAGGCCCAAATCAGCCTGATATCGGTCACCTGGCTATTTTGCCACGGGACCATTCTGTTACAAAATTGGTTTAATTCAACTGAGATTTTCTCATTTTCACATTTTGCTACTTTTAGTAACAGAGGCCAACTTACCTGGTCTATATATATACTCAAAAAAAATATTAACGGGTCAAACTTTTATCCTGCGATTTCTGGAACATTTCAAACATTTGGTAAAATAAATCATTTCTACCTTCCATTTTATTCATTTTGCAAATTTTATACAAATGAAGCTTGAACCTATAGCCTTTGTCTTGAGCAAGGTCACGCTTTAAGTCAAACTACCCCTAAAATAAAAGTTGTTTGAGTTCCCATAGAGAATTGATAGTGTGTCAGTTTGGTCGGGAATAACTTCTAAAATTGCTATGAGTTTTAAACTTCTTATAGCTTGCTGACCTTAAAAATGATTAAACTTGATGACTATCGAGGAATTTTTAAAAAAATTCATGAATTCGCGAAATCGAAAATTTTGGTGAATTAGTTCCCTATGGACTTCAAACAACTCTGATTTTGAGGGTATTGTGAATTGAAGTCTGGACTTGGCCAAGATATAGGTTATATTTTCGAACTTCATGTGTATAAAACTTGTAAAACGAATGAAATGGAAGGTGGAAATGATATGTTACCAAATGTTTGAAATGTTCCAGCAATCGCGGGGTAAAAGTTTGACCCTTTAATATTTTTTTCGAGTATATTTACTTTTGACACATCTCAATGTAAGAATCATTTTGCCACAAATTTCGTTAAAATCCATTCCGGGGTTAATGAGATATTGTCATTTTCAAGTTTAGTGCTATTTTTAGTAACGGCAGATGGCGGCCATCTTCGAATGCGAAAATGCAAAAAAATCGGAAAGTCTTCATGCAAGGACCATTCTGACACAAAATTGATCCAGTTCCATTGAGATTTTCTCATTTTCAAATTTCGTTATTTTTAGTAGTAGAGGCCAGTTTGACTGGTCTATATATTTACTGTAGAAACATCTCAATGCAAGAATCGTTTAGCCACTAATTTCGTCGAAATCTATTCAGTGGTTACTGAGATATTGTCATTTTCATGTTTTGTGCTATTTTTAGAAACGTAATATAGCGGCCATCTTTGAATGCGAAAATGCAAAAAATCAAAACGCCTTCATGCAAGGACAATTCTGACATAAAATTGGCCCAGTTCCAAGGTAATTTTGCTAATTTTCACATTTTGCTATTTTAAATAACAGAGGCCAACTTGACGGGTCTATATCTAATTTTTGAAGCTCAATTCAAGAATTATTTTGCCACAAATTTTGTCTCAATCAATTCAGCGGTTACTGAGATAATGTCGTTTTAATGTTTCGTGCTATTTTTAGTAACGCCAGATGGCGGCCATCTTGGTGTGCCAAAATGCAAGAAATCGAAAAGGCCTCATGAAAGGACCATTCTGACACAATATTAATCCAATTCCATTGAGATTTTCAAATTTTCACATTTTTCTATTCAAAGTAACAGAGGTCAACATGACTGGTCTATAGTTTATTATTTTTGAAACACCTTAATGCAAGAGTCATTTTGACCCAAATTGCGTCAAAATCTATTCAGCGGCTACTGAGACATGGTCATTTTCATGTTTTGTGTTATTTTTAGTAACGGCAGATGGCGGCCATCTTGGATTGCCAAATTGCAATTTATCAAAACGGCTGCATGGAAGGAACATTCTGACACAAAATTGGTCCAATTCCATTCATGTGTTCTTTAGTAATTGTCATTTTTATGTTTGTGCTATTTTTTGTAACGGCCCCCATGATGGTCATCTTGGATTATCAACTGGCTAAAATTGAAATAATTCCATTCAAGGACCATTTCTGACCAGAATCCATTTGCGTTTTCTTGAGATATTGACATTTGAGCAAAATCGGTCTTGTAAATGCTTAGTAGGTCACTGTGACCTAATTCAGCTATAGATTTATTCCATTTTTATAATTATTAATTCCAAGGTCCCACTTATGTTCCACGCAAACTTTCAACCAAATATACCAAATGGTTCTGGAGAAGAAGTTAATTTTGTTGTTTTTGCTATTTTTAGTGATGGCGGCCATCTTGGATTCTCGACCTGACCCATTTTACAATTTTGAAACCCTGCACTCTGGTCCTGCTCCATATGAAATTTGAGACTCATGGGTTCTGTGGTTTTAGAGAAGTTGTTTGAAGTTGCTTGAATAAGTCGTTTTTGGACATTGGCATTTGGGCAAAATTACACTCGTAAACAGAAAGTATGTCACTACGACAAAACTTCGCTATGATATTTTTTTCATTTTTACAATTTTGAATACCAAGGTTACACTGATGTCCTACGGCAAAATTCAGACAAATACTATGCATCAATTATCCACTGCAACAAACATACTTCTAAAGGCAATGAAAATCTGTTACGGTCACCTGTCAGATCAAACATTCTGTCGAAAAACTGATTCCTTTGATTCAATTCTAACTGTATAAAAACCGCTCAGTTAAGGTCGCGGTAACTAGATTTTTGACGTCATTCTATACCAGAGCCTCGCTGTACCCTGCGAACCGCTAGCTAGCAAAGTGACCGCCGCGGAAATCGTTTATAATGTAGCTGACAGGTACCGTTATAAATAAATTTTGTGACAACGATCAACTGAGCCGCCGTCTGTGAAGAAATGACTTTGATCCTTTGTCTTTTTTATCATTTTGAGATAACGGAACGTTTCTGAATATCCTCCAACAACGAAATGTTGCAGTAGTTGATTTACCCGTAGTATACCCAGTGGCTCTGGAGAAGTTCATTTTATTGTTTTGCTATTTTAATAACGGCGGCCATCTTGGATATTCCGTCTGACCCAGTTTTACAATTCTGAGACCCTGGAGTCAGTTCATGCTCCATGTGAAATTTGAGAACCATGGGTCCAGTAGTTTTACAGAAGAAGATGTTTGAATATTTGTTTTCAAGTGTTGACGGACGATCTACGGGACGACGCACAACGTATGCCGGACGCATTAGTATGACAATAGCTCACTATGGCCCTTCGGTATATATATATATATATATATATATATATGGTATATTAGGCCACACCAAGTTTTGTCTATGTATAGCGTCCACCCTTGACTTCAAAACCTACCTACCTATCAGGAAAACAAACACAAACTCAGAGAAAAAAACACATATTCAATGTGCTCTAGTTATAGATTACGGAAGGATTCTCAATAAAATTAATAAAATACCAATAAAACAAATATTATTCTGATACTGAATTTACCTGAAAAGATAGATAGAATGACTGCTAGCAAGGTTTATGAGATTTGCTTACTCCTCAGTGATTCCCGGGACCCCCTTAAAACCTGCTTTAGAAAAGAGAATCTGACAAAAAAAGATTAATTCTCTTTGTGTTTTTTTTTCCTGGATGACCCCTCAAAACCTACCCTCCCGCGGACGCTAAACATAGAAAAAAAATTGGCATGGCCTTACTTTATCTGAATGTATCATTACACCAAGTATAATACAATAAAATTGTGTAAGAGATATTGGCTTCAATCACTGACCAATGAATATAGGTCACACTACCCTACAATAAGCATGAGGTCACTCATAGTGTCAGCCCAAACCATTAACCCAATATGATGCAAACCCATATAACTGTGTTAACGATATTGACAAAAATCACTGGACCATGAAATGAAGGTGAAGCTGACCTATAATGAGTAAGAGGTCACACAGTCTCAGTCCACACCATTAAACCAAGTAATCCATGAAAGAGTGTTTGAGTTGTTAGCTAAAATCACTGGACCATGAAATATAGGTCACATTGACCTATAGTTGGTATGTAGGCAGTCACAGTGTCAGCCCAAACCATTAACACAAGTATAATGCAAATCCATAAAATAGTTTTAGAAAAATCACTGAACTATGTAATATAGGTCACACTGTCCTGAAATTAGTATGAGGTCACCCATAGTGTTGACCTAATGCAAATCCACGAAACATTATTAGCAATATGCGGTAAAATTACTTGACCATGAAATATATGTCGCATTGACCTTCAACTAGTATGAGGCCAATTGTAGTGTCAGCCCAAGCCATTAACCCAAGTACGATGAATACCCATAAATTTGTGATAGAAATACAAGGCAAACTCACTGAAACATGAAATGTAGGTCACACTGACCAACAATTAGTTTGTGGACACTCAGTGTTAACCAAAACCATTAACCCGAGTATAAAGTAAATCCGTGAAATCGTTTTAGAAATATGAGGCAAAATTACTGGACAAAATATAAAGGTCACTGTGACTTACTTTTCCTGAGGACAAACATCGGATCATACTGAGTCATAATCCCATGCAATCATGTTTATACATCTAACAGTCTTCAAGAGGCAAAATCTCTGGACGATGAAGTATAGGTCACTGTACCTATCTTTAGTCTGAGGCCAAACATTGGGTCATACTGACTTAATATCCCAAGCTATCAAGTCCATACATCAAGATAGAAGGCAAAAATCACTGGACCATGAACTACAGCCTATGGCCCGATAAACACCACTGCCTTCAGAAGATCCTTCCCCATATGTTCCTGTGGAGCGTTTGAAGACTATCCCTTTTGGTTACTTAGAAACTGAGCTACACGCAACAAGTGATCATTGTTTTCTATGTTCAGTAATCTGTGAAATATGCGTCCTGGCCTAATGTGCATCGCTGCATTTAGTAGATCTTCCCAAGATGTACCTATGAAGCGAGTTTGAAGACTCTGTCCCATTTGGTTTCTTAGAAAGCTCAGCTAAACCCAATATGTTAAAATTTTTGTTATTTTCAATCATCTGTGAAATATAGGTTATGACCCAATGTGGATTATTGTTTTAGTAGATGTTTCCAATATGTATCTATGGAGCAAGTTTGTAGACTCTATCCCTTGTGGTTACTTAGAAACTAAGCTAACTGCAACAGGCGAATAGAACATGAGCATGCAGATGCTGACGCAAGGAAAGAGTATAGCACAAGCATGTATTTGCTTCGCAAAGTTGTTCTAAAAATGTATATTTCAGGCATAGGATATTATCTAATATAAGAATTCCAAAGATGCTATGTCGCACCTCCTTTGTGCCTATACATTAAGAACTCAATAAAAGCATCAGTTTGACACATATTTGGTCACAATGCATTTGGTAGTTCATGAGATATTGCTCATCTCATATTTTTAGCTATATTCAGTAATGGCGGATGGGTCAGTTTGCAGCAAATTGAAATAGCTTCATGCGAGGTTTATTCTGGCACAAAGTTGGTCCAAATTCATTCAGAGTTCATGAGAATTGTCATTTTCATGTTTTATTTATTTTTTGTAAAGGCAGCTGACAAATGCCATAGTGATTTTTACATACTGGGGCTCTTTGAGATGCGTTGGAAAAACTTTGGTGAGATGTCAACAGATGATAGACACAAGGTTTATTTCAGTGGAGAAGAGGACAAACATGAGTATGGGGTTGGATTTCTTGTGCATAAGGACATGTTGAGTGCTGTATTAGGATGCCGATCAGTCTCCAGCAGACTGATTTCGATCCGCCTGAGAGCAGTTCCTTTCAACATCACCATCATACAGGTTTATGCACCAGCATCTGGGCATGGCGACAATGAGGTCGAACACTTCTACCAGCAACTCCAGTAAATCATAGACCAAACACCCAAGAAGGACATTCTGGTTGTACAAGGGGATTGGAATGCTAAAGTTGGGAAGGATGCACAGGCAGGCTGGGAAAACGTTTGTGGATCCTACTGCAATGTCGAGACAAATGAGAGAGGTCTCAGACTGCTAGAGTTTGAACCTGTAACAGCCTAGTTACTGACAAACACCCTTGGTCCTCACAAACCATCAAGAAGATGGACATGGCACAGCCAAGATGGGAAACACCACATTCGGATTGATTACATCTTGGTGAGGAAGCGCTTCCGATCAGGAGTCAACATCCATAGGACGAGTTTTCCTGGAGCAAACATAGGAAGTGACCATGATCTGGTGATGATGACCTTCTGAGTTCGTCTGAAGAATGCTAGAAAGCCAACCCAGCCAAGACTTAAGTTTGATCTTGAGAAGTTAAGGGACCAGAAGTGGCATGCACCTTTCAAGCAACAATAGGTGGAAAATTCGCACCACTCATTGGTCTGAGGGATGATGACATGGACATAGATACCATGATAATCACCTATAATACAGTAGTGACTGATGCAGCCAGTGAGATACTTGGGAAAGAACGTCGTAGGAAAAAGCCCTGGGTCACCAGAGATGTTCTCGACCTCTGTGATGAAAGGAGAAATTTGAAGAAGCAGAAGGGGCAAACGAATACAGGGAAACGAACAAGAGGATTCAGAAGGCAGAGAAGAAAGCTATGGAGGACTGGATAGCTAGCCAGTGCGAGATCAAAACTTGCCTGAACAAAAACAACAGCAAGAAAGGATACCAGCTGGTGAAGGATCTAACTTCAGAGAAACAGGGTAGATCCACAACTATCCAAGACAGGTCTAGGAAGTGCCTTACAGAGGAACAAGAGATTCTCAGCAGATGGGCAAAATATTGCTCAGAACTATACAACCATGAGACTTACGGTGACAATACGGTTCTGCCCTGCAATCAGCCCCTACAAGAAGATCAACAACTGATCCTTCGTGAGGAAGTTGAGATTGCAGTAGCAGCACTAAAGAAAGGGAAGTCTGCCGGAGATGATAATATACCAGCAAAACTTGTTCAAGCTGGCGGGAAAACCATGATTGGTGTTTTACCAGATATCTGTAACAGGATCTGGAGAACAGGAGAATGGCCTACCCCATAGACTCAGTCGCTGATTATAACACTCCCTAAAAAGAGCAACCTACAGCTCAGCCAGAACTACAGAACCATCAGCCTCATCAATCATTCAAGCAAAGTCATGCTGAAAGTCATCTTGAACAGGTTTAAACCACAAGCCGAAGAGATAATCGCAGAGGAACAGACTGGTTTCCGAGCAGAAAGGAGCACCACAGAACAGATCTTCAGCCTAGAAATCCTGTGTGAAAAGTATCTCCAACATCAGCAGAATCTATTGATTTCAAAAAAAGCCTTTGACAGGGTATGGCATGCAGCCTTATGGGCCACCATGCGGAAGTACAATATCAGTGCAAATCTAGTCCGCACCATTGAGCAGCTATACGACAAGGCTACAAGTGCAGTCCTGATAAATGGCAGTACAGGAGAATGGTTCAGAACAACAGTTGGAGTAAGACAAGGATGTCTCTTGTCACCCACCCTCTTCAACATTTTTCTCGAATGGATCATGTCTGATGCTCTGGAAGAACATGCTGGAAAGATTAGCATAGGCGGCAGAAATATTACCAATCTGCGGTTTGCCGATGACATAGATTCTCTAGCTGAAGAAGAGCAGGAACTAGAAGCTCTAGTTGAAAGTCGACACCAAACCTGCACAAGGTATAAGATGGGAGATCAGTGCTGAGAAGACCAAACCGATGACGAACAGCGCAGATGGCATCCAGAGGGAGATCAAGGTAAAATGGCAGAAGCTGGGTACCGTAACAAGCTTCAAATACCTTGGAGCAGTTGTCTCCGATGATGGCTCAAAACAGGAGGTTCTCTCAAGGATTGCACAAGCAACTTCAGCTCTTTCCAAACCGAAACCAATTTTAGCATAGGCGGCAGAAACATTACCAATCTGCGGTTTGCCGATGACATTGATGCTCTAGCTGAAGAAGAGCAGGAACTAGAAGCTCTAGTTGAAAGTCGACACCAAACCTGCACAAGGTATAAGATGGGAGATCAGTGCTGAGAAGACCAAACTGATGACGAACAGCGCAGATGGCATCCAGAGGGAGATCAAGGTAAAATGGCAGAAGCTGGGTACCGTAACAAGCTTCAAATACCTTGGAGCAGTTGTCTCCGATGATGGCTCAAAACAGGAGGTTCTCTCAAGGATTGCACAAGCAACTTCAGCTCTTTCCAAACTGAAACCAATTTGGAGAGCTAACAACATATCTCTGTGATCAAAGGTGAAAATTATGCGCTCTCTTGTCATTTCCATATTTCTGTATGCCTGTGAATCGTGGACCTTGACAGCAGAGTTAGAGAAAAGAACGCAGGTTTTTGAGATGAGCTGCTACCGAAGGTTACTGAACATTTCGTGCAAGGACCATATAACCAATGTAGAGGTTCGCAGAAAGATACAAGCAGCCATCGGAGAACATGATGAACTCCTGACGCTGGTCAAGAAACGGAAACTAAGGTGGTTTGGCCATGTCTCAAGGTCTTCAGGTTTCGCAAAGACGATTCTACAGGGCACAGTGAAAGGAAAAAGAAGAGGTAGACAGAAGAGGAGGTGGGTAGACAATATTAAAGAGTGGACTGGGATGGATTTTGCCAGCTTAACTAGGGCAGCTGAAGACAGGACAAGGTGGAAAGGGATTGTTTCGAAATCATCTGTGGTACCCCAACGACCAAGTAAGGTTATGGGGTAGAAATAAGAATAGAATAGCTGACAAAAAGCACTTAATGCCTGTGTAATACCCAACCACTGCAAACCTTTTATTTATCTATTTTTTTTCATGAATCCATACATGTTTATAGCTCTGGGACAGGGGCATTGAACCTCCTTGTAATATAAATTTTAACTATTTAATATAGATTTTTTTCCTTATAAGATATAGGAGCAAATAAACGCTTGTGACAAAATTTGATAGCAGGAAGCTTATATGAGCCGCGACATGACAAAACCAACAAAGTGGTATTGCGCCACGCAAAGACTCAGATCAGCCTGGGCATCCGGCCAGTCTAATGAGAGTCTTTGCTTTGTGACTAAAAGGTAGCTAAGGGTCTAACTTAGCTCTATGCCGGATGCCCAGGCTGATCTGAGTCTGCGCTAGATGCACAACCAATTTGTTGGTTTTCTCGTGTCACGGCTCATATCACTTTGATAATTTGCTTCAAATTATTAACCTCAAAATTTGAATATTCCCTAAAATTAATTTACAATTTGTGGTGAAGAAATGAATTCCAACTCTGTTTCAACTTGTAAGATATAATTTATTTAATTCAGTAGTATGAAATAAACATCCATATGTTTGACACATTTATGCACAAATCTAACAAAAATATATTCTATATGGTTGGCTAGAGATAATCTGATAAGAGATAATTCCTGTGGCTCCACTAATCCTTGTTAGTTTCCGATTTTACTATAAGGTACAAAGATACAACTGAGGGAGACCACTGCTATGTTTTTGCCACCGTTATCAGTGCATGCCACTCTGAGAGGGAAGAGTCTGTCTTTTAGGTATCACATAGAGTTTCAATTCAAGGTATTTTTGTCCTTTAGAGTAGCACCATATGAAGAAATTAATCTCCCTCAGAAGCATATCCATGTGCCTTTTATTTTATTGCTGTTCTTCAAACCCTTCATACTGAAACATGGGTTTATCTACTTTTCACTGGACTCTTCTAGACTATAGTAACAGAACCTGGATTGTGTCCCTTGAACTGCATCACAAACAATCTGGTAAACTATCTTCCATTACTCGTTCTCTTGAATAAGCTTGAACTGTTAAAATAGTAATAATCCAAACAACTTGTAAATTGTGAACGTATTGATTCTGTTAAAACAGCTATTGGAATATATTGAATTTACCATTCAGGTTCTACTACTGTAGTCTCCATTGCCTATCCCTTTATACTTCAGCACCTAGCTCTGCATTAAGAAAGTAAAACAGATTTTAAAATGGAGCAACTGGATTATCTAAATACCAGTATGGCAGCCCTGCTGCTGGCTAGACAGTATGATACTGTTGCCACTTATAAGTATATGGCAAACCTATCATCAAGTCTATGTGAAAGTTGCCATTACCTACAAGCAAGTTAGTAGGCAATAAACCGACAAAAGATCTGGAATTAGTAATAGTATACACTGTGTGTGTAAATCTAGTATGTCTGACTGAAAACAAAATCATATATTAACTTTATGTCCGGCAAATCTGCAACTAGAAAACAGTTATATTGGCAGTTCGCAATGAGAAACTATGTAACATTCGTTTCAGTTTTATATTCATTTTCTATTATGTTATGTATGCGATTACTCTGACACACACAAGGGGCAGTCAGTATTTTGAAGATTCAAAGATTGCTAAGTCAGGGCAAAACATATGTGCTATACATGTATACTGGAAATGTGTCAGCTGTAGTATGCTATAACAGTTATAGCAAAACAGCAATCCTCTGAGTTGTCTTAATGGTATTGTACAGACTGACTGACAGCTTTTGACTTGAGATCTCAGCCTATATACCATTCTATATCAAGCCAACTTCAAAAAAGACAGAGGCAAAAGACCAAAAAATGAGAACAAGAATTCCACAGAATGCGATGTCTAGATGTATGCATCAACCAAGTTTCATGGCTCTAGTCCTTACAGTTTCTGAGAAACAGACCTAGATGCCAAAACTGGACAAAAAATTGCAAATTCAGTCAACGGTAAAATGTTGGTAAAGACTCAATATTGATGATGACTGAGTTCTTCTCTCCCAGATGAATGCATGACCCAAGTTTCATGGCTCCAGCCCTTATAGTTTCTGAGAAACAGACCTAAACATGAAAACTTGACAAAAAATTGCAAAGTCAGTATACCATAAAATGTAGGTCAAGACTCAATATTGATGATGGCGTTGAGATTTATTCTTCTAGATGTACGCATGAACCAAGTTTCATGGCTCTAGCCATAAAAGTTTCTGAGAAACAGACCTAAACGCAAAAACTCACCAAAATTGCAAAGTCAGTCAACCATAAAATGTAGGCTAAGACTCAGTATTGATGATAGTTTTAAGATTTACTCTTCCAGATGTACGTATGAATCAAGTTTCATGGCATTAGCCCTTTTAGTCCCTGAGAAAATGACCTAAACCTGAAAACTCAACAAAAAATTCCAAAGTCAGTCAACGGTAAAATGTAGATCAAGACTCAATACTGATGATGGCTTTAAGGTTTACTCTTCCAGATGTACGCATGAATCAATTTTCATGGCTCTAGCCCTTATAGTTTTTAAGGAAATGACCTAAACGCAAAAACTCGAAAAAAAAATTCTGAAGTCAGTCAACCGTAAAATGTAGGTCAACTCAACACTGATGACTGCTTTCAGCTGTACTCTTCCAGATGTATGCATGACCCAAGTTTCATGACTCTAGCCCTTATGGTTTCTGTGAAAATGACCTGAACGCAAAAAACTCGACAAAAAATTGCAAAGTCAGTCAACCGTAAATTGAGTGTCAAGACTCAACATTGATGATGGCTTTCAGTTGTACTCTTCCAGATTAGGTATGCATGACCCAAGTTTCATGGCTCTTGCCCTTATAGTTTCTGAGAAAATGACCTAAACCCAAAAACTCGACAAAAAATTGCAGTCAGTCAACCGTAAAATGTAGGTCAAGACTCAACATTGAAGATGGCTTTCAGCTGTACTCTTCCAGATGTATGCATGCTTTGCAGGCGAGACAATAAAATGAAATAGCCCAATCTCACATCGCTGCAAGCACAAAGGCACTTGCCCTTTTTTGTGCCCATGCCCAGAGTTTCTCTCCACCTTTTATTTCCAGAGGTAGACCAGAAATGTGGCATTTGGCAGGGATCTGCTTTTAAGTTTACCTTGCTTTTCTCAGGTCTATGTTTTGGAAGTTACATGTACTTTTCTTGGAAGTAAAGATGCACATGAAATCTTCAGAAACCATCTTAAAGACATACTGAATGCCCCTTGTACAAGCTGTCAGATTTACAAATTGTTACTATTAGTAATGACATGAAGTACATGTTCCAGAAGCCTGCAAACAAAGACAGACAGAACCGTTTAGTTCCCTCAATATGTGAACAAAGGCAGAACAGATTTGTTCCACAAGTCTGCAAAAATGTACAAGCAGAGCAGATTTGTTCTCATAATATGCGAACAAAGGCAAAACAGATTTGTTTCACTAGTCTGTGAACAAAGATCATGAGGAGCAGATTTGTTTCAGACAAGCATGACACTTTTGTTTTTGTCATCTGTGACAAAGACAGGCAGAACAGATTTGTTCAACTGGTCATTAATTTTTATTAGTCTGTGAACAATGACAGGCAGAAGAAATCTGTTACATTAGTCTGTGAACAAAGACAGGCAGAACATTAGTCTGTGAACAAAGACAGGCAGAAAAAAATCTGTTACATTAGTCAGTGAACAAAGACAGGCAGAAAAGATCTCTTACATTCGTCTGTAAACAAAGACAGACAGAACAGGTCTGTTACAAAAGTCTTTGAACAAAGACAGGCAGAACAGATTTGTTACATCAGTCTGTGAAAAAAGACAGGCAGAACAGATTTTTTACATCAGTCTGTGAACAAAGACTGGCAGAAAAGATCTGTTACATTCGTCTGTGAACAAAGACAGACAGAACAGATCCGTTACAATAGTCTTTGAACAAAGACAGGCAGAACAGATTTGTTCAACTGGTCATTAATTTTATTAGTCTGTGAACAAAGACAGGCAGAAGAAATCTGTTACATTAGTCTGTGAACAAAGACTGGCAGAAAATATCTGTTACATTAGTCTGTGAACAAAGACAGGCAGAAAAAAATCTGCTACATTAGTCGGTGAACAAAGACAGGCAGAAAAGATCTGTTACATTCGTCTGTAAACAAAGACTGACAGAACAGATCTGTTACAATAGTCTTTGAACAAAGACAGGCAGAACAGATTTGCTACATCAGTCTGTGCAAAAAGACAGGCAGAACAGATTTGTTACATCAGTCTGTGAAAAAAGACAGGCAGAACAGATTTTTTACATCAGTCTGTGAACAAAGACGGACAGAAAAGATCTGTTACATTCGTCTGTGAACAAAGACAGACAGAACAGATCCGTTACAATAGTCTTTGAACAAAGACAGGCAGAACAGATAATAGATTTTTCTATTGGTCTCCATACAAAGACAGACAGAACTGTGTTGTTCCACCAGTCTGTGTACTAACACAGGCCGAACAGATTTCAGTTTAACAACATATAAGTATCTCTGCAGTGATCAGTTTATCAATTAATCAATGTAAGAAGCAACAAACGTTCTCCAATATAAAGTTCTTAACTTTCTGCATTTCATGCCTTCTAATTATAAGTTAAGGTGGAATAGGACAAAACCAAAATTATCAGTTTTCGAGTGAAAAGAACAATGACCAAGAAGTTCAGCATTTTCTAAATTAGGTAATGATTTTCTTTTTTGTGTGAAACAAATACTTCTTTTTCTCTGACTTCATGAAAACATGAGGCACTAATATATTTATGTAAAATAAAGAGTGTTCAAACATACATAATTTTTGCATTTGTTTTGCTCCCCGTAAAGGAATTGTAATGAATTTCATACCAAAGTAAGAGCCTTCAAGAGGTCCTTAAACCTGTATTATTACTTCTTCCAAATATTTCCAAAATTTTGTTTTGCTTTAGGCAAATATGACTTTCCTTTAGCTACTGTATATGAAACAAGAAATGTTACAGTATGTAACAGATGCCCCCGAAGGCCCCTTAAACTGACCTTTGACCCTGATTGTGACTTTAAACTTGGGCAAGGCAGCCCAAATCTTGCAAGGGAGATGCCTTTTTATCATGCTTTACCTTTCTGTGAAGTTTGATGAAATTCACTTCAGCAGCCTCCAGTCAGTTTGGTGATATAATCTGACCTATGTGCCCTGATTATGACCCTGACCTTTGGTACAGGAACCTAAATTTTGTTTGTGACATACCATCTCATTATGTATTACCATTTCAGGAAGTTTAATGCAGTTTGCTTAAGAAGTCTTTTTCGTAATTGGGGAGAAACGACCTTTGACCTCAGACTGTGACCTTGAACTTGGGTATGAAAGCCTATATCTTGTGTGTGTCTTACCTTCTCATTAAGCTTCATCTTTCCGTGATGTTTAAGGAAATTTGCTTTTGTGTATTTATGAGCGATTGTTGAGACATGATTTGCCATCTGACCCCAGATTGTGACCTTGACCTAGGGTTTGGGAATATAAATATTATGTGTGACAAACCTTCTCATCATGCTTTGTATTTCCGTGAAATTTGATGAAATTCAGTAATGTAGTTTTAAAATAATCGCAGAGACACTATTTGACCTCTTAGCCCCAACAGTGACCTTGACCTTGGGTTTGGGAATATGGATATTATACATGTATGTGACAAATCTTCTCATTACTCTTTACATTTCTGTGAAATTTGATGAAATTCAGTTATGTAGTTTTAAAGTAATAGCAGAGACACTATTTGACCTCTAACCCCCAACAGTGACCTTGACCTTGGGCGTGGGAACCAAACTCTTGTGCATGACACACCTTCTCATTGTGCTCTATCTATCTGTGAAGTTTCATCAAATTTGCTTCAGTAGTTTAAAAGTTATAGCTGAGACACGATTTAAGACATGATTTGACCTTTAAACCAATTGTGACCTTGACCTTCGGCGTAAGAACCAAACTCTTGTGCGCGACACACCTTCTCAATGTGCTCTATCTTTCTGTGAAGTTTCATCAAATTTGCTTCGGTAGTTTTTAAGTTATGGCTGAGACACGATTTGTTACGGACGGACGCACGGACGGACTGACGGACGGACGGACGGTGCGATTTTAATATGCCACCCGAAGTTCCTTCGGGGGCATAAAAAACTTGTCAAAAAATTTATCTGATATTTTAATATGTTTTAATGAAATATGTTTAGATGAAATTTTTTAAATAATTTTATGTTTACACCTGTAAATTTTCCGCAAAGTAGATTTGTTTAACTCTACCCCCTGCTCTGATGATATTGTTTCTTTAACGTCAAAGAGAGATTATTCATAAGAATGTTTACTAGTAAATTTTTTGTTTCTAGTCAAATGTTAATGATCCCTGCTGAAGATGAAATCTCATTTACTGAACTCTTATAAACGTAGTATTTCCCTGCGTCAATTACTAAAAAAAAATGAACCCCTGACTTTTCTAGACTCTACTGTCTAAAAAACAAAATGAGATATTTCTTTGATTATTTCGTTTTCATTTTTTTACATTCTGTAGAATAAGTCAACGTTGTTTGATCGGAATTAAAAGATATGTGGGATACTTTTAGCGCCCAATTTAGTTTGACACTAAAAAATTGATGTTATCTGAACAGGGGGTATAGTTTAAAAAAATCTACTTTGCGAAATATTTACACGGTAAAATCTTAATATCATTTCATCCATATTCCAGCTTCACATTTCATTAAAACATATCAAAATTTCGGATATATTTTTTTGGAGACTTTTTCCTCTATTTCAGTTTTTACATGAAATAAAGCAGATTTCAACAGCTACTGGCAATCTATGTTTGCAGCAATTCACTCGTAATGCATAGAGATTGGGCAGAAACTATAGCACAACTTTATAGACCTCTTAATGGCACGTACTATGGTATGGAGTGAACTTATGTTTAACGTCCCACCACCAACAAGGTCATATGGAGACGGGACCTCGGTTTAAAGTCTCATCAGAAAGACCAAGGGAGGGGGGATCGATCCTGTGCCCCCTGGATTGGTAGTCCGGAGTGTTATCCACAACACTACAGCCGCTCCTCTATGGTATGGGATTTATTTCAATACCTCAACAGATTGCTGAGCAATATTGATTAATGTGGATATCAGAGCTATAGATTTTGCGTACAAAACATCAAACCATCACAAATATGAATTGTTTAATTCCCGCTCAAAAGAAAGTCATTTAGTGTGTCACAAATGACTGAAGTTTTTGATGATATATTGTTTGATTATAAACCTGAAAATTTTGGCTTTGCCCTATTCCACCTTTATATATTGCTTGCACAAATTTTTCAAATAATTGAAAAGATCAAAATTATCTGAAGTACTACAGCTACTGAAAAATGTAAAAATTTCTAGGTATGAAATTACTGTTCCTGTTGAAGAAATTACTTTAACAGAGCACTGCCAAACTATATTCTATCAAAATAAAAAACAAGATAAAGAGGTACAAAATTGACCACGCTAGAAAACTACAACTAGCCTGTAGTTCATGTTGAAATGCACTCAACCAAACTGAGAAATGAATAACCCATGGGGCTGAGAAATTATATTTGTATACATATCTATTATGCTTACATCATTAATAATTTTTACATCTGATGGGCAGGGTGTCTATATGCAAATCAGATATCTTACTAAAGAGCAAAGCATTTACACCTAAATGATTCATACAATTATAATACATGTGTACTCTCTGATGATATGTACAAAAATGTAAAATTGTTCTAAACTTATAAATGTTTGGTACAGAGTAATAAAGCAGAATGAATACATTTTAATAATACATGTAGACTGTTCTCCATCAATGGACAGTACTTCAGCACTAGCTACCAATTATGCTGACACCATGCATTGAGCTGATGAAGTATAAACACTGATAGCACTTCATCAACAGAATGAGCTTTACTGACAAGACTGCATTTTAACAATAGACTGCACTTTACAACTGAATGCATTTTATTGATTGTCTGACTAAAGTTTATACTGAGGCGCAGTGGTCGAGTGGTTAGACTGACTCAGTTATAGTGCATGAAGTTGCCAGAAGGTGGTGAGGTCAAACCGAGGCTTGGCCATCTGACAATTGGAAAAGTTTCGAATCAGGGAAGACTAAGGCAGTGAAAGTAGAGGGATGAGCTCTACCTTTCATATGATGTGCCTAAGATACAGTGGGCCTCTAACCACCACTGCCCCTATGGCTACTAGGCTATGAGAAACCTTTGTCTTTAACTTTTACACTTTATCAACAGACAGTTCTTTGCAAACTGAATGCACATTATTGACAGACTGCACATAACCTTATTGCATTCTACCACTTTACTAAGAGAATACACTTTATCCACAGCCTAACTCTACCAATAAATGCAGTGTGCTACTTTCATGCATATTATTAATAGAAGATCAAAATTTTCCAAAACCATCACCTATTTGGGGTCCCTTGAACCCAGTGCAACTGAGCCTGCATGAAGAAGTCACTTGTTTTGTGAAGCAAATTCCTCTGTTACACTTGGGTGACCCTGTAAGGTCAAACTAACTGTACTACATTTCACTGACTGAATGCAATACATTGATATATGCTCAGTCTGCATCTAAACAGTGTACTGGTACTGAATCAAGCAGAAATTCAACCAGGACAACTCGGAGATCTAAACTTTTTCTCTTGCCAAGAAGGTAAATCTGGAGATGCAAGCCTAAGAAGCTTCAATAGAAAAAAATAAAAGACAAAACATATTATAATCCCTAATTGTGCTTGGGATGAAGCTGAAAATAAGGTATATGTGTACACTTTCAGCGGACACAACTTAATGTCATTTCCATTCTACCTCCCCTCACCAAACTGGGGTCCACTATATCAGCAATTTCTTTTTTGACCCTTCAGTGGAAGGGCCAACAGGACTAGGGAAGCACACAGAAAGTCACAAAATTGTTTTTTCTGTGTACAAATGGCTACAAAGCAAACAGATATACCAAATCATCTTAAAGGAGTCCATCCCAGTATATGGTACTGGGTAAGCTAAAGAATGAGGAGCCCTACTGTTCCCCTTAGAGAGAATGACATATATATAGGTATCGCAGCTTTTCCTGGAAGATACTGTCCAAATTCAAAGCAAGTAAAATTCAGATAAAGTAGCCCCAGTCCAGTCACACTGAGTTTATGGACTCACAATTACACAAGAAATAAGCCCCAGTCCAGTCACATTAGTTTATGGACTCACAATAACACAAGAAATAAGCCCCAGTCCAGTCCCATTGAGTTTATGGACTCACAATAATACAAGAAATAATTTTATCTTAATCATCATCTCTCTCACAACTGTTCAAGGTGACTGAGTATACAGATATACTTTTCTGCCATTTTTAGCTCACCTGAGCCGAAGGCTCAGAGGTGAGCTTATAGGATGGGAGTCGAGCCGTCGTCCGTCCGTCCGTGGGTGCGTGGGTGGGTGCGTCAACACTTTCAAACATAAATATCTCAGAGACCAGTGGGCCGATCACAATCAAATTTTATCTGAAGCATCATTTGGGTGGGGGAAAGGCTGCATTAGGTTTTGGTGCCGATCAGCTCAGAACTCTGGTTTCCATGGCAACAGATAGCCCCCATAGGGTTATAATGGGGAAAATGGCGTCATCACGTTTTCTCAACTGTTTTTGATTAGATCCTTATCATACTTGCAGGTAATGATGACATACACAAGAGCTTGGATGAGTTCGAAATTTGGCTGGATTCGAACACACACTACGGAGTTAGCTGCCCTTGAGCGTTTGAAAAAAATCCCATAGGGTTATAATGGGGAAAATGGCGTCATCACGTTTTCTCAACTGTTTTTGCTTAGATCTTTATCATACTTGCAGGTAATGATGACATACATAAGAGCTTGGATGAGTTCGAAATTTGGCCGGATTCGAGCACAGACTACGGAGTTAGCTGACCTTGAGCATTTGAAAAAAATCCCATAGTGTTATAATGGAGAAAACAACGTCATCACATATTTTAAGAAAAACTTTGTCGTCGCTCTATTGCCTACATTTCTCAACGGATTTTAAAATAACTTCACACAAATGTAGGGCATGACGATATCTCGAGCAAGTTCGACTTTCAGGATGCTGTGCCCAAGGTCAAGGTCACTGTGGCTATTTTTAGAAAAACTTTGTCAGTGCTCTAGCACCTACATTTCTCAGCAGATTTTAAAATAACTTCACACAAATGTAGGGCATGACAATATCTCCAGCAAGTTTGACTTTCAAAATGCTGCGCCCAAGGTCAAGGTCACTGTGGCTATTTTTAGAAAAACTTTGTCAACACTCTAGCACCTACATTTCTCAGTAGATTTTATAATAACTTCACACAAATGTAGGGCATGACAATATCTCGAGCAAGTTCGACTTTCAGGATGCTGCGCCCAAGGTCAAGGTCACTGTGGCTATTTTTAGAAAAACTTTGTCAGCACTCTAGCACCTACTTTTCTCAGCAGATTTTAAAATAACTTCACACAAATGTAGGGCATGACAATATCTCGAGCAAGTTCGACTTTCAGGATGCTGTGCCCAAGGTCAAGGTCACTGTGGCTATTTTTAGAAAAACTTTGTCAGTGATCTAGTGCCTATATTTCTCAATGGATTTTGAAATAACTTCACACTAATGTAGGGCATGACATTCTCTCGAGCAAGTTGGACTTTCAGGATGCTGCGCCCAAGGTCAAGGTCACTGTGGCTATTTTTAGAAAAACTTTGTCAACGCTCTAGCACCTACATTTCTCAGCAGATTTTAAAATAACTTCACACAAATGTAGGGCATGACAATATCTCGAGCAAATTTGACTTTCAGGGTGCTGCACCCAAGGTCAAGGTCATTGTGGCTATTTTTTGTAAAAACTTGGTCATCGCTCTAGCGCCTACATTTCTCAACGGATTTTAAATCAACTTCACACAAATGTAGGGTATGACAATATCTCAAACAAGTTTGACTTCCAGGGTGCTGCGCCCAAGGTCAAGGTCACTGTGGCTATTTTTAGAAAAACTTTGTCAGCGCTCTAGCACCTACATTTCTCAATGGATTTTAAAATAAATTCACAAGAATGTAGGGCATGACAATATCTCGAGCAAGTTTGACTTTCAGGATGCTGTGCCCAAGGTCAAGGTCACTGTGGCTATTTTTAGAAAAACTTTGTCATCGCCCTAGCACCTTCATTTCTCCATGGATTTTAAAATAACTTAACACAAATGTAGAGTATGACAATATCTCGAGCAAGTTCGACTTTCAGGATGCTGTGCCCAAGGTCAAGGTCACTGTGGCTATTTTTAGAAAAACTTTGTCATGGCTCTAGCACCTACATTTCTCAACGGATTTTAAAATAAATTCACACAAATGTAGGGGATGACAATATCTCGAACAAGTTTGACTTTTAGGGTGCTGCAATCAAGGTTTTTGATTAGATCTTTATCATACTTGCGGGTAATGATGACATACATAAGAGCTTGGATGAGTTCGAAATTTTGCCGGATTTGAGCACAGACTACGGAGTTAGCTGCCCTTGAGCATTTGAAAAAAAATCCCATAGTCTTTTTATGGAGAAAACAACGTCATCACATTTTCATTTTTCATCGGAACCTCTTCATACTTGCAGGTCATGAGGATATGCATAAAAGCTTGGATTAGTTAGCATTTCGGCTAGATCCCACCACTGACAATGGAGTACCTGCCCTGAGCATCCAAAAAATCAATGTCGCCACTTTTTCTTGGTTCGATCCTTTTCAAACTTGCAGGTAATGAGGAAATGCATAATATCTTAAACACGTTCAAATTTTGGCCAGATCAGGCCAACCACTACGAAGTTAGCGGCCCTTGACAGCTCTGTCTATTGTGCTCTTGATCAGATACTTTTTAAACTTGCATATATTAAATGAGGGCATACATAATGTTTTGGATGAGTTTAATTTTCAGCCTGATTGGACCCCTGACTGTGGAGTTAGCTGCCCTTAAGCATCTTAAATATCCCTATAGGTTTACAATGTCTCTCAGGTGAGCAATTGTTGCCCTTTGGGCTACTTGTTACATAAGGAACAACTTTTGTGACTTCCTATACTTCCTGATTGCTGCCCTGGAAAACAAAGGCCTTCCAAAAAGTTCTACTCTTAACACTTAAATGAAAAAGTTGCATTATAATTTTTCAAATAGTGCAGATCTAGATAAGGTAGCTGTAAGTGTGCAGCCTCCTTTGGATCTACACTGTTAGCTTTCTTGTCTTTGAATTCTCAGTATGATGTAGCTTAGACAATATCTTTTTGCAATTTTGCCGATATAAATTATTGTCTGCTATATTGGTTAAGGAAATAGATGCCCCAACTGAGCATGACAGCAAATGATGAAAATGACAAAGTTGCTTCTCCAAAAGTCTTTTCATTGTGCAAAAAAACACTCACAGGTACTTACCATGTCAATACCCTAATATGCTTAAGTATTGAGACACACATAAGCCATTAATTTCCCATTTGTCCAAAAAGATCATATAGATCAATAATGTTTTTTTATGTTTTCCAATATTCAGGCACATTACGATAAGCCATGATCATACCAGAAGCACTGACAGGTCATGTCAACAGTATCTTCCAGGATTTTCTGTTACAAATATTCCCAGAGTATAGATGAATCAAACGTTTGGTGCTATATTTGATATTCATTTATTTCACCATTGCAATGAATCCTTATAGTTATATGACAAAAGATCAGTTTTTACTCCCCAGTTTTACACTCATGTAGAAGTCTGTTTAATACAACAATCTTGTAAGAAAACAAGATAACAATACAGCGATAATAAAGACAAGAAACATAAATAGCACTTTTGAGTAGGTATTGGAAGCAAACTAAACTAAAGCTCCTCTCTCATACAAACACACCCTCTCTCACTTATTCTTCTCTCTCTGTCTAAAAAAACACAGCCGCTCTCACATATTCTTCTGTCATACAAACACACCCTCTCTCACTTCTTCTTCTCTCTCATCTCTAAGTCTTCTAATATCACGTCTGTAACAATATGTGGATGACATTACTAGTAAGGACAAACTTGATCATGTTTCTGATGTCTGTAAATTACCTACATGTCTTCATACAAAAACTACTTTTTTCAATAAAACACAATGGTATGTCTGTAATACACATACCAACTTTCATATCTATCCCTTGGAAACTGTAGGAGTTGATCACACAAAGTGTGCACCATGCTATTGTCTAAATAAAATGTACTACAAAGGGGCTCTGTCAGGATTTTGGCTTCTGCATTGTATCAGAAATGTGTTATTACACTGTAAATTTCACTGAAATCTGAAAGAAGATTTTGAACTGAGAAACCAGAAAATTTGTCTGTGAAAACTATGCGCCCAACCATAAGCTTGTCTCTTAAGAAAAAGTTCATCTCTGAATGCTCGACTAGGAAAGAAGGTATAACTCCACCAAATAATGAAAAATTTGCTCAAAAGAATAGCAAGTCATTTAGATTTGCTCAGGCTGATCTGAGTCTTAGCTGAGCACACATGCCACTTTGTTGGTTTTGTTGTGTCCTGGTTCAAATGAGAAGAAGGTATTTATGGCATTTGCTGCAAAACAGAATGTTTCCTTTTTCTCTTACCCAGTTACATGGTGATCAGCAAAAGGTGTCTTTACTGTTTTTCCTTTCCCATTTGCTGTTATGGGAAGGATGTAAATTGTTATCACAGCCTTCACGTCTACTGTTCATGCTTGTGTGCCTTTTGGAACTTACAGGTAGGAACAGCCAACAACCAAAATATAATTTACAGAGTATTTGTGAGAAGTATCCTCAAATGATGCAATTCTTCAAGTTGCCCAAATGACATCAACAACACAAACTATCTAATTCTCCTGCTATCTGCTGATTTGATGCTCAGTGGCTATGGCTTGAGCCCTGGGGCCGTATTCATAAAACGACTTAAGTGGTTGCTATGCTGTTGCTAAGGCTAAATTTCTTTGAAGGAGATTCCCTACAACTATGGAATTTGCCCTGGAGGAACAGTCTTACAGAATTTGCTCTGGAGGAACAGTCTTACAAAGACTGTTCCTCCAGACCAAATTTCATAGTTGTAGGGAATCTCCTTTATAGATATTTAGCCTTAGCAACAGCATAGCAACGACTTAAGTGCCTTTATGAATACGGCCCCTGAGCTCCTTGGTGCTTTAGTAGGACAGAGCAAGATAATCTAAATGACGAGACTGATGGAGGAAAAAAAAATACAGGTAAGCTTATTTTTCATGTTCATTCCACATATAATATTTTAATGATCCCAGTTACAGAGTTCACAGCTGTGGAAAGTGTTATTTGTTGGGATCATTATTGTCACCAAATTTTCCATAGCACTGTATGATAGCTGCTTTACAGTGACAATTATATATATATCTATATATACATCTTGAAAAGATAACAGAATCACACTAATGAAAAAATATAAAACAAGAGACAAGTGGGACAAACACTCAATATACTACTTTCAGTTCTAACATGGTGGTGAGATAATAATGACAGTTTGGGCAATAAAATGAAGTACAATTTCAGTGTTAACACAATGGAAACAAGTATAAGGGGTCTGTACAAGTTCTGAATTCAGTCCCCCAACCTGTGTAACGCTATTATGAGCCCTGTATACATGATGTATTCCTTTTACAACCACCACCCAACACTGCACAGACTAGCTAATCAGCAAGCTGAACAAGATCAAACATCCAACGTTTTGGTTCTGTTACTACTTTTAACTTGTTTCACTTTCTCTTATAAGCTGAAAAAATAGTGTGGCTTAACAAGAATACTGAGGTTTATCGAACATGTCTTGTTATTTCTTATATACATGTAACTATGTAACTACGTCTTGTTTTCTTATATACATGTAACTATGTAACTACATCATGATGCAAGTTTCTTTCAGAAACTATTGCTTTCAGTAACTAAATCTGATACACAACAACCAACTTTGACAATGGGCCTGGTATGATTTGGGCCATATATGGCCCTCATCTTTATGAATTTTCAAAACTGTATTGTTTTAGCCTCTGATGATGTAATATGAGAGTTGAAACCTTTCACACATCTGTGCTTCAAATTTTCTACATTTTAGTGATTTATAAGTTTTTCAGCAGCTGTAGTTGAATCCTACTTAGCTGATTTTGGGCATTTTCAACTACTTTTCATTTGCATTCAGGCTTAAAAATAAGTCAGCGCATAAATATACACAGCTAGACTTTAGCACAGTAGTGCTTTTTTATAATGTCAACAATATATGAAAATTTCAGCTATGTTATTTTCTACTTTTTAAAAAAAAAACTTGCAGTTTCTTGGACATTTTTCCAGTTATCTAAAAAAAAATGCCCATATCTCTGCTCAAAGACAAAATAAATATGTGTAGTGGGTATATATTTTCTAAGTTAGAACACAAGGAATCATTTTGAACATAAGATCAACTATTGATATTTCGAATACTGATATCTCAAAGTACCCTCTTATATCACAGAATGTATTTTGGACACATTTCCAATTTTTATTTACAACTCCTTTTAGCTCAAACTAACGATATTCCAAACTATATTTTCCAGGACCTGAAAATTTGCTTTGAGATATCCGTAGTTTAGAATAAATCTCAACTATGCAATATCGAGAGCTGACTGTTATCTTATTTTGATTTGCTGATTTTTTTTTGTTTAGGGTCTCTTGACCTGCAAAGTTGAGTGGGTGGGGTATCTGGACGGGCCTTGAACAGTGCACAACAGTCTGTTAGCAGTGCCGTATACTTACTGGCATACCAGCAAAAAACTTATAAAGTGCTCTCTAAAGCTGAATTAATGGTCTTATTTCATTTAAGGAAAAGCTTCTAAACACCTTTTATTGCAGTTTTCTTTAAAATTATTGAAAAATTTAAAAAACAGGCAAGTCTGAAAGCATTGTTATTCCCAGGATTCACGAAGAAGAAGCATATAATTCTATATGACCCCATTCACTCAGATGATAAGCAACAGAAACCATGCAATTCTAAGTAAGTTTTAATGAGGGCCAAAGATGGCCCAAATCATACCAGGTCCTTTGGTTCCCGTGCAACCCTAACCCTACCCCTCTTTCCCCTATAGCTTTAGAAAAACAGAAGGATGCACATGTACATTGATATTTGACAATGTTCTAAAGTGAGCATAATATCTATATCACATGCATTCTCTTGGACCAAAATAAAAATACCTGCAAAGCATAAGAAGACTGGTATAAAGCTCTATGAGGAGTTACATACACATGGCATACACTGACTATGCAGCCAAGGTACAAGTAGGAAAACAAAACAGCAAATTAGGTGAATTTATATTCTTGCTGAAGTGGCCTTGATTCATTTAGGATTAAGTTTCATAAAATTTTGTCCACTGGTTACTAAGCTATGGCTGAAATTGTGGATTTTTAACCAAATAAAGGGCAATAACTCATGCATAAGTAAGACCATTACCTTGCCTCAGAATCACCACACTATGATGATACTAATTTAATTCAAGTTTCAGGAAATTTTGTTCACTGTTACCTTAGTTATGGCTGATTTATAGACTGGTGCCTAGTGATGGCTAATTTATGGACTTAAAATCAATGCACGGGTAATAAATTATGCATTACTGAATACTGATGGGATTATGACAAAACTCATTGTGCACAGCTGTGCTATGATAATTGTTTTAAGTTTTATAAAATTCCATTCATTGGTTTCTTAGTTATGACTCAATTTATTGATTTTTTAAAAAGCTATTAAGGGACAATAACTCATGCATGACTGTAGCATTTCTAACGAAAAGTATGATGCACTAATGAAATATGGTAATACATACTTAGTGTAAGTTTCTCAGAATTTTATAAACTGATTACATAATAACACCTGAATTTGTCAATCTTTAATTGATTTAAGGGCCATAACTCATGCATTACTGATGTGATGAAAGTTTATGTACATAGCCCTGTTATAATGATACATATATATCTTAAGTTTCATAATTTTACAGTAATTGGTCACTTAGCTATGGGTAATTTCATTGATTTTAATCAAATTAAGGGCAGAAACTCAAGAACTACTGAAGCCAGTTTGACCAAACTTAAGATGCATCACAACATTATAGTAAAATATATTTATTTTATGTTTCATGCAATTCCGCTCAGTGGTTACTTAGTTATGTCTCCAAATGGATGGACGGACAGAAAGATGGATGGATGGACAGACATGGGCAAACTATATCCCTCCATCTTTGGCAGATGATGAAAAGAATAAAAATCTAGTTATTTTTTCCTTACATACATGTTTCTTTAGAACAGCCTAATATAATAATAATAGAATGATAAACTGAGATCCTACAAAATGGAAAAATTGTAGTTGGAATTTCTCATTTAACTATAGTTCTATCATTTTTGTATGTGGCTGTACATCAGATGCAGTAGTTCATATCTGTTAGTTAAGCGTGATAGATCTACATTGATATCATGCTAAATTTATGATATAATCTATGACCAGTCAATGAGTGATCATAAAAATTGAATATATGTATTATGCCCATAGAAAGTGAGTTCTACAGTAGAACTTCAATGGCTCCAATAGGCTAAGGGCTGTGAAAATTAGTTTCAGCCAAAGGTAGTTCCAGCCATCCATGGTTAGTGTCTACATAAATTGGCTTCAGGGACAAACAAGGTCCAGTCAGGCAGGGTAAGCAAGCCATCAAGGTTTGAGCCATCGAAGTTCTACTGTATATAAAGAAATTGCATTTTAAGAATTCCATCTCTAGGGTTCCCAGAGAAGTCAAGCTACAAACTCCCTGACTTATCCCTCACCAGCAGCAAAATCTCCTCCGACCGCATGAATGCACTAACTATTTTCTTACGCATGTTGCACATCAAACATGGTTCACATGCCTTTAAAGATGTCTTTTACTGCTGTCTGGGACTAGTTTTATTTGTGTTATAACTAAATGACATTTTAGTAATGCAGGTCTGACAGCACTGCCCCAGAAGCTGAAGCAGTTTAGCTTCTGAAGCCCAAAATCTTTGCATTTCCGTGGCTTGTCTTAAAATTCCCTGGTTTTTCCCTGACTTTCAAAATGTTTGATATTTCACCTATAATGGCTGCAAGGAATTCAGATCAGGACAAGAGATAATGCACCCCCTTTCAATAGAAGGCCTCTCCCTCCTCTTTCTCCACACACTTTAGCACTTTAAAGAAATTCAAATAGCAAGGAAGCAGGAGGAGAGCTGTTTCTCTTTCAAAAGAGGCAAAAGTTTCAGCTAAGTGCTTTCTCTAAGGTGTGTCCAGTCACTTTAATAAACTCTGACTTCTTGTAGTATACAGTTTGATATTCCAGTAGAAATACACTGGAAACAAACTTACAATTAAAACTGTGGAAATTAGAAAGAATTCAAGAAGAAAATAATAATTTCAGGAACCTAAAACTGGAAGTGGCTGATTCTAATTTATAGTCTGTTTACACTCTGCCTCTAAGGTAGTTCAGCCACTGCTTAAAGAAAACAGATGAGCCAACATTCGAAGGTTGAGTCTTGTGTGATTTTTCTTGTCAAAATTTGACCATGGAAATGTTCTGCACTTGTATGCTATTTCTCTGGTGTTCTGTTTGTGGTCCTGTTACACAGCTACTTCTTGTATCAGCACATGGATAGTGTCAATGACGTCTATACGTGTCTATATAAATGCCATCTGTAGGAGATGTACACTGTCGTTTGATCAGAAAATGCTATACTGAGAGATTCATACTGACACACTATCAGACTGCTGTAGAACTCTTTGGTCTGTTTTTACCTCGTCTCTGAGCAAGAAATGAGGCCCCAACAGGTTCCAAGGCAGGTAACTTTGGCTGGGAATTTAAAGCCTTAAATGTTGCTACAACTGCACCCTGTAAAAATAAATAAACACTGGAATAGTCTACAACAGATATAACAAGCAATTACAGAGCTCTAGATAAGAGGGAGTATTTGGTGATAATTAGAGATAATTTTTGTTAATTCTGCATAAAAAATATGTTGTGACCCCTCATCTGAACCGTCTCGGCGAGACAATTCAGATGAGGGGTCATAACATATGGTTTCATTGAGAAATAAGAAAAATTATCCTTTATTATCATCAAATACTCCTTCTAATCTAGAGCTCTGAATTACAATGTATGAAAATATGCTGCTGCATCTATGACAGGTATGAGCATAACAAGACTTGATCACCTACAAGGTAGCTTTGCCCATCACATAAAAACATTCACAAAAACTATAATGCCAAGTTGCCAAGGTGACATCAACTTTACTACAACAGTTGTACTTTTCTATAGGCGAGCTACAACCTCTACCCTGTAATAAAGACATATATATATATATAAAAATGCATGTTGTTTTATTCCACTGGTCTGCAATCTACACTACTGTCCATTCCCAAGGAGGATCTTCTGATGCAGATCCTGTTTGTTGTACATCTAGAATCTATCCTCTGTATAATTGTTTACTTTGATTTCTGTTTTTTGTTTTGTGGTGCTAGTTTTTGTGACCACCAGAACCTCAACAACTGTCCACTTTGCATTCTGCTACCTGACTTGTTTGTGATGCTAGTTTTGTGATCAAATGAACTTCAACAACTGCCCACTTTGCCATTCTGCTACCTGACTTGTTATAGATGCTAGTTTGTGATCAATCTGAACTTCAACAACTGCCCACTTTGCATTCTGCTACCTGACTTGTTAGTGATGCTAGTTTGTGATCAACTTAACTTCAACAACTGTCTTTTCTTTTTGCTTTTCATTATACCTATAATGGTTAGTAATGCTCGTGATGCTTGTTTGTGATCATCTAAATTCAACAACTGTCAATTTGCTTTCTGTTTTTCTTTCTGTTTGTGCTTTAAATTGTATTCAAACGTTAATGTGTGGACTTGTGCAGAAGCAAAGGTGAGGTTATGTTCATAAAACTAGTACAAGCTCCCAGTAGTTTAAGCTACTGTGAGTACAATCTCCCAGTGCTTAAGCTACTGTCAGTACAAGTTCCCAGTAGCTTAAGTTACTGCCAGCACAAGCTCCCAGTATTTAAGCTACTGTCAATACAATCTCCCAGTAGGCTAAGCTATTGGCCTTTCCAAGGCATTTACTCCTGACTGCCCCTCCTGTTTATTGTACCTCTAGCACTGAGATCTCTTGAAAAACTGTATGCTTTGAGATCTGATGGGAGATCTGTTATTATCCAAAGCATGGAGACCACGAAATTTAGCCAGATACAAGGGTTGATCCAGAAGTAATGTCACTGTGTCCATTGCGCTCATTCACCATAGCATTATTATAAATATTATTTCCAGCTACACTGTAATTCAGTTCTGATTAACAGAATAAATATAAAATTGGAATACTTTCCCATTCGAATTATATGGACATTCAAAACATGCCGCGGACGCCATCGCACCGTTAGAATAACGTTAATTACATGAACATAAGTTTCAAAGGCAATCACAAATCAAAATCAAACTAACGCACCAAATTAGATGAAAATTTGATATGATGACAAAATATATTCCTGCCGCCTACTGTTGAAATTTCAATATCATCATTGCAGTTTGAAGTCCCCCAGCTAGTGCTTATGCTTGTTACTGTCAAGAATAAAAATGTTGATTTCTGACAAATTGTAAACGGATATATATGTGGTTTTGCCTCAAATTTGGAATATCACCTTTAGAGACTCTAGAGCTGTTTATTTTGACATGTGGTGATATAACAGTTATTATGAGGCTTGTGTAAAGGTGCAATCAGCGCAATACAGGTGCAGATGAGTCGCTAGAGGATAGTCCGAAAACCGGAAGGCCTTTATGTACAATGTCAGACAATAACGTCACTCTTGTTCAGATCCCATATATGAAGATCGATGTTTTGCAATTTGAATATTGTGTAAATTCTTAAACTTGAACTGCGCAGCTGTTCAAGTAATAATCGAAGATGAGATATACATGGGCGAACAGACATTAGTGCATTGCTGGAACAACGAATAAGCTACTTTGGACATGACACAATATCAAAATTTCGTCTGGTGCGACATCTAAGTCACTAACGTGCGGCCCGTTTCGTTACCATGCCTTCTGTCTATCTAGATATCTCAATTATTACTCACTGAATTTTAATGACATTTTCAGAGTATAATGAAAATAGACCAAGGTATTTGGATACGAAATTTGGTTGGTCTCTCTTTATTCTACACGATTTTACAGATGCAGTGACATTACTTCTGGATCAACCCTCGTACTAGCAAGAATACGCAAGGGTAAAAGAGTTACCTTGACAGCACTAGGATCCTGAAGTGTGAGTCTCATGTGGGGTAGGTTATCTCGCTGAGCTATCCAGGGATGGTTCAATACATCACTAGCTGTCAATCTCTTGTGTGGATCAACATGCAACATTTTACCAACTAAATCCTGCAGATAACAATGTAAGTATAGTTTAATTTTGATGCATTCACTTTATCCTGATGTTGTGGACTTTCAAACTAAATAAATCTATCTAATTTATATGTTGGTGTGATTAGTGTGGTGGGGATAGTATACAAAGGTGCATTGGAGTTATTATATGTTGATGCCAAGATAGGGTTAGTATAGGTTGGTAATGTGGGATTACTTTTGGGATAACTGTACTCAAAATTGTCATTTGGGGAGGTAAATCGTCGGTTTTATGGTCCGAAATTTCGTTTTAAGGCGATGCACCAGCAGAGTTGTAAAATGCAATTTGCGACCATAAAACCAACGATTTACCTCCCTAAATGACAATTTTCTGTACAGTTATCCCCATTCTAATGCACTTTATCATATTTCACCTTTCAAAGTCTTTTTTTTACACCCACATCGAGAGCTTTCAGCAGCGTAAAACCATACTTCAGCCAATGGGAAGCGACGTTTCTTACTGGTGTCGGGTTAGCTGCAGTATATTGCAGAATATATTGTCTCAAATTTTTGACAATATCCAATCAGACTTCGTGTTACATTCGTAAATGCATTAGAATTTATGTTGAAAGGGTGAGGTTAGTGGGTTGGTGGTATATGTTTGTGGGGTTAGTGTATGGACGCGTTTACACGAGCAAAGTTTCTATGTCACAGAAACTTTAACAAAGAAAGCATGACAAACATTTTGCATTTACACGGAGCATATTATTTGTTAAAAAAAATGTGCCATAGAATCTTTGTCACATAAACTTTGGCAATGAAATATTGCTGCAGTGTTCACACGACCAAATATTATTCGTCAAAGTTACCTGCAGCGATGAAACAAAATCTTTGTCACATTTTTCACGTTTGTAGCAATGTTCTTTGTTACATAATCTTTAGCAAAGTTCTCCATTTACACGGACAAATTTAATTTATCGAAGTAACTTTACCATATATATTTGTTAAAGAAACATTGTCATATTTTGGCATTTACACAAGCAAATTTTTCTGTGACAAACCTACTTTGTCATAGAAACTTTGGTCATGTAAACACGCCCTATGTTCAAAGGGTTGTTATGTAACCAATGTTGGTAGGCATCTTCAGAATTTATTTTACTTGACTTTAGCTTGTGTTGAGCTGTGTGGTGGCCATAAAGTCTCTCTTACATCATCATCATGCAGATTATAGAAGTTCTGATCTTTGGACTCATTGGGGTCATTCTTAGGAATGACTAGGGTCACACTGAGGGATCACTGGGGTCACTCTGAGTCAATTTCTGACAGCATCTTGGATCATGGACCAGCCCCATTTGAACAAACTTTCATTTCCTCTACACATGCAGTCTATACGAAATTTGATTTAAACAACCCAAATCACATATGAGAAGTTTGAAAATGTGTCTTATTTTTGTGATTGTATATTGCCCTTAGGAGGGGCAGAAACCCTCATGATACAAAACTCTGAAGTCTTCAGACAAATATTTTGATTACTTTGGTAGAGTTTAAGCATGCTCATCCAACAAGTAAAGAATCTGCTCACCACAAATGATTACTCACTTTATTATTTTAATACATTTCCGCTTAACATGGGTTCTTAAGAAGATTAATTTTTATCTCGGTAACTGGACTGGAACCATTTAAACAGCTGACTGATCCTCCAACCCACCCTAGGAGACTACATATGAAATTTGGAATTGGTCCAATGTCTTCAAAGCAGGAGCTGTCTGAAAATGTTGACAGATGGCCCATGACAATGACCAATGTACATCAACAAACAGACAGACAATGACAAAACCTGCCTATCCTGCACACTATCCTATAGCATTTGAACTAAAATCAGGTAATGCTCTATAGCTGGAAGCTGATGGCCTATTTATGGGTAAAAAAATGTATCTCAACCCGAGCTGAAAAGCCCTATCAACTTCAGAGCTCACCTTGTAAGCCCATATGAATCATGTTGTTAATTGTTACAGAATTCTGCTTAAGTTCTTCAAATACAGCAACAAATCTAAGATAGTATATAAATCTGCTATAAAAATGTCAGCTGGTAAACTTGAGTCCTTACCTTTGCTGCTATAGAGACAGAGTCCCAGTTACCGCCTGTCAAAGTAAACTTTCCCTCTCCAATACGGCCCAGAATATCATTAGGAGTGTCATTTGGTCCATTAGCAAATGGTGTGTGACTACAACGAGAACAACACTAACAATTTACATCGACATATACCACTCAGCTCACTAAATTGAAACTACTTGATATCCTGTTTCAAACTGATGACACTTTAACAGCAAATCAATTATTTAGTTGATTTTTAATCCATCTTCAAAGGATACTTCACCTTAATCTTCACTGCATGCTGATAAAATTTTCATTTTTTTCTGTCATATAAAAAAACATGAAAATATGAAGTTCATGATTCATACAAAGAGGCACCTTAACTTATAATGGCTCATATCACAGAGCACTGATTTTATAATGGTTCATATCTGATTATATAATCAATGATTTTTGTTGAGATAGACATGAAGTATTACTAAACAGTAACTCTTCATATAGGCTGATACTAGGCACGGGTCAATATGAATCATTTACTGTTCACTGACACTTCATGTTCACTGAAACAAAAGTCCACAACTATTTTACTATATATATCAATTTAAGTTGAAGGATCTGTCATTTTAGTAAACCTGACATCAAATTTTGGCAGACGTTACTTCACAAACCAAGCAGTATTTAGACATTACATCACCATCCATTAAATTGTAATGTCAAAAATTATGGAACATGATGTAATGTCTACCACATGTGATCAGCATTTGGACCAATGAAACAAGTTTTATTTATAGATTATATAATAATGGTTCATATCAAACACACACTGATGTAATAAAATGTCTCATATCAACAAGACACTATTCTTATAAATGCTTAAAGCAACAGGACACTATCTTATAATGGTTCATATCAACAGGACACTGATCTTATAATGGTTCATATCAACAAGACACTGTTCTTATAATGGTTCATATCAACAGGACACCAATCTAATAATGGTTCATATCAACAGGACACTAATCTTATAATGGATTGTATCAACAGGACACTTAATCTTACAATGGATTGTATCAACAGGACACTAATCCTATAATGGATTGTATCAACAGGACACTATCTTATAAAGGTTCATATCAACAGGACACTGATCATATAATGGTTCATATCAACAGGACACTGATCTTGTAATGGTTCATATCAACAGGACACTGATCTTATAATGGTTCATATCAACGGGACACTAATCTTATAATGTTTCATATCAACAGGACACTATCTAATAATGCATCAAATCAACAGGGCAATGATCTTATAATGGTTCATATCAACAGGACACTCATCTTATAATGGTTCATACCAACGGGACACTGATCTTATAATGGTTCATATCAACAGGACACTGATCTTAAATGGTTCATATCAACAGGACACTATCTTATAATCATTCATATCAACAGGACACTATCTTATAATGGCTCATATCAACAGGACACTGATCTTTTAATGGTTCATATCAACAGGATACTGTTCTTATAAAGGCTCATATCAACAGGACACTATGTTATAATGGTTCATATCAACAGGACACTGTTCTTATAATGGTTCATATCAATAGGACAGTGTTCTTATAAAGGCTCATATCAACAGGACAATGATCTTACAATGGTTCATATCAACAGGGCACTATCTTATTATGGTTCATACATGTATCAACAGGATACTGTTCTTATAAAGGCTCATATAAACAGGACACTATCTTATAATGGTTCATATCAACGGGACACTGTTCTTATAATGGTTCATATCAACAGGACAGTGTTCTTATAAAGGCTCATATCAACAAGAAACTGGTCCTTTAATGATTCAAATCAAGAGGACACTGTTATAAGGCAGCTTCATATCAACAGCACACTAATCTTATAAGCACTCACATCAACAGGACACTGATCTTAAAATGAATAATATCAACAGGACCCTTAATCTTTAATGGTTCATCACAACAGTACACTGTTTCAACCTTTCATAACAACAGGACACTAATCTTACAATGGTTCAAATCAACAGGATACTGACCTAGATGGTTTACATCGAAAGGACACTGACCTTTAAGAAGTTCATATCATCAGGACACTCACCATTTAATGGTTCGTATCTACAGGGCACTCGTCGTTAAATGATTCATATAAACAGGACACTCACCATTTAATGGTTCATATCTACAGAACACTGATCTTAAAGCAGTTCATATCAAGAGTACACTGATCTAATAGTGATTCATATTAACAGGACACTGATCTTATAGCGGTTCATATCAACAGGACACTCACCATTTAATGGTTCTTATCTACAGAACACTGATCTTATAACGGTTCATATCAAGAGTAAACTGATCTAATAGCAACTCATATCAACAGGACACTGATCTAATAGTGATTATTATCAACAGAACATTATGTTTATATGTTTCATATCAACAGGACACACCTAATAATGGTTCATATTAACAGAACACTGATCTTGCAGTCGCTCATTACAGAACAGTGCCTTTCAAACAGGACACTTATCTTAAAATGTTTCAATAAAATATTCCTTCTAGAAAATGATTATTGGCCAAAAGAACACTTTTTACAAATGCCTCATGGCAGCAGCAAATTATCCTGTCAAACAAGATTCTGATTATAACAAAAAGCTTACTTTTCTTCTGTCATTTTTGTCAAAATTCACCATGACAGTCCAAACAGTCAAGGAACTAGTGACTAAAAGTCACCCTTTAGAGATTTATGTAACATGATTTATGTAATATAATAGTGAGGGCAAAACACCCTGTCAGACAAAATTCTGATAGAAACAGAAGTCTCAGTCATTTCAATCATTTCCGTTAGGTTCACCAATTTACTCTGTCTGTTAGGTTCACCACTATACTCTGGCTGTTAGGTTCACCAATATACTCTGGCTGTTAGGTTCACCAATATACATGTACTCTGGCTGGTAGGTTCACCAATATACTCTTCAAAGTACAGACAGACTAGAAACACTTTCTGAACAAATACACAGCTTTGTGGCAGGGGACGATAACCCAGTCAGACAAATTTAAAGATTATGCTATTTCAATCATTCTGAGATATTCCAAACAGTAAAGGAGCTACAGGCCCATTACCAATTTTTGACACTGACATGTGCTGTAACCATGTCAGAAATTATCAAAATTAGCCCATTTGCCATTCTCTAACAGCTACTCCCAGACCTATTTGTCCTGACATGACCATAGCTGTTTGCTGTGGACATTAAACAATAAAACAACAACAAAAACCCCATGTCTGAAGAAAATGTGTGAATGTGTGGGGCAAAGGGCAGGCACAATTTCAGGCAATACAACTAGTAAAATAGGGGTAAAAGAGAAACAAGAGTAAATGAGGCGACGGGCAGTCATTTTTTTCAGGCAATAGTCTGAGAAGGGGTAAAATAGCCGAATCAGTCAACAGTGTCAAACAGGAGAAATAACTTACCCTGCTAGCATGGTGTAAAGAAGCACTCCGAGACTCCATATATCACAGGCTGCATCGTATCCTTGACGTTTGAGCACCTGCAGGCAAAATAATTGTTTCATTTGTTTAATTTTGTAACAGATATCAATTACACTTATGCCACTCTGGCTGCTGTCCTGAAATGAACAGTTTAACTTCAATTTACAAGGAAATAGCTATAAATTCAACCAGGAGAATACAAGGCTCTTGATGTGATAAGAATTTCAAAATAAAATTTCATAGCCATTTTTCTAATTTCAATTATGTTTTTCCATGTGAAGCAGCCTGTAGTGCATCTGACTCCAAAGCCAGAGGTCCCAGGTGCGATACAAGGTCCAGCCACTTACTTTCCTGGAGATTGTTTCTTCCTCTTTTGCTGATTCAAGAAGGGCAATTGTCAGTTGCTGGTAAAAGTTTGTGTACTTAGTACTGGTTATTAAACCACTTAGGAGTTCTAAGCCTGCCCAGAAACAGTGTGGTTAGGTTACTGACTGTCCCCACATGACCATAGCTGTTTACCTTGGACGTAAAGGAACAACACAAAAGTAACAACCGAATTCACATCTTATTTGAGTTGTCTTCAAAAACATGAGTTTAATGAGCTGTGATCTCCTATGAGACACCCGATATCACAGACTATTCTGTTTGAAACATAGTAGTTGGATGTGTGACCTAACACCATAGATATTAGTTACAGCAATGCTCCTGATAAGGTGGGTTTTTCATCATTATTCCTTACTGCTACATATGAGCTGGGGCTCATGTACAGCCCCTGACAAAGCCACTGCCTAATACAGCTAAAGAATACATACCTAATAATGTTTATGCAAATACATGGACCGATAATCAAAAGACAGCCAGGTCAAGGGATGGAACAACAAAATTAATATACCATATAATGGAAAAATTTTGCATCATCAAATCTTTGCAAGAAATCTACAGGTATACATGTATATACCTCCAGATATGGATAAAAAATGTATGAAATCTACATGTACTAACTTTAGGTGCTAGAACTGTAAGAAATCTATTCAGTATAACAAGCAGGCAGCAGCTAAGAAAAAGAAACCTTTGGATACTGACCTCAGGGTCTATGAAGTTTGCAGCATAGCAAGCATATAATGACCATGAATGTATGAAATCTTCCAATAATGACCTCAGGAGGTAAAAGATTTGGGTGATGGACATTTTAGTGGAAACTTCAAAACCCCAGTTCTGACATTTGAGCAGATTTAAGGTGGACAGTGTAGCGAAATTGATTTAACCCCTTTTACCTGATTTACAAGTAAGCTGTACAAGTGAACAGTATTCACATGCAAGCCCAACCTATACAAGGTCATCCTTCTATCTATATGTTCTTGGACAAACTTCAGAAACTTCAGACAACAAAATCATTTAAATCAGGAATTTGAACTCGCATTTGCCAATTTCATAATACCCCCATTGTACTGGACGGCGCTTCCACTGCACTCCGAAATTTTGGACAAAGCGCCATGAATTGTAGAAGAAGCGGCAGCAGCGCAGGAGAAGCTTCTAGGTCGCAGTGAAAGCGTATCAGAAGCGGCATGATCGCCAAGTCACGGGGCTTATTTTGACTCTGCTCAAAATTTACGTAGCAGAAGCGCCGTGGACTCAAAGCGCAACTAAAGCGTAGTTAGAATGTAGCTCGAAATTCATGAACGCAGCAGCAGTGGGAGCAACGCAGCACCAGCGCAGTGGGATCGTGCCGACAGAACAGTGGGATTTGTCTGCGACCCAGCTACGCTTCTGCTACGCTCTTTGCGCTCCCGTTGCGCTCTTGCCCCTTCCGCTGCGACTCTATTATTTATGAATTGCGCACCCACGACTCTTCCGCTGCGCTCTTGGTGCTTTATCTGCATTTCCTCTGCTCTTATGGCGATCTGGGCATGAAAACGCCACGTGTCCATGACGTTTCATAACTCAATTCTCACGTTTCATTCAAGATGCAGGCTGTCTGGATCAGAAGTTGG
This sequence comes from Ctena decussata, assembly GCA_963989385.1. NCBI lineage: Eukaryota > Metazoa > Mollusca > Bivalvia > Lucinida > Lucinidae > Ctena > Ctena decussata. The sequence goes on along the minus strand of OZ022502.1, from coordinate 664,052 downwards.
AATACCCTCTCCTGCGGTACAGGTTGCGTGCAAATAGTCTCCTGACCAGGCCTGGGTGTGGATTTCGCCTTCTGCTTTTAACAGGGGGACAGGTTCTTGCTCTCTAAACTGAGCTAGATAGGTACCCTTCAGAACGCCGAGCAGAGCCTGAACAGCAAGAAGAATAAGAGTTGTTCGAAGTCACTAGTTCATGATTGCCAGCTGGGCCATAGCCACTGGATTTGTTATATTATCAATATTGTTTGAAGGCTGGTGGCTAACTTCTGCTGAACCAGATTCTCCGTCGATTTACATAGAAGCGGTTACAAAGCGCAACACAACTGCAGCATGAGCGCAACTCCGGCACTTAGGTCGTAGCACTATCGCAAATGCATCGTAATAAGCGTAGATCAAGCATAGCTTGAAATCCTTCGCCGTAGTGGCAGCGTATTAGAAGCGCGTTCGAAGTCCGTTATGCGTGACAGAAGCGCAGCTAAATCGCGGCAGCATCGTGACTAGTGTGGCGAGATCGTATTAGAAGGGTACTGGCAGCGTACTGGAAGCGCACAAGTTTCAAGTTTTGGCAAATGCCTACGCTTCTGCGGCGATTTCGAAAATTTTGGAGAAGCGCCATGATCGCCAAGAGCGCAGTCAAAGCGTCATCCAGTGGAATGGGGGTATAATCAAAGACAATGTTTAAGTCCTACTTGCACCTCCCCATGGTGAGGGAGTGGGGAGAGAGGGCAGAGGGGTAACAGGCTCAGGTTGATTCGAATACTTCACAGAGCAATCTTTGGAAACTATGCAGATAATTCAGGTAATCTGCTCAAAAGACTATTTTCCTTTTCACTCAATGTCCACTTTTTTGCAGCTCCAGCATACATTTTTTTTTTTTCACTCAAATGTCCTGTCAATCTGCCAAAATGTCCTGCCGCGAGATTCTTAGTTCATTAAGATTATAGAGGTAGGGACTGTACAGGTACTGATGTCAGGGGCCACAAAGATTGAGGTATAACAAAGAGATAGAGGTGATGAAATTTAGTCTCTATTACTGGTGATGATGAGTGCAAACAAATAAATGTACAAGTACTGACCTCTGGGGCAACAAAGTTTGCAGTATAACAAGGCGTCATTAAAAGGCCATTGTCGGCTCTCAGCTGTTTAGCAAACCCAAAGTCACAAATTCTCAAGCTTTCGGGTGAGCCTGAAGTATCTGCATACAATATATTGGAAGGCTTTAAATCCCTGTGTACAACCTGAAACAAAGGAGAGGATCAATTTTGTCCATTTTAATTTCCTTCATATCAATATGGCTGTGGACAAAGAACAGCATGGCATTATATGTGAACAGTGTTATAATGAGACTACAATCTAGGCATTACAGGAACTGAACACTACGCAGCATGGCATTATATGTCAATGTTCAGTGTTATAATGAGACTACAATCTAGGCATTACAGGAACTGAACACTACTGTTATGAAGTCAACCACTCGGTGCATGTGTTGAGCTGGAGGGCAGTGTGCTCATATGAACTGCCATATACATCAAGCTGTATTCTACTTAAGTTTCATCCAAATCAAAACCGGCCATATTGCAACACATCCTTTATTTAGCATAAGCTATTTCTAACTGTTACTCCTAATTTATCATTAATAGAAGACAAAGTAGACTTACCCCATTATGATGAAGATATTCTACAGTTTTAGCAACAATCTGGAGTACAGCACTAGCTTCTCTCTCGGAGAAAAATTTCTGTTGTAATATCTTGTCTAATAATTCTTTACCCAACAACAACTCGGTTACCATGTAAACTTTGTTCCCATTATCAAATACCTAAGATACAAATATTGAGTCAGATTCTAATTAGCCATCCCTGTCAATGGAATATAAAGCATCATTCACTTAACACTAAACTGTTATAAATGTCCTCACCAATCTTAACCTTTGGCAAGTTATAGGAGACTATTTACCTCTTGTTAAGAGGGTTGGTCATCTTGAGCTTATCTGGATCATTAGAAATCCTCTGCCCGAGAATTTTTTCAATATAGGAGGAAATTTCATTTCCAACATGAGGCCAGTTCTCAGTGTCAACAATGGGTAGTGTTGTGATTTTTCCTCCATATATGGAACTGTGCTAGTGCCTACTGAGCTGGCAAATGATATAAGAATTTCATCCACCAATTCTGGGCCTAAAAGGTCATACAAAGAGTTTGGGTATTTGAGAGAGGAGAAAGCACAAAAAATAGAATATAATCTGAAACCTTAGCAATACCACAGGCAACGACCTGTTGTTCTATTTGAAAGTGAGTTAACTTACATCTCTGGGAGTTATAAATGTGTCTAAGGCAACTTACATCTGCGCGAGTGATGAATGTATATAAGGTAAGCTTCATCTGTGAAGTGTTATAGATGTGTATAAAAGTACTTGCATCTCTGTGAGTGATGAATGTATATATATGGTACTTACATCTCTGAGAGTTAAGAATATATATATAAGGGACCTTATATCTGTGGGAGTGATGAATGTAACTCTGACAGATATGAATACATGTATAAGGTAACTTACAGCTCTGCAAAACATGAATGTTTATATGGTTTCTTACATCTCTGGGAGTTATGCTGTATATGGTATCAGAGTAACAAATGTAAAGTAACTTACATATGTGAATGATGAATGTATGATAACTTGCAGCTCTAAGAGTGATGAACATAAGGTAACTTACATCTCTGAGAGTTATAAATATGCATAAGTTAATTTACATCTCTGCAAGTGATGAGCGTACATAGGTAATTTACTGAGAATTATGTATACGTATAGGGGAACTTACATCTGTGCTAGTGATAAATGTAACCAAGAGTAATCATTGTAAGGTAACGTACATCTCTGCTAGTGATGAAATTCATATTGCCTATCTTTTGCCTTTACATCTTTGAGAGTTATTAATGTATATTAGGTAGGTTACATCTCTCTGAGTTACTATTATTTAAGGTAATTAAAATCTTAAAGAGTTCTTTCAAGAGCAGAGAATATATTCAGAAGGAACATGGGCCAGATTACGTAGTTTCGGCTAATAAAGCCTCATCAGTGACCCTGGCAACAACCGGCCACGAAACCAGGGAAAAGCATACTGTAATTTCTTTATTTTAATTGGGCAGTTGATTCAAAGACTGATTAGTATCAAAAAGGATCGAAATAATACAAAGAAGATGATCTAGAATAAGAGTCTAAACCACCCTACAATTTCAGATTTCTCAGAATTTATCTCCCGATCTCAAAGGACGAAAATAAAATATAATCTGCACTATGGCTGATGTACAGTAAGTTGCATTTAGAGTGATGACGATGTTATATGATACAGGGTAAATTGCATCTATCAGTGATGATGTAAAATGATATAAAAGTAAATTGCATCTCCAAGACTGATGATGTTATCTTTGCATCTCTTAGACTGATGATGTTATATAAGGAAAATTGCATCTCGTACAGTGATGATGTTATATGACAACAGAAATTGCATCTCCTAGACTGATAATGATGTATCTGCATCCCGAGTGATGATGTTATATGATATAAAGTAAATTGCATTTCTGAAAATCATATTTTATAAAGTAAATATCATTTTTGGGAGTGATACTATATTAAGTAAATTGCATTTTGGGGAGTGATGGTGTCATATGATATGAGGTAACTTGCAACTCTGTGAGTGATGGTGTTATATGATGTGAGGTAACTTGCATCTCTGAGAGTGATGGTGTTATATGATGTGAGGTAACTTGCATCTCTGAGAGTGATGGTGTTATATGATGTGAGGTAACTTGCATCTCTGAGAGTGATGAAATCACAGGATATAGGATAACTTGCATTTCTAAGAGAGATGATTTAATATGATATAAAATAACTTGCATCTTTAGGAGTAATGATGCTGCATGATATAAGTAACTTTACTTATAAGATGCAAGATAATTTACGTGTCTAAGAGTGATGAAGCTATATAACTTAACTTACATCTCTAAGTGTTATGAATTAACTTCCAACTCTGAGTGTTATAATTTAACTTACATCTCTGAGAGTAATGATATTCGAATGATGACCAAATCTGAGCAATATCTCCACTTCTTCTGAAGGGTCCACCTTGTCTTTGTCCATGATCTGTAATGATGTGAAGTTATCAGCACAATGTTGTCGCAGCTGTACTGAGAGTCAGTAATGAAGTTATCAGCATAATGTTGTCACAGCTGTACTGACAGCCAGTAATGAAGTTATCAGCATAGTGTTGTCACAGCTGTACTGAGAGCCAGTAATGAAGTTATCAGCATAGTGTTGTCACAGCTGTACTGAGAGCCAGTAATGAAGTTATCAGCATAATGTTGTCACAGCTGTACTGACAGCCAGTAATGAAGTTATCAGCATAGTGTTGTCACAGCTGTACTGAGAGCCAGTAATGAAGTTATCAGCATAATGTTGTCACAGCTGTACTGAGAGCCAGTAATGAAGTTATCAGTACAATGTTGTCACAGCTGTACTGAGAGCCAGTAATGAAGTTATCAGCATAATGTTGTCACAGCTGTACTGAGAGTCGGTAATGAAGTTATCAGCATAATGTTGTCACAGCTGTACTGAGAGCCAGTAATGAAGTTATCAGTACAATGTTGTCGCAGCTGTACTGAGAGTCAGTAATGAAGTTATCAGCATAATGTTGTCACAGCTGTACTGACAGCCAGTAATGAAGTTATCAGTACAATGTTGTCACAGCTGTACTGAGAGCCAGTAATGAAGTTATCAGCATAATGTTGTCACAGCTGTACTGAGAGTCAGTAATGAAGTTATCAGCACAATGTTGTCACAGCTGTACTGAGAGCCAGTAAAGAAGTTACCAGTACAATGATGTCACAGCTGTACTGAGAGCCAGTAATGAAGTTATCAGCATAATGTTGTCACAGCTGTACTGAGAGCCAGTAATGAAGTTATCAGTACAATGTTGTGTTTTGGTATTGCTTTCATACCAGTACAGCCTACTTAGCAACAATTCAGCACCAGTATTAACAGGCTTTTTAGACCTGCCAGACCACAATTGTGTCTGTCAATGCATTTTTTTGTTTTTTTTACTTGCATGGGTTCTGGTGTGCTTTGCTAATAGAAGGTAGAATCAGCTAAAACCATGTCTGATCTCATTTTAACAATCCATCCATTCTAATTTTTGCTTTTGCTACAGATTTTACAGCCCATTCAAGAATATTCACACTGGAAACGGACAAAAACTTAAGCGACCCAGAAAACCACCTGATTTCCCATTAGCAAAATTTGGGTTCCTCTGGGCAAGGGCCCTCACCATGGCTGTAAGACGACATTCAGAGGAAAAACTATGATAGCTTATATCAATTATAACATCATTTGATCCAATTATTACATACCTTTACAGCATAACTGTGCCCTGATAATCTGTGAACACATCTCTTACAGACTGAGTATGACCCAATACCAATATCCTGTAAAAGAATAGACACGGAAATGTGTAAACACATCTCTTGCAGACCAAGTATGTCACATTAACAATATCCTGAACAAGAGCACCCCAAGCAGGGCAATCTCAGCACCAGGCAAAGTGGGAGCAATAATTTTATATGCCACATACTGTCTCAACCTAATACACATTGCTATAAAGTTTTATCTGGCACAGGGATTAACTCCAAAAATAAGGCAGGGGGAGCAATTATTTTCATATGTGACAAACGGTTTCAAATGAATACACATTGCTATAAATTTTCATCAGGATATTATGGCCTACACAAGAATAGCCTTCAAATTTGATCAAAGGGCGAGCAATCATTATTATATGTTAAGCACGGTCTCACCCTAAGACACATTGCTATTACTTTTCATGATGATATCCAAAAGTTTACCTAGTTATGGGGTGTTTGAAAATAGTCTGAAAAATAACCAGTGGGATGTAACTCCAAAAGTAAGTAAAGGGAAGCAACCATTCATGTATGACACATGCTGTCTTTACCACACTGACACTGCTATCAAGTTTCAACATGATATTCCAAAGAGTAACCAAGTTATAATGTGCTAAAAAATTGCCTTCAAAATTCAAAGAGCTGTAACTCTGCCAAAACCATTGGAGTGTAACCTCAAAACAATATGCCTACTCCACTTACAAAGTTTCAGCTCAATTGGGTGAAAACTGTAGGAATTATCTGGAAACAAACACTCTAAAAATCTAAGTAAAAGGCTGTAGCTCTGCTACAAATCATTGGAGCTTAATCTCACACAATATGCCCTGATCCATCTCATAGTCTGCCTGTATACCAAGTTTCAGCTTGATCGGATGTAAACTACAGGAGGAGTTATCCGGAAATTAAAAAGTTAACAGACAGACTCCAGCACCATAACATAATATGTCCCATTTTTCAAACGGGCATGTAAAAACAATTAACAGAAGTCTCTGAAAACATCTCTTGTGGACCTAGTATGACCCAGTACCAATAGTCTGAAAGAGAATGGACACAGAAATCTGTGAACAAACTCTTATAGACCAACTACATCACAATACAAAGATCCTGAAACACAGTGTGCTCAGAAATATGGTGAGACAATTATGACCAAATAGCAATAATATAAACAAAAATCCGTGGATACACCTCTTACACCTTTCATAGATTGATTGATTGATTTGTTGCTTAACGTCCACGGTAAACAGCTAAGGTCATGTCGGGACAGTCATTTAACCTAACCACACTATTCCTGGGTAGGCTTAGACCTCCTAAGCGGTTGACCATACTAAGTGCACATACTTTTGCCAGTAACTGACAACTGCCCTTCTTGAATCAGCGGAAGGAGAAATGAAAGTATGTGGCCAGACTGGAATTCGAACCCAGGACCTCTGACTTACAAGTCAGGTGCCCTACCGATTGCGCTACATGGCCTGGACCCTCTCATAGACTGAGTATGATCAAATATCAAATTCCTGAAAAAGAGAGTACACAGACCCAATTTTACAATTCTGAAACCCTCCAATCTGTTCACGCCCCAAGAGAAATTTGATAAACATGGGTGCATTGGTTTTAGAGCAGAAGATAACTGAAGTTGTTTGAATAAGTTTTTTAGACACTGGCATACTCATAAACAGAAAGGTCACAGAAAGTTTGTGACAAAACTCTAATACAGAATTTTTTTCATTTTTACAATTTTGAATACGAAGTTCCCACTGATGCTCTTTGCCAAAATTTAGCCAAATATACCCAGTGATTCTGGACAAGAACTTGATTTTGTTGTTTCTGCTATTTTTTAGTAACAGTGGCCTTCTTGGAAACTCAACCTCACACAGTTTAACAATTCTGAAGCCCTGTAGACAGGTCATGCTCCATCTGAAATTTCAGAACCATTGGAAAAACAATTCAAAACTGCAGGATAAATGCCAAACACTTTGGTATGACAACAGGTGAGCTAAAAGTATCCTTTTTCAGTCATAGTGTATACAAAAATTTGAGGCAGTGTCTATTTCAAGTTATATTGTCAATAGTAATCCTGTGTAACAAGATATGAGGCAGTACCTCTTTCAAATTATATTGTTACAAGAAGGCCATAAGGCCCTGAATTGCTCACCTGAATAAAAAGGTCAAAGGTAATGCATATCAGTTTCAATGTAATGAGCCATTTGGCAGAAGATTTTTAAAGGATATTTCCATATATGGGCATGATGGACATCTTGGTCATTGAAGCAAACTGCTGCTTTCCTGACTTATGGAGGTTCCAAATGACATTTTTGCTTCAATCAGCTCAGTCACTTTGTTTTGCGGAGGCATATGATGCTATCAATGGAAAAATTGAATAGTTTCTGCTGACTACTTGATTTTCTATTACCATTCTTGTGTGCAACTCACATTCTTTGTGAAAATACATTCTAATAATAACCTTGCCTCTGGTATTCAGAAATCTTCAAGTACTAAAACGTCATGCTGCAGAGCCTTAGATAAGAGGGGGTATTTGGTGATAATTAGGGATAATTTTTGTTAATTCTGGATAAACTCATATGTTGTGACCCCTCATCTGAACCGTCTCAATGAGACGGTTCAGATGAGGGGTCACAACATATGGTTTCAATGAGATATAAAGAAAATTATCCCTCAATTATCATCAAATACCCCTCTTATCTAGAGCTCTGATACTGTATACAAATATTTATGTCAGTACCTCTTTCAAGTCATATTCATCTGTAAATGGGGACACTTTACAACCTGGAAGCTGCAAGAAGAAAAATGTTTCCATTTATATACGAGCAGGTGTGGCATGAAAATAATCTTTATTAGCTACATTCCTAAAAAGTGTATTGCAATACCAAATACTTTAATGAGTTTGTCAAAATGAGCATGCTGATATGAGTAATAAGTGCGTGCATATGGCATTAATTGATACTATTTTTCAAGGAAGAGTTGTGAATTTCATTACCATAACATGGGACACATTTTCAGAACTTATTTCTACTATCTAATATTCAAGACATTATCGGTAATCAGTCATTATACTCATTTGATAGCAGAATGATTTCTGAATTGCATATGCATTGCCTGATGGTGTAAGTGAGCCAGTCATTCAGTACAATGTCCATCTGAACAGTCAGTCACTGGACACTTCTATAAGAACTCTGTGCTGAAACATGAGGACCACGAACGCTCCCCTGAGCCGTGTGACTTTAATGTGATATGAACTTTTTGGACATTTGTTTTTGCTGTGAACTTACCTATTTATAGTAGACAGAAGGTAACAGTGGCAAAATGGTGATTATCAATGCAACCAGACCTAACAGATTCTGAGAGAAAGTACTTTAAAATATCAAACCCAAGTGACATTGGCCAAGGTCACTAAGTGACCTTGACCTCTTGAACTCAAAAGGATTGAAGTCAACTGCATTTCCATATCACACCATCTAATAGCAACAAAAAAACAACACTTTTTCAGCTTTTCCGTACTATAGAGCACAGTAGCAACAGAAAAATACTTTTTTCAGCTTTTCTCATTCAAAAGCCTAAGGCACCAAATTTAACATTACCATGATATAGGTCATATATGGTCATCATATATATAAACTTTGTAGTACTAGAGTCCCAAATGCTACATACCAAGTTTCAAGGCAATTCTTTCCCCCTTTGCCCAGAGGGTGCATATAAAATTTAATTGAAATCGGCCCACTAGTTTCAAAGGAGACGTCCTTTGAAAATGTTAAAAGGCCATGGACCATGGAAGACAGACGCTGGAGGCTACCATCCTTTAAGCTCCCAAGGAGCCCTTGGCTCAGGGGAGCTAAAAAGAAAAAAAGATTTTATTGCCCAAAGCCTCAATACAAAGGATGGTCATGGGTCCTGTTGATTCATTACAATGCCTCCTCCCACAAATGGGAGGATCTTAAAAATTTTCCTGGTGGCTGAAAATTTCCATGTTACAAACCATCCACCTTACTCACCAGACCTGAGTCCATGTAACTCCTCTTTATTTCCAAAGCTTAAGCAAATGCATTTTGAGAAGAAATACAATTCCAGAAGTTCTCTTGGCAGAGCTATATTCCAGTGTCTTCAACAGATACCCAAACAAGAGGGCCAAGAGGCCCTGAATCGCTCACCTGAACAAAAAGGTTAAAGGTCATACTAGGGTCATCATTTGAACAAACCTGCTAGTTTGCAACCATTTCCAAATGGTTCTGAAGAAGAGTTTTTTTTTTAATATTTTTTTATGTATTGCTATGGTTCGAACCCTGGACCCCCTGGGGCGGGGCCATTTTGGACCCTGGGGCCATCATTTGAATAATCTTGGACCACTAGGCAATGCTACATACTAAATTTCAAGCATCTGAGCCAAGTGGTTCTGAAGAACAAGATTTTTGAATATTTTTCCTTTGTATTTTCTATGGTTCAAACCCAGGACACCATTGGGCAGGGCCATTTCTGACCCTGGTGCCATCATTTGAAAAAACTTGGTAAAGGACCATTAGGAAATGCATCATACCAACTTTCAAGCATCTGCACTAAGGGGTTCTGGAGAAGAAGATTTTTAAGTATACTTTAATTACGAACCCAAGACTCCCCACCCCAGGGCCATTTTTGAACCCAGGGCCACCATTTACACAAACATTGTAGAAGTCCACCATGCAATGCATCATACCAAATTTCAAGCATCTGTGCCAAGTGGTTCTGAAGAAGAAGATTTTTGAATATTTTTCTATATATTTCTGTGGTTCAAACTCAGGACTCCCTGCCGCAGGGCCATTTTGGACCCTTGGGCCATCATTTGAACAAACTAGATAAAGGACTACAAGGCAATGCTACATGCCAGATTTCGAGCATCTGGGCTAAAAGGTTCTAAAGAAGATTTTTAAATATTTTTCTATGTATTTCTATGGTTCAAACCCAGGACCACCTAAGGCGGGGCCATTTTAGGCCCTGGGGTCATCATTTGAACAAACTTGGTAAAAGACCACTAGGCAATGCTACAGATCAAATTTCAAGCATCTAAGCCAAATGGTTCTGGAGAAGAAGATTTTTTAAATATTTTTTCTATTTATTTCTATGGTTCAAACCTAGGACTCTCTGCCGCAGGCCATTTTGGACCCTGGGGCCACTATTTGAACAAACTTGGTAAAAGACTACTAGGCAATGTATCAAACCAAATTTCAAGCATCTGAGTCTTTCGGTTCTGAATAAGAAGATTTTTGAATATTTATCTATGTATTTGTATAGTTCAAACCCAAGACCCCCTGGGGCAGGGCCATTTTGGATCCTGGGGCCATCATTTGAACAAACTTGGTGAAGTACCACTGGGCAATGCTACATACCAAATTTCAAGCATCTGAGCCTTATAGTTCTGAAGAAGAAGATTTTTCAATATTTTTCTATGTATTTCTATGGTTCAAACCTGGGACTCCCTGCCCCGGGGCCATTTTGAACCCTGGGGCCACCATTTGAACAAACTTGGTGAAGGACCACTAGGCAATGCTACATACCAAATTTCAAGCATCTGAGCCAAGCAGTTCTGGAGAAGTAGATTTTTAAGTATATTTTAGTTTCGAACCCAAGACCCCCTGCCCCAGGGTCGTTTTGGACCCTGGGGCCACCATTTGAACAAACTTGGTAAAGGACCACTAGGCAATGCTACATACCAAATTTCAAGCATCTGAGCCAAGCAGTTCTGGAGAAGAAGATTTTTAAGTATATTTTAGTTTCGAACCCAAGACCCCCTGCCCCAGGGCCATTTTGGACCCTGGGGCCACCATTTGAACAAACTTGGCAAAGGACCACTAGGCAATGCGACATACCAAATTTCAAGCATCTGAGCCAAGCAGTTCTGGAGAAGAAGATTTTTAAGTATATTTTAGTTTCGAACCCAAGACCCCCTGCCCCAGGGCCATTTTGGACCCTGGGGCCACCATTTGAACAAACTTGACAGAGGACCACAAGGCAATGCTACATACCAAATTTCAAGCATCTGAGCCAAGCAGTTCTGGAGAAGAAGATTTTTAAGTATATTTTAGTTTTGATCCCAAGACCCCCTGCCCCAGAGCCGTTTTGGACCCTGGGGCCACCATTTGAACAAACTTGGTAGAGGACCACTAGGCAATGCTACATACCAAATTTCAAGCATCTGAGCCAAGCAGTTCTGGAGAAGAAGATTTTTAAGGATATTTTAGTTTCGAACCCAAGACCCCCTGCCCCAGGGCCATTTTGGACCCTGGGGCCACCATTTGAACAAACTTGGTAGAGGTCCACTAGACAATGCTTCATACCAAATATCAAAGACCTAGGCCTAGCGGTTTCAGAGAAGATGTCATTTAAAGCAAATTGTTGACGACGGACGACACACGACACACGACACACGACGGACGACGGACGACAGACACTGAGTGATCACAATAGCTCACCCTGAGCCTATGGCTCAGGTGAGCTAAAAATACTACATGTATTTAAATGCATTCCACTACTGGGATAAGGGGTTACAAACATGCCTTTTGGTAAAGATGGAGTACTCTGAGGTTTGTAACAGAAACATTTTTGATAAAACACTTGTTCAGAAATACCCCACTGACACAACATTTTGCAAGACCCTCAGTACCATCCCATCTTCATTTACAGCTGTTTAATAATACATGGCTGCTGCCTTGTTTCACAGGTTTTGAAAGATACCTCGCTTTTCTGCATACACATAAAATACACTTGGTGAAATACAAAGATGTATTTCTGAAATTTCTCAATTATTATTTATCAGACAGGTCAGCCTAGATTATATTGTATTAGAATATATTCAGAAATTTTACACTGTATTGCAGCATACAGACACTTTGTATCATTTTGGCCAGCCTTTCTAGCTACAATTTAGACCTTCTCTTTCATGTACAACTCTTATATTCACAGTTGTTATAATGATAGAGCAGCATTGCATGGTGGCATTTTCATACTTTTTAGGTTACTCTGCTAAACTCAAAATGTTTTTTTTCTTTCATGAAGAAAAAGAATGCACTAGATTTTCAATATAATTTTTGATTTATTAGAATGTCTTTCTCACTATTTTTTATATTCAGCTGAACATTTTCAGACAACACACAAGGTATATGCCAGGGAAGGGTGTGTGTATACCAGGGCAATGTGACTGAGTACTTACAAAGCATGTTTGGAAACCAGATCCTAGAGAAACACTTACCTTAGCGAGACTGATCTGATTGTCCAGAGGGTTAGAAGCTTCATGGTTTTCATCTAGTAAAGCTGGTGCAACAAAACTGAAACCTCGGAACAGCTCATGGGCAGTAGCACTTGGCGGAATACCTGGAGAATCTGTATATAAGATAATCAATAAATCATTCTAGTGTAAAAACACAGAGGTGGGAGGTATGTGTTATACAGCCTTTCAACAGTTATGTTATGGCTGTTCGGGAACTGAGTAGGTGGCCAATTTGAACTAAACAAAAGGATAATGAGAATAATCATGCCCAGCTTAAACAGCCATGTCTTGTCTTGTCTTGTCTTCTTCTTTGAGTCCTGCTGGTAATGTTTCAGCACACATGGGTCATCAGTAAAAAGTGTTTGTTAGAGATTATCATTGCATAAATATCAGTGTCACACACTATTAATAGGCATGTTTTTATGAACAAAAAACATGTATTAACATGGCTTTTCAGGTACTATAATGACTCACTTTGCAACTTTTCATATGCAAGTTACAAGGCAATACTCCATCCATACCGAAACAAGCGGCAAGATTACATTTGCAATCATTGATGAAAGACTTGTACAGAAGAGTTATACAAATTTGTATAATGTAAAAATGGTAGTGCAGACAACTTCCAGTGAAAATTTTGATAAACATGATTATGACTTGTGGACTGCTGCTGAAGGTTGGACAAAAATTCATGATTATCCAAAATTATTCAAACCTCTACAATATTGCAAGAGATATGACAATATCACTGAACTATGAAATATAGGTCACAGTGACCTAGAAATGATATGTGGTAAATCTTTGTATCTGAATGTACCATTTCTCCAAGAATAGTACAAGTCAATGAAATAGTTTTAGAGATATTGGCTTAAATGACTAGACCATGACATATAGGTCACACTGACCTACAATAAGATGAGGTCACCCACAGTGTAAGCCAAAACTATTAACCCAAGTATAATGCAAATCTACGAAATAGCTTTTGAGCTGTTGGCTAAAGTCAATGGATCATGAAATATAGGTCACACTGGCCTACAATTAGTATAGGGTCACTAGCAGTGTCAGCCTAAACCATTAACATGCAAAAGATAGAGTCCAGGCAAGCTGGTATGCCGATGCCACTGATGCTGCTAACTAGATCCACACCAAAAACCAGTATGTCCCCTACCCCTAAGGTAGGGACATAAAAATGTTGGTAGTACTTTAGTTCCTAATGACACCTACCAAGTTTCAGGCCATTGGTCTATTGGTTCTGGAGCAGACGGTTTTTTAAAGTTTTTACCATATATGGGTGCCATGGCCATGTTGGTCATGGACTAGACCATTTGAACAATATTCATATACCCAACCCTGGGAGGCTCTGTATGAAAAATTGGCTACAAATGAGGCAGTGGCTTTATGCCAAAACCTTCTGTAAATTCTCTTATAACTCTTGTTCTAGCACTTTCCCAAATAAGAACACCAGGTAGCAAATATGACCTTGCCGTGAAATAGGTCATGGTCAACCCATGGTCATCATTTGAACAATCTGTAGTACTCAAGTACCCATATATATATTACATATTAAGTTGTAAGGCTATCCGTCAACTGGTTCCAAAAGGAGATTCTTAGTAAAGGCTTTTACCATACATGGGTGTGGTGGCCATGTTGGTCAAGTAATCCGGGATGTTTCTACACCTTTTGTTCCCACAACCCCTAGAAGCTCTATATGAAATTTAGCTACAATTGGTCTCGTGGCTTTTGAGGAGATGTTTGAAATTGTCTTATATGAGAGACCTGGGTAAAAGGTCAAGCAATGGCTTTGATCTCTTGTACTCATAAACCTTAATGATGTCATAAGGATGACTGCATGTACCCATTTGTATGCTTACATCAACAATTTCAATGAAATTTTGTGTTCTAACAGATTCCCCAAAGACCCCTCTAAAGCACCATAAACTAAATCTAACCTTGTCAAAAAAAAAGGTGAAAGGCAACCCACGGCCACCATTGAAACAATCTTGATAGCACTCAAGTACCCGATGCTACAAACCAAGTTTCAAGGCCATCAGTCTATGGCATCCTGTAAAGAAGATTTTTAAAGGTTTCTATCATATATGGGCATGGCAGCCATGATGGTCATGTTGTTGAGACCATTTGAACATTATTTCATTCCTGCAAGCCCTGGAAGCTCTATATGAAATTTGGTTATAATCTATCCAGTGTCTTCAAAGAAGAAGTCATTTGAGATTGTGGACAGATGGATAGATGGAAGACTGAGGTCAGACAGATATCCTATCCTTTTAGCTCCACGAAGCATTTGGCTAAGGTATGCTAAAAGACCATTTTCTGATAAACTATATAAATATCAGCAAAAGATGGGCTTTCCCCTCAAAATAAAGCTGGTTTATCGTTAGCAAAAGCAATCATGTGTATCCAAACCTTTCGGTGTCTTTGAAGTAAATTCTGTATCAAAGTAGAAAGCTTCATCGGTCTGTACAACAGCAGGTTTAAATGGGGGATTAATTTCGCGCTTCATCAGCTTGTCCCAATTTATTGTCGAGAAGAAGGAGTGTCGCTTTAATTCATCAATACCTTGGTTACTTGAACCTATAATAAAAGCAAATGTCACTTTAACTCAACAATACCTTGGTTACTTGAACCTAAAATAACAACAAGTGTCACTGTAACTCAGCAATACCTTGATACCTGAGCCTGCATTAACACCAAGTGTCACTTTAACTCAACAATACCTTGGTTACTTGAAACTACAACAGCAAGTGTCACTTTAACTCAGCAATACCTTGGTTACTTGAACCTACAATAACAGCAAGTGTAACTTTAACTCAGCAATACCTTGGTTACTTGATCCTACACTAAGCAATACCTTGGTTACTTGAACCTACAATACAGAAAGTGTCACTTAAACTCAGCAATACCTTAGTTACTTGAACTGAACAGCAATAACAATAGGTGTCACTTTAACTCAGCAATGCCTCAGTCATCACTTGAACCTACAATTATTAACCCAGCAATACCTTGGTTACTTAAACCTAAAAGGACAATTTTTTATACACCCAGTATTACCTATTCGCCATCACCCCTCACTTCTTCTTTTTCCACATAACTACCACTGAGTTTGATGCATTTAATCTAGCAATATTTAAAGGCCCCCACTCAGGCCTGCAAAATATATGGGCTGCCTGGTGCCTCCAGGGAAGCGCTGTAGCATGGCCTGTGTGTCATTTTTCTCCGGTCAGGTAAAAGTCCTACAAATTTGGAAGCAACATCTGGACATGACTGAACTATTGGTTACCGGGATGTTAAACCACAACAGTGTTTAAGGTCTGACAGAAGCTCTGGGGAGGTTCAAGCAACCACCCTTTAAGTGCTGACTCTGCTACAGACCAAGCAGTGGCATTCTCATAATTCTTTTTTCAAGTTTGGGAAGAAGCCACATCTTATATGGTCGCTTCTCATAGTTTCGTGCATTCACATAATTTCGTGAACTCTCGTTCAGGCCGTTATTCTTAGCACGCGCGGGTTTTAGCGCCACCTGTCAGATCTTTTCCGGAAGTTTACATCAGAGAAAAAAAACTCCGTCCAAAGAAATGAGAAAAAAAACAGGTAAGTTGAATGAAACTTTGCAATCATACCTTGCAAACATACAAATTATTAATTATGTCACCCAATTCAATTAGTCACGTGTCCATTTTTACTTTACTTTACCTGTAAAATGGCTGTGAATCAGCAAAACCGGCGTCTGCTCAGCCGCTGGCGTCCTTATCAACAAAGTCACGTGACCTTTTTTGATTGACACTTCCATCTACAGTACCTGCCCATAAGTCAAGTTTTCTTTTTTTTTTTTTTTTAAAAATGAAAAACCACAATTTTGTCTTCATTTATTTTTGACTGCTACCATCTTTTTTTGTTGTTTTATGCATGGTCCTTTATTGTCTATTGACTGCTACGTAGGACTAAATATGTCAGTGTAAACATGGCCTTACCATGTTTACACCAACATATTGGTGCTAATTGGTCCTAATTATCTGCATATGCAGTCCTATTTATCTGTAAATAAATGTACATTTGCCTTCACATATTATTTTCTTCAGGCAAATCCTCAACAGGTGAAGAAGTCCTACAGAACAAGCTACACCCCAGATGATCTGGCCAAAGCATACGCTGCAGTAAAGGACAGAGGCCTGCCCATCAGATCACCAGCCATCATGTTTGGTGTCCCACCTCAAACACTGACTGAGATAGATTTACAGGTGTAGTGGATCCTGACTCTTCACCTGGGGCTGACCCACTTTTATCTAAAGAAGAAGAAACAGTGCTAGTTGAACATGTTGAAGTAATGGCCCAGATGGGACATGGGTACACTCATATTCAGCTACAGCATCTTGCAGGTGAACTTGCCTATAGTTTGGAGAGAAGACCCACCAGTAAACCACTTAGCCATAATTGGTTGTATGGATTTCTGAGGCGGTGGAATGACCATTTGAGTTCGTTAAACCCAAGAAGTTTGGAAACTACGAGGGCCAAGGGTTCCACTCCAGAAACAATTGATAAATACTATTCTGAGCTAGAGTCAGTTCTGTCGAAGTATGGTTTGAACGACAAACCACAGCTTATTTATAACCTGGATGAGACTGGACTACAGCCAGAACATAGACCACCTAATGTTATTGCTCCAACCCAGAGTAAGCCACAGGCTATCACCTCTCCAAGGTCCGCCACAGTCACTCTAATCGGATGTGCAAATGCTATTGGCAACAGTCTCCCACCTTATTTTGTGTTCAAGGGCAAACGTTTTATGCCTGAACTGCTGAAAGGTGCTTCAGCAGGTGCTAAAGCTGTGATGTCAGACTCTGGCTGGTCTAATGCCACCATCTTCAGACAATACCTTGAAGATCACTTTCTGCCGCTTGTTCGTCCTGATATTCACTCTTCAGAGCATGTATTGATTCTTTATGATGGTCATGCTTCCCATATTTCTCCTTTTCTCATCCAGTGGGCCAAAAGTCACAACATCATCCTCTTCGTCTTGCCACCCCATACTAGCCATCTTCTGCAGCCACTAGACGTTGGTATATTTGGACCATTCAAGTCTTATTATCATTCTGAGTGCAGCCTCTTCATGGGAAACCACATGGGCCAAAAGATTACCAGATATGAAATGAGCGAATTAGCCTGTAAGGCATATCTCAAAGCCATGACCCCCACTAATATCCAATCATCTTTCCGCAAGACTGGCATCCATCCGTTCTGCAGACAGGTTATTTCAGATGAGAATTTGTTCCCCACTGAAGCATTCAGAGAGAAAGAACCGGTTAAAAGGGTGATGGCAATCAAAGGTGGAAAGGAGGAAGTTCAAACATTTCTAGAGAAGAAGATTGAAAAAATGTGTACTAACCAAAATGAGAATCATAACATTTCAGAAAAGAAAGAAGAAAAGGGAGCTACCAAAAGACCAAGTCCTGGGGGACTGGCAATAACTGAAGGAGATTTTGAAGAGAGACTTAATGATTATGTAGAGAAAAAGACAGTGCCAGCAAAGAAGATAAACAAATGCAGTACAAATTCAGACACAGTGAAAATCTCAAAACTTAAACAGAAAAGCCAGAAGTGTAAAGAAAAAGTAATGAAAGGAAAAAAGAAGGCTCAACCAAAATGTGATTCCCAACAACCTTCAACAAGTGGGATGCAACATTTATAAATATAATATCTTGTTAAAATCAAAATATAATTTATTGGCTTTGTATATTCATTAACGTTTGTTATGCCAAAAATCGCACGTTGTTTGTCAACATTTAATAAGTAATTATTTTTTTCGTATATCCATGCTTCAATAAGTTCCCAAAATTCCATTACAATGTTACATTGCCAGAATAAATGCTCGATTTTCTCCGGGAAATTATTGCAAAAACTACACAAATTGTCTTGTTTGATATTACATTTTAAAAGTAGATCATTGGTAGCTAAGATTCTATGAAGTATTCTGAATTGGAACCAGTGTATTTTTGTGTTACTGCAGCTCTTAGCTGGAATACTGTAAATTTGATGCCAATTTAGCTGTATTTCTCCAAATATTCTGTTCCACTTAATTTGACTTTTAGTAATTATTTCCTTTTTATTCAATAATTCATACATATCTCTACAACCCTTCTTACTTTTTAATAATAATTTAATGTTAAATGGTAGGGAACAATTAAGTAACGAATCCGTAGTCATTGTTATTCCCGTTTTTCGTATATAAGATTCTATGGCAGATTTAACACCAAAATATTGTATGTAATTTACTTGTAAATTGTGTTTATTTGTAAACTGATTAAAGTCCATCAAATTTCCATCTTCATTCAGTAAGTCTTTAATGAAATAAATTTTTTTATCATACCACCGTCTGTAAAAAATTACCCTATTATCAATTTTTATATCTGTGTTATTCCATATATTTGTTAACATTACTTCCTCTGCATTTATAGGATTTTGTTTCTCACAAATTTTTATCCATGCCTCTAATACATCATTCCAAAACTTATTAATTTTATTGTTCAACATTTGACGTGTAAATTCAAGCCCACTATTTATCATTTCTTTAATATTTGAGTATTTAATTTCGAAAATTGTTTTATATTTGGAATCGTTTGTTAATAACCGTCTTAACCACGTTGACTTTAATGCACATATATAATTTTTCAAGTTCATCATTTTTAGTCCCCCGATATTATATTCCTGCATTAATACTTCTCGTTTTATTCTATCGTTCAAAATAAAGATCATTCTGAGTTAGATTCAGGATCAGAGGATACTCCAGATGAGGAAAAATGTTGCCAGTGCAAATGTTTCACCCCACCCAAATTAAGGGAGATGCCTTACTTGGTGATTGTGAAGTGGGCTCAGTGTGACAAATGCAGTCACTGGGTACATTTAGAGTTTTGCTCAGAAGTTAAGTTTGTTAGGAGGCATGGAGAATTTCTTTGCCCCCACTGCACTGTTTCTAACTAAATGTTCAGTCAAAACTCATTGTACATATGTTTATCTATTGTTAATTTAATTTTTTTCTTTTCCTGTTAATTGTAATATTCCCTTTTATTGCTGCACATTAATTCTCTAAAAGCAAATGATAATCACTTTGGGTGGTTGGTATTCATTTTTATCATCAGTACAAACTTTTAAAACCTAACAGAAAAAAACTCAGCTAAAAAATTTTGAAGTCAAACCTGCTATGTGATTGTGCAAATTCTCACCTTTGGGCATATACTGTAGATGACCTTGTGACTTCTCATTTGGAATGCCTCGGACCCCTTTCAACAAACTTTCACGAAACTATGAAAACATTCTGCCTGATATCCGATTGACGATGACCGACATTTGAAGGTGAGTTTATCCTACTTATGCTTATTGAATTTTGTTTCCACTTCTGCATAATGTAGTTGACTGAATACTTCATCATTCTCTATGCAAAGACTAAGTTTTGATCATGGCGTTTTTCCGGCGGGTACGGGAACCCGGTTTAGCTTCACAAAACTATGAGAAGAGGGCATACAAAGGACAGGTGAGGCAAAAGTAAAACTTTGATTGTTGAGCCACTATGTCAACAGGAAGTAAAAAATTTGCACTTTGGTATCTTCATTTAAGAATTAAAATTTGATTTTTCAATGTTCATCCTGTGATGAAGCCAGTGGGCAGAATTTTAGCTACGACCACTGGCTTCTTCACATGATTAACGCTGAAAAATCAATTTTTATTCTTATATTTACATTTTATTTGTGAACCTCTCTGTGCCGTTTTCGTGGTAATTTGGTGTAGAAAAGGCAAAATATGGGTAGAAGAAAAGTGAGTAACGACGTGTTCGGCCATGACGTTAAACAGCCGTCGCCCTGACATGGCATCAATCGAATGTTACAAGAACCAATCAAGATGTTTGTTTCCATATGACGTCGCTTGACGACAACGTCACATGGTCAATTGTCCTTCATCGGTGTATGAAGCCAGTTGCTCTAATAGGTTCACCTATGGGAAGTCAGTGGCAAGTGTAAATATATTAAAGCATCACACATTTTGTGACATTTCTGCACCTTCTTTGCAATGATAGCAGTCCATTAACAGTTCCTGATCCCTCTTTTTCTGACTCAGGGCACACTCCATGCTGATTTCCTGCTTTGCAGGACTAAGAAACTATATCTAACATATGCCATGCAATTAGACTCAAACCCATGACCCCCCGGGTGAAAGGCAAGCACTCTGTACAGACACTCACTTTATAGTGTCATATTTCAAGAGGAAGAAATTTATGGTTTCATCAATGCTCATATTAACACTGGTCAAGCAGCAGTAGACAGGTTCACAGATATACATGCATGTGTCTTAACTCGCCAAGTCAGTAGGCAGGTTCAAAATAATATGTATATATTAACTTACCAAGTCTGTTTTGAGGATTTCTCTTGAACAAAGCCCTTAATAAACTCTGGGCCTCTGGACTCAAAAAGCCTGGCATTCCAAGTTTAGCTCTGTAAATAGCAAAGATTTAATCATTCACAACACAATAAACCAACCTTTATACTAGGACTGTCTGCCCACAGGTTGATCACTGTAACAAAGTTAGTATAGAATCAGACCCCCCCCCTGAATAAACAAACAAAACCAGATGACAGTCTGCAGTCCGGTCAGACTCTACACTCTGTGCCATTCAGCTGGCCACCATCCAGCAAATCACCTTATCTACTTTCAGGATATCAAAAGTTTCAAAGCAGTAAGTTTCTGTGTCCACACATTTATAATGATAGTATGTGGTTGGAGAGTTTCAATATTTTGGGTAATTCAGTCATGGGTTTATTTATTTCTATTTATTTACTTAATTATTTTGTTATAGGCAGATAACTAATAAACAGGGTAATATGGATAGTGCTGAGGCCAGACCTAAGTTAAGGTAACACTTTTTTTTTTTTTTTTTTTTCATGTTTGAAGTTATTTACAATTAAATCTGGGCTCCAGCCTTTGTAAAGGGAAGTAACAGATAATTAACATATTTCCTCCCCTGCATTCGCGTTGTAAGTTTAGAAATTACTGTTGTTAAATATTTAAGCCTCCTTGGCCATCATATTACTCAAGGGTTTATGTTCAGATGCAGTTAGACCCTAAAGGAAATAACCCAGCCATGTTTCTAGAAAAGTTACGTTTCAAGAACTTGTGGCCAGTGGAGTAAGAGGAGACAGAATAGCATGGTAAGAATGAGATACTTTTCTTACAAATACTGGTTAAGAGTATGAACTTACTATCTATGCACACCTTGTTCTACTATCTGTCTTGATAAGAATAAATTGCCTTTCTTAAAAAAACTCATTATAACTGTATCCTATTATTAAGAATGAATTACTCACTTGAGAATTTGTGTCATGGTTTCTTTTCTATTAGCTCCCTGGAAAGGCAGTGCCCCTGTCAACATCTCGAACTGCAATAAAGAGTAACATCTAATTTTAAGCTCTAGTGTGACACTCAACATCTCATATATTAGACACTAAAGGCAGCTCTGGTGTGCCTCTCTAGTCTTCTCTATTCTATCTCATAAAATAGCTAGATTGTTGTTGCACCACAAATGACTTTATAACAATTCCTTTCCCCCTAGTCCTGTCTTCAGTCACCCCAGCTGAGATAGCAAAGTGCCTCTCAACATCTCAACTTGACAATAGCTCTGGTGTGCCTCTCAACCTCTCATTCAACAGATACTGATGTGAGCTCTGGTGTGCTTCTCAACATCTTAAACAACCGAGACTGACATGAGCTCTGGTGTGCCTCTCAACTTCTTGAACAACAGACTGACATTAGCTCTGGTGTGCCTCTCAACCTCTCATTCAACAGAGACTGACTTGAGCTCTAGTCTGCCTCTCAATATCTAATTCAATAGAGACTGACATTAGTTCTGGTCTGCCTCTCAACATCTCATACAATAGTGACTGACAGTGATTCTGGTATGCCTCTCAACATCTCATCCAAAAGAGACTGACATTAGATCAAGTATGCCTCTCAACATCTAATCCAAAAGAGACTGACATTAGTTCTGGTCTGCCTCTCAACATCTCATACAATAGTGGCTGACAGTGATTCTGGTATGCCTCTCAACATCTCATCCAAAAGAGACTGACATTAGATCAAGTATGCCTCTCAACATCTCATCCAAAAGAGACTGACATTAGTTTTGGTCTGCCTCTCAATATCTAATTCAATAGAGACTGACATTAGTTCTGGTATGCCTCTCAACATCTCATACAATAGTGACTAACATTGATTCTGGTATGCCTCTCAACATCTCATACAATAGAGACTGACACTAGTTCTGTTGAGCCTCTCAACATCTCATACAAGACATAAAGTTGACTGTTCTCTTTTTGGAACCTCTCAACATTTCACACAATAGTGACTTATAACAGTTTGTTGTTTGTTAGCTCTCAGTAAAGAGGGTGGTGGGGGGTTGGGGAGGGGGGGTTGCAGGTGCAGTTTATTTTTTCAACAACAAGGCCACTTGAATTTTTGTCAAGTGTTTATATCATTTATTCTAATTTCTTAAATATTGTTGGTCAAAATATAATCAGTGGTTTATGAGATACTGGCATTTTCAGTTTTTTCCCTATTTTTTTGTAACTGTAGTAGTGTGGTAGAGAGGGGCCATGGTCAAGTTGTTCAGAGAAGCTCTGTTATTGTGCAAAAAGTCAATGGAAGGTCACGAGATTGCACCCAGGGTAAAACTTTAACATCAAGATCATCCTAGATATTGACCTCTTGCCCCACCCTGGACAAAGATTCTTACTCATACTTGTGGATATGTTGGTGGCAGGATGAAAGGGGAGGGGTGGGGGGGCTGTAACAGTGATCTTTAAATAGTGTGAGGTCATTCCCAATGACAGACTGATCCACTATGCCAGGTATAATGTTAAGTCATCAAATAGTGCAAGAGATAAAAGGCAAAATCAGTAGACCGTGAATAAAGGTCAAGGACACAGGAGTCAGCATGGTAGCTTTGCAGCTGCTGCAATTATAGGGATATGCTATTTAACCGAGTATCAAGTCTCTTGTGTCAAAGGTATCATGAAAACTAAAAAAAAAAATCCTTAAAAACAGTGCCAAACAGAAAAGTCAGTCAACCGTTACATATTGGTCAAGGACACACAATTGTGTGATGCTGCTGCTGCAGTCATATGGATGTATATATGTATCAAGTATGATGACTGCAGCTACTGTAGTTTGTAAGATACAGAGTTAAACATTGCGTTAAACGCAAAAGTTAACATTGGGTTAACCTGATCACGGACGCCCACATCGCTGACGCTAACGCTAGGGGGGTATTGCATAAGCTCTACTTTGCATTCGCAAAGGTGCTAAAAAGGTTAACGGATGGATAAATGAACTGAGACAGGCAGACAGACAGACAGATGAACACCACAATATAATATATCCCTCTGATAAGATTTTATATTTAATCAAATTTCAAACTGAAATCATATACAGTTTAAAGTTATGAAGCTGACACAAAATCACTGTAAGAAATACATGAAGGACCAACAACAAAGCCCTGAGTTTGCTAAATGTTAAGAAGCAATTGTTGTCCAGCAAGACCTCAGTTTGATATCTCACCATGAGAACTCCGTAAGACCACCAGTCTGCTGCTGTACCGTGACCTTTTCTATTAACAACTTCTGGTGCCATGTATTCCACTGTACCACAGAAAGAGTAGGTCTTCTTCTCATAGAACAGTGATTCTTTACTCAACCCAAAATCTGTCAGTTTGATATGTCCATCCGAGTCAAGAAGAATGCTGAAAGATTTAGTGGAGAAAATGCACTGAAACTAATAATGTAATTCAGTCATGTAAGATTTGCAGTTTGGTTATGTATGCTAAACAATAAAGGTATCTCTTCTTATGTGCACAGAGTATATGGTGGGCAACAGACAGATGGAAGACATAGACACATTGAAGACATAAGGTGACCCATCACAACAGCTTCCATGATGCACTGTCATGTCTGTAAGAGCAGCAGGTTCTTAGCGCTGGATACTACGTAAAATATGGAGCTTATTACATTCCTTATGCAGCAAATCCCATGTTTTAAAACAAAATGTGTCCCTGCTACACAGACGCCCTCACCTAGTGCCTTGAGTAAGACGGGGTCTTGATTAAGATACTTACACTTGTAGGATAACTAGGGTTCACAGAGGCAGAATTGTATACTATAAATGGAAAAGGGACCATAGTCAAAGTGACTTGTATTTATTTTGCCGTCAAACCTCAGATACAAATATGACATGAACACATTTTCATCATAGCCTATTCATATGGTTTATTTGCACACTGTGACCTTGACCTGCTAGTGAAATGGTCCTTGTATGGTCTTGCCAAATAATTTAAAATCCCTTAATGCAGAACATTATAGCCTATGCATAACAAGACCTGTCCACATACAGGATAGCTCGCCTGACAGCACCTTGCCCATCCATAAAAAAAGCTTAATGAAAAACTTAAACATTTTGCTAAACCCGTCACCACTGCCGTTGACGCCCCCGGGGTAGTGCAATAGCTCTTCCTGTACATAATTGTACAGGCAAGCTAAACATTAAGTCCGGACTGTGACCTTGACCTCTGAGCTAGTGACATGGTTCTTGCACCCGACACATTGTCTTATCAAGATGATCGTTCATACCAAAAGATTTTGAAATCCCACCATGTAGAACTAATTTATGGGCCGGACACAATTCTGGTAACACACTAACACACATAGGCACACATGGAGGGGGTAAACACGATCTGCCCTTGTGCCATTTCATGGCAGAGGCATAAAAACAAAGCAGTGCACTGTGAGCTTATACCACTATAATATTTTTTAATTATGTCAAATCGATGCTCCATATAAAAATTCAATTACACCTAGCAGTTCTGGAAAAGTTTGTTATTTATGCTTTTTGCTATATCTTGCAGAGATGCCCATCTTTGATTTGCTAATCTAGTATTTTCACATTGAAGAAAGCCTTTAGCTTGATCATGCTGAACACAAAATTGGATACTCATATATGCAATGGTTTTGGAGAATATGTCAACTGCTCTTGAAATGTAGCAGTGTCAGTTAAGTAGGTCATGGTGATCTGTGATGACCTAGTTATGAAGCATGTAACCTTCACTCATCAGTGATCTGTGATGACCTAGTTATGAAGCATGTAACCTTCACTCATCAGTGATCTGTGATGACCTAGTTATGAAGCATGTAACCTTCACTCATCAGTGATCTGTGATGACCTAGTTATGAAGCATGCAACCTTAACTCATCAGTGATCTGTGATGACCTAGTTATGAAGCATGCAACCTTAACTCATCAGTGATCTGTGATGACCTAGTTATGAAGCATGCAACCTTAACTCACCAGTGATCTGTGATGACCTAGTTATGAAGCATGCAACCTTCACTCATCAGTGATCTGTGATGACCTAGTTATGAAGCATATAACCTTCACTCATCAATGATCTGTGATGACCTAGTTATGAAGCATGCCATCTTCACTCATCAGATGCATGCAATCTAAAGTCACTCATCAGATGCCTGCAATCTTTAATCTAGTGATTCTAGGTCCTTTAGAAGGCAAGTTCAAAGAAATCTACCAATCTCACTGATTTTCAAGATTGATTGATTGATTGACTTGTTGCTTAACGTCCACGGTAAACAACTATGCATGGTCATGTCGGGACGGTCAGTTAACCTAACCACACTATTCCTGGGCAGGCTTAGACCTCCTAAGCGGTTAACCAGTACTAAGTGCACATACTTTCGCCAGTAACTGACAACTGCCCTTCTTGAATCAGCGGAAGGAGAAACAAAAGTATGTGGCCAGACCGGGTTTCGAACCCAGGACCTCTGACTTATGAGTCAGGTGCCCTACCGATTGCGCTACCCTGCCCGGCCTGATTTTCAAGAAAGTAGGCCACAATGATCAACATGTATGATGACATTCTTTTACCGGAAGTGACCTGTGAGTAGTGATTTGTCAGATGTAGAAGCTAATTCAATCTGGTGGCTCTAGGATGAACAAAAGCTAAGACAAAATGAAATTCATCAAATTTCCCTTAATTTCAAGGAAGTCTTCACAATAACCTTGGTGACGTATTTTCATGCTGAGTGATTCTGAGTGTTCAGATGCATGCACTATGAAAATCCCACGTTTTAATATCCAATTAGGTCATTGTGACCAAATCCCACTGCAGATTTTTTATTTGCATATTTCTAGCATTCATCCTATCAATACTCCATATAAAACTTCAACCAACAATAAAACTCTATTCTGGAGATGAAGTTCATTTTAATGTTTTAGTTTCAGTAATGGCAGCCATCTTGGATTGCAAAGCTGAAAACGTTTTGCAATTTAGAGAGCCTCGTGTCTGATCATGCTCTACACAAAGTTTCAGAATCATGAATCAAGTGGTTTTGGAGATGAAGGCAGACAATGGATAAAAGGTGGTCATATAAGCCACACACAGACTTCCTCTTGGTGAAATAACAAGAGGAAGATTGGTCCTGTAGCTCACCCGAGTCCATTCAGCCTCAGTACTCTAGGGTAAGTTACTCTAAGGCCATCAGTCAACTGGTTCTGGTGATAAAGATTTTTAAAGGTTTTAACCATATATGGGCATGGAGGACATGTTGGTCATGTGACCTGGACATTTGAAAAAAAATTCATTCCCTAAACCCCCTGGAGGCTCTATATGAAATTTGGTTTCAAAATTGGCCCAGGGGCTTTTGAGGAGATGGTTTGATATTGTCAAAATGACAGAGTTCTGAGTCAAAAGTCAAAGAATGACCTTGATCTCTTGTACTCATAAATTTTCATGTACTCATTAAGATGACTGTAGATATCAATTTTTAGGCATACATCTTCAAAACTTTCCATCCATGAAATCGTATGTTCTAGCATTTTCCCACATTTGACCTTGCCGTAAAATAGTCAAGATCAACCCAAGGTCATCATTTTGAATAATCTTGATAGTACTGGAGTTCCAAATGCTACATACAAAGCTTCAAGGCCATTGGTCAGTTGGTTCTGGAGTAGAAGATTTTTAAAGGTTTTTACCATATATGGGCCTGGTGGCCATGTTGGTCATGTGACCTGGATAGTTTGACTAAATTTTCAATCCCTCAAACCCCTGGAGGCTCTATATGAAATTTGGTTACAATTGGCCCAG
Source organism: Ctena decussata (assembly GCA_963989385.1). Lineage (NCBI taxonomy): Eukaryota > Metazoa > Mollusca > Bivalvia > Lucinida > Lucinidae > Ctena > Ctena decussata. Next base: position 636,170 of record OZ022502.1, on the reverse strand, counting down.
TTGTTTTTGAGGAGATTGTTTGACCTCTTGTACTCACAAATCTTCATGTACTCATTAAGATAACTGTAAAGACCAATTTTTAGGCCTTAATCTTCAAAACTTTCCATGAAATCTTATGTTCTAGCATTTTCCCATATTTGACCTTGCCGTAAAAAAGATCAAGTCAACCCAAGGTCATAATTTCAACAATCCTGATAGTACCCGAGTAACTTAAGCTACATACCAAGTTTCAAGGCCATCGGTCAATTGGTTCTGGAGAAGAAGATTTTCAAAGGTTTTTACCATATATGGGCGTGGCAGCCATATTGGTCATGTGACCTGGACCGTATGAATAAATTTTTGTTCCCTCAACTCCTGGAGGCTCTATATGAAATTTGGTTTCAATTGGCCCAGGGGCTTTTGAGGAGATTGTTTGGAATTGCCAAAATATGAGAGTTCTGGGTCAAAGGTCAAAGAATGACCTTGACCTCTTGTACTCCTAAATCTTCATGTACTCATTAAGATGACTGTATATACCAATTTTTAGCCCAAAATTTTCAACAGTTTCCGTGATATCTTATGTTCTAGCATTTTGCCATATAAAAGCACAAGGAAGCAAATTTGACCTTACCGTTAAAAAGGTCAAGGTCAACCCAAGGTCATAATTTGAACAATCTTGGTAGTACTCCCGTACCCAATCCTACATACCAAGTTTCAAGGCCATCGGCCTAATGGTTCTGCAGAAGAAGATTTTTTTTATGTTTTTACCATATATGGGCATGGCGGCCATGTTGGTCATGTGACCAGGAACGTTTGAATAATTTTTCGTTCCCATGAGCCCTGGAGGCTGCATATGAAATTTGGTTACAATTTGCCCAGTGGTTTCAGAGGAGAAGTTGTCTGAAATTGTTGACGGACGGACGACGGACGGAAGGACGACGACGGACAACGGAGCCTGACCATACTATAAGCTCCCCCGGAGCCTCTGGCTCAGGTGAGCTAAAAATCTCCCAATCTTCTTATATGTGCCGTGCCGGGTAGCGCAATCGGTAGGGCACCTGACTCGGAAGTCAGAGGTCCTGGGTTGGAATCCCTGTCTGGCCACATACTTATGTTTCTCCTTCCCCTGATTCAAGAAGGGCAGTTGTCAGTTACTGGCGAAAGTATGTGCACTTAGTACTGGTTAACCGCTTAGGAGGTCTAAGCCTGCCCAGGAATAGTGTGGTTAGGTTAACTGACCGTCCCGACATGACCTTAGTTGTTTACCGTGGACGTTAAGCATCAAATCAACCAACCAAAATCTTCTTATATCTAACTTACTTCTCAGGTTTCAAGTCTCTGTATACAATGCCTAATGAATGAAGATGATCCAGAGCCAAGGCTAGCTCCGCCAAGTAAAACTTCACATCTTCTTCTGTGAACATCACCTAGAATAACAATAAAACAGAAAAATCCTATAACAATTCAGACCAGATCTGGCACAATCAGTAAGAGATATGTAGCCTACAATCTTTATTTCAGACCAGATCTGGCACAATCAGTAAGAGATATGTAGCCTACAATCTTTATTTCAGACCAGATCTAGCACAATCAGTAAGAGATATGTAGCCTACAATCTTTATCTCAGATCTAGCAGAATTATATGTAGCCTGCAATCTTTATCTCAGATCAGATCTAGCAGAATCAGTAAGAGATATGTAGCCTACAATTTTTATCTCAGACCAGATCTAGCACAATCAGTAAGAGATATGTAGCCTACAATCTTTATCTCAGACCAGATCTAGCAGAATCAGTAAGTGATATGTAGCCTACAATCTTTATCTGAGACCAGATCTAGCAGAATCAGTAAGAGGTGTGTAGCCTACAATCTTTATCTCAGACCAGATCTAGCAGAATCAGTAAGTGTTATGTAGCCTACAATCTTTATCTGAGACCAGATCTAGCAGAACCAGTAAGAGGTGTGTAGCCTACTATCTTTATCTCAGACCAGATCTAGCAGAATCAGTAAGCGATATGTAGCCTACAATCTTTATCTTAGACCAGATCTAGCACAATCAGTAAGAGATATGTAGCCTACAATCTTTATCTAAGACCAGATCTAGCAGAATCAGTAAGTGATATGAAGCCTTCAATCTTTATCTCAGACCAGATCATTAAGAGATATGTAGCCTACAATCTTTATCTAAGACCAGATCTAGCAGAATCAGTACGAGATATGTAGACTACAAGCTTTATCTCAGAACAGATCTAGCAGAATCAGTAAGAGATATGTAGTCTGCAACAGTTAATCTCAAAAACAGATCTGGCACAATCAGTAAGAGATTTATGAAGCCTACAATTACTAATCTCAGAACATATCTGGCCTACAAGCACTTATCTCAGAACAGACCAGAAACAATCCGCAAGAGATTATAGCCTACAACCACTTATTTCAGAACAGATTTGGATGATCAATACAAAATATGTAGCCTACAACCACTTATCTAGGAACAGACCAGGCACAATCAGGAAGAAATATGTAGCCTACAACCACTAAGGACAGATCTGGCACAATCAGGAAGAAATATTTAGCCTACAATCACTTAGAACAGATCTGGCACAATCTGGAAGAGATATGTAGCCTACAACCACTACGGACAGATCTGGCACAATCAGGAAGAAATATCTAGCCTACAACCACTTAGGACAGATCTGGCACAATCAGGAAGAAATATGTAGCCTACAACCACCGAGGACAGATCTGGCACAATCAGGAATAACTATGTAGCCTACAACCACTTAGAACAGATCTGGCACAATCAGGAAGAAATATGTAGCCTAAAACCACTTAGAACAGATCTGGCACAATCAGGAAGAAATAGGTAGCATACTGCCAGTGATCTCAATAAAGATCTGGCACAATCTATCAGAAATATGTCGCCTCAACCACTAATTCTACAACAGATCTGGCACAATCCATCAGAAATATGTAGCTTCAACCACTAATTCTATATCAGATCTGACAAATCTCAGACTATCATAAATATGTAGCCTCAACCACTTATTCTACAATAGATCTGGCATAATCAGGAAGATATATGTGGCTTACAACCACTTATTCTATAACAGATCTGGCACACTCAGTAAGAAATATGTGGGCTACAACCACTTCTTCTACAATAGATCTGGCATAATCAGGAAGAAATATGTGGCTTACAACCACTTATTCTATAACAGATCTGGCACAGTCAGTAAGAAATATGTGGCCTACAACCACCTATTCTATAACAGATCTGGCACAACCAGTAAGAAATATGTAGCCTCAACCACATCCTACAATAGATCTGACACAATCAGGAAGAAATATGTAGCCTATAACCACTTATCTCAGAACAGATCTGCCACAATCCTTAAGAGATATTATAGCCTACAACTCTGGAACATGCAGCATCTTATATTTGCTTCAGCTCTGTGTCTCAACCTTTTATGTCACTTCAATGTGAAATAAAATTAACTTAAACTGTTGCAACTGGATGCATACAGATACTGTATTTCTTAACCTGTTACAATAGGAACATGAATGGGGTGGGAAGGTGGGATGTTAAATATTTCTGTCAAAATGACCAATAGTGGTAGTTTAGCAATAGCATCATAAACATAATCTAAACAGTAACGAATGTATATTACTTACATGTATACAAGCTTAAAATCAGATTTCCTCTCACCCTCATGTGAACAATAGACAAAGGCTAGGACAAATGACCATGGATACTACAATTTTCTCATGTAAGATGCAAGCACCTTTCATATATTTTATGATACTAATTAAATTTAGTTTTAAAACAGTACTGCCAATATGAGCAAAAATGAGAAGAAATTTTTAAAGAAAGCAAGATATCTCTCCTAAACCAGTTCCCTGTGATGTTTCTTTCAAGGCTATCACCAACTGCCTGTGACTATCACAATTTTGTATCGTATCTGCCCTCTATTTAATGAACCAAAAGGCCAATACTTTGCAGTGAAATGAACATTCAAAATTCTCCTCTAGGGCTTTATTCAGGCATTTTGGAAAAGGGGCCACTTCCCAATAATGGGAAAATTTTTAGCCAATGACAATTCTGACAATACAATCAAGGGCCATAAAATTTTATCAATGCTAACACCTATCTTTATTATAAAGCCAGACAGGTTTAATACACATCCATCATGCAATGGAAGCAACACACAAGTTAAGCATGGCCCAGGGTTATCACATCAATCCAGTTAATTATGTGAAGGCTAGATTTTTATATAACAGTATATGAAATAGCTATCAGTAATTAAGCTGAACAATCCAAATCACCCAAGCAACAAAGCCGACACAAGACTAAAATGATAGTTATTTCAATACCAGTTTAGAATGACTCTAACCCTGTCCCATGCAATATCAAACACTGATTAAACTTAAAATGACCTTGACCATAACCCAGTCACATGCATAACGTAAGTTCTTTACCTCTGAAAATAGTTTAGGAACTAGAAACATTTTTCAGAGAAAAAGGTATGTCCCCCCCAACCACCCCATTCCCATCCCCTTTAATCTCAGGGGTTTTATTAACCGTAAGTCCGTTGGTCCTGGACCAGTGATTTTTGGGCATGACCAGTTGATGTCTTGGGCAGCTGGTCCTGCAGACCAACTGATTTTGAAATTAAATGAAAACACATAACAAAGAATAGCAGAAACATCGGGAGGACCATTTAAATTGTGGATAAGTTGGTCCTGTGGACCACCAGTCATTCAGTTCTTAGCAAAATTCATGTTATCTCCATGAGTGCATTCCTTCCCACTCATTTTATTTTCCTAAAAAGTTGCTATGTTGATATAATCTATCAAACTTGGTCTAAAGATGTAAATACATTCAAGAGCAATTTAAATCCTTCTGTGATCTCAGAAGAGAGTCATGCTCACCAAAATCTCATCATCTCTTCAGCTTATCATAACTGCATCCATACAAACATGATTACTGATTCAAGAAAAATATTCTTAGTACTACTTTGACCTTAAAAATGGATCAATGTCAACAAAATCTAATCAGCTCTTAAGCTTGTCTGAATGCAAGTTTAGATCAAATCCATCATCTGGTTCAAAAGATATCCTTCATACAAGATGAAGACCTTGGAAAAGGGGACAAGGTCACCAAAAGCTAAACATGTCCTAAACCTGTCACAGTGATATTTCAATATATCAAATTTTTAGGAAAATTCAACATTTGTAAGTGGGCTATTGACCTCAATAATGAATTATTGAGGTCAATGTCATCAAAACACAGTTAACTCTCAAGACTGTCCAAAAGCTGTATCTGCAAGTTTGATGGGAATCAATATAGACATTCTTTCAGTATATCAATTTTCCTGAAATTTTCACATATTTTAGTCAGTTAGTCACCAAAATCTAACCACCTCATATGCTTGACTAAATTATATATCTATGCAAGTTTGGAGAATGTCTATCCACTGGTTCAAAAGATATCCTACCTACAAGGCAATGACTTTCACGAGAGTTGTCAGAAGACAACAAAGCGTGCCTTACAGGAGCTTGAGCCTCACAGCGCTGGTGGTATTGAAAGGCTCATGAAAACTAAATTTTTTTCCTTAAAAACAGTGTCAATCAGCAAAGTCAGTCAACCGTGACATATACGTCAAGGACACATAATTGTGTGATGCAGCTGCTGCAGTGGTATGGATGTATATATGTACCAAGTATGATGACTGTAGCTACTGTAGTTTGTAAGATACAGAGTTAAACATCGAGTTAAACGCAAAAGTTAACATTGGTTAACCTTATCACGGACGCCGACGAGGACGCTGACAGAGACGCGAATGGGGACGCTAACGCTAACGGATACTCGGACTATGACGCCGGGGGTATTGCATAAGCTCTCCTTTGCATTCGCAAAGGCTCGCTAAAAAGGGGATCAAGGTCATCAAAAGCTATACATGTCTTAAACCAATCACAAGGATGTTTCAATGCAAGGCAGAGGAATATCCATCCATTGGTTCAAGAAATTTCCTTTTTACAAAGAAGAGGTATACTTTTATGTTGGCCTTTGAGCAAAATAGGGTCAATATCAACAAAATATGGTCAACTCTTGAAATTGTCCCAAAAGCATGATTGTGCAAGTTCGACGGGAATCAAGCCAAAGGCTCAAGGAATATATAGATTTTGGTAAAATTTTCACATATGTAAGTTCTCCTGTGACCTTGAGAATAAGGTCGAGGTCATCAAAATCTAATGAGCTCAAAAGTTTGTCCCAATGATATATCCATGCAAGTTGGTAAAATTCCATTTACTGGTTCAATAGATATCCTGGGTACGAGAAACTGTTACGCCAATTTGATGCTGATGCACAAAAGTTAACAGCTTAAGGCCTCCTATGACCTTGGAAATGGCGTCAAAACTGCGAAAACCTATCAGCTCATCTTTGGATTGTTCCAATGCTGTATCCATACAAGTTTGGTAAAATTCAAGAAATAATGACTTAGATGGATGAATGGATGACTTGTGATTCCATGTCCTTTTCGTCAGTATTTTATGAATAATATGACGATGGGAGAGTGATAATGACAGCCTGTGTGCAATGGAACCCTGTTTACTGTTGATAGATTCCCAACTCCAGTGAGACTTCTGGTTCAGCAGGCCAGGGCTTAGCTCCCTGAGCTGCTGAGGCTGGGAATGACTTAGACCACAGAATTAAATGACTTGAGAATATTAATTTTTATTTGTTTGAGAAAATCTGCGGAAGGAATTTCAGTTTGTAATGTCATAGAAAAATTGGCAGAAAAATACCAATAATTCAAAGATCTGTTACCATAGCAACTATGGAATAACCAACTGTAGTGCTTAGAACCTTTGAAGTTGGCAGAATGATGTCTTGATGATTTCACATTGACAACATAATTAACTTTTAGTTACTAGGAACAATTAGTCATTCCTATACTGGTTTTGGATATAATAAGCCATTTGTAATGAAAAAAAAAACAACGCCTAAAACACTAAATTAAATGACTTGAGAACGCTGTTTGCCATGCTTCGATACCACTGACATCAAGATATATTACATTAGCAACTAAGAGTAAATATTCATGTCAAACAGACATCATTAAGATATTTATTTGTTTGAGAAAATCTGCTGAATAAATTTCAGTTTGTCATTCAAAAATTGGCCAAGTATGCTGTGCTCCAATACCAATGATGTCAAAGATCTGTTACCATAGCAGATATGGAATTACCAAATGTTAGTAGTACTTAGTAACTTGGCAGAATGATGTCTCAGGGATTTTCCTACCTTTCTGAACTGGACCAGGAGGATTTTCCTACCTTTCTGAGCTGAGCCAGAGGCCTTTGAATTTGGGAAAAACTGCATACAAACCATCAAACTTGGGATATTTGACTGGATGAGAAATACAAGATCTCTGTTTTAAATTCAGTTAAGATCATAACAAAGTAAGCTTTAACATGTCTAACTATTTTCAATTTGCCTTAATTGTGAATATAAACATCTGTAACTTTGCTATTTCTGATCAAATTTTCATGAAAATTTTCCCCAAAATGTAGAACTAAATGAAGAATTGGGAAAAATTAACTTTTATTTGGGGAAATTCAACTCTAAATTGGAAAAAAGGGGTCGATATTCAGCCCCAAATTTGGTCTAGGAAAATCCCTGTGCCTTAATAATGTCACTTGACATCAATATTAACTCTTAGTTGCTATGTTAACAGATTAATGATGTCACTGGTATCAAAGCATGGTAAACAGCATACTTAAGTCATTTAATTCAGTGTTAAAGGGTTTCCGTGCATTATTACTGGCTTATTACTTATGAAACCAGTATAGGAATGACTAAGATGTTCCAGGTTATTATCAAAGGCTGATTATTTAATTCCATAACCAGCATAGCAATGAAGGACGGTTATTTCTGAAACAAATTCACGGAAGACCACTCTCAGAATGACTACAGTGTTCTATGTATATGAAAATTCTCAGGAAATGACATCATCAGCTTCACACCAAAACCTCAGAAGGAACACCATCCCAAACAGAGTTTAGTAATGATCATTGTCTTCTTTGCAATACCAAAGGCAAATCAGTTTTGTGTTTATTTCAGATTAATCAAACCAGTTTTGTGTTTATTTCAGATAAATGGATGGCTGCCTTTCAATTTAACAACCACTCCGACAGTATTTCAATCATACCAAGATGACGGGAGGGTACCAATGAAAGGCTGCTTACAATGGATCTCTGTTAAGGTTTGAAAACATTTAGGACCCCAACCTGGGACCACTAGGTAGGCATACAAGTGCTTAACCTACTGGGCTACAAGAGCTGCATAGTAATGGTCTCAATGTGTCATACATCATCAAAGACTCAAACAAGACCTGTCACCTGGACAGGATAGCTCCCGACAGTGCTTTGCCCATCACCTAAAAAAACTTAAATGTAAAACTTTAGCATTTTGCTAACGCGGCCACCGCCAACGCAGGGGGTAGGTAGTACAACAGCTCTTCCTGAAATTTGTTCAGGTGAGCTAAAAAGTAAGCAAAACTACACGAGACAATTTCTCACCAAGACAGTCATAACCAAAACCACAGATTTTTTTTCTACAGCAAACAGGGGAGTAACCAAAACTACAGATGAAGATTATTTCTAAAACAAGCAGGGGTGTAGCCAAAACTACAGATAAAGATCTTTTTCAAAACAAGAGAAGAACCAAAACTATAGAGGAAGGTATTTCTGAAACAAGCATGGGAGTAACTACAGAAGTAGAGGAGGAACCAAAACTATAGAGGAAGGTATTTTTGAAACACAAGCATGGGAGTAACTACAGAAGTAGAGGAGGAACCAAAACTTCAGAGGAAGGTATTTCTGAAACAAGCATGGGAGTAACTACAGAAGTAGAGGAGGAACCAAAACTTCAGAGGAAGGTATTTCTGAAACAAGCATGGGAGTAACTACAGAAGTAGAGGAGGAACCAAAACTACAGAGGAAGGTATTTCTGAAACAAGCATGGGAGTAACTACAGAAGTAGAGGAGGAACCAAAACTACAGAGGAAGGTATTTCTGAAACAAGCATGGGAGTAACTACAGAAGTAGAGGAGGAACCAAAACTTCAGAGGAAGGTATTTCTGAAACAAGCATGGGAGTAACTACAGAACTAGAGGAGGAACCAAAACTTCAGAGGAAGGTATTTCTGAAACAAGCATGGGAGTAACTACAGAAGTAGTGGAGGAACCAAAACTATAGATATTAGTTCTGAAAAAAGCAGGCGAGAAAACAAAACTACAGATGAAGATCACATCTGAAACAAGCAGCAGAGAAGCCAAAATTACCAATGAAATTTTTTTCTGAAAGAAGCAGGGGTAACCAAATGTTAATGTATAACTGATGATTATTTCTGAAAGCACCTTTTTCTGCCAAAGAGCAAAATGTTTTATTTTCAGCTGATAGTTATGTCTGCTATATTGAATCAATATGGGCTAAGTTCTGTAAGCGCTACTTTTGGAACAAGAGGACCATTGGTCCTGTAGCTCACCTGAATCCATTCAGCCACAGTACTCTAGGGTAAATTACTCTTAGGCCATCGGTCAATTGGTTCTGGTGAAAAAGGTTTTCAAAGGTTTTAAACATATATGGGCATGAAGACCATGTTGGTCATGTGACCTGGACATCAAAATGACAGAGTTCTGGGTCAAAAGTCAAAGAATGACATTGACCTCTTGTACTCATGAATCTTCATGTACTCATTAAGATGACTGTAGATACCAATTTTTAGGCATAAATCTTCAGAACTTTCCATGAAATCTTATGTTCTAGCATTTTCCCATATTTGACCTTGCCATAAAATAGTCAAGGTGAACCCAAGGTCATCATTTTGAACAATCTTGATTGTACTGGAGTTCCCAATGCTACATACCAAGTTTCAAGGCCATCGGTCAATTGGTTCTGGAGAAGAAGATTTTTAAAGGTTTTTACCATTTATGGTTGTGGCGGCCATGTTGGTCATGTGACCTGGACCGTTTTAACAAATTTTCAGTCTCTCAACCCCTGGAGGCTCTATACGAAATTTGGTTTCAATTGGCCCAGTTGTTTTTGAGGAGATTGTTTGATATTGTCAAAATATGAGAGTTCTGGGTCAAAGGTTAAAGAATGACCTTGACCTTTTGTACTCATGAATCTTCATGTACTCATATTAAGATGACTGTGTATACCAATTTTTAGGCCCAAATTTTCAAAACTTTCCATGAAATCTTATGTTCTAGCATTTTCCCATATTTGACCTTGCCGTAAAAAGACCAAGGTCAACCAAAGGTCATAATTTGAATAATCTTGGTAGTACTCGCATACCCGATGCTACATACCAAGTTTCAAGGGCATTGGCCTACTGGTTCTGGAGAAGAAGATTTTTTAGGTTTTTACCATAAATGGGCATGGCGGCCATGTTGGTCATGTGACCAGGACTGTTTGAATTAATTTTTGTTCCCTCAATCCCTGGAGGCTCTATATGAAATTTGGTTTCAATTGCCCCAGTGGCTTTTGAGGAGACTGTTTGGAATTGTCAAAATATGAGAGTTCTGGGTCAAAGGTCAAAGAATGACCTTGACCTCTTGTACCCATAATTTTTCATGTACTCATTAAGATGAGTCTAGATACCAATTTTTAGCCAAAAATTTTCAATGGTTTCCAAGATATCTTATGTTCTCGCATTTTGCCATATAAAAGCAATAGGAAGCAAAATTGACCGTATCGTAAAAAAGGTCAAGGTCAACCCAAGGTCATAATTTGAACAATCTTGGTAGTATTCGCATACCCGATGCTACATACCAAGTTTCAAGGCCATCGGCCTACTGGTTCTGGAGAAGAAGATTTTTTTAGGTTTTTACCATATATGGGCATGGCGGCCATGTTGGTCATGTGACCAGGACCTTTTGAACAACTGTTCTTTCCTAAGACCCCAGTAGGCTATATATGAAATTTGGTTACAATTGGCCTAGCGGTTTCAGAGGAGAAGTCATTTGAAAGTGTGGACGGACGACGGACGGACGGACGGACGGACGACGACGGAGCCTGCCCATACTATAAGCTCCCCCGGAGCCTCTGGATCAGGTGAGCTAATAATGGGATGATTAAAGTGGGTGGGTAAATCAGCATGGACAAGATGAGTCATATAAGCTATATTTCTCCTTAAAATTTAATGGCATTCATATATATCTTCCCTGACTTGCGATTTTATGTCCTTTTTATTAACAGTGTTTCAGTTATATCGTGATGATGATGGGTGATAGAGAAAGGCAGTGTGCAATGGTTGGTTGGTTGGCTGATTTGATGCTTAACGTCCACGGTAAACAACTAAGGTCATGTCGGGACGGTCAGTTAACCTAACCACACTATTCCTGGGCAGGCTAAGACCTCCTAAGCGGTTAACCAGTACTAAGTGCACATACTTTCGCCAGTAACTGACAACTGCCCTTCTTGAATAGTGTGCAATGGAACCCTGTTTACAATTGAAAAGCTTCCCACCTAACTTGGGTCTCAAACTCAGGTCCACTAGATCAGTAGGCCAGTGCTTAACCTACTGTGCTACCAGGGCTCCCCAAAACTACAGATTATTGTATCTCAAACAAGTAGAAGAGATACCAAAACTATAGACCAAGTAGAAGAGTTACCAAAACTACAGAGTATTAGATCTGACACAAGTGGAAGAGTTATCAAAACTGCACTGAAGCTAGCAGAAATGTTAAAAGAACTACATACATGTATGGCTAGAACTGTCTGAGAATCAGACAATAGCCCCACTGCGCTGCCATATAAAATAAGCAATATATACAGAATCCAGCTAGCCAGCAGACAGTTCCTAAGATAATGAGTAAAGGGAAGAGATCTGGCAACAGCTGCATTCATGGACTCTGCTTAATTTTGTGATAAAGATGGTCCTAATCTAGCCAATGATGGCAATGCAATGAGTCACCTGTTCAGTAAGTCTCTATATGCTAACAACTCCTTAAAAGCTAAAGTTAATCTGTTCTGAACAAAATCCTGTAAGCCAGTTAAAACTACACTGAACAAAAATAAAAACTTGACGGTTTTCATTTCTCAGTTCCGGCCAACCTAGCAAGTTTGTAATGTATATATGGATGTCTTCGAGTTGGACAGACGTGAGCTAAAAAGATGGCTCTGACTGAAAGATTTGCTCTCAAGGAAATACTGTTGAAGACCAAAGTTGAATATGCTATAACAAGTGACTGACAAAACAATGAACCATGGTCAAGATAAGACCATAAGAGACAAACAGGAATACATCTACATGAACATAAGAGACAAACATAAGTACATTTAAATATTTAGGTCAATGACTGATACCTTTAACTCAAGACAAACTGAAGATTCTCAGTTTGCCAAGGTTTTAGAATCACTGAATATACTGAAATTACAATTCTTACACTAACAAGGCATACTTGCGACTGTGACGGGAACAATTATTTTAAACACTGCAGTGGTGATGTACTAGACATTAGAGTTTTCACTGTTACAGGCTGAACATGTTGAAATGATGGCTTAACCCCTGAAGAACAGATGCTTTTGAAATTGCAGCTCTATACAACACTCTACAGTGCAGACAATCCAGTATTTTGACACTTTCATTCAAAGATATCATTTAAAATGTGTTTATATCCTGCTGTTTATACTCATGTAATAACACCAGACAAGATTAATACAGTAACATAGCACAGTTTTATAGACTTATGCAGACTAACTTTCACAACCAGGTATTCATCTATATCTATATATAGATCAGATACTTTTCAACAGAGATCATTTCTGACTTCACAGATAAATACAATATTTTGTGAGGTATACCTACAATCAATGAAAGATATATATGCACAAACAAAACTAGTATAATTTCTTTTCTACGTTCAAATATGAACCTTGAATAGATACATGTACATGATATGACTATCTATCTGGGTATGAGAATTTGGTGGTCAGGTATAAACACAACACAAAACTAGGAAATAAAACTTGAACTTGCAGGCAAAATAAGCCATTCCCTTTTCCATGAATTGTCATGTTACCAGAAAGTCAAATAAGATTTCATTCTTATCTAGATATACGCAATCAGAAGAGAAATAAGCAGCCCTAATGGGTGCATGACTCTTACCATTACAAAGTATCACTAAGCATGTAGGTTATAGAGAAGTATTGTGATATCACTGAACTGTGAAATATGTCAAGGTTAGTGAATGGGTGGAGTAAGCAGTCCCCTCACGTTAAGTGAAAAGCAAATTGTAACATATATATAGCAGCTTTACATACATTTACCTCGGGGTTTTTTTATCAGTCAACCATGGCAAGTATGTCATGAGCAAAATCATCACTGCATTCAGCAGGTCATGTTCTGATGTAAGTCTGCCAAATTTCGATCCTCTAGCCCTTATATATTGCCAAAAGTAGACCTACACAGGGTTAAACTGATCATAGATATGAAGATACATGTGAAAGCTGGTACTAATGTGTATCAGCATGGTCACCATGTATGGAGCTGCTAATGTACATTCCAAGTCAGCTTAAACTCTCTTTTGCTCTAACACAGGACTGATAGCCAGAGCTCCCCAAATGGTAAAGCCTGGGTCTTGGATGACCTTAATAAGTTTTAAAAAAATAACACATATTCAGACCATTCCATTAGACCTGATGAGTCATTTTTAATTGCTTTATGAGATAGCACAACAAATGTTTTTTGAAGCAGACTGAGCCAAAATAATCTCAAACTTATCAATAAACCCCACCTTGTATATAAAGCTCAGATGAGAGTCTACAAACACAATGGAAAAGGGATATAGCAACAAATAAAGCTTCACAGATTTACAATATCTGAAGGGTAAAAAAAAATAGCTTGAGACAACTGTGCCAGAGCTAATGATTAAAACGACATTTATGACACAAGAGGTACTGCTATACTACTAAAATACCTCTCTGAACCCTAACTATAAAATGGCTTCTTTTCCAAAATATTTCTTGCCTGGCCTGTACTAGGTAAGAACGATCATGCAGTCATGATTCTTACAGATCTCAATAAGACACATCATCTGACAGCATATTAGGCACATGACAAATCTTGAGGCACCTAAGCAGACATAATTTCTGTGACACTGAGCTGATTTCAATTAGGTGTCCCCTGTACCTGAGTATAACATAAGAAGTTTACAGATGGACAGTCCCCCATACCACATAACAAGAGAAGTTTACAGCTGGCCAGTCCCCAATACCATATAACAAGAGAAAATTACAGCTGGCCAGTCCACCATACCTTGAGCATTATACGAGAAGTTTACAGATGGGCAGTCCCCATACCATATAATGAGAGAAGTTAACAGCTGGCCAGTCCCCCATACCACATAAAAGAAGTTTACAGCTGGCTAGTCCCCCATACCTTGAGTATAACATGAGAAGTTTACAGCTGGACAGTCCCCATACCTTGAGTATAACATGAGAAGTTTACAGCTGGACAGTCCCCCATACCTTGAGTATAACATGAGAAGTTTAAAGCTGGACAGTCCCCCATACCTAGAGTATAACAGAAGTTTACAGCTGGTTTACAGCAGGACAGTCCCCCATACTGTGTGTATAACAAGTTAACAGCTGAATGGTCCCCCATACCTTCAGTATAACAGAAGTTTACAGCTGAATGGCCCCCCATACCTTGAGTATAACAAAAGTTTACAGTTGGACAGTCCCCCATACCTTGAGTATAACAGAAGTTTACAGCTGGATTGTCCCCCATACCTTGAGTATAACAGAAGTTCACAGCTGAATGGTCCCCCATACCTTGAGTATAACAGAAGTTTACAGCTGAATGGTCCCCCATACCTTGAGTATAACAGAAGTTCACAGCTGAATGGTCCCCATACCTTGAGTATAACAGAAGTTTACAGTGGGACAGTCCCCCATACCTTGAGTATAACAGAAGTTTATAGCTGGACAGCCCCCATACCTTGAGTATAACATGAGAAGTTTACAGCTGGACTGTCCGACAGTCTCCATACCATGAGTATAACAGGAGGAGTTTACAGCTGAATGGTCCCCAACACTTGGGGTATTAACTAATGAAAGTTTAAAGCTGAATAGTCACCCATATCTGGGTTATAACAAGAAACAGTTTACAACTGGACAGACCCCCATACCTCCAATTTAACAACAAAAATGTTATGACTTTATGGTGTTCAATACCTTCAATACAACAAGAGAAAGATTATGGCTGAATGGTCCCTCATGCCATGAAAGCATACCAAAAGAAAGTTTACGACTGGATGGTCCCCATACCTTGAGAATACTCGTAAAACAGCTTTTAAAACATACAACAGTAATCTATCCTGAAAGATTAATAGCACTTCTGACTACTAACGAGATTTATTTATGATAGCTTTGGTAGCTTACTCAGTTAAGCACTGGCTTACTAGGCCAGGGATACCAATTTTGATTCCAAGCACTGGCATAATTCTTAACAGTGTTAAACTAACTTCCATAGTCTCTCATCATCATTATACCGTCATCTCAATATTACTGAAATATTGCTGAGGGAATATAGAATTCAATTTCATTCATCCATCATCAACAGTTACTGTTGACTTAAGTAGTCTGCTTTTATGATTTTTACGTACTTGAATTTTATAATTAATCTGTTGATTAAGTCACCACTGATATTCTGACCCACAAGCAAATAAATAAATATGACCAATTTCTACTACATGCAGTGCATACTATTAAATAAAGTCAATGTGAATGACTACAACACTCAATTTCACAGGGGAAGCAACTCTGCCAGATGTGTTCTGGCCTCCCTTCTCAATGGGATACACTATAACAGAACTGGCAATCCCTAGGAGCAACTTATACTCTTTAAGAGATTTCATTCTGGGAGGGCTTCATCCTCCAAGGAAGCACACAGGAAGTCACAAAAGTTGTCCCCCATTGTAAAAATGGCTAAAGAATATGGAGATGTAGCCATATCCAATGAAAATTGTTTTCTTGTGATAATAGACGTTTGCAACTCTATGCTTAACACAGGAAATGACTACAATTTTTGCAACATACCATTCCAATAAATCTCTACCTATCATTTGCTATGACAACCAAATTAGCAGCAGAAGAGCTGGTTTATATTGTACTGTCACTATTCATTAGTGTCAACTGCTGACATATGAAACCCATTAAACATGACTTTCAACAAAGCACACAATCACAAAGGGACAAAACTCTACTGCTGGCAACATCACAAGGGCCAAATAATTTCACACACATTTATACTATTTTCTCAGGGCAATATTTTCCCTGGCAATTTCTGACGGACAATCTATCTTAATCTGACATTTTTGTTTTAACAGACCTTTTTCTGATAGACTAAGAACACATCCAAACAGCAAATTTTAGATGATTTTCCAGGAATTTACAAAATAATTTCACAGGTATGTTCTGTTCTTGTTAACTGTTCACGTAAATTTTCTTTAGACTCTGCAGAATATTTTCAAAGATATTTTTGAACACATTCTTGTCGCAGCCAGTTTCTTCCTGACCAATTTCACAGGTATTTTTTTACACAGCCTCTTTTCATATGCATTATCTTAGGAATATCATCATTAATATTTTAAAAAAACTTTTTCGCCTATATTTCTTGGGGATGGTTCTGGTTGGGCATTGGTGCTTGGTAACTTTCAGTGCCAGTGCCAGGCATCCTACTAATTTGGATAATAGTATGGCAAGGGCCTACTGTGCTTGCAGTAGGTGTGGGTAGGGGTTGTCTGAATATTTTGTCTCTCACCTATCATTTTTCTTTTCTTTCTCCCTCTCTCTGGGAGTCAGCTCCATTTAGACTGAAAAACTGTCTGAAATGGCTGTTAAACCCAAAACAACCAACCAACTAAATCCTATATTTCTTATGGGTGATCAGCAGATGGATGCTGAAAAGCTAAGCAGGCTGAACGGATTCTTTCTGTTATGTTATTCCCATTAGTCGTGTCCTATTAAGCTATAGAAAATGTTCTCAGTATATATGATAACAGAAAATATCAAGTCAGCCTGCATATCCTACTGACCACCCATAAAATGTATGATTCTGAAGGTATCTTCAGAAAATGAATTGAACATCTACAGCAAGCAGAGGAAGCTCTTCTTTTAGAATTCATTTTGTCTACACTGCATAGATATACTGGCCAATCTGCACCTTTGTGGATTTTAAATTTAGAATAAGAAACTTTTGTGTGTTTGCAAAATGTGTTCTGTACAAATAAGACTTTAAGGGTGATGTGGCCACCAGTATTAAGATTTGCAGCATGCCTTGTCTACTATACCTGTGGGACATATCCATCTATTTGTAGCTGGTTAAAGAAATAAACTTGGTAACAGAATAAGAACCTAGAAGAATGTTTTTTTAGCCCTAATCACCAAATTCTCACTGCCATACCCACAAACAGCTAACTTGTCTGTTTAAAGAAACTGATCACCAACTTACAATAATTATGAAGAAAATAGTTTAGTGTACAGACTATTTCATAAATCAAGCGTTTTATAATTGTATTCCTTTTCCAGAGTCAATATATAACCTAGATCCAATTAGATGTATAACCTAGATTCTTAAAAACCTATTCACATCCATGCTACAGGCCTTCTGAGCTTCTGCTGAATGTCTTCTCAGAAGATGTGCACCTATTTTAGTGTAACTCCCTTAATTATCTAGGATACTGTTCGAAATTTCATTTGTTGTAGTAGTAAAGTTATGCTAGTATCTACTGATAAAATTTCTACTTCAGGGGTTCTTCAGCAAGAGATGATATCATTATTACATCAAAATCATATCAATTATATCACTCTCTGCCATCTGCTCAAAACCCAGACCACTATGTGGCACTGTCTTACTATAACAAGGGTTACAATTAGCTAAGAATCATTGTATTATAGTATCTCCAGGTAAGAGGGGGTACTGAGGATAATTAAAAGAGAATTTTTCTTATTTCCAAAAGAAAACTTAAAAGTTTTGACCACTCATTAGAACTGTCTTGCCAAGATGGTTCTAATGAGGGGTCATAATATATGTTTTATGGATTTTATGGTGATATAAGGAAAACTGTCCCTAAATCATCCCCGTTAGCCCTTCTTATCTGTAGCTCTGTATAATGATAATAATACTCCGGTTTCTCCACAAACATTTACCTCTTTAGAAAGGCGAGTGAATAAATCACCTCCTCTGAGGAACTCCAGGATCAAGTACAGTTTACCTTCTGTCTGAAACGCTGGAAAAACAAAATGGTTACACAAGATTATGACTCATCTATCAATACACTCTACACATAAGCTAATAATTCCTATCTTCAGACCCCCTTTATATGCTATGGACTAGTATATAGAATTTTGCAGTATTTCCTGGACCACACAAAACTGCAACTTGTAGCCTCCCTTACATACTGCTGGTGATATAACGTAAAAATCACCAGGACATGTAACAGTGACCTGCTAATATTAAGAAAAAATTTGCAGAGTCAGCCTGAACCAACAGCCAAATTATGTTGTACATCTGCCAAACGGAGCTCAAGATGCAAGGCAAAAAATACACTGTTGCATGAAAAATATGTCACAGAGGTCTACTAGTAATATGTCTCAGACTGACCCAAGAATGATGTTAATCCATTAAACAGAGTTGAAAATATACGGCAAAAGCACCAAGAGTCTAGTACTGATATTGGGACACCATAGGTTTCATCACAGTAACCTGATGGAGACCTATAATCCAAAACCTTAGCCTTGTCCACTCCTGTTACAGACAATGCATGTATTGCCACATTCACCATATTAATCTTAATAAATGCCCCAGCTCTAATCAACATCCCCAGCTTCTTATCCAACAATAATGTAATACTGCCTTGTCAACCCTGTGTTTTCTGCCAGTTTTATAAAGCTGAACAAAATAAATTCCTCTTTGCTACTCTGGAGGAGGTAGCTGTTTCAAATGGGGTCTACTCTTCAGGCCTGGGGGCAGAATTTGCTGCCAGAGGAGGACCAAATTCTTTCCTTTAAGAGTTGACCCCTATTGAGAAGGAATGAAAAAAGAATAGTACAATAACTTCATCTGAAAGTATATCCATTCACAGTAATACTGTTTATAAGAAGTGTTTTGGAAGTGGCTGAATTACTACTCTTAAGCCTCTAAATAACACCCCCTTCCCCTTTTATAAAATGCAATGCCACTGGGGGTTTAGTAAGATTATTACAGTAAATTTACCTTACACTCCTGGTCATGTTTGGTAGGGCCTGGAAACAAACCATCTTATAATGCGTGCATTTACATACCTGATGAAATCCAGACAAGCAAAGCAACTTGCTCTCTCTTCCCCAATGAGGTAATCAGAGGAAACAGTACTGGCTACATAAAACATAGTAATCATCGTAAGTGTAGTTAAACTCACCATAACTCAGCTTCACAATAAATGGGTGATTGACATCAGCCAGTATATCTCTCTCCATCTTAGTCCGCTGACGATCTCTTACTGAAAATATTATAAATTGTTACTAAGACTACAAGAGTCTGATTAAGGTAGGATTCTGCTGCTAATATACTGTGGTACTGTGATATTTTTCCATTTTCTCCATCAAAACATGCTATAACCACTCAGGACTGCCTTGTCCATGGGTTTTTAATGTAAAAATGAACACAACCTGTCTCTACCTTGTCAGTCATGCCCATATCAAGAATTTTACATTCCTAACAACAAGAAACTAGAAAATGTGTTTATGAAACACTATGCCCCCAACCATATGCTTGCCTCTAAAGAAGTTTATCCCCAAATGTTTAAGTCAGAAAGGGGTGGGGTTTTAATCAGTTCATCTACATCTTAGCCTGTAACTGTATGCCAAATATAAGAAACATAGCTTAGCGGTTCTTCAGATATTTTGTTCACAATGTTATTCATATAGCTTCTTCCTATTCGAAATGCCTCTGTCCGAAAATGGGAAAAATTCTATCAAAAATCTATGAATAGGCTCAAAAGTTAATCACGTCATCTACACCTTAGGCAAAAAAAAAAATATGGCTGTTTTAGGTTTCCTCACAAAAATTGCTCGGTAGGTAGATTTTTTTTTTTTAGATTTTTTTTTACCGACACTTCACCTAAAAAGACAATACCTTAAAAAAAACTCACCAGGAGTTGTCCTTAGGCACTGGCCTGAGATGTTCAGTCTAGCCCATAAATACACCAGGCCATGCAGAGGCAGGTTGAGGAGAAGCACAGTCCTTGGTATATACCTCGACTGGGGTATATACCTTGATAAAAGTACAAAAAAGTCATGCAGAAATGAAAGACTTTAATTATTTTCTGTTTGGGGTGGAGCTGTAAAGTCTACATGTACAATTAGAGATAGCTTGGCTGTAAACTTGAAAATAAGTTTAACCATTGTTAAAAAAATTTCAGTATTTGCGGTGGTTGTATCTGTTTTCAAGTGCAGTGTCCCCCCCCCTTCCCCCCCCCCCCACCCTCCACTATCCTGGTTGGATGGGTGTTGGAAATTTGCAATTGCTGTACCTCAAATGAAATGATTTTGCTGTTTAAGCCCTTCTGTGGGAGGGGATGGGAGTGGGAGATGGATGCAGTTCCCCTGTCAAACTCTTCATAAAATTTATTTTGTTGGATGGGTGTTGGAATGCAAATTTGCAGTGCCTAAAATGAAATGTTTACAATATCATCTCCTGACTGATAAAATTGTTTTGAAAGCAGCAGCAAAATGTTAGTACATGTATTTCTAGTTTGAACAAAACCGAAAGTAGAAGTGGCCAACCCAACATTCTTGCTTTTTGCCAGTTTGCTGCAGTTGTCTTCAATTTACCTTTGTCAAGTGGTTGATGATATTATAAAACAAGAGGTCCATGATGGACCTAAATCGCTCACCTGAGTTATGATGAAATAACATGGAAGATCATCTATTTGACGATGGTTCAATTGGAGCAGTTTTGCACTTTCTAATCTATATTCTGACAAAGTTTCATTTAGACTGGATCAAAACTGTGCCCTCTAGAGTGTACACAATGTTTTTCTAAGATCTGATCTGACAGTCTAGTTTTTGGTCAGACATTATTCAGTTTCAAACTTGGCCTACATTTCATGAAGATACACATTCTGACAAAGTTTCATGAAGATTCAATGCAAAATAAAGCCACAATTGTGTACACAAGGTTTTTCTATGATTTGACCTAGTGACCTACCGGTAGTTTTTGACCCGACAATACCCAGTTCCAAACTCAGTTCCTAACTTGGCCTAGATTTCATTAAGATAATCATTCTGACAAAGTTTCATGAATATTGAACCAAAACTGTGCACTCTAGAGTATACAAAATGTTATTCTAAGGTTTGACCTAGTGACCTAGTTTTTGATCCAACATGACCCAGTTGCAACCTTGGTCTAGATTTGTTGGAGATAAACATTTTGACAAAGTTTCATGAACATTGGAACAAAACTGTAACCTCTAGAGCATTCACATGGTTTTTCTAAGATCTGACCTAGTGACCTAGTTTTGACCTGACATGGTCCAGTTTCAAATATGGTCTAGATTTTATAAAGATAAGCATTCTGACAAAGTTTCGTGAAGATTGACTCATAACTGTGCCCTATAGAGTGTACACATGGTATTTCTAAGATTTGACCTAGTGACCTAGTTTTTGACCCTGCATGACTCAGTTTCAATCTTGGCCTAGATTGTATACAGATGAATATTATGACAAAGTTTCATGAAGATTGGATCATAACTGTGCCCTCTAGAGTGTACACAAGGTTTTTCTAAGATTTGACCTAGTGACCTAGTTTTTGACCCCACATGACTTAGTTTCAATCTTGTCCTAGATTGTATAAGGATAAACATTCAGACAAAGTTTCATGAAGGTTGGATCATAACTGTGCCCTCTAGAGTGTACACAAGGTTTTTCTAAGATTTGACCTAGTGACCTAGTTTTTGACCCCACATGACCCATTTTCAATTTGGTCTACATTTCATTAAGATAAACATTCCGACAGAGTTTCATGATGATTGGGTCAAAACTGTGCCCTCTGTGTCATTCTAAGATTTATTTCTATTTTTAGCTCTGGCGGCCATTTTGTTCAACGGAGTGGAACCGTTTTAGCAATTTTGGTTCAGGGCGATGAGTCGAACATTTCTGTGAAATTATTTTAAAATCCAGCCATTGGCTTGAGAGAAGATGTCGTTTAAAGGTTTTTCTATTTTTAGATTTCTAATTTTAGCTCTGGCGGCCATTTTGTTCACCGGAGTGGAACCGTTTTAGCAATTTTGGTTCAGAGCCATGAGTCAAACATTTCTGTGAAATTTTTTTGAATTTGATCCATTGGCTTCAGAAGAGATGTCGTTTAAAGGTTTTTCTATTTTTAGCTCTGGCGGCCATTTTGTTCAGCAGAGCGGAACCATTTTAGCAATTTTGGTTCAGGGCTATAACAGAAACATTTGTGTGAAATTATTTTGAAATTGGCTTACTGGTCTAGGAGGAGATGTCGTTTGAAGTAATTGTTGACGACGGACAGACGGACGGACGGACGGACGGACGGACAGACGACGGACAAATTTCGATCACAATAGCTCACCTTGAGCACTTCGTGCTCAGGTGAGCTAAAAAATAAGGTCTCCAGTGCTTAAATTGTTTGCAAAATGCAAGAAGCACATTGGCACCCTAAAAGTGTGTGCATGGCTGTTTTGTTGATAAAGCATGCTTTCTTTCAAACGCTTTAAATGTTATTGAATTACATTAGTAAAGCGTCTCGCAGATTAAGATCGGACTAGTATTGCGGAAAACTGAAAAAGACAGTCCACAATGGCCAGCAATAACTTTCATGGACAAATATTATCCGAATCGGGATTTTTATTTTTATGTTTTCAAACTCCGAAAAACTTTGACTCGGAGATTTTCGGTCCAGATCTGTCGGGAAACCTGAAACAAACAACTTTTTTGACTTGGCCTTAGTGCAAACCTGCATGCCAAACATAGGGGTCCTAGCTTATTCGATTCTTCAGCTACTGTATTTTGTTCACAAGCTTATTCCAATAAAAATGCCTAAGTCCGAAAAAGAGGCATAACTCAGTCAAATATTCACCAATGATTTTCAGAACTTAATCAGGTCATCTACACCTTGAGCAATGTCTTTCTGCAAAAAATCATGATCCTAGCATCAGGGGTTCTTGGGATATTTTGGTCACAAGGTTCCATAGGCTTTCAATGCACTAAGTTGCAAAAGGGGCATAACTCGGTCAAAAATTCACAATTTTTTTTCAAGTCAATCAGGTAATCTACACCTTGGGCGATGTCTTCCTGCAAAAATCATGATCCTAGCATCAGGGATTCTTGAGATATTTTGGTCACAAGGTTCCATAGGCTTACAATGTACTAAGTCGAAAAAGGGCATAACCCAGTCAAAAATTCACGATTTTTTTTCGAAAGTTAATCAGATCATCTACACGTTGGGCAATGTCATCCTGCAAAAAATCATGATCCTAGCATCAGGGGTTCTTGAGATATTTTGTCACAAGTTTCCATAGGCTTACAATACACTAAGTTGAAAAAGGGGCATAACTCGGTCAAAAATTCATGATTTTTTTTTTCAAAAGTTAATCAGGTCATCTACACCTTGGGCAATGTCATCCTGCAAAAAATCATGATCCTAGCATCAGGAGTTCTTGAGATATTTTGGTCACAAGGTTCCATAGACTTGGTCAAAAAAGGGGCATTACTATGAAAATACATGACTGGCGGAAAAAAGAAAAAATATGGGTCCGCTTATTTTTCATGTACATGCCACATATGAAATTTCAAGATCCTAGCATAAGCGGTTCTTGAGTTTCCCAGCTGCCAAAAAGCATTACGGACAGAAGGACAGACAGACAGGCCCAAACCAATATGCCCCCTCAACTTCTCCAAAGTTGGGGGCATAAAAATAGATGACAAGACATAACTACAAGACGAACAGAGGACAAGACATAACTTGTCATGCTTCATAAATTCAGAAGACACTGCAGTTGCAATACTCAGTTGCTGACAGTCATAAAAGACTGTAAGACTGTGCTAAGAAATCTTGGATCAAGGAGCCAATGTTGGCATATTTATTCTGGACACAAAAACACTTTGTTACATAGATAAACCCAGAAACTGGGCTAGAAAATGGAGTATGAGATTCCATCATGTCAAATGCAACATGATGCATCTAATCCAGGAAAGTTTAAACAGAGTACTTGCAAGGAATACATCTTGAAAATGTAATTAGTATTGGTGTCACAATGCATGTAACTTTTGATCTGAAATGACACTCTCATATTAAACATGTGAGTGCAAAGGCAACAGAACACTTATTTTTCTTAAAAGAACATGCATGCCCCAGCTTCTGGTTACAAGAGTGTGCATATACTACCTTGGGTTCTCATGGTTTAGTTCTCCAGAAAGATCTGGAGGATGTTCAAAACCTAGCTGCTCATTCTGTTACAGAAAATTATATTAACGAAATTTGGAGCACGACTGGTATTGTTAAAGAACTACACTGGACATCTTTCACACTAAAAAAGAAAAGAGAACATACGTATACTTCTTTATGATGGTCTAGGGCTTGCCTTTAGGGCCTGGGGAAAAACATGATGACTGTCTTATGAAACTGACAATGAAAAGATCACAACTTTCAATTTCATGAAAGAAAGGTGAAAAGCAGAGGAACTAAAGCAAGTAAACATGGGCTCACATATACCCATCACATGCTTTGTATGTTGGGAGTATAATTATAATACATCTCTACTGTGTATACATTACCTTTCAAAGTGGCTTTCTTCAAGACCTTCATAGCAAACAGGGTACCTGCATCATCCCCAGTAATCTTCCGCACCAAAAACACCTGTGAATTATAACAAGACCTGTCAGACAGCAACATGTTAAACAAACTCCTTCAGTTCAAATATTATGTTTTTAACCTAAAAACAGCAGAGTATGTGAACGAAGCAGGGTGATTGTACAGGGATTGACTGAGGTGGAAAAATAAGCAGAGTACCGTATGCAAATAAAGCAACATAATGGAAAAGGTAGTGACTGAGGTGGAAGAGTCATCACAGTATGTAAATGAGGCAGCATGATGGAACAGGGAGTAAATGAGTTGGAACAGGCAGCAGAGTATGTAAATGAAGCAACATACTGGAAACAGAAAGTGACTAAGGTCAAACAGGGAGTGACTGAGGTGGAAAAGGAAGTGACTGAGGTGGAACAGGCAGCAGAATATGTAAATGAAGCAGCATAATGGAACAGGGAGTGACTGAGGCGGAACAGGCAGCAGAGTATGTAAATGAAGCAGCATGATGGAACAGGGAGTGACTGAGGTGGAACAGGGAGTGACTGAGGTGGAACAGGGAGTGACAGGTGGAACAGGCAGCAGAGTATGTAAATGAAGCAGCATGATGGAACAGGGAGTAAATGAGTTGGAACAGTCATGAGAGTATGTAAATGAAGCAGCATGATGGAACAGGGAGTAAATGAGTTGGAACAGTCAGCAGAGTATGTAAATGAAGCAGCATGATGGAACAGGGAGTAAATGAGTTGGAACAGGCAGCAGAGTATGTAAATGAAGCAGCATGATAGAACAGGGAGTAAATGAGTTAGAACAGTCAGCAGAGTATGTAAATGATGAAACAAAAAATTGAACAGGGAGTTACAAAGGTGAATCAGTCAGTAGATTATGTGAGAGAAGCAAAATAATGGAACAAACTGAGGTGAAACAGTTAGCAGAGTGTGTGAATGAGGCAACATAATGGAGCAGGGAGTGACTAATATGGAACGGTCAGCAAAATATGACTGAACAGCATAATGGAACAGAACGTGACTGAGGTGGAACAGTGCTCTCTGAGATGGTTCTAATGAGGGGTCACAATATATATTTTCATTGAGAAACTAGAAAACTTAGCTCTAAATTATCCTCGATACCCCCTCCTATCTGGAGCTTTGGCAGAGTAAGTGAATGAAGCGATTTTTATTTTGGCGGATTTGTGATTTCTGAAAAACAGAAGATTTCTGCTGACTTTATATTGGCCCCTTGAGTCCTAGCTCTACACTGACATGGTGATTAATTATCTTTATCGTCATGTTAAATGTTGCCTCATAAACTGTTAACAGTAAATAGATTTTGTGTTCCTTCTGATTTAATCAACTTGGCTGAAGTGAAGTAGTAATGAGTATGGTATGTCTAATAAACATTTTCACACTCCATCTCCTCCCGTTTGTTTGGCTGGGATCTTCTTTTGTATTAGTATGTATGATGTGTATTGATTTTGATGTATTCATGATAATGGTAGAGGGAATAAATTACATGCTCGATGATAGTTTTTTTCTCCCAATCATCAGTTGAAATTGGCAGGATTTTAATCTTTTCCACCAATATCGCCAAAATACAGTGACAGCCAAATATAAGTGTTTTACAGTACATATGCAAACTGACAGGGATTCCAGGATAGAAGTGGTAGGTGTCAGTAAAATTAATGACAGAGTACCCCAAAACTAAATCAAGTCCAAGATACTAACACACTTAACAATTGTGTGAAGTTTATTACAAATTCATCCACAAATAAGGCTGCTAGTGCAATGAAGAAGATTTTTGTAAAAATACAAAGTTCTGTTATGTTGACCTCAACTCTAGCACCCTGAACTGCACTACTGTTCAAGATATAGTCCCACATAACATTTGTCTTAAGTTATATTAAAATCCATCTATAAATGAAAGCGCTAGAACAGTGATAGTTTTTTTTTTTGTTGTTTTTTTTTTCTAAAAGTAGCATCTGTGATTTTGATCCTACACCCTCAAATGTGAACTTATCTGCCACTGTCACACAGCAATGTTTGTGTATGATATTGTATGAAAATTGGTTAACAAATGGATGGATGACTTGCGATTTTACATCCTTTTCAACTGTTTTTCAGTCATATCAGGATGATGAGCGAATGATGATGGAAGGCTGTGTGCAATTGAACCCCGTTAACAATAGGAAAGATTTCCACCCCAAGCAGGTCTTGATCCTGTATTCCTAGATCTTAACCCACTGAGCTTCCAGGACTCCTTTAGGTTCATAAATGAAGTAGTTAGGGCCAACACAAATGTAAACCTATGGGACAACTCTATATCCGAGGGCTTCCACTAACTTTCAAAATTTGGAAGTCAAGACTTCCATGGTGTCAGTTTTGGCCATATTGAGAGAATTTTTTTGAAGTCTGAAGTTTTTAGGAATGACTTATGCATGATTATTTTTATCCAACCCCCACCCCCCCCCAACCCCCCACACACGCACACATTTATAATACTGTAGTGAACAGTTTGGTTCTACACAGGGGACGCTGCACATTTGCGCCGTCTAATCAGAGTCATTTCTGTTTGTTTGTGAAAAATACGTAAGTCCTGAGCATTCTAAAAACTGAGAACTCCCCCAAGTTATGATGGTTGCAATGTCTGTTTAACATACCCAAATTGCATAATTTTCCCTTCACTGCCCCCGAACTGGCCTCGTCAGAAATACGGTAACTTACAGAATGTGTGAAGGGCGTATATTGACTAGCTTCCACCGAAGTATTCGGATGTAGCTAGGTCGACATTCATTATTATTCATGTTAGATGCGAACAAGAAAGACCAGTCTGACTGCTTAGTTGCGCTGGCTGATACGATTGTTGGTCATCTCTGTGTGTACTGAGGTACCTTTAGCTGTCATACAGTTAAAATGACACTGTTTACGGCACGTGTATATACTCACAGCGGCGTCTTTTATCTATACATCAAAGACAAAACGTGCTTTACCCTTAAACGGGCAGGTAATTGCATATCAACGCTACCATTAGTATTATAACTATACCCAGTATATATCCAGGTAGACCCTGATCAGAATGCCCTATTTTTGTGCACTGTTTGGCATTATTTTGGCACTGGTTTGCAAGACAATATGACAATACAACTAGGAAATCGGTGAAATGGACGTTTCCATTTTCATATTTTAATAGGTCCATTACTCCAGTGGAGATGGTCTTTACAAGCCTAGAGCTTCCGACCAAATCCCGATAATTGATTCTGTACATTTGGATGTGCTCGTTTTCTTGAAATAAATATTGTTTAAACCAATAGGTCCATTATTCAAAACATTGTTTATTATTACCATAGCGTAGACCATAATGCGCCAGAAATAGTGACTAGTAACAGTGTATCTTCGCTTTGAATCTACACTTTTCGTGGTATAGGTTCGTATTCCTAAAAACTCCATTGGCGACAGTATGGATGATGACAAGACTATCTGTTGTAAGGGCAAATGCAAATATGGATGAACATGTGTTGGTAAAAACTTCAAACAGACTTTGTCAATACGTTCTTCAGTATTCATCTGTTATGGATACATTCACAAACTTTTGAAGTCGGCATACGTCCTACACATACAGGTCGGTTACATTCTCGCGATCGTAAAAAAAGATGCACCGGAAACCTTTCATCCCAAAGCCCAGTCATCGTGATTTTGATAGGTTGTTCTGCAGACTGTGGTAAGAGGTTGAATATACTATAGCTCAGTCGAGCTAAGTTGGCCGTGTTTATCGGAATTGTTTGTGGTAAATATTATTGTTTATATACCTACATGTATATATAGGTAGATTTATTTTAGAAGTACGCAGGTGTTTTCCAGATATGTATACAGAGCTGTAGATAAGTTTAACAAAAAATACCTTTAAAAAGATAATCGGCTTAGATTAAATAGAAGTGTGGACTGTAATATGTATGAGTCAGGTACATGTAAGATATTGAATGTGCTGATCAGATTGTACGAATGGGCATGTTTATATGCATATTTCTTGTTGGTGTTGGGAAAAGATTTGGGAAATGCTGCTGAAGTTTGACTGGGGTCTGTATGTGTTGCACATAACAATGAGGATTGGTTGGCTGACCTCCCCACAAATACCTTATAAGTGCAGACACAACAACTAAGCCAGCAACAATTACTTAAATTCGTCTTCGATTTCTGTGTCAAATTATTACATGAGCGACATAACAGACGAATTCTTTGGCAAAAAGCGATTTACACAGAAATATCTAGATTCATCACATGGTTTATTGGCAGGGATCATTTTCTGGCGCGATTTCGCGATATTCTCGCATTTTTTTACATGAAATAAAAGTTCCCTGATTGAGAAAAAAAATCACACTGAGAAATTCTTTCAATTCGCACCGTGTTTTTCTGTTTTCGCACATGCGGACCATTTCGGTCCATTCGGACTGTTTTGTAGGCTTTGGTGTCCGGAAATGTTTGGCGCCAAACGACTTGCATAACATATGCGGGTAACCAGCAACGTCTATGTCACTGCAAAGCTTCTTGCTAAAACTGCTATCAGTGTTTCATATTTGCAAGCGCTTTTGTAGTTCATTGCAAAATGGAGTCTTCAAAGGCAGGAACAAAAAAAAGAAAATTGATATCGGCCCAAACGATCCGAGAGGGCATTTTGAGATATTTTTGCTCCACTGTAGAGACCTCGGCGACCTCACTATCTGCCTTCCCAGACTCGGTGACCGAGGAAGTGGATAAACAAGCCAAAAAGGTGTGGAGGGGGGGGGGGGGGGGGAGGGGAGGGGGGTTGACGAAAATGATAAGAGGCAAGGCCCCTGTCAAATCACACTCCTGATTATCAATCAACCAGTCAGATTTCTTGATGTAATTTATTCTTACAATTTCAGAAACTGAATGTCAAAGAGTGAAGATCCAGATCAGATAACTTCTTCAGAAGCCATCTGATCTCAGTCTGAACTGTTTGCAAAGATGGGGCATATCCAGGTTCAGCATGACAAGGGTTAATTACTGTAATGTTCTTAAATTTTTTGACAGCCAACAATAATTACTGTAAACCTAGAGTTCAAACAAAGACTTGAGGTTCTACCTACCATACATTAATGCCTACGAAAGATGAAGGTGGAATGGCAAATAGCGAAGACCCTAATCTAGAAGCAGTCTGGTCTGGGTCTGCACTGTTTGCCCAGACATATATGTGAAAAAACTTGGGATCATTATGGTATGAGATAAACTGTTTGAAAGTTGATATTTGATCATTTTAATGAAATTATTTTCCTTAATAAATAGTTGGAAATAAAGAAAAACAAAACCTAATTTCTTTATATTAACCATTATGATTTATATTTCATGCAATGAAAAGAATCAACAGGAACTGAAATTTTCTCACTAACTTTGACCCAGCGAGAGAAAAAATCTCATCAGATTTGAAAATTTCTCATTAATTTTGACCTAATGGGATTTTTTATCTCACAAAAATCTTGGGCCAGAATAATCCCTGTATAGGCTTACAGTCAAATGAAGCTAAAAGTAGAAAGAGAAAGCGAAAGTAAGCTACTTTTATCAAAATCCCGGGTGTATTTATATTGGCCAATGAAATACTTAAAATGTAGGTCAATAGTAAGGTTATATGGGTAAAGCCGAAAAAGTGAAGATAAAATGCGCTTACTGCTGATGACACAATGACTGATAACAAAACTGCTGACGACACACTCACTGCTGAGGACACGTTGACTGCTGAAGAAGTTGCTGACAGTGACTGCTGATGAAACTACCTTTGACAGACATTCTTACCGGATAAATTGTTGTTCTTGTTAGTTCTCAATATCTGCTACATGTATTGGACAAAATGTGCATAAAAAAATGAAAGAAAACGAGAAAAGACAAAAAAAAAGAAATGAAAACAAGTAACCCAAAGGGCAACAATTGCTCACCTGAGAGACATTGTAAACCTATAGGGATATTTAAGATGCTCAAGGGCAGCTAACTCCACAGTCAGTGGTCCAATCAGGCTGAAAATTAAACTCATCCAAAACATTTATGTATGCCCTCATTTAATATATGCAAGTTTAAAAAGTATCCGATCAAGAGCACAATAGACAGAGCTGTCAAGGGCAGCTAACTTCATAGTGGTTGGCCCGATCTGGCCTAAATTTTAACTTGTTTAAGATATTATGCATTTCCTCATTACCTGCAAGTTTGAAAAGGATCGGATCAGTAGAAACCAAGAAAAAGTGGCGACATTGATTTTTTGGATGCTCAGGGCAGGTACTCCATAGTCAGTGGTGGGATCTAGCCGAAATGCTAACTAATCCAATCTTTTATGCATATCCTCATTACCTGCAAGTATGAAGAGGATCCGATGAAAAATGAAAATGTAATGACGTTGTTTTCTCCATTATAAGACTATGGGATTTTTTTCAAACGCTCAAGGGCAGCTAACTCCGTAGTCTGTGCTCGAATTCGGCCAAATTTCGAACTCATCCAAGCTCTTATGTATGTCATCATTACCTGCAAGTATGATAAGGATCTAATCAAAAACCTTGACTGCAGCACCCTGAAAGTCAACTTGCTCGAGATATTGTCATGTCCTACATTTGTGTGAAGTTATTTCAAAATCCATGGAGAAATGAAGGTGCTAGGGCGATGACAAAGTTTTTCTAAAAATAGCCACAGTGACCTTGACCTTGGGCACAGCACCCTGAAAGTCGAACTTGCTCGAGATATTGTCATGCCCTACATTTGTGTTATTTTTTTTTAAAATCCATTGAGAAATGTAGGTGCTAGAGCGATGACAAAGTTTTTCTAAAAATAGCCACAGTGACCTTGACCTTGGGCACAGCACCCTGGAAGTCAAACTTGTTTGAGATATTGTCATGCCCTACATTTGTGTGAAGTTGATTTAAAATCCGTTGAGAAATGTAGGGGCTAGAGCGATGACAAAGTTTTTCTAAAAATAGCCACAGTGACCTTGACCTTGGGTGCAGCACCCTGAAAGTCAAACTTGCTCGAGATATTATCATGCCCTACATTTGTGTGAAGTTATTTTAAAATAGGTGCTAGAGCGCTGACAAAGTTTTTCTAAAAAGACCCACAGTGACCTTGACCTTGGGCGCATCCTGAAAGTCGAACTTGTTCGAGATATTGTCATGCCCTACATTTGTGTGAAGTTATTTTAAAATCTGCTGAGAAATGTAGGTGCTAGAGCGCTGACAAAGTTTTTCTAAAAATAGCCACAGTGACCTTGACCTTGGGTGCAGCACCCTGAAAGTCAAACTAGCTCGAGATATTGTCATGCCCTACATTTGTGTGAAGTTATTTTAATATCTGCTAAGAAATGTAGGTGCTAGAGCGCTGACAAAGTTTTTCTAAAAATAGCCTCAGTGACCTTGACCTTGGGCGCAGCATCCTGAAAGTCGAACTTGTTCGAGCTATTGTCATGCCCTACATTTGTGTGAAGTTATTTTAAAATCTGCTGAGAAATGAAGGTGCTGGAGCGATGACAAAGATTTTCTAAACAAGACCTGTCCGCGTACAGGATAGCTCGCCTGCAGCGCATTGCCCATCACATAAAAAAACTTTAACCAAAACATCCATTTTGGACGCCGACGCCGACGCCAGGGTGACAACAATAGCTCTTCCTGAACTTTCGTTCAGGCGAGCTAAAAATAGCCACAGTGACCTTGACCTTGGGCGCAGCATCCTGAAAGTCGAACTTGCTCGATATATTGTCATGCCCTACATTTGTGTGAAGTTATTTTAAAATTCGTTGAGAAATGTAGGCAATAGAGCAATGACAAAGTTTTTCTAAAAATATGTGATGATGTTGTTTTCTCCATTATAACACTATGGGATTTTTTTCAAACGCTCAAGGGCAGCTAACTCCATAGTCTGTGCTCAAATCCGGCCAAATTTCGAACTCATCCAAGCTCTTATGCATGTCATCATTACCTGCAAGTATGATAAGGATCTAAGCAAAAACAATTGAGAAAACGTGATGACGCCATTTTCGCCATTATAACCCTATGGGATTTTTTTCAAACGCTCAAGGGCAGCTAACTCCGTAGTCTGTGCTCGAATCCGGCCAAATTTCGAACTCATCCAAGCTCTTGTGTATGTCATCATTACCTGCAAGTATGATAAGGATCTAATCAAAAACAGTCGAGAAAACGTGATGACGCCATTTTCCCCATTATAACCCTATGGGGGCTATCTGTTGCCATGGAAACCAGAGTTCTGAGCTGATCGGCACCAAAACCTAATGCAGCCTTTCCCCCACCCAAATGATGCTTCAGATAAAATTTGATTGCAATCGGCCCACTGGTCTCTGAGATATTTATGTTTGAAAGTGTTGACGGACGGACCCACGCACCCACGAACCCACGCACGGACGACGGCTCGACTCCCATCCTATAAGCTCACCTCTGAGCCTTCGGCTCAGGTGAGCTAAAAAAATGAAAAGAAGAAAAAAATGAATTATATGGCAAAATGACAAAAAGAAAAGAATAAATATTAAAAATACAAAAAAAAAAAAAAAAAAATTAAAAAAAAAATAAAAAGAAAAGAAAAAAGAATATAATATAAAAATATAATGAAATACAAATGGAAAAAAAAAAAAAAAATACTTGACCCTGAGTCGAACTCAATAGTATACAGGAATCTGGTAAAGCTTTTGTTCGTCTTCAACCTGACCGCTCGGCCACGAAACTCTTTAAACTCACCGGTCACAAGACAGGTATTATTCTTTACACTTTCCAATATAAGTACCTTCGGTATCACTAAATGCCTCTAATTATAAGCTTGTCTATATTTAGGCACTATAAACATAAATATTTATATAAATAAAGATCACATGGCTTGCCAACTTAGCTCAACCAAGCTATAGTGGGCGTCATTTTGACACTCATTATTGACAGGTAGGCGGTCCGACGTGGTTCAGTGCTCCATACGGACAATCTCGATTGGCCCGTAGGCGGTCTTTTCGTCTGGTTAACATGTGCGTAATCCGATTAGTTATGACACGTACTAAAATTTTAAAGACCGTGGCGAAATTTCATACGTCGGGACAAGAGCAAACGGCTGTATGTAACAATTATCAGACGTATGCCAGACACCAGAGGTCCAATTTTTCGATGTACGAGAGCAAATCCTGGGCGTAATATATGACCATACGTCCATTAACAGAAGCCCTGATATCCCGACACAACTTCATTGTGCAACAAGATAATTAAACTGTAAAGAATAACTTACCTTTTTAAATCATGATTCCTTGTCCTGGAACTTTCAGTTAATCAAAGTGAAAGGATCAACTTACTTTGCGAAATGATCCTTGTCCAAGGACTTTCAATAGATCAAAGTGAAAGGATCAACTTACTTTGCCAAATGATCCTTGTCCAAGGACTTTCAATAGATCAAAGTGAAAGGATCAACTTACTTTGCCAAATGATCCTTGTCCAAGGACTTTCAATAGATCAAAGTGGGAAGGATCAACTCTTTCTCCTTCTTTGGTCAGACTTCCTATCTCAATCTCTCTGTCCATATCATCTTCATTCTAAATTTAGATAAATACATGTACTCTTATTACCATTCATACTAGTCATCAGTCAAAGCACTTACTTGAACAGCTGATTGCTATGGTCACTTATATAAATGATATTTTAGCAAGAAAATACCTTTTGTAAGATTTGTCTTTCTTGAAAATGATGAAAACAGAAAAAGAATCATTTGTCCAACTGATCTGGATAGAAAGTTTGCTGATCACTGATTTATGTAGTTTAAGTAATGAATCACTCAAGCAGGTGATTATCTCATAATGTGAATCAGTCAATTTTGTGATTATATATAGAAAGGGTTAAAACTTTGAGGCACTGCACACACCTATATTTTGAATGTGCGCACTACACTACAGTATGTTAATTATTAAGTTGAACTCTTGAACTTTCAGGGAAAAATACCAATCTTCTCAGGAAAAATCCGGAAAGACAATATAATAGGTCTTAAAGTTGATCAATTTATGGCCATTTTGTTTTAGTATTTTAGGGCTTCTGAGGTCAAAGTCTGGCATAACTGGTGAGAAGAACTACTGGCACACTTTTTTAAGAAGAGGCCAAGAAGACTAGCTGCTGTAATTTAACAAAACAAAGTAAAACTTGGCAACATGACAAGAAGGGATTTTTATCAGAAAAATGACTTTAACAAATGATTACAGACAGTGATCAAGTGCTCTGACTGATAACTTGCAATCTTAAAAATAAATTAGCAATGTTTTTAATAAAGCAATAATAACGTTTTCTTAAATTCAAATTTTTTTGCACCACTGGGCTTTTGTTCTTGTAATATATCCATGCAATTTTGGTGGAAACTTCAAATGGTTAAGAGATATCTTTATTACTGTTAGAAACCAAAAAAAACGCTTTTTGAAGACTGACAAACTTGCGATGATATCATAATTTGCCCTTTAACAATCCCAAGTGAACACGGCACTAATCAATGTACATGCCAAATCTGAAGAAAATCTGTCACAAGAATGCTGGTTACCGAACATAAACTATGCTCTCATGAGTGCCACAGACAGACAAACATATGATAACTGGAGAGTCATCAGGAAAGTATAATATCCTGCCACTGGTGGGTGGCAGCGTTTTCCTTCAAGGCTTATTTCTATCTGATTTCATGTGAATGGACAGCCGTCATAGTGTAGTGGATAACATGCCGGACTACCAAATTACCAATCCAGGGGTCGCAAGATCAATCCCCTGTATTTCTGGTATTTCAGTTGAGACTTAAAACCGAGTCACATCTCCGATGTTGGTGGGAGGTTAACTTGAGTTCACTCATTCAGTAAAGTGAACAGCCTAGGGCAAGAGAATTTCCTTGGGATAAACATTTCTTCATAGCTCAATTTAATCCCTAGAAAGTTTCAGAAAAAACAACAACATTCAACTACAACTTAAACATATTTTTTCGTTACATACCCACATGACAGGCAGATAACCTCATGGTGAAAAATTTCGATCATGAAAAGAAGTCTATATTTCATCAATAACTTTTGGCATGTTTGAAATAATTCCAATTTAACTCCCTAGCAGGAACTTGCCCAGCACATACAAAGTTTGAAAAAACAAAATGATAAAAGATAGTCATTACCTTATGGGACAAAAGTGTTTACAAACATGACAGATGGCCAGATCCACAGACAGCAGCAGGATACCGGTAATACTACCCAACCACTAAGTTTCCACAGACAGCAGCAGGATAATACTACCCAACCACTAATTTTCCACAGACAGCAGCAGAATAATACTACCCAACCACTAAGTTTCCACAGACAGCAGCAGGATAATATTACCCAACCACTAAATTTCCATAGACAGCAGAAGGATAATACTACCAACCACTAAGTTTCAACAGACAGCAAGCAGCAGAATAATACTACCTAACTACTAAGTTTCCATAGACAGCAACATGATAATACTACCCAACCACTAAGTTTTCACAGTCAGCAGCAGGATAATACTACCTAACCACTAAGTTTTCACAGACAGCAGCAGGATAATACTACCCAACCACTAAGTTTTCACAGACAGCAGCAGGATAATACTACCCAACCACTAAGTTTCTACAGACAGCAGCAGATAATTCTTCCCAACCACTAAGTTCCCACAGACAGCAGCATCAGGATAATACTACCCAACTACTGTTTCCACAGACAGCAGCAGGATAATACTACCCCACCACTAAGTTTCCAGACAGCAGCAGGATAATACTACCCAACCACTAAGTTTTCACAGACAGCAGCAGGATAATACTACCCAACCACTAAGTTCCCACAGACAGCAGCAGGATAATACTACCCGACCACTAAGTTCCCACAGACAGCAGCATCAGGATAATACTACCCAACTACTGTTTCCACAGACAGCAGCAGGATAATACTACCCAACCACTAAGTTTTCACAGACAGCAGCAGGATAATACTACCCGACCACTAAGTTCCCACAGACAGCAGCATCAGGATAATACTACCCAACTACTGTTTCCACAGACAGCAGCAGGATAATACTACCCGACCACTAAGTTCCCACAGACAGCAGCATCAGGATAATACTACCCAACTACTGTTTCCACAGACAGCAGCAGGATAATACTACCTAACCACTAAGTTTTCACAGACAGCAGCAGGATAATACTACCCGACCACTAAGTTCCCACAGACAGCAGCAGGATAATACTACCCGACCACTAAGTTCCCACAGACAGCAGCATCAGAATAATACTACCCAACTACTGTTTTCACAGACAGCAGCAGGATAATACTACCCAACCACTAAGTTTTCACAGACAGCAGCAGGATAATACAACTGACCACTAAGTTCCCACAGACAGCAGCATCAGGATAATACTACCCAACTACTGTTTCCACAGACAGCAGCAGGATAATACTACCCGACCACTAAGTTTCCAGACAGCAGCAGGATAATACTACCCAACCACTAAGTTTTCACAGACAGCACAGGACAATACTACCCAACCACTCAGTTTCCACATATATACACAAGAATTATGTGGTCGGGGGTGTCTCATCTGTCTCTACATTGTCGAAAAACAGAGCCAAACCAGAAAACTGGATGAAAGTTTACATCATCACCAGAAAGGTAATGGCTTTATATTTTGCTTCTGATGATCATAAGCAAGGTAACAAGACCTGTCACCGCACAGGATGGCTCCCCTGCAGTGCCTTGCCCATCACATAAAAAAAAACTTTAACGTAAAATTTTAAAGTGTGATGCCAACGCCAAAGCCGACACCCAAGTGTCAACAATAGCTCTCTGTACTTTTGAACAGGTGAGCTAAAAATTGTTTGAAAGTTTATTCTCCCTACTCTTATAAGGGATACATTTGTAACCATCTAACTGCTTTGTTGAGAAGAATTGTCTTACCTGATCATCCACCAGCATGTCTTCAGTGGAGCCCTGAAACAGAGACATAACAATAATCATATCACAATATGGCATGTCTTCAGTGGAGCCCTGAAAACAGAGACATAACAATAATCATATCACAATATAACATGTCTTCAGTGGAGCCCTGAAAACAGAGACATATCAATAATAATATCACAATATGGCATGTCTTCAGTGGAGCCCTGAAAACAGAGACATATCAATAATAATATCACAATATGGCATGTCTTCAGTGGAGCCCTGAAAACAGAGACATAACAATAATCATATCACAATAAATATCTGCTTTACTAAATACTGCAAGAGCGCACATGGCAACATAAGGTAGGCAAAAGATACAAAACATTATAAAAATTATATGCAGCTGTGATGGACAAAAGGCATTTCATTTTTGCCCAAGTCAGCTTTTTGACGACTTTGGGCTGAATTGTTTAGGTTGTTGGTCAAGTGGGACGGTATGTCGCTTGGCAGAGTGACAAATACTTTTGAAAATGCTCGGGAGAGTTGTTAACTGGTTGATTAAGGTAGGAATCACAAAGCCCCCCCCCCCCTGTACACACATGCACACTGCGTCAGATGCAAACAACTTCGGATTATTACAAATGCTCATTTTTCCTTGCAGCCATTATATATTGGAACAGACTACCTGTGTCAGTAGATGTACTGCCCAAAATGGATCAGTTCAGCTTGGCAATGAGGTCACTTGACTGGTTAGGGAGAAGCTCAAATGGAGGTATATACTCCAATCAAGCTATATACTTCGATCAAGTTATAGAAATTGGGATTATAATTGCAAGATTCTCACCTGAATCCATTTAGAATATAATTGCAAAATTTTAAGTATTGCACTTTCAATATTGATGAAAATCATGTTGAAATGCAAAGCTATTTGATATGTCTGCCTTTGCATTTTTGTGAAAGAACCACATTTTTTTTGTGAACATGTTTCTTCCCATTCCCTGATATTTCTATAATTACAGTCCAGCTATACCTCTGAGATGACCCCAGCATAGAAGGCATGTAAACCATGACAAGGAAGTGGGTATATCTGTCCAGTTTGAAGGGGGATCTCAAGATATCCTTGAAATTTTCCTAAAGGACCTGGTATGATAAGGCCCATATTTGGCCCCCAGAAAACTCATTTTTCTAAAGTTCTATTTCGATAACTAAAATGCATTCATAGGAAAGTTCTAACCTAAAATGTAACAGCAAATACAAAATCAACCAGTTCTTGCATAAAATATTTGTGTTTTTAATTGTGAACATACCCATACTCCCAGCGGATTCTGACGAAAATGACGAATTTGGTAGCCTTTGCGGCTTTCAAAATATACGAGCCCGGCCTCCAGCACATTTTATATTTTATATGCAGACATAATTTTTATATATTTACATGCCATGAAAATATTAAATGTGCTGGAGACCGGGCTGGATGTAACTGTGTCCATTTACGTTTGAGCAAATCCATTTGCTCAAACTGGCTCTATGCTTTTGGATAAGAAAAAAAAAATGTTCGGACACAGATTTTATCATAGAAGTGTTATCCAAAATTCGGATAAACAAAACTTCTAATAAAATGGGCGATCATTAACATAGAATTTTTATCCAAAATTTGGTTAAAACTACATGCTATATGGTATAAAGTTAATTGTGCCCTACACTGACACATTACGTGAATGAAATCCTTGTTCGAAAATCAACTGTGAAAGCCGGGAAAGCTTTATCCAAAATTTGGATAAAACTTTGCAGAAGAGACACTACTTATACTTTCATTGATTATATTGATTTCTCACTAGACTATTGCTATAGCTTGCCGTTATCCAAATTTTGGATAAAAATCAAACCAGCCGGGACAAAGAAACACCCTGTCTTGACCTACACTGCACCCAAACGCAGAACCTAAAATTTTATCCAAAATTTGGATTAATTATTATGCAAGGAAAGCAATACACCAATTATTCAGTAATGTATTCATTTTCAAACTAGCTAGGAGAAATGATATTCCTGCCTTGAAATACTCTGTGCCAAAGCACAGCCGTAAGTCTTATCCAAAATTTGGATAAATCACCTTACAAATCATTTGTTGAAAATTCGCATCGGTTATCATAGCAGTTTTATCAAAAGTTAGCTTCCTCAATGCTTTTTGCCAACAACTGTATCAAAGCACAGACGCATAACACCGACAAGACTGCTGTACGATAAATTATTCTTGTTATAGTTTTGATAGTCAATTACAAACTGAATGGATACTCTAATAAAAATTATTCTCACACAACAGTTTCTTTTCTGTATGAGTTCTTTGTCAGAAGTTGTTTGGCATGGATATAGTGACTTATAATAGGAATATACAATGAGTGCATTGTAAACAACTTAGGATTATCAGTAAATGCAGTAATAACAAAATGATTTCTTCTGCATAAGACATACTTTGGTAGTCATAACGGTAGCTCGATTAAAACCATTCTCTTTTGACAGTGCTAGAAGAAAACTCTCCTTTTTTTAAAATCTCATCCTTAGTATTTGTGCCTAGATTTCTCTACAGAAATTGTTAGAATGTGTCCTTAAAATTCATAGCTGCATCCAAGATTTCATAGCATATTTTTGGAGTTCGGGTGCATTAATTCAGAATCCTGGCACTGTTGTTTCCTTTCGTCGTTCTGTCGTACAATCTGAAATAACAAAATATACAATTTTATAAAAAACGATACTTGGTGTTTTATATTTTTATAGATCTTTCAGATGTGCATAATATTTAATCCTAAAGTAATAGCCGACAGCGCTTTGTAATTTTCAGTGTCTTACAGTATTAACTACATTTCTTTTGATTCTACTTACTTGTCTCAAGTTGCAATGCCAATGGCGGGACTGTTTCGTTTTTAAGGTGGTGATTTTTGGTATATACAAAAATCTGAATAAAACCATAAAAAAATTAACATATCTCCCTGAAAATAAGCAGGTTTCTTACTTTTGTTGTTCTCTACTGGCTGGCGACCAGTGATGGCCGGTTTTTTGTTACTCTTTTTATCTTGTAACGGACATATAGTGATTAGTGATTCTATATTTTGGTTTAATAAACTAGGGGCAACTGTCGTTATAATACTGATTTATTTTTTGAAATAGACTATAACTTGTGCCTGTGACAGATCCTCAAACTAGGTCACCAAAACGTATTGAAATACGAGCGTGGCGTACCAGTGTTGGCCGTCACGAATGCCATGCGTTGAATGATGCAGTTTTCAAAGCCTTGTTGTGGATTTAAACTTTGATGATATGTCATTGTAAGTCTGTGGTCTTTGTCAGAGTTAAATAGTTTTAGCGCCTTCAGCACAGATAGAATATCAGCAACAATCAGAAACGGACTTTAAAACTCTGACGTAGTCATTTCGTAGGCGCACGCTACATTACGTCGAAAACAAACATAAATAATGGTTACACGTGTACTGTCATTTACAAGAATTTAGATGCTTTTTTGCAGGCTGGTTGCAGGTTATACGTTTTTCGTCATAGGTAATCATTTATAAAGCAATTTGTTCATGTTTATTTCTGTATTTAATTATGTGTGTATCAAGGGCTGTGATCCCGGCAAGGCAATAATGTTGGTATGAGGGTAGCTTTGGGAAATTGTTAACCTTTTGCCTTCCGGGGAGATAATTTTAACCAGTCTTTTTTGTGGGAGTTCCTTTTGTTTCCTTTTACAAAATGGCCAAATCTGAGACGGATCAAATACGTAATTGCGCGTGCAAAATGCAAACGGCCACCACTG
The DNA here is from genome assembly GCA_963989385.1 of Ctena decussata. Classification (NCBI taxonomy): domain Eukaryota; kingdom Metazoa; phylum Mollusca; class Bivalvia; order Lucinida; family Lucinidae; genus Ctena; species Ctena decussata. The sequence goes on along the minus strand of OZ022502.1, from coordinate 594,580 downwards.
GTACGCGGTCACCACTGGTCGCACGCCAGTACAGTGTAGAATACAAAACAGAGGGACAAGCTGTTTAAAATAGTGTTTTACATAGAAAGATCAAAGGGTAATTTTCTGCGCAGAAATCTAAAAACTTAAATTCATTGTTGAAATTGTACTTAGCTCTGAAGGTACTTTAGTGCATTAAAAAGAACGTCCTAGCAATTATTTGTTCCAGCTCTGTCTCAAATAATTTTTGTAAGCTAGACCAGGTAAAAACAGTAACTTTTTTCTCAAATGTCTGACCATGTATATAGTACATGTATAATGGTTGCAATCATTAAATACAGGTAGGGCGGAAGGGCAGTTATACCTGTATCATTCATACTGATTTGGATGACAGTAGGGCAAAGGCCAACTGTGCTTACAGTAGGTGCGGGTGGGGTTGTTTGGACATTTTTCTCTCATCTACCATTTCTGTCTTTCTCCCTCTCTTCGGGAGACGGCCCGATATAGACTGAAACACTGTCTCAAAGGGCCGTTAAACCCAAACCAACCAAACCAATACCTGTGTCATACTCACAGTATAAATATACATAACAATGACCAAGACAGGTGTGTAATTGAAATTATTCAACCTTGAAAATAGACTCTACTGTGTATTTTAGACAAATATTTGGACACAGGATACATCTTTATTTATCTGCACAGCCTGATAATGTGCAAAAAAATTGGAAAAAATAATTGCTAGGATGCTCTTCATAATGCATTAATTTGTGTTCAGACCTACTTTCATTTTGAATAATGATGGTCAATTTTTATATTTTTGCGCACATAATTACCCTTTGGTCTTTTCTTATATAAATTCTTTTTAACTTCAACAAGTCCTGCATTATGGGTTTTCTGAATTGTGAGAATTAACATAAAGAGGGCTAAGTTTTGGGAAGATCTGTTGTATTTTCAGCATTTTATGCAGATTTATGTCTTTGTCCCAAATCAGTGATAATCAACACCTTAATAAAAATATTTAAGTTAAGAGTTAAGGGTATTTAAATTTTACAAGGATGGCATGCCAGTTAGCATAACCTTCATGAGCTGAAATCAGTAGTTATTGTGTTCATTATCAAAATTATTTAGACAAACTGCTGTTCGGTTAATTTCGCAAATGTTTAAGCTTCTCGAAGACTTTGACGGACAATGGGCGGACTTAAATATTATTTGTTGTCACTATGATACGAGATGACAGAAAATGTAACAATCGTGACATACTATAGGACAAATAAATTTTCTTTTCGAAGCAGTTTATATCAGTGAAGAACTATTGAAAATAAATATTATTACCAGTCACTGAAATAGACATAGCATAATAAATTTTAATGACAATAGAAAGAAGATTACAAAAGTTAAGCGTTTACATTATGAAAGATTGTAAGATGGTCTGGAATTGCACATGCATAGAAAGGATAGCTCATGCAGTATCTTACTCTTTCTTTAATATATGTTTTGTGTAGGAAGTATAAAAAAGGCTGCACATTTAAAAGTATAGACATATGGTATTACCTTAATATATACTTTATATAATTGCTTATTGCATCACAGCATTATCTATATAGTTTAACTATCACAAGTGATGCATTAGAGGATGGTCGGGTCGGGCGATGGTGCTGGGTATAACTTGCAGTGCCGGGGCGACCTACTTATTTGGATAAAAGTAGTGCATGGTCTTACTGTGTTTGCTGTAGGTGCTGATGTGGAATGTTTGGACATTTTTCTCTCGCCTATCTCCCTCTCTTTAGGAGACGGCCTGATATAGACTGAAATACTGTCTCAAAGGGCCGTTAAATCCAAGACAACCAACCAACCAAGCACTCATTATGCAGGCATGCTATGGGGAGTGGCTGCGTGTTTCACTGTATTTCCTCATTAATGCATTTAAAACAGGCAAGCAATAAAACTTAAAGAGTCTGCATGCCTTGCGTGTTTGTGACAGAGCTGTGCATACTACAATTAACTGCAACAAAGGATTGAATTTTTCGCACATAGTGAATCAACTGTAAAGATATGCAATAGAAAGAACGGCCATAAAGGCCCAATATCTGAATTGATCATTTAGTTTGATTTTTTTTAAATTACGTGTTTTCTTCAGATAAACACCCAGTAATCGAAAACCTGACATGTTGAAAACAAAATTTGGGCGTTAATTTCAAAGTCCAAGAAAGTACAGAATTTTATTGACTTATTTTGGACACAGAATCATGTCGGATCGTCTTGTTGGAAAACTGTACATGTTAAATAATTTCCGTAGATTTTACGGTTGAATACCTGACAACCAGCTGTCAGTCCATTCCCGTTATTTTAACGGGCATCTGTCTGTATAATATAGAACATTTTTTGAAATCACGATATAGTAGAGTTACGTAAACTGACCGTACTCGAGAATACTTTGATAGTGTCGAAGAGCTATATGACCACAACAATACCTGTTTTATTATACTCTACTCTGCGCGATGATTCCTGCGCCTGTTTACAGGCGCCCGTAAAATAACGGGTAAAGGTCTGGCAGCTGGTTGCCAGGTATTCTACCGTTAAAATCGATGGATATTTTACCGTGTACCATAGTTATCTGGCCAAACTTACAATAAATGACATTTTCACAGTTTCTAGGGCCTTTGCAAACTAACTATTATTCGGGCTGCGGGAAGCAGCAATCAAAGATTTTTCATATAAGATACATATTTGAAAGTAAATATTGAAGATCTGAATTGTTAGATCCTTTGGGAGCAAGGAATACACCAAAGAAATGAAAATAGCAGACTCGGTTTAACTGAATCTTTCAAGACCAGGAATGCAATATGCAACACTGGCCTGGCCCTGGCTGAAGCAGAACTCTAGTTTCAAAATGACTTAATATGAACTCAATATTCCCAAAGGACCAGAAAAAAATAATCTGCACTATGATGATGCACGGGGAGATGTATAAGGCCGACAGAAAAGAAAAATAAAACATGGGTCCAATTTTTTTAAGGTCTATCTACAATATATTCATCCTAGCATCAGTGGTTTTCCTAGGATATTTGGGAACAAACTATCAAATATTATTTTCAAGAAAATGAGGTTAACTCTGTAAGTGCAAGGCCGATAGACATGAAAATTTACGTGTCCACTAGTTTTTTTAATGATATATCAATGCCCCAGCAGTTACGGTTTTTGCAAGAGAGTAATATTATTTACGGATGTATAGGCAGCTGAGCCAAAACGAAGCTGGGGACATTAAAAGGAAGACGATGTCTGGGGAATACTGTGTCTCGCCTGGAGCGCATTCAATTTGTCACAAATTGGAGCCAAACCAGAAAACGCAACGCAAAGTTTATGCCGCCGTCGACGACACCAGAAAAGTGATATCTATGGTTCGTTTCTGCTAGTTGCATGCGAGAGAAAGGCCGAACATAAGCAATATGCCTTAGGAATTTAGTTTACAAAGTATTTTTATTACGTGATACCTATCATGCCCATAACACTCGAATACAAACAGACCCTTTCAAGACCAGCCCTGACACGCCCGACTCCAAGCCGCTAAAAGTGGCTATACATGTATTTGTAACCATGCCAGAATTCGGGAAAAACTCACTAACATAAACCTTAATATGTCTGCTTCAACATGTTCAAAAGCTTGAAATATTTATAGATAATAGTTTTTAGAATTTGGAATAACAATCATTTTAGAGCCATCACGTAACAATTAGAAATGACGTATTTTATGACGTTACTTAGATAAGATGAAGGACGATGTCGCATACGCTTTGTTAGACATGAGTAGCATTGCATATTTGCTTACCTACTGACGGTTGATTATTTTCACTGGTTTAAATGAAATGTTTTTCTTTGCTTCCATCAGATTAGAATAAGGGAGTTTCTATGAAGCGTTACTGATTCAAATGACGTCAACGTTAATCCGTTTCTGTCAGGATGCAAAGGGTAAACTACCAGTACAAAACAAAACAGATAGTAGCGAGGTGAGAATACAATAATCTGGCCGAAAAGTATACATGAAAAATGTAACTGCCAATTACGGAGACATCGGGCGAAGGTATCACATGCCGAAATGTGGCTTTAACGCCTATAAAGTATACATCCGCAAAGAAATAATGTACATATACGATTGTAGAAATGTTTATGTTTTTCAATTGTAAGAAATGTTTCACGTATTAATTAAGATACACAGCTTTTTGTGCAAAGCAGCATTCGATTGAAAGTATCAATGTAATCACAATGCACATTATGTACGAAGCAATGAACGAAGAAATGGATATGCATGAATTTATTTACATATTGTTATAGAGTTTATCACTACAAGTCATACTGTAAACGTTTTGATATTTTATCAAAACTAATTTCAATAAATGTAACTAGCATTTTTAGGTTTACAAAAAATAGAATAATGGTTACAAATATATGTAAATCTTCTAACATTTCGATCGAAAAAAATTAAAAAAAAAATAACCACGGATAAAACCTTGCCAGGAGTTCTTTACAAAAACCAACAGCAGATTCAGATAACAAAACAGACAAACAGTTTTAAATTTATTTTAGATTCTTTGCATCCCATGAAATTTTAGCGTTAATGTATATAACGTTTCTCTTTCTTTTTTTTTTTTTTTTGTTCTTCAGTATATATGTATGTATAAAAAAAATAGAAGAGATAAAATAAATTCACAGTTCTTAGCTTTTCACAAATACTGTGGGCTTATTGGTCAGCATCTTTAGATGCTAAAACCACTCAGGGAAGTCCAAATTTGTTACAGACAAATAATGCTTTATGGCCCTCGAGAATTCAATTGGCCGTCAGTATACTTTGATCTCTGTGGCCAATCAGATGAAAATAAATATGAAAGGTCTGAAATGGCCTCGGTCGTTAATCTTAGTCCTAGATTCCTTCAAGAATAAAGCCATAAACATGTCAGTAATAATTAGAATTGGTTTTTAGCCACTGTTAATGGCGACAGAATTTGAAAGCTCATCAATTATGAAAACATGGAGCAGTAAAAGCCTGTCTGAAATTTGGAGAAAATGCCATAGCCTGGCCGAAACATATTGTGCCAGTGAAACAGTAAATACCCAGATCAGTCTATCGGATCACTCTTTCGTATCTGTTGACCCTTTTCGAGCTACTGAGTGAAAGAAGAGAACAGGTCAGTTTGTAAATTTTTGAAAATTGATAGCACAAGTTTTATCCATCCATAAATGGGACAAAGGCAAACAGTGCAAACCCAGATTATTGATTATTCATTTAACAATAAGTTATTGTTCGAAATCAACTGTCAAAGTTTTGAAAAAAATGTCTGTTTTAATAAAACAAAATATCGTCAACCCGAAATGCAAATTGTTTATATCGTAACGGCCGATAAAATATTGGTTATGGCTTTTGTATATGATGTGGTCATATAAAGGACATGAACAGACTCGGTGCCAAGAGATGAACCCTCAGAGCCTCCTGGGAAACATCGTTATGAAAATTAGGCAGGAAAAAAAGCATTTTTCTGATTTGTGACAGTATCCCGACGCTAGTGCAAATTAATTCTTTTAAATTTGAGTAAAATTTACAATCGCCGCGAGTTCAAATATTTTAGGGGTGGTTGGGTGGTGCGATGATGCTGGGTATAACTTCCAGTGCCGGGGCGTTCTACTGATTTGGATACTAGTAGGACAAGGGTCTACTGTGCTTGCAGTAGGTGCGGGTGGGGGTTGTTTGTACATTTTTCCTTCTTTCTCCCTCTCTTTGGGAGACGGCGCTATATAGACTCAAATACTGTCTCAAAGGATCGTTAAACCCCAAACAACCAACCAACCAACCACCATCTATCTTGGCCTAAAGAGTATTTCCTTCGTAACAATTTTCAGATGCCAACTTGTATAATTTTGTAAGTATGGTGTAAATATTTCATAGAAGTATTATTTATTTTTATCTATTTTTATTCAGTTTATCATTATCATTACTGATGTTAAGCAGTTTGGCTGACAATTATTTGATGCTGTTACATATTTACACACAAAACAGTGAGATAACAGAATACTGAAATGCAGCAATTATCCCACTGGGCTCACAACTTTGAATCACCACTGAATTCAACACCGTGACATTGAGTCAATGTTGACTCAGTGTTGATTCAACGTTGTGCCTGCTGGAATGAGTCTCTTCTTACATGCTGATACTCTGTTTTATTGAATTGATCACATCAAAAGAATAATGGGAGCAAACAGTGTAGACCAGATGATACGTATCAAGAAAGAGAAGTCTGACTATAGTTTGCACTTCTTGCTAGTCCGACAGTGACTTTTGACAAATCATTTGACAGTTACTGCATATTAATCGTGTTCAGATATTGAGACAATTATTCAATTGGCTAGTCTGTGCCAGAATTTAGGGGAATTACAGTATATTTTAGACTGCAGGTTTTAAATTGTCCATCCTTTCAGTCAATTAGAAGCAATTTTGAGAGCTGACTATGTTGTGAAGAGGTCCTCTCAATGACTTAGACAAAAACTCTTAGCCATTAAGAAAAGTTCTTAAAGGCCCTATAGCTCTATCAGCATGGAATATTTAGTCGTGAAGTATCGCTGCAAACTTTTCACTACAGTTTCATCATTGATTATTATCGTAATTGGCCGGCTTTGAAAAATCAAAACGTCCTTGAATTTACCATAAAATAGATTTGAAAAAATAACTAGGTCATTTTAGTTGCCCTACTTTCGATTTCCCTAGCTATATTTCATGGTAAAAACATAAGGTACACGAGATTAAAATACAAGGTACAGGCGTTTTTACAATTGATAAAAATACAACGTACAAAACTGTTAAGCAAGGATCCCATTGATTGTGCCGTGGTTGCATTATTTCATTGCTTAACGGGGAACCAGAGACGAAAACCGTATTTTCATGGAGAGAAAATACCTTGTTTCTTCTCTTTTGTCAGTTATACGATACAAAAAAGCACATCAACCGAAATATTTTCATTAATTCTGAAGGCTGTACAGGTGTCATAATGATTTGTATTTTGACGATTTTTATCATTTGGTAGGACTATGGAGACTTTAAGACATAAATCAGCAATAAAACTTCTGATTGATTGAAAGTAATAAAACTTTCCCTTCCACCTGTCTGAGAAAATGGCCCTTGTAATCTTAATGTCCATTGAATTATATATGGTCTGTTATTTCTTTTTCTATTAAATCACAAGGTAATTAGCAGAAAAAGACCCCTGACAGATCAGTAGAAATGGGGAACCAATACAAAGCATAAAAACATTCAGTTACAACAATACCTTTAAGACAATAAATTAACAACATTAGAACTTTTTTTCAAATATAAAATATCTAACAGCACGAAAAAAAGTTTTATCTGTGTAAAAAAGCAGAGAGTTTTAAGCAGCCTGCAGGCAATTACTAAACGCATGCAGTCTGATCTATGTCTTTTAGGTCACATGTTCCTATCCAGTAAAATTATGTTTGCTAGTGCATTCCTTCATTCTCTTTTCACATTTCTAGTATTATCTTTTAATCACCTTTTACTAGAATAATTTTCTTCACACTAAAACGGTAACTAATTAACACAAGTGTCATCTGAAACTCCACAAGAATACGAATTCTCTTTAAACCGTCTACTTGGTACTTATTTATTTATTATTATTATTATCATAATTATCAATTTGAAACTAAAACAGCAGTATGATCTACACTTCAAAAAAACTAAAATGTGAATGAATAAATAGAGCAGGTACAATAAAGATTTTTTGTGCAAAAGAGCATTGATCTTTGATGCAGTCTCTAGAGACAAGCAATAGAGCCAGTAATGGACATTTTTCAAGCAAACTGACAGCAGTCTAAGCCGGTTAGAAGTCATTAAGTAATTTCTAAATTGTGAAGAAATTTCTTAATAACTTATAACCTATACGAAAACTGAGATTTTGACTATGACTTTTCAATGACCTTCATAAGTTCAACTGCTGGTACATTTTACATCATCTGAAATATGTGGTCTGCTAGAAATATAAGACATTAAATATGCTAATTTGATTGTTTCTGAAGTGCTTTTAATCACCCTCTAACGAGACTCCTCCATATATTACAGCCGTCGACATCTTACTATCAATCGCGCCTCGCCGCGTCTCTCCACGACAAAATCGCGCCGAGAATGCGACTTTTTAGAGGAGTGGCGCAGCGAGGGCGTGGCGCGGCGCGGCGCGGCGTGGGGCGGCAGATGCCGCGTGATCCTCTACCCGACTGGTAGTGGATAGCGGGAAACCGCGTTAATAGGCGCGAAAAAGATTAACGCCTACATTACACATAAGCTACAAACTGCAATGCCATTACACAATTCAATAGGTTTGTGTATTGTATACAACTGTCAGAATAATTAATTATCTTTCTATTATTCAGTCTTTTTCGTTAATTATTCGGTACCAAAATATTGCAGTGTTTTGTATGTTTACCTTTTTTAATCGGATATTATATGGAAAAAACCTTACGTCAATTTCTTTTTTTAAACACGTCCAAGAATTGTATGCACACTGGCCAGGGTATCTTATTTCACGAGGCTATTCCGTCGCAGTACAAGTACATGTACCATTCAGAACTTATACCTGGTACTGGATAGACAAATTAAATAGTCCTATAACATAATTTCAGACCAGGCTGTGCACACAGTTGCGCTGGACTCTTATCACAATGCGCTCTGTAGACCGACCCGAGCAGTGTACATGTAAGTGGGAACTCGGGGTCAGTTTCCTGATCAGACTGCGCACACAGTTTACGGTGTTCAAATATCAACTGGTTACGATCTGCACATCTTCGTAATCAGACCGGACTATCGTTTTCTGGTATCAACTTCTACTTTACAGGAGATGATAGTTACAGGAGATGATATATATAAGCTTCAAGCTTACTTTCAAATCCTGATTTATTTGTTGTATGTCTATCATGTTGTAAACTTATACTTGAATAAAATAGTGTTTAAACCAACTTCTACTTTAGACATTTCAACCTGTTTCTCTCTCTCTCTCTCTCTCTCTCTCTCTTTCGCACCCACAGGCCCTTTCCAGACTGCGCAGACGTTTGCCGGTATCAAGTTCAAGGCTTTTCGCTTACACACTAAACTGCCTTTTGCGCAGCTGATATGTGCTTATCTCATTAAGACTGCCCAATAAGACTGCGCCGACATATTCCGTTAGCAAGAGCTACGCCAGCATGTACACAGCTTTAAATCGACGTTGATTCAACGTCATGTGTTTATGCCCAGCGCATTCACTTAGCCTCTAATTTCTTTGTTGTGATTAAACCAGCTTTTATTTTTTTTTGGCACTCGGACGATCTCGATCAGACTTGGCAGACTGACCCGCAGACTGACTTGAGTCTTCTTATTCACACATTACGATATAACATTCAGTGTTAGTTTCGGAACCCCATCTCTCTCTCTCTCTCTCTCTCTCTCTCTCTCTCTCTCTCTCTCTCTCTCTCTCTCATTTACTCGTGAAAAGAAATTTTGAATCTTTCATACTCTCCAAACTGCGGAAATCTGAACGTGCTCAAATCATCAGTGAAGGTACTCAACAGGTAAATTCGCACGATATAAACACACAGAAGGAAACAAATGGAAACGATTCTACATCATGTACAAAGTGAGGATTCAGGTCGGTCCGTGCAGGCAGCTGACTGCTTTGAGTATTTATGGTCGGCCAGCACAAAAATTGACTTATCGTCGGACCCTTTTTGACATCCTGAGCCTCCTACTGTAGTAAGAAATCAAGACAACCCAGATCAGCATATGTATACGTCAATCATTATGTTTTTTTTCCGTCCAGGTGGCGTAGAAAGTTGCGGACGCTAAAGGCGTTCTACAAGGGGAATATTCCAGTGCTCACTGTCTTACATGACCCGCTTGCTCTTGTAAGGGGAGGAGAATTTGGGGGGGGGGGGGGGGGGGTGCGGGGGGGGATAAATAACTTGATGAACGCAAAATTCGTAAAAAGTGTCCTCCCTGGATTTTTCAAATAAATAATACTATAAGATAAGATGAACAGGACATATGTAATATCATTAATCTTACTGTTTTCTTCACAAAAAATGCGCTTTTTTCTACCAAATTATCTGCTCGGTAGCGTTTGTTTTCCGCTGAAATGCATTAATTTCGTCCGACATACAAGTTTGGCAAAACCAATGTTTGGCGAGTTGTTAGCTCGGTTTGACAAGCTGATTACCATATTAATTCGGCCATAAGACGGAGGTTCATTTCCCCCACACAAACATAATGGCCCCAAACATCTGAAACCTACAGTAATTGTGCTGTAAGACGGGATTTCTCTTGCGGTCTAAAACAACTCAAGATCCATCTTAAAAGATGGACCTAGAATTTTGTCTTCTTCTTTGGAGGAAATCTCGTCTTATAACTGAATAAAAAGTTTCATCATGTGCGAACAGAGAAGATTCAATTCCAACATTTATGAGAAGGTTGTTCTGTAATGTGCGTTATTAGCTCTTGAATTGGGAACCTGACTGCCAGATTAATTCGGCTATAAGACGGGGCTTCCCTCCCCCACTCCCCCTCCCCCCCCCCCGCAGTAAAAAACCCACACACAACAATCTCCAATGCGTTCAATAGTAATTTTGCTATAAAACCGGTTAATCTTGTACAGTCTAAAGCCTACATCCATGTTAAAAGATGGAACTAGAATTTTGTCTACTTCCTTGGAGGGAAATCCGCGTCTTATTAACGAATAAAGACATATATCATGTGCTATTAGCAAAGACTATGATCCGACTCATATGTACAGTCTGATCTGTGATGTACGGTTTGTATATTCCAAAACGCATGCACAAATCAAAATTAAACATTTCAGGCGCGTCATGAAAAATGTATATGCATACATAGGATAAACGCACGAGTTAAGCTTGTCTGAACAAGCCTTTACATGGTACTGCACAGTCTGATCAGACCTGCACAGTTCCCTTTCAAAACTGTGCATGCCTAGATATTTTCTTTGCGAAGATCTCACGCTAAATCAGTATATTTTGTATGTGTGCAGGTTGGCAGTGTTTGTATATGCAGACGGTAGTTTTTGACGCTCGATTAACTTACCAATATACCTGTCTTCTCGATGCGAATTTGGCCTTCCAATAATGCGTTTATTCGCAGTTTGTGATCAGCATGCACACTTTTTCGAGACTATGTACACTCTCGAAAAAAGGTTAATATGTGCCATGCTGGTCTTTGCTGGGTATGTCTTTGCTAAAGACAAAATAATCACAGCCGGTTAACCAATGCAAATACACACTTTGACAGGTTTGAAACCTGCTCAAATTCATAAAATCAGCAACTTCACCATACACAATCAAATATTAGCAGTTTGGGAATGGAATTGCGCTAATTTTCGCTTCCTGCAGAGACTGAACATCATATTTGGTTTCCGCCGAGACTGTCTGCGATCTCTTGCTTCCTGCCGAGACTGCTGTACATGATAAATGGCTTCCTGCAGTGACTGTCCGCGTGATTCTGCTTCCTGTAGAGGCTCTCGGCAAGAAGCACAGTCATGCGGACAGTCTCGGCAGAAAGCCAGTGTTCGAGGACAGTAGTCCCTGCAGGAAACAAGAGTTCGCGGACAGTCTCGGCGGAAGCCAAATATGATGAACAGTCAAACAAAAATCCCAACCATAGAAGTATTTCAGTATGAATACATGATAAATGGCTTCCTGCAGAGACTGTCCGCGTGATTTTGCTTCCTGCCGAGGCTCTCGGCAGCAAGCAGAGTCACGCGGAGAGGCTCGGCAGAAAGCCAATATCGAGGACAGTAGTCCCTGCAGGAAGCAAGAGTTCGCGGACAGTCTCGGCGGAAGCCAAATATGATGACAGTCTCTGCAGGAAGCGAAAATTAGCGGAATCGATTATACCCTGTGTTCAGGCCTATTTCTCTCCACGAAGTTGTCTGCTGTGATTCGACATATTCGCCGTTACTTAGGGGTTTCCTCTGACCACAGGGTATAATCGATTCCGCCAATTTTCGCTTCCTGCAGAGACTGTCCGTCATATTTGGCTTCCACCGAGACTGTCCGCTAACTCTTGCTTCCTGAAGGGACTACTGTCCTCGAGAAATGGCTCTAGAAGTTTTTCAGTATTTCAGTATGAATACATGATAAATGGCTTCCTGCAGAGACTGTCCGCGTGATTTTGCTTCCTGCCGAGGCTCTCGGCAGGAAGCAGAGTCACGCGGACAGTCTCTGCAGGAAGCCATTTATCATGTACAGAAGTCTCGGCAGGAAGCAAGAGTTCGCAGACAGTCTCGGCGGAAGCCAAATATGACGGACAGTCTCTGCAGGAAGCGAAATTAGTGGAATCGATTATACCCTGTGCTGACTGATCCTGACTAGTAAAGCTAACAGCAAATTTTCATAACCAGTTCCAGCTGAAATAACTACCCTTCCTACAACCTTACAAATCAAAAAAATATTAAAAAATAGCCATCAGAGGAGATGGCAAATCCCCCGACCGAAGACCCCCATGGGCCTTGGTAAAAAGGGTGAACTTCAAAACACATATTAGTAATATATTGTCGTTCTTTTATGCTTCTGATTGACATTAACTGTTAACAGATGCATGATTATCTAACACTCAGACTAAAACAGTACGCTTGACTGCTAAAAAGAGGTAATATCTCAAACAGCCACCATAAACACAAATGTATAGCATACGATACATTCAACTTTCAAAATGTGTAAATAACTTCTAAAGTACATGTCCGACAAACCTAATTTTGAGCTCTCTAGTAAGTGAATTTGGACAAAGAATCCAAATCTGGATTTTTCTTTTTTTTTTTGTGGGGGGGGGGGGGGGGGGGGGGGGGGGCACGGGAATGTGGAGGGGTCAGAGAGAGTTAGGAACACTGATAAGATATCACAGCATGATCATCAATATTCTACAAGGTACACGGTTATTCAAATTCTGGAGCTGCCAGGGTTATACAGTTATGGAGCAGAGACTCAAACAGCAGCTCAAACTACCAAAGGGAAATAACTCACAAAGTATAAAAGCAAGACTTATCATTCATGTATGAGACAAATTGTCATGACCCGTTCTGCATATCTGTGAAGTATCATGAATATATTTCAAAAGGTATTCAAGCTATTAAGCGGACACCTAAAATCATCAAAGGGAAATAACACCAAAAGTAAACAAGCAAGAGTTGTCATTCTTGTTCGCGACACATCATCATGAACTGTTCTACATATCTGTGAAGTATCATGAAAATATTCCATAAGGTATTCAAGTTATAGAGCGTACACAAAATCACACCTAAAACCATCAAGGGGAAATAACTCAACAAGTAAGAAAGCAAGAGTTGTCATTCTTGTTCGCGACACATCGTCATGACCTGTTCTACATGTCTGTGAAGTATCATGAAAATATTCCAAAAGGTATTCAAGTTATAGAGCGGACACGAAATCATACCTAAAGTGATCAAGGGGAAATAACTCAAAAAGTGTGAAAGCAAGAGTTGTCATTCTTGTTTGCGACACACCATCATGACCTGTTCTACATATCTGTGAAGTATCATGAGAATATTCCAAAGGGTATTCAAGTTATAGAGAGGACACGAATCTGCCATCACACCTAAAACTATCAAGGGGAAATAACTCCAAAAGTAAGAGAGCAAGAGTTGTCATTCTTGTTCGCGACACATCGTCATGACCTATTCTACATTTCTGTGAAGTATCATGAAAATATTCCAAAGGGTATTCAAGTTACAGAGCGGACACGAATCCGCCAAAAAAATCACCAAAGGGGAGATAATTCAAAAAGTACAATTGCAAGAGTTGCCATTCTTGTACGCGACACATCATCATGACCTGTTCTACATAACTGTGAAGTATCATGAAAATATTCCAAAGGGTATTCAAGATATAGAGCGGACAAGAAAATGTTTACGGACGGACGGACGGCGGACGGACGGACGGACGGACGGACGCCAGGCTCATCGCTATATCCCCCGAACCTTTCGGTCGGGGGATAAAAACCTCAATTTATTTGAGCAACCATGCTTTTTCTAACCCTCTACCAAAAAGTATCATTTTCCTGGCCACTGCAAATACGAAACTATCCCGAGACCAACGGTATTTGCTGAGTCAGTAATCTTGTCATGTCTTTCAAAGTTTTACCTTATATTTCAGTAAATTTCATAGCCTAGTGGTTACAGCTCTAGGCTCCTGATCTTCGGGTCGTGAGTTCGAATCTCACCGCTTTTATTTATCTTTTTCAATTTTTTTTTCATTAGATTTTTTATGTTATTATATGATGTTATTAAGTTTTTAGCTCACCTGAGCCTTTAGGCTCAGGGTGAGCTATTGTGATCACCAAGTGTCCGTCGTGCGTCGTGCGTCGTCAACAATTTGCTATAAATGACATCTTCTCTGAAACCGCTAGGCCTAGGGCTTTGATATTTGGTATGAAGCATTGTCTAGTGGACCTCTACCAAGTTTGTTCAAATGGTGGCCCCAGGGTCGAAAATGGCCCTGGGGCAGGGGGTCTTGGGTTCGAAACTTAAAAATACTTAAAATTCTTCTTCTCCAGAACTGCTTGGCTCAGATGCTTGAAATTTGGTATGTAGCATTGCCTAATGGTCCTCTACCAAGTTTGTTCAAATGGTGGCCCCAGGGTCCAAAATGGCCCTTGGGCAGGGGGTCTTGGGTTCGAAACTAAAATATACTTAAAAATCTTCTTCTCCAGAACTGCTTGGCTCAGATGCTTGAAATTTGGTATGTAGCATTGCCTAATGGTCCTCTACCAAGTTTGTTCAAATGGTGGCCCCAGGGTCCAAAATGGCCCTTGGGCAGGGGGTCTTGGGTTCGAAACTAAAAAATACTAAAAAATCTTCTTCTCCAGAACTGCTTGTCTCAGATGCTTGAAATTTGGTATGTAGCTTTGCCTAGTGGTCCTCTACCAAGTTTGTTCAAATGGTGGCCCCATGGTCCAAAATGGCCCTGGTGCAGGGGAACTTGGGTTCAAAACTAAAAATACTTAAAAATCTCCTTCTCCAGAACAACTTGGCTCAGATGCTTGAAATTTGGTATGTAGCATTGCCTAGTGGTCCTCTACCAAGTTTGTTCAAACGGTGGCCCCAGGGTCCAAAATGGCCCCGGGGCAGGGAGTCCCAGGTTCGAACCATAGAAATACATAGAAAAATATTAAAAAATCTTCTTCTTCAGAACCGCAAGGCTCAGATGCTTAAAATTTGGTATGTAGCATTGACTAATAGTCCTTTACCAAGTTTGTTTAAATGGTGGTGCCAGGGTCCAAAATGGCCCCTTGGCATGGAGTCCAAGGTTTGAACCATAGAAATGCAAAGAAAAATATTCAAAAGTCTTATTCTTCAGAACCGCAAGGCTTAAATGCTTGAAATTTGGTATGATGCATTGCCTAGTGGTCCTCTACCAAGTTTATTCAAATTTTGGCCCCAGGGTCCAAAATGGCCCCGTGGCAGGAATCTTTGGTTTGAACCATAGAAATACATAGAAAAATATTAAAAAATCTTTTACTTCAGAACTACTTGGCTCAGATGCTTGAAATTTAGTATGTAGCTTTGCCTAGTAGTCTTTTACCAAGTTTGTTTAAATGATGACCCCTGGGTCTAAAATGGCCCGCCCTAGGGGGTCCTGGGTTTGAACCATAGAACTACATAGAAAAATATTCTAAAATCTTCTTCTTCAGAATCACATGGCTCAAATGCTTGAAAATTGGTATGATGCATTGCCTTGTAGTCCTTTATCAAGTTCGCAAATGATGGCCTGAGGGTCCAAAATGGCCCTGTGGCAGGGAGTCCTGAGTTTGAGCCATAGAAATACATGTAGGAAACTATTAAAAAATCTTCTTGTTCCGAACCACTTGGCTCAGATGTTTGAAATTTGGTATGATGCATTGCCTGGTGGACTCCTGAAAAGTTTGTGTAAATGGTAGCCCTGTGATCCAAAATGCCTCTGGGGCAGGGAGTCTTGGGTTTGAAATCAAAATGTACATAAAAATCTTCTTCTCCAGAACCCCTTAGTGCAGATGCTTGAAATTTGGAATGATGCATCGCCTAGTGGTCCCTTACCAAGTTTGTTCAAATGACAGTGCCAGGGTCAAAAATGGCCCCGCCCCAGGGGTCCAGGGTTTGAACCATAGAAATGCGTAGAAAAATATTCAAATATCTTCATCTTCAATACCACTTGGCTCAGAGGCTTGAATTTTAGCTTCTATCATTACCTAGTGGTCCTTTATCAAGATCATTCAAATGGTGGCCCCATGGTCCAAAATGGCCTGGCCCAAGGGGTCCAGGGTTTGAACCATAGCAATACACAGAAAAATATTCAAAAATCTTCTTCTTCAGAACCATTTGGAAATGGTTGCAAATTATCAGGTTTGTTCAAACTATGACCCTAGTTTGACCTTAAACCTTTAAGCACAGGTGAGCGATTCAGGGCCTCTTGACCCTCTTGTTTTTTTTTTATCATTTAGCTTCTAATTTTACTTAATAAGTCACGTGTATTAGCTTTTGCAACACCACGATTAGATTAACTTCCATGGGCAACTTTTTTCCTCAGCCCCGTATAATCTACCTGTAAACGACGATATCGCGTGAGCTTAAAATAGCATTAAATTAGATAAGACATTGACAGTTTTTCTTTTTTTTTTTTGTCTTCCCTGAATAGAAAATGAAAAATGTTGTGTTAGGTCAATATAGTGCACTTTTTTAGCTGCACATAGATATTTTTTTCAAACTTTTAAGTTTACATTTAATGCTGTCATTTTTGCTCTATTTAATATGGCCATCATTTCCTAATAGTATATAGGGAAAATAGAGAAAATGAGCAAAAAGTTACTCAGTTTTCTACGTTTTTCTTAAAGCACGGGTCTTAAGTAAAAAATGTTGTGTTATCCTAGTATTCTACACTATCGTACAAATCTTTTGATATATTTTGTAGGAAAATCAAAAAAA
This sequence comes from Ctena decussata, assembly GCA_963989385.1. NCBI lineage: Eukaryota > Metazoa > Mollusca > Bivalvia > Lucinida > Lucinidae > Ctena > Ctena decussata. Next base: position 577,595 of record OZ022502.1, on the reverse strand, counting down.
AAATATTAGTGCGGTCATTTTTTACAAACTTAATACTACCCAACATCCAAAAACTGAATTTTCAGTACCGCGCGTGACTATATCGAGGTGAGGAGAATTGTTGGGGACGATCAACTATTAAATGTGGCGTGCCTTTAGTTGGTCCGGACCTTTGCCAATTTATGGGTTTTTAAAAGTGCACCGAGATGGACTACGACAAACACGCACGTGTCGCTAAGTGTTTTGCTACACAAAGTATCTGACTCGCGCGTAATTACTCTAAATACTGGGGTATAAGAGACTAAGCGAAGAGCGTAGATCCAGATCACACTGCGCCATAGGCAAAGTGTCATCCCATTTAATCATGACTGTTCTTCAAGTTAGGACAATAGAGTAACTGGTTAAATTGTCCCAGTATTTAAAATGATTACGTATAGTTGTACACGGTATAAAAAGAGCTGCGCAGATACAGATTATCATGCGCATGTACACAAACCCTTCTAAGTCTTGCTAAATATAAATTCTTCAAGATTCTATAATTCACACTTTCGTACGTATAATTCTTTTTTTTTTTTTCTTATTTGCAGGAAAAGAACGGTGTGTTTGTCGTGTTTTCTATTTTTCTTACTGCGATTTCTCGGTACTGATGCCTCTTACCAGACAGCGCTCAGCTCCAGACACATAGGAGTTAGTACATGGTTACTGCAATGAAACTTGCGGTGTAGATTCGGACAGAATTTCGCCATCAGCGAGACCCGTACCCGAACCCCATACCTCGAGGTCGGGAGCGCCAAAAGACACTTAGCTTACGTGGACACTTCAAACATGAATTCATTTGAAAATACCATGTGACTTATTATACCCTGCAAATCGAGGATGCAGTCTGAATGTCTGTGCAAGTATATTTACCACCGTCCCTATCAGCGATCAGATGATCGTGAGAAATCAAAATAACGAGGACTGCGCAAATGCGCAGGCTGATTTAAATAGACTGTTTGCATCGTATGCTCATTTATGTGTATCTATCAGAATAGCGCTATGTTTAAGTGAATCGTTACGACTCAAAATTCCGCCAATTTTACGTATGCTGACAACTTTTGTGATTTCACTTGTTCGCTGCCCTGGACGACAATTTGAAAATATTGTTGCATGGTACCTCTTAACCATTCCTCAACGTCTTGGTTCGTTGTTGCTTCCCAGTCTATAGTTCTGCCACGTTGTATCTTTGTTTGTTGTTAATTCTATGGACGAACTGTGAATGCGAAAAGCAGACTGCGCATGAGCGCAATCTACCATAAGCATGCGCAGTTGTACCCATACCTGATACATAATCGTTACCTGAAAAAGGCATCGTATTACATCTGCGAACAGCAAAGCCTTAGACCAGTCTGCGCACCTAAATGATAATGATTTTGCAAAGTATGCCTTTTGATTTATAATCTCTTGACAAACTGTGAATGCTCCAACTAGACTGCACATGAGCGCAATCTACCCTAGGCCCATACGTCGAGAAAACGGGACAGTGTTCTACATCTGAGAACCACATAATAATCATTGTGAATGTTTGTAAATGCACATGGTATGATAATTGAGCCGCGACACGAGAAAACCAACAAAGTGGTTGTGCGCACAGCGCAGACTCAGATCAGCATGGGGACCCGCCCAGTCCGATGAGAGTCTTTGCAGTGAGCTTAAAGGGTAGCCAAGGGTCTCAGGTACCTCCACGCGGACAGCGAAGACTGATCAGACTGGGCGGATCTAAGTTTGCGCTGGGCGCACAACCACATTGTTGGTTTTCTCGTGTCGCGGCTCATATGGATGTTCGCTGATCGGATGTGTTCTAACGTCCAGTTTGAAACGCATACCGATTTATATTACTGCACATGCGAGTAAGGTCGGAGTATAGGTGAATTAAACTCGAAGCATAAATTGAATTGGGAGCTGCGCATGGTCAAATGAATGACTCGGGGCAATTATGCCAGTTGTCTGTCTTAACGCTCCTGCAAACTTTGAATGCACACACCATGCATGTGCATAGGCTGGTTGGTGCCCTCCGTTTGACAGATTTTGTCAGGATGTTTTTCATGTCGTTCCGACAATTTCTTTTTGCAACCTCGGTTTCTCATCTCCCGTTCATGCATCATTATCAAAAACGCAAAAAAAAAAGAAAAAAAAAGAAAGGAAGAAAGAAAGTACACAATACCGCACGCGCTTAAGCGCATGTGCACATTTCCACTAAATCGGGAAAGTAAACTCAGTTCAACATGCGCACCCCTACATTCTCATAAACTCGATCGTTTTCGGTTAGGTAAATATGTACAGACTCCCCGGGATCAACAAACGATGCAGATACAGAGGGCGCTAATCGGATTACACAGTGAAGGCTGATCTGGATCTTCGCTGTTCGCACTCAGTTCAAAGCACCTTTTCCGACTGCACGGCGCAAATTACCGGAAAACAAATATCCCGACTCAAATACTAAGAGTTGTCCGCGCGCTTACGCACGTGCGGATGCACGCGCGTTAACGCACGTGCAGATTTCCGCCAAAATAACCACCCTTTAGTAGTAATACAGCTGCGGCGGGGCCAAAGTCCTAAAGCAAAGATTTTTTGAGAGAGCTCTTAGTCTTGGAAGTTATAATAGTGGAGATAAGTAGAAACCAGAGGGCCAATGGCCCTATATCGCTCACCTGAGCACTGAGGCACTGGGGTTACAGCAACAAAACACCATGCACAACAGCAATAAAAAACACTATTTATGTAAAGGATAATATCACAAACATTTATGCAAAAAAATAAGCTTTATCCCCCATTAATGGCTTCTCAGAAGATCTTTGGCAAAAAAAAAAAGTGAAAATTTGGCCTTTCAGCTGCAATGGCAACCAATCAAAATCGGGTAATTGGGAAAAATTCATATGGCTGGTAGAGGACTACTCCAGGAACATTTCTGTGAATTTTTGTCAAAATATCTGCAGTAACACAGAAATAAATAGCAAATGTCCACTTTCCTCATTATAAGTCTATGGAAACTTTAAGTTGCCATAGCAACAAATTCACATGGGCAATGATAATATAAAACATACTTTAGGTAGAGGTTAAAATTATTAATATGTATGCTAAGTATCAGCTTGATCCTCCTCATGGCTTCACTTTTCCCATTATGAGTCAATTGAAACTATAAGTCGCCATAGCAACCAAAGTTCTTATGGGATTGGAAGAAAACGAATAAAATTTATGTAGAAACTACTGTCATCAACATGTTTGCACAATATCAGCTTCATCCCCTATATGGCTTCTGAGCAGAAGATTATTTATTTTTTTCGAAATTTACACTATATTTTGCCATGGCAAACAATCAAATTCAGTGATTTGGAGAAAATTCATATGAATCGTAGAGGACTACTCAAGAAACATTTCTGTAGAAAAAAATTAAATAACTGCAGTTAGTTAGACAGCAAAAATTGCCAATTTCCATTTTCCTCATTATAAGTCAATGGAAACTCTTTGTTGCCATAGCAACCAAACTGCTGGAGCAATTGCCATGAAAAACAATAATTCTATAGAGGCTAGTACTAAGGTTCTTTCTGTATAGTTTGAGCTTTATTGGGCCACACAGTTTCTGCGAAGATGATTTTTTAATATTTTTCTATTTTTAACCATTCGGTTGCAATGGCAACCAGCCAAATTGCGCAATTTGCATAAATTTAACATGGCAGGTTAAAGACTACTCAAGGTACATTTCTATGAAAGTTTTGTCAAAATATCCGCAGTGGCATAGCAATAAATGCAAATTTTCCATTTTGCCATTATAAGTCAATGGCAACTTTCAGTTCCCATAGCAACCAAACTGCTAGAGCAATTGCCAAGAAAAACAGTACTTTTATAGAAGCTAGTACTAAGATCCTTTCTGTGAAGTTTGAGCTTTATTGGTTGCATAGTTTCTGAGATGATTTTTTAATATTTTTTCTATTTTTTAACCATTCGGTTGCCATGGCAACCAGCCAAATTGTGCAATTCACATAAAATTCATGTGGTTGATAGAAGAATACTCAAGGAACATTTCTATAAAAGTTTTGTCAAAATATCTGCAGTGACATAGCAATAAATGCAAATTTTCCATTTTGCCATTATAAGTCAAGGGCAACTTTCAGTTCCCATAGCAACCAAACTGCTGGAGCAATTGCCAAGAAAAACAGTACTTTTATAGAAGCTAGTACTAAGATCCTTTCTGTGAAGTTTGAGCTTTATTGGTTGCATAGTTTCTGAGGAGATGATTTTTAAATATTTTTTCTATTTTTTAACCATTCGGTTGCCATGGCAACCAGCCAAATTGTGCAATTCACATAAAGTTCATGTGGTTGATAGAGGAATACTCAAGGAACATTTCTGTAAAAGTTTTGTCAAAATATCTGCAGTGACATAGCAATAAATGCAAATTTTCAAGTTTTCCCATACAAGTCAATGGAAACTTTAAGTTGCCATAGCAACCAAAGTTCTGAAGCGATTTGGATAAAAAACAGTATTATTGGTTCCCCCTGCCTATAGATGCTATATATGAAATTTGGTAACAATGGGCCTTGTAGTTTCAGAGGAGATGTTGTTTGAAAATATTGACGGACGGACGACGGACGACGGACGGACGACGGATGCCTGCCTATACTATAAGCTCACCTGTGAGCCTTCGGCTCAGGTGAGCTAAAAAAGATGTCCCAAACTTGTGCTTGAAATTATAGAACTTCACCTTCTAAGGATGATACTGTTTCAGCCAAGGCCCTATTTACTTTTATAGCAAAAACTGCCAAAACTTCACAAAGCTTGCATCGTTTAGATTGAATGAAATAAGTTAAATGAAAAACAGAGCTTTTATCATTTTCGGGAGAATGTTACATGTAACACTAACGCAAACTTTCAAGTGTTAAAAATCGATCTTCTACAGAAGCGCGAAGTTTCTCGCATCACATCCCGCGTGAGTATTCCCGCAAATATCATGCATGAAGCTTGAAACCTTCGCCCGAAACACTCCCAAAACACTTGCAAAAGTCACAAGGAGTTAGTGCTGAAAAGATGAAAATTTCGGCGTGATGCGAGATCTATCGAACTTTCGCGGCGGGTGTATTTTGTTTTAATATTTTTAAATATCTGCATCATCGGGTAAACTACACATACGACTTGTGTAAAAGTTGACTACATGTATGACTGCACACACGCACATTTCAAACATCGCTAGAGGCGTGGTCGCCAGTCTTCACGGAGCAATCGCGCCGCGTCTAGACAGGCGCAAAATATTCCCAAGCCGCTCCCACGCTGCTCTGCACGGGAGCGAAGCGGGCGTGAAGGGTCGCGGCGAGGCGTGGAAATATCGCGGGATTAGCGCGGGAATATTGAGGGAACAGCGTGGGATTTAATCTTTTTCACGTTCCACTACACGTCACGACGCGTAGCGATTAATAGTAAGATGTCGACGGCTGTACTGTATATTATGCCTGTAAGAACAGGTAATTTCATTCAATGGGCTACCAATCTTTGATGTAACCGCAAGATCTGGAGAGATCCTATCAGCGCATAAGTGGCCCCGTAGAGTGCAAACGGCCGTGTGCTGCAAAACGCATCAGAGGAAAAATATCTATCACCGAAATATCAAACTGCCATTGATTACCTTCCGCTTATTGCATAAGCGAACATCAGAGACATTGATGTTCGCTGGTCTTTACTATGTTAATAGGGATCTATATTCATAAGGATTAATAAACTGCTGGCCTAAACAGAGGTTGTGCAACGCTGAAACGCACTTTCTTTCGTCACATTGATCATTCATTTGGCATTCTGAATTTCTTTCTCAATGTGAAAATGTATATGTTTACCGTGATCTTACGTCCTTTATATTTCTAACGCAAACTGACTTACGCAGCGGCACAGGCTAACATGAGTCTTCTGTTATCGCACACAACTGGTATAAGGGTACTAAAATTATAAAAGTACAATAGCAAGAGTTATCATTCTTGTTCGCGACACATCGTCATGACCTGTTCTAAATAATTTTGAAGTATCATGAAAATATTCCAAAGGGTGTTCAAGATTTTGAGCGGACAAGAAAATGTTGACGGATGGACGGAGGGACGCCAGGCTCATCGCTTTATCCTCGGAACCTTTCGGTCGGGGGATAAAAAGCGAGTATCGAGCTAACAAATATACATGTTTGTTGATAAATTGACACCCAGCCCTCCTAGGAGGGCATGGTATAAAACATGAGGCGGAATCTTGGAGACTAGTTTTTATCTTGAATTTTTGGGCGGACATGTCTGAATAAATAGTGTAGACAGAACCCTATCAGGAGCAGCCTGTTCAGGGTCTACACCATTTGCCTTACCGCCAGGACATAATAGGAACATTACCACACAGTGCAATCAATTCGTTCAAATTTTAAGAGATGTTGCTCATGGTGTCCCAATTTTAAGGTATTTACAGTGCGCAACATTACTAAAACTAAGCATATAATCTGCATGCCCCTCCGCTTCTCCCCAGAGAGCAATATTGCAAGTACATGCTGCTAGCTGACAGGTTATGTTAACACATTCACGTGTCGAAACTTATTCCAGAGACAAATGAATTGATATTTTCTTTTGGCGAAATAGTTTAAAATAGGAACGGTATCTTACATCTTATGCATATTAAATGCTAAATATTGTTGATGGCATTGCTTATCTGCGCATGGTGTTTAAAATGTTAGTGAATGCGGGAAAACGCAGTGACAGATGTAGGCCTTTTTCAAGCCTAAAATGGGACAGCCAACTTTACAACCTCGTGTTCAACGTGTTCTTGTTGTGGTCGAACAGAAACAGTAAAACATTATCTGTACGATCGTCCAAATTATCTGCAGCTAAGAAACCAAGTATTATGCTATGCTGATGGTTCATTTTTGTCGGGAAGCGGTTCAGACACGGGTTTGAACGGAAATGAATTGAAACATCCGTTGTTTTTCTTCTCTCTCTCTCTCTCTCTCTCTCTCTCTCTCTCTCTCTCTCTCTTACAAAGCTTATATCTTATATATGGTTCGATTGATTCTTATTGAATACTGTTCTCACATCAAAACTTTTCCTAATACAATGATGTATATGTTCATATAAACGCGTCTTGATTGTCTGTTGCTTAGAAATCTTATGCACTCATATATCGTTGCAAATACATGTTAAGTAGGCGACGATGTTTATTAGCTAGTTAGCTTGTTATCGAATCATTTCATATTATTCTTGTATGTATTGATTGTGTATGTCTACATGATGAATAAAAACTGTTTAAACTAACAACCTCGCGTTTTTTTTTTTCCACAAAAATGATTTTCTCGAAAATGTTGTAACAATTCACTTGAACATGTCTTTATTGCAACTTAAATTCGTTGCGTTTGGGAAATGAAACAGACAACGTGCCATGAGTAAATCGCTATGATTTAGACATTAGTGCTATGTAATCACATATTCAGTACATTAAGGTGGTGATTTATGGTAAATGTAAAAATCTGCATAAAACCATAAAAAAGTAAGGTATCTCCCTGAAAGTTAGCAGACTTCTTATTTTTGTTGTTCTTTACAGTTAAGTATACAAAATAGACGTATATGCTGCTTAAAAATGTGTTTTTATAAGGAAAGATCAAAGGGTAGTTTTCTGCGCAATAATCAAAAAAATTAACATCGTTATTGAAAATTTATGTAGTACTGAAGGTGCTTTATTGCATAATGAAGAGCGAGCTAGCAATTATTTATTCCAACTCTTTCTCAAATTGTAATGTAGACCAGATGAAAACGGTAGCTTTTTCTCATTTGTTCAACCATGTACAAGGTAATGTACACTGGATGCATTTATTAAATATAGGGTAAGCAAGCATACCTATGTAACACCTACAGTATAAATAATACATTACTTACATGATCACTGGTGTGTAGATGAAATTGCTCAACCTTGTTAAAATAGTCTCACCTGTTTCATCTGTGTGTTTTGACAAAAAAAATTGGACACAGATGGCATCTTTTTTCATCTGCTCAGCCTGATAATGTGTTAAAGAGTTTGAAAAAATAATTGCCAGCTCGCTCTCCATTATGCAACAAGGAACTCTCAGCACTATGTATATTTTCAATAACAATATTATTTTTTCAGATTATTGCGCACAAAATTATCCTTTGATCTTTCCTTATAAAAACACTTTTTAACATTAACAAATGCTGCATTTTGGGAGTCTGAATTGTCAGAAACAACATAAAGAAGGCATATGCTAAGTTTTGGAAAGATCAGTGGTATTTCGAGTGTTTTATGCAGATTTTTGTCTTTGCCCCAAATCAGTGATTATCACCACCTTAAGTACGAAGCATAACCAGACCCCTGCTATTGTTATAATTGTTAATCGCTGTAATGTTCCCATAAATCCTCGATATTTCGTTCATTTGGGACCCAGTAAAATGAAGTTTAAATTAAAAAAGAGTCTAAAAATAAAGTGTAAATATATAAATTAAAATTCGATTTTTCAGCGTTCGTCGTGTGATGAAGCCAGTGGGCGGAGCTAAAGTATCGGAAGCACACCCAAGCAAATGTGTTTGGGTTTCACTCACCTTTATTATTTTTTGTGAAAAAATGCTCATTAAGCCTCTCGCCAAGAAAAAATATTGCGTATACCGTATACTTATTGTTCTTTTTCGGTTTAGTTTAAAGCCCAGTTTCATGTAGGCCATACAATGAATATGAGGGTGTGGCTTAATAGAAATTACTGGGCTCTCTCTGTCAAAGAGACTAATAGGGTTCACCAGGACAGTAGCATAGCTACTGTTTAAATCACATGACTTGGTCAAAGGTAAAACATTCAAACTGTCATTTTTTCTTCTTGACTAGCTAGAAATCTGCACAATACATTTAAACTTCAGGGTTTTGAAAGCATCCGTAAGAACAGTTAAATCAGTGTATATGTAGAAGAAGAATAATTCAACTTCCATTGAAATTATTTTGAAAAAATAATGGTTTAATGTTTCAGTGAAAAAAGATGTATCCAAATCTGAAATGATTTTGAATTAACCACGATTGATAGTTTGAGGGCGGAGCCTGCTTTTTATACTGTGGCCTTGGGTGTAAACAATGTTTTATTTCAATTACAACACATACTGTAACATGAATTCGATGGGATAAGACAGCAATCTAGAGCTCCCAAACAGGTTCAATCTTTTGACCGCCCCATTTAAGAATTATTTACTGAAAGGGAGTTAAAAATAGTCGATTAAATAGTTTTGCACGGATTCATTTTGTTCACCTTTGATCTATTCATTATTATTTTTTGTCCTCTCTGCATCAATTACCAGCAGTCTTTAAATTAGTGAAAAAGCGTACTAGAACGACGAATATCGCTTTTCTCGCCAGAATGCCAAACCATATTTTGATAAGCCCATGCATTAACGTGTAATAACAATTGAACTAGGGTTATAAGGGGCATTCGTTTTCTGCACACTGCTAAAAATCGTGGTTACGTATTTGAACAGACTCGTTGAGACTGTTCTAATTCCTTTTACATGTAGCGAGCAGAAAGAAGTAAAATATCATAAGCGCCGTAACAAAAACATGCTAGCACAATCATGAGTTTTTCATCGTTTATGCACAAAATAAAAGGGAAAAACAACAAAGAACAGAAAAACACATTGTGTTACTTACCATCTGTTACGTTTACACGGGCGATACAGTATGAGACACGAAATCATCATACGCTGCGTCACAAATCTTCATCGCAATCTAGTATCACACGTAGGACAATATCACTTCTGCAGCTTGGATTTTCTATGCATTTACCTATTAAAATAACAGACAAAGGGTTATAAGGGGCACACGTCTTCTACTCACAGTTCAAAAATATTTATTGTGGTAACTCATTTTAACCGTCTCAGTGAGGCTGTTTTGATCATCAGACAAACAATATTCTACATTTTGCACACAGAAACAAGTAGCGCGAAGAATTCTAGCACAATGATGATAATGTATTCAACGTTTAAATACGAAAGAAAGAATAAAAATAAACATTGTGTTACTTACCATACGAGACGATGACATGAGCGACACGATGTTATTAACAGTTTTAATTGTTTTATCATAATAATCTAGTTAACTATCCAAAAAGATGTTTTTCTTAGACAACATTTCTCACAATAATTCAAAACACTGACACGATTTTTTTTAATTTGGCGGCTTGATGCGCCAACCATTTATTGCGCATTTTTATAAACGGCGCATGCGCAGCAGAAAAGGAATTTCAAATTTCTCAGCAGGTGGCGAAAACTTGTATTTCACTGTGGTTAATAATCAAGGGGGTAAATCAATACGTGAAGAGACCACCTGGTCTTGCGTTTCCGGGTGTATTTGGTAAAAGTCTTGCCACGGTGTACTTTCGTTTTTGATGAAACATTATGTCAACACGAGTGTTTTGGTGAAATAAGTACCAATTATAAGCATGACGGGACATTTATTGAAAAAGTGAACTGGTCACGCTTTGGAGGATTCTTTAAAGTTAATATTCGTTAAAAATGTTTCTCGTGAGATGCAGTAGTTAACGTGCCAATTCGGTTCTAGTTTGTCAAGGTAGTGTACAGTTTTTGAGGCTGGCTGGTTGAAGGTAGGAATTTCTTTCTTTTGAATCAATCTGAACTTTTTCGTCTCTTTTTCTGGCAAAATTAGCTTCCTCTATGATTGTTTATATGATACACTCTAAGAACGTGTTGCAGGATGCGTTTCCATGCACAAAAACAACGGTGTACGCACATGATTTCCTAGTATAGACCTGTATATGTCCATTGTTAATAAGTGCAAATACTAGTATTGCTCCAATGATTACTTTTCATTACAAATGAGTACTTAATATATACTTGCTCGAAACTTTGGAAACTGGCAGTCTGAAGGTTAGAATTTTCTTTCCTCTGAATTAATGTGACCGACTTATAGGCTCTTATGTACTGTAAGAATGCGTTGCGCCTTGCATTATATTGCCAAAAAATAACGGTGTAGGCCTACCCCACTTATTTCCAGTAGATGGTAGATGCACGTTGGCATTTCGTTTGTACAAATACTGTTAATGCTACGAAGAACACATAAAATGAGTATTTAACATATAATAGCTGATCAGAAAAGAAAACAACTAATATTTTCTGACCTGAGATGACTTCTCACCAACTGTGTTATTCCACTGTCCCAAATGTGGTGAATCAAGTATGCCTTTGCCAAATGACCATTGATGTCCTAAAGTTTTACAACGTCTTTGATTTTGCTGTGAGGCGATGTTGTCACGATTTCTGGCAATGTGGCCAGCAGTGCGGACCCCGATCACACTGCTCCGGAAGAAAAGTCTATCTTGGGTCTGCACCGTTTGCTTAGATAACAGTGTCCTAATATTTGTTGTCAAAGTGGTAGGCCACGTTATGTCTATACGGCATCCGGCAGGAGTTTTCGGACAACTCTACCATCGACGTCTGGTCAAACGGTGTAGACCCGGATCAGTCCGGCCAGGGTGTCCACTGAGAGAACAATTGTTGTGGTGGAACGGTATTGTGTACAAACCAAATCTTTAGAAAATTACTATCATACGGACGTTTTGCTTACCGTAAGAAACTGCACCAGATTGTAGTAACCATGTAGTTTATATCAATACAATATTGTTTAAACCAAATCATCAATCTTATCTGTGCACAGATGAAATTGTCAGTTCTGTTGTAAGGAGCAACAGCAGTGTATAGTGGATAACGCGATGGACTACCAATCCAGGAGCCGTAAGATCGATTCCCCGCTTCTCCGGTCCTGTCGGATGAGACTTCAAACAGATGTCCTGTCTCCGTATGACTTAGTTGTTGGTGGTACATTCAACCCAAATTCACTTACTCAGTTCTTATGTATTCGATTCTACTTAGCCCCACTCTCAAAATCCAAAACTTTTGTGAGTAATACCACACTTTCCTTGAATAATCCATTACAGAAATCATAATCTTCCTTTTTTTTCGAAAATATCACAAGTGTTATATTATCAGGGTAATTTTATCGGTATAATTTTTTTTGTCTCTCTCCCAGTTTACATGTACATTTCACCAAACTAATAAGGGATAAATAAGCAGATAAGTACTGCACGTGTACTAAGTTATCAGACCATACGAGCGTATTATAAACCTGTATTCTCCATATCACTAGTGACAAAACAGTGGCAAGAAATGTGTTTGTAAAACACTGTGCCCCAAGCCTTGCGCATGGCCCTAAAAGGACACGCCACTAAAGGGAATTGTTTGTTCAAAACGCCAGAAATCTCTAGGAGCCGTAACTCTGTCAAACCGGCTCATGTACCCACTTCTACTAAGGGATCACCCGATTTCTGAAAACACATTTTCAGGGTCCCACTAGCCAAAATACAGTGCAACTGAACCTGTATAAAGGGGCTACGTGTCTTTAGCAGCCACAATTTGTCCTTCCCTTGGGTGACCCTTTAAGACAGGTTTGGCTATACTATAGTGTTGCATGTATACGAATTTGAAAGAAAAAATTGTTCCGATGCTAACCGACAAGTCCACTTTTCACTAAGGTTGACTGCCCATTCGGTCACTACAGTATAGATAAGTTCTGAATAGTAAGATCCTTTGGAAGCAAGGAATACATCAAAGAACAGAAAATAGCAGTCTCGGTTTAATTGAATCTGTTCATGACTAGTAATGACTTGTGCGACAGCCACGCCCCCTAGCACAGGTTCAAGCGGAACTCTATTTTTTAAGATGATCCCAAAGGACCAGAAAATATAATCTGCACTATGATAATGTACGGGGAGACGTTTTACGGCCGCCGCACGGCCTTTTTTGCTACAACTGGCTGCTTACTGATACACTTTACCATATGACTGCTTTAGAAATATTGACATAAACCATCTCGGCAGCACTTGCCTTATAAAAGATAAGCTATGCATATTCTGTACCAAGATACAGTGAAGGCTATAAGAAAAGTTTACCATTCTTTTTAAAAGGTGGATGATTACACTTTCAAGGGAAGCATCTCTGCTTTTAATAACTGCATCCTCTTTCAATGAGATCAACTATTAAAGGAAAGACTTTGCTCATCGAGGAGCGTAAATGACCTCAGGTCCCTTCTAAATTTTATAGTTGCAATTGTCCATACAGCAAATTAGAAAATTGGCATTTCACTGTATTGATTCCATAGGTCTAATGGGTCCTTCATGCAAACAGAATGTCTGTGATGAGACTGTGCACCGCCCGGCCCACCACACAAGCTGATTTATGTTTGCATAAGGATGCGGTGGACACCTCTTAAAACCTACGCATGTTACTGCATTTTTATGTTCAGTATAGATATTCGAAATGTTGACCGCATACACACCATACGAGTTACATTATACTCTATGGTGACGCAAGGTATTTATTTTAATTTTAATTTGGTGGGATGGGGCGTGTAAAATGGTAATTGCAGTACCGTCATTTAAAAGGAAAAAAAACTAAAAAAAAATTGTGTAAGACACGCACGATGCCCCCGTGTGATGTCTGTCACAGGGCTGTGTACATCACTAAAATATCCATTAACAGCAAACACTATCGCGTCACATGCATACCTCATTCCATTCAATTACCGCACATGCCTCTTCAAGTGCACATCATGATAATTTTTGAGGCATATGACTATAAGCGTACATATTTTACTGGTTTACCATTTTGTTTGTTTGTTTACAAGACCTGAAAATGCTGTTGACTCTTTCAGTTTTCATTCGTTAAGATATTCTATCCTATGATATAAGTAGCTTTTCTCCTATGTTTCAACTTTAGATTTGCTTTCTTAAAAATATATAAAATCGACGTGCGCTTATAAGACAGAAAGATTACTACAAGTATTTGCCTCCGTTTCAAAACCGTTTAGCGCACAGCCGCTCAAACAGTCGTAATTATATTTGTAATCCGTTGGTTACGATATTTGCATTATGATTATGCAAACGCTAAAACATATACACTGCTCAAAATATTTAACGGAGCAACTGGTATTTTCCCAAAGACATTACGGTAACAAATACCCAGTTCAAAGGCCCATAAATCTGACTTCCAGTGGCCAAGATTTGCAGAATTTTTAAAAAGGATCGGGGTTTTCTTATTGAAATAATGTTCAGTTTGAAGGCGGTAAAATATCAGTTTAAAGGGTCATATGATAAACAGAATCTTACACTCGTGGGCATTTCATGTGAAATTTATGAAACTTGCCAAGGCTCGTTTCATAAATTTCACATGATATGACCACTCGTGTAAGATCCTCTTTTTATCCCTGTCAAAATACAACTTACACATTTTCATTAAACTCTAATTATGCGTACAAAGTTTGATAAGAATCCATTGAAAACTGTAGGAGGAGTTGATCACACAAACTCCATACCCTTCATATAGTAAAAAAAACAACTTTCCAAAATGACAAGCTCCAAAGGCTTTAATTCTGTCAAAACTAATTTTACATCCTTTTAAACACACATGTCCATTTTCATTATTTCTGCAACAACTGTACAAAGTTTGAAAAGCATACCATAAAAAATGAGAACAGCCGCATATATAGAAACGCTATAACTTAAAGTGTGACGTATAGACGAATTGACAGACAGACGGACGAATAGGAACAAATATTAAGGTCCTTGAATACACTCACGGGGGCATAAAAAGGAAAAATGGGACAACGCCATTTGTACATGAGTCAAAAGATACGTCGTATGAACTCTCATTTTTGGCACGTGGAATAATGGCTTATTATCCACTTTCAGGTAAAGCCACCAGACATAGAAATGAAGAGTAGTTGCAGAGTCTTATCCGCTTCATAACAATTGCCGATCGTTTGTGACAATGGTGGTCAGAAAAAAAAAAAAAAAAACATTTGGTTCTGCTTCGGGTGTACACTCGTACGGACATTTTTCGTTAAAATTCTTGACTCAACGTATTTCTAATATAGAATGTATACTCTGACTCATTAATTTGTGAATCTGCCATATACACGGGTTAAAAACATGAAGAAGTCAGGCTATGTCAAAGAAAATGTGACAGCATAAACTGTAAAATTTATCGTACATTAAGCAAAACGGTCAATAAAATGCGTAGTTGTTCGCTTCCTTAAAACGCTGAAAAATAATTTGATTACGACCAGAAAGAATATTTAAACGAAGCTTAAATTAACATGAAAAATATAAGCCAAACTTCGCATCTTCTTTGATTCCTTTCTAAATTTGTTCCAAAGTCGCATGTACTTGAAATCAACAGAAAGAACGGCATTTGTGACCGAATTAACTCGCATGATTTACCCGGAAGTGCCGTTTCTATTGCATATATCGCGAAACAAATTATTACCAAATAGCGTGCGCTCATTGACAACACCATTGCAGACGCGGTTTTTAAAAAAAAATGAGATTTTTACTCTGTGAGTCGCAAAACTGTGGCAATACTTATTGAAAATTAACGTAATTTTGCAAGACTAGGGTGTCCCTTCACGTATTGATTTACCCCCGTGATAATATAACTTGAGGAAATTTATTGATAGGTAACTATTTTGTTTGCTTCCGTAATAGAGAATAGAGAAATAGAGAATAGAATTGAAAATTTAAATTTTGAAAATTTCTTGCGCTTTTTAGCTCACATGAGCCATATAGGCTCAGGGTGAGCTATTGTGATCAGTCGGCGTCCGTCGTCCGTCGTGCGTCGAGCGTCAATTTGCTTTAAATGACATCTTCTCTGGAACCACTAGGCCTAGGGCTTTGATATTTGGTATGAAGCATTGTCTACAGGACCTCTACCAAGTTTTGTTCAAACACTGGGCCTGTGGTCCAAAAAGGCCCTGGTGGTCTTGGGTTCGAAATTCAAATATACTTAGAAATCTTCTTCTGAAGAACCACTCGGTGCAGGTGCTTGAAATTCTGTTTGTAGTATTGCCTAGTGGTCTTTTACCAAGTTTGTTCAAATGATGGCCCCAGGGTCTAAAATGGTCCCGGCTCAGGGGGCCATGGGATTGAACCATAGAAATACATAGAAAAATATTAAATAATCTTCTTGTTCAGAACCATTTGGCTTAGTTGCTTGAAATTTTTTTATGTGGCATTGCCTAATAATCTTATACCAAGCTTGTTCAAATAATGGGCCCAGGGTCCAAAATGGCCCAATGGCATGGAGTCCGAGGTTTGAACCATAGACAAATATTCAAAAATCTTCTTCTTCAGAGCCGCAAGGCTCAGATGCTTGAAATTCGGTATGTAGCATTGCCTAATAGTCCTTTACCATGTTTGTTCTAATGGTGGCCCCAGGGTCCAAAATAGCCCCGCGGCAGGGTGTCCTAAGTTTGAACCATATAAATACATTGAAAAATATGGAAAAAAACTTCTTTTCAGAATCACTTGGCTCAGATGCTTGAAATTCGGTACGTGGCATTGCCTAGTAGTCCTTTACCAAGTTTGTTCAAATGATGACCCCAGGGTCTAAATGGCCCCACCCCAGAGGTCATGAGAATGAACCATAGAAATACATAGAAAAAATATTCAAAAGTCTTCACTTTCAGAACCACTTGGCTCAGATGCTTGAAATTTGGTATGTAGCATTGCCTTGTAGTCGTTTATCTACTTTATACAAATGATGGCCCCAGGGTTTAAAATGACCGCGCGGTAGGGAGTCGTGTGTTTGAAACATAGAAAAACATAGAAAATATTGAAAAATCTTCTTCTTCAGACCCACTTGGCTCAGGTGCTTGAAATTTGGTATGTAGCATTGTCTAGTGGTCCTTTACCAAGTTTGTTCAATGGGTTTCAACCATAGCAATACATAGGAAAATATTCAAAATTTGGAAATGGTTGCAAACTATCAGGTTTGTTCAAATGATGACCCTTGTTTGACCTTCAACCTTTTCGCTTAGGTGAGCGATTTAGGGCCTCTTGGTCCTCTTGTTTTAAATAGTAAAGTAACGTACTTATTCCGACAGCAAGTAGAAAATGTTAGAGTATATTTGGTCAATGTGCTACTACCAAATATGAGCCACGACATGACAAAACCAAGAAGTGGCATGTGGGCCCAGCAAAATCTCACATCAGCCTTGGTTTCCGTCCAGTGTGATCAGAATCTTTCTGTCCCCATGACGCTCTGACTTTGAGATCATAGGCTTGAGCAAGAGTATTGCTGAAAGAAAATTTGGACCTATGTCTATCATCATACCAAATAGGAACCAGATCCATCAAATAATTTAGAAAATATAAGCTCTTAAACTTTTAGCGTAAATGCGGACACCGCCGCCGACTCCGACGCTGACGCCGATGCCGACGCCGGGGGTTGTGCAATAGCTCTTCCTGGACTTCGTCCAGGCGAGCTAATAACCCATGTCCGGCAACATGCATAAGTATACCAAACAATCTGCCTACATTATAAAATAAAGTCATGTTATACGTTTTTCTTATTTTGGTTCTTATTCTATCACAGTGCGCCTTGGAAGCAATGGAAAGTTTCTGTGCTTTATTCTGCAACGATTCACTGTTTCGGAGCACGTGAGTCTAACTACTGACGTCACTAGCGATACTGACGTCATTTTGTGACGTTTTGAAACGTTAGACGGTGTTATGTCTCATTTTCTTTCTAAATTCGCCTTAAAAAAGTACATTTACATTCACGTGCGCAAGCTGATTGCGAATAGGATGGTGTACGACAAACATTTCGCATACGACTGAGTACAGTTTTTTTTTAACTTAACACGAGATTTCAAATTTTAGTGTATGTATAAATGTGTATATCAGACTCTCTTCGGGACGTTTATAAGGCACAGTAGGGACAGCACCATCGCCGAACCCAACCACACCTTGTCCTGTAAGAACTTAACGCAATATTAATGGAGGAAAAGAATGATTTTCCATAAAATAATTCATGTTAATTCAAACCGCTTATGCAAGGCCTGAATTGGAAAGTTGCCCATGCAAATTTTTGGTTTAGCAGCTCTCAAGAGTTTTGTGATAACTTTATCACCATTATTTTTTTCTTTCTTTTTTTACTTCAAAACAGAAAGTTTGCACAATGCGTTTTACATGCATACGAGTCAAATAGCATCGACATATTTTGGTTATTTATTTGCAAAAGCTTTATCGGTGGGAATGGAATTACGCTTATAATTATTGATAAAAGGTAACACTACAATATCAGATATGACATTTAAACTTGACCCAGACTGACACACAATTGACCGGTAAAAGTGTTGAAAAGCATGAACATCTGGAATCTGCCAGATTTAAAAATGAGTTTTATGTCCCAAGACGTAATTAGCTATAGGAAGGCGATTTGTTTTATCTTAAGGTGAGTGGGTACAATTTCAGGGATTGAAACTCTGGCACTTTTGTTTTTGTCTCCCTTTTCAATATGGTTCAACTCTTATATTCTTAGAGAAGATTTCCTTTAACAGTAGACTCCATTTTGGAAGAGTTACGTCATTCAAGGGAAGTCTGATAAAATACCTCTACAAAGCAAAGACATATGTTTCTATATGCAGTCTCTTTCCCTCACTATCTCTCTCTCTTTCTCTCTCTGGAAAGACGAATCATTCCATTTGCCTGAGCGAAATTCTCTCTTTCTCTCTCTGTCCGTGGAAAGAAGAAAACAAGGATCATTCCACTAGCCTGAGCGAAATTGGTGCAGCATATGGCAGTAGGATATATGGGTTGTGATTTCGGACTGGACAGATGCGCAAGTTTATCTTGATTTTCAATATGAGCGTCCGGGAAATATCTCTCGAGACATAAAATGTGTGCATGCCCAGACCATCGTCAGCATATGCGCAGTCTGTCAGGCTTCTGCAATTTGCTACTGGCTGAAAGGAGGCGGATCTTATTGATAAATAAACTGTGATTACTTTGAGTTCTGCTAAATCATTTTTGACGGATTGATATATTGAAAATGCGTTAAACTTTGTTTATGCTAACTTTGCCACATGCTTAATTGCGGATTCTGTCTGAAGTTTTTCTTTGAGTACAATTTTACCGTTGCGGACAGGAAAAATTATTGCCTTAGCAGGGCTGTAAAAATCATTAGTATCAGACAAGGAGCTAGTCTACATACCAGACTGCGCATGTGCGCAAGCTATCCTAGGCAGACACCACACCGGCTTTAAAACATTAAACCGTTCTTGATTAATCATAAAAAAAAGATTTCAATGGCCTATTTTTCGATTTCACAAACTTTATGACATGGTAAAACTACAATGTACATGAAGATAAATACAAGGTGAACGCGTTAAATAGATGGTAATAAAATGTAAGACAAGGATCCCATTTATTGTTTCTCTGATGCGTAGTTGCATTGCCAGTAATGAAAAGAAATCAAATCAGTATCAAATGATATTCATTCGTAATATGATAGTTTTGTAGATTTCTGTATGTAAATTTTAATCACTTCTTTACTCCATACTGTCTATAACTGCTTTCTTTTTATATTACTCGCTTTTAATTACTTGAAACTCGCTTTAGAGAGTTCGATACTATAAAAAGTAAATAAATAAAGACGACGACGACTGCTGGACGTTTTGGTATGACAATTGTTGAAAGACTTGAAATCAGAAAAATCTTCCTTTGTGTTGCCCCAAAGAGGGACTGGCTTTGAGGGACTTGCGCAAAGCGAAGGTAGAGCCTGAAAACGTTTGTCTTTAAAGCAAAATGGTGTCAAATTAGGCCCTGCACAATGCGTTTATGATGATACGGATTAAATTATATATTCTTACAAACACAACTTTGTTTCTCTAGAAAATTTTTCATATGTGTTATTAGAAAATTATCTCTTATCAAAGTTAAAACATGGTACAGATCTTTCGTACCCTGCAAACATCTAATATGCAATTGATTACCCAGAGACAGATTACTCAGTGATAAAAATCACGAAGAATTTGCTAAATAGCCACATTTTGGATGGCAGGTCATAAATGGGAGTTTAATAGGTCTTTCTAGGTCCGACCAATGGGATAATTCGCTAATTTTCATGGCTTTGTTTTTAATCTGTCAATGAACCGCCTATAACAACATAGATTGTAAAATTATAGCATTTTAAACGACTCTGAAGTGTAACTGACGCTGAACAGTGCAGCTGAAAGCGTGCTCTGGTATTCCGTATATTTGGTACCAAAAATTATAATAAACATTGGGACACCAAAACTAATTACAAAAATTACTCGAAAAAAATTAAAGTTATATATATTTTAAAGTGCTGCAATGCGCCCAACAGATGCTAGTGGAATGGAAAAACAGCGTTGATTGTGATCAGACTTCCCCTTGCAAGGGTACCGTAAGATGTTGCGTAGCGCATATATTGTAAAACTATGTAAATTCATATTTTGTGTTATTGTTTTTGAGCGTACATATGGCATATGTTCGATTTACTTTTATGTACATTTAAAGTGACCCGTTTTTTGTTGTTTTTTTAAGATACCCAGAAACCGGGGCTCGTTTTTGCTTTTCGTTTTCGGGTAGGGTAGGCTACAGGACTGGGCTTCTTTCTTTTCATTCCGTTATACCATAAAAAACACCATGTATTGGGATAGATAGGTCTGAGCAGACAGTGTAGACTCGTATCAGGCGGTCCTAGAGGAGCAGTCTGATCAGGGTCTACATTGTTTGCTATTCCGTCTGAATCTTTTGGCTACCGCTTTGTAAAACCAGGCTGTTCCGTGTTTGGGACAGTCGCGGCGATTATTTTTGGGTGTCCCAATATTTAGAATTTTACGGTAGTACTGATTGCTGCCAGTGCCTTTTCATTTCTTGAGTGATGAGGCCTGTAACAGTAAATGTTTGGTTTCGCTGACCAGTGTCAGTTGTATATTTGTATTTGATATATCTTTTGATTTGTACATATTTTTTAAGTGGGCCTTAAATAAGAGTAGCTTGTAACTCATTGTGTCACCCACTGAAAATAAAGTCTTTATTATCCGTTATTATTATTATTATGTTTTCAATGTTATGCACCAATGGGTTTAGTACAGTTTCGGCCCTTAAACTAAACTGTTAACTACAGTCTTTTAAGGCTATTCTTGTGCGTCCCATCACTAGGCGTTCGTTTTGAAAATCTTGACGAAACTGTGGGGTTGAAACGCAAAAAGTACATACAAAAACTGCCAAAGTTCACGAAACACACGCATGGTAAATCAAACCAGACAGGTGGTCATTCAGAAACCTTTACAACCCACGTCACCAGAACGTAAAGTACTTTCAAAAGAACTTCAATTCGTATGATCCAGTGCTTGTACTTGTGTTTAGTTTTGATATGATCTGCCATTTTGATTTCTTGCCATGATTATACATACTTACTCAGATGTGTACGTGCCCGGATGAAGGCCGAAATTCCGGATAAAACTTTTGTATTCTTCTTTCTTGTACTTTTCATATTGTCAAAACGAAAGAAAAAAAAACACGCTCACACACTCAGAACACCTAATCAATTAAAAGCAGAGCAATCCGACTATATATCGGCATTCGAAATTATAATTCATTTTGCGGAACAGAACAGAAAAGAACAAAAGCTCATCTATGTAGGTAAACATGTCAGGTTACACATACATGTAGATGATATATGATATTTAAACAAGTGGCATGTAATATTTAAGAGGAAAAAGGAACTTTTCAGTCTATCACACAAAAACTGTAAGCTGATTGGCCATATCTCCAGCTGCACATCTCCAGATGCAGGAAATCAAAACCTGCTTAAAACATATAATGGTATATGGTCCTGGAGAATTCAATTGGCAAAATTAACTCCTTTGATGTTTTTGACAAATCAGATGAAAATGAAAGTGAAAATTCTGCGGTGTAGACCTTAATGCATAAATATGCCAAAAGCAGTGCGTTCAGCTCATTAATGATACATAAAATTGAAGAAAGAAAAAAATGAATAAATATAAAAATAAAAAAATAACACCAGCATGCTGGGAAATCGATACTCCCTTTTTACAAGTCGAAACTCGCTTTTTATAACTCGATACTTAACTTTTATAACTCGAAACTCTCTTTTTATTACTCGATACTCGATACTGTAAAAAAGAAACCCTCCTGTGGTCAAGTGGTTAGAGTAATTCGGTTATGCTGCAGAAAGTCGCCGGGAGGTCACGAGATCGCGCCCGCATTTCGACGACTGGGAAAACTCTCTCTGTCAATCCAGCAATAAATGGGTAACTTTTTTGAATCAGGGAAGGATAAGGCAGCAAAAGGAGAGTGATGGGTTCCGCCTTTCATCTGTTGTGCCCAAGATACAGTGAGTCTCTAACCCCCACTGCCCCTACGGCTATTAGGCTATGGGAAACCTATACCTTTTTTCCTTTACCATGCATAGACCTTGCTGAACATTAAATTGTTAACACAAATAAAGGCTGCTGGGGAAAGAAAACACACACACAAAAAAAAAAACACATTTACTACCTATCAATCACTTGAAGGGAGTCGAAAGCCCATTGCCGAGCTATAAGATGAATTAAAATGTTGGAGTTGACTTGTTCTTTGCTTAAAATCAAAACTTTACAAATAAATATATGTTGTGAGATATCATGTAAATTACCTCTTGCCATTCTCTTGAGTTCCGACTGTATAGCAATATAAATTGGGAGGCCTAAAGCCCCAAATTACCAATGTATGATACTAAATGCCGGGAGATGGAAGCCTTAGCGGTCAGTGTAAACCCATATCAGACTGCACCTGAAATAAGCAAGCTTATCAAGATCTTCATTGTTTGTCTTTTCCAACGATTAAAATCAGCTTAAAGTGTATGGGTATTGCTCCGTATTTTTCTGCACTTTTTACAAGGAGAAACAACTTCCATTACATCATGTTTGCTTCCCTGAATGAAGTAACTCTTCAAAAATGGAGTCTACTCCTAAAAGTAAGAGTTTAATTTGCAGGAGTAACTTATTCCTTTTAAGAGTTAAACCCTATTGAGAAGGGATACAAAAACGAAAATGGAGAAGTCTCAATCCCTGAAAGTGTACCCACTCACCTTAATATAAAACAAATAGATTTCCAACATAAAACTTTGTCTCGGGGCATAAGACTCATTTTCTGTGATATGCACTCTTAAATCTGGCAGATTTCAGTTGTTCTGATAATGCCCATGCTTTTCAATACCCTTAAGCCTCGTTTGCACGATATGTTTTCCACATAAGTTTTCTGTGCACATATGGTAAACATACCGTCTAAACAGAGTTATGCACTGCTTATTCTTCCCACATGTGGAAAGCACAAGGAATAGAACATATTATATCCTTATTTTTTTTCCACAAGCTTTTGACCAATCAGAAGAGAGTTCACTGAGGTTAATTGCTTTTGCACTTAGGTTAATTGCTTTTGCAACCTCAGTAGGTATTTAAAATACCAAAATATTGATATCAGGGGTATTAGAATGTATATTTCTTGAATATTACATGTATTTTACAAAGGGGAACAACTTTTATGACTTCCTGTCTGCTACCCTGAACGTTGAAGTCCTTTCATTTTAGGGTCTGTACTCTTATATGTTGCTTTTGCTCATAAACATAGGTAATGAATCACACACAAATTAGAATCATCAGCATGTTCTCAATCTACATTTTTGTAACACAAAAGATGACACAATTATGCAGACATTTCCAGGTAAATGGCGGGAAAGCCTGAGAACATATGTGCTCTCTGCATATCGTATAAACACAAAACCATATGTGCTATTTTCCATATATTCTTTTTGCCACATGTGCAAAAACATATCGTGTAAACGAGGCTTTACAGATCAATTGTGTGTCAAGCTGACACGTCATATCTGGTATCTTATAGCTGATATTGTGATATCGCTTTTTGTAATTTTTCCCTTGTATCCTTACTAGCTTCTTTCGCAAAACTTATCAAAAGGCTGGTAGCATGTTAACGCCGTTATTGTTCACCTGCGCTTATATGTTATCTAGATAAAACATTGCATAACTGTCCTTAATTTCAAAATGATTGGTAAAGCATTGTTCTAAATATGAGAACATCTGTAAATATATAAGTACCACAAAGTAACAAAATGTAACAAATTCATGCAAAAACTGCCATATTCTATATAGCGAGTATGTATCATTCAGTATCATATATTTATGTATTTATTTATTATTATTATTATTTTACAAATCTTGCAAGCATTTTTCTTACAACCGTCTTTGTTGTAAGCTATCAGACATCCTTTCCTCAACAGGATCATTTTAAATCGTGGATCTAGGACACGTAGCCATATGACCACTTTATGGGACTGAACCGCTTTTTGTTGCGAATGTACTGCTCTTTATATAAAATATCACTCATTACAGCCATAGCACTTATTGCATTACTGATCTACTAGAAAAGAATGACTGCTTCATAAAGTAGCTGACACCAAACAGTCTAGTGGGTGAGTCCTTTTGGTTGCTAAATACCTGTCATGTAGCCTCTGAAACCGGACCAGTCTGCGTGAGCAGTGCATAATTATCTAAGTTTGTTCAAACTCAGTGCCCAAAATAATAGATCAGGGTCATGGAATCATGTCGAATCGCATTCTGAGCCGGCAGAAAATCATAATAGTTCCCTAGTATGTGCGTAATTCCTCTCGTATTGAGTTCACTGGAATAACTTTTTAATCGACGATTTACTTTCAAGGACCGAAGATGTTATCAGTAATTATAGCCTGTTTGTCCGGAGGCTACTAACACTTCATCACTGTCATGCTAAAAGAGGGATAAAGCTGCATCCCATTCCCTAAAGCCAGTAGGTCACAGATATGCACGTTGATATTGCATGAGTGATGGGCGCATTTATGCAATTGAAATTTATTTTTCTATATATAACTAGGATAATTTAATTTCGCCTACTAATTTTAAGAGCTTAAGAGTTGTTGCTTTTGACTCTATGTTTATTGAACCGCGTTTTACCTTTTGGAAGGAGTTGGTTGTTTGTAAAATGTGCGAAGTTTTTAGCACGTGCTCAGCATCATGCTCTGATTTGACATGTGTCCGCCATTGTGAACTCGAAGTTATTTTTTATACGCCGCCCTAAGATGGTTCGTAACATGTGCCCTCCATGCGTCTGTCTTTTCGTCTGTTTGTTCATCTGTCCATACATTAACATTTTTGTAGCTTTGTAGAGCTTCATACATGTAACCACAGTATTCAGATCAGTAGCTTTGACGTTGACGTTGCCAATAGCATGGTAGCCATAGGGGTAGTGAGGAAAAGAAGCCCACTATATCTTGGGCACAGCGTGTGCATATTTTCATTTTTTAAAGTCGTGTAAAATAAAGGATAAAATGTTTATTTGAGTAAGTCAATGTAAAATTTAGGTTAGCAATAGAAATGTTTAGAAATTTGATAAAAAGAAATAGTCCTGCAATAAGCCCAGAAAAAATGAGATAAGGAACAATTTATGTCGACTATTAGTCGATCATCGGTAGGTTTTACAAAGTAAAATGCAATGATAGGGAACAAATATATTCATTCAGACCCCATATTAAAGGG
The DNA here is from genome assembly GCA_963989385.1 of Ctena decussata. NCBI lineage: Eukaryota > Metazoa > Mollusca > Bivalvia > Lucinida > Lucinidae > Ctena > Ctena decussata. The sequence continues at coordinate 552,116 of OZ022502.1, read as the reverse complement.
AAAGGCATATTTTCAATAAACTGACAACAGTTCACGAAAAGCGACCATAATTATTTGGATGATTCCCATCGCCACTTCCTAGATGGCTTGAACGTCAAGGTCACATAATATACTAAGAATTTTCTTCCAAATCCTGAGATAAATATAGTTCACATTTGGCACAATGATAGATATTGATCCTAAATTTCACATTACCATGTCTATTTCCCCATTTGACACTATGATTTTCTTTTCCTTTTTGTGAATTAACATGCCTAATTGAGGTATGAAACTTAGAAACAGGACCATTGGTCAAATATTTTCCATCGTCAAAAACTGAAAAAGCTTATTTCTTTTGCCGTGCATTATCTTTTGCTGCACCCTGCAGCAACCTTTTTCCTTGTTTTCTAGCAGTTGTGCAGCAACCTGAACGACTTGTAATATTTTAACTCTAGCAAATGTAGGTTGGATATACAAAAAGTACGTCTGTCAGCCATGAAATATTGGATTCATTGAAAGTGGACAGCAAGACTTACTTCTTTAGAATTTATTTTGAAGGCGGTCGGACTACTAAACCCTCGATGATGCAGGCTGTCGCGGAAGACCTTCCAGTGAAGCGGTGTACCCCTCTACTGCCCCGAGGCAGCTTGTTTGTCAAGGTGTTCGACCTGCAACAGCAGACCGCTGGTTCATGACACCTAAGGAAGATGCAACTTAGTCTTTTGCGGTTCTGTCTATATACTGAATAAACCTGCGGTGTTCTTCTTCCACATGAAATACAGACTCCGAACTTTACACGGGCACGGAAGCTCGTGAATGTCGGAAAGTTAGACGCTCATATCAAACTGCACAAGGTTTATAGCAGTTTGTTGTACGTTTGTTCATCTCCGGATGACTCGTATTCAGTCTTGGTAACAATTTACTCCTCTTGTGACATGCGGGTGGAGAGTCTCTATAGGCTGAAATTACTGAGATACAGGTGACTAAATACATGTATATCATTACTGTCTCGATATCAATTTTAAAGAAAAGCAGTGTCTCGGGGTCCGGTACCGGATCCCTAGCCTGCCAGTCTCGGCGTCCGGTACCTGACCCGGAGCCTCGCCTGTGAAGAATGGCTCGGGGTCCGGTAGTATGTTAATTAGCGGTTGTTACTTTAAATAGTTAAACATATTTTATTCACAATTTCACTTCCATGCAACATACGTGCAACGGACGGGCGAACACACGGACGGCCAATTGGAAAACACAATACCTCCCCACTGTTAAACAAATAGACAGACAAATAAACAAATATATTAAAATATGATAAATAAATAACTAAAATAAAAATGAGAACAATATATTATTATTTACAGTACCAACAATAACTGTGATCCCGCTTTGTAATTCATTTCAGTTTTGGTTAGTTTAGTATGACCTTTGGTCATACCGAAATACCGCTTGTACAAATGGCGACATACGTAGAAAAGATCAAAATCTAATTTAACGATAACTGTGTATTTCTTTCCATTTGAGACATATATTACCCGTACTGAGACATGCTGGACCCGGAGACAATCCTCGGATGAGCGCCTAAGAGTCCGGTACCGGACTCCGAGACTCAGAGTCTGCATAAAGAAAAGGATCTCGGACAGTATCAATGCATATTTGCCTATTTTTCGACAAATTATTGCACCTTCCTCGGGCAGCAAAAGTTGAAATATTTGGCATCAATATGTAGGCCTGTGTACTATAAAGGCATTTCAACAGTGATTTTGAAAAATTATCATGCCTCTAGACTAACTTAAACCAATTTCATCAAGAGGGGGTACGTGAATGTTTCAGACTCTGATAATAAGTTCATTTTTGGGATTTCTAATATATCGAAATTTTAATTGATAACTAAGCTAAAATTTAAGTACACACTACTGTGACTGATAGTATGCAATATTTTTTCAATAATAAGGACTTTAGCCTATTTGTAGATATAAAGGATGTAAGTACCCTACCCACTTTTTCAGTTTTTCAGCTGTAGACTATCTCCCCCCTCACAAGCCTCAGCAAGCCACTCACATATAATGTGTATTATGATTGTACACTCATACATGCAAAGTGGCTAGCTGAGGCATGGGGGGAATATCTTTAGAAAACTTTTCCTGTTTCCATTACGTTTAATTATAAAATTTGGCTTTTTCAACCAGAATTGAAGTCCATGTACTAAAAAATCAGAAATTAAATTCATAGCCAGTTAGGGGAAGTTGAGAGCAACAAATTTCAAGAAAAATTCTTGGGTGTATCAAAAATTTAATTTTGACTAATTTTATAGGCAAATTAACATTATTACTGTCAGAGGTCCTTTATAAATAACATAAATACATACATGTATTATCAGTCATTAACACGTATGTTTTGTCATTTCAGATCACACAACACAACGAAAGAAGAAGAAAAAAAAACAGCAAAAAAAAAAAAAACAATTCAAAAGTGCTGCATTCTAATTTAATGTGATTCAACTTAAAAAAATATATGTAATGGACTTTGGCATGCATTTATAACGTATTCTAAGGACTCAGTCCAAAAAAATTCGTAGAGAAATCTAGATACAAATACTTTGAATGATGGAAATAGAATTTATTTCATATGCACGTTTACGATTTAAATCCCATTTCCGTTCACTGAAAACAAAACCTGACTACCGATGCATGTATTATGTATGTCTGATGCATACATACTTATTCTTTATTATCTAACTGCGTCATTAATCAGTTACAATGTACTAAGTATAATAAAGATGAAACATAAGTTGCCATTTTTTTTTTGCGAGCAACTTTTCGCCTAGCATCTAAATCGAACCAAAAAAAAAAATAATAAAAATAAATAAATAAAAATGAAATAATAACACTAAAATAAATCAAAAACCTTTTCGATAAAATATTTTGCTGAAACACTTCGAAACAGTTGTTTTCTGACAGTTATACTAATTGATTAAATGACAAAATTAGATTAGGTTAAGTGTACAAAGATATTATTTTTTTTTTCAAATAAGATTCTCATACATTTTATTCGTCTGAATTTCGACATAGTTTAGTTCATGGTATTTTTTGGCAATAACCATAATGTGGTTTATTCGAATTATGGATAAAACCTTGATGACATTCACTGCGTATTTTAACTAAAAGTTTTATCCAAATTTTGGATAAAACTTACAACTGTGTTTTGGAACAGCGTATTTTAAGACAGGGGTTTTGCTTTTCCCAGCTAGTTTGGTTTTATCCAAATTTTGGATAAAATTATTTCTGCGTATTCGTTGTACTGCATTTCCTGCTTATCCAAATTTTGGATAAAAATTTTGGCCGTGTGTTTGCATAATGTGTGGGGCAAGACAGGGTGTTTGTTTCTCCCAGCTAGTTTGGTTTTATCCAAATTTTGGATAAAATAAAATTTAATGTATTTCAGTCTGTGTATATGCTGCGCTGTATTGCCTGCACAGTCGCTTATCCAAATTTTGGATAAAATTTTCGGCCATGTATTTTCATACAGTATAAGGCATAGGCAGGGTGTTTTCTTATCCCAGGCTATTTGGTTTATCCAAATTTTGGATAAAAATGGATTAGATCTAATTCTAATTATTACTCATCAGTTAACTTAAGTACAGTATATTTCCTGCAGAGCTATTAATCCAAATTTTGAACCAACAAACGTCTTATCCAAAATCATAGAGCCAGTTTGAGCAAATGGATTTGCTCAAACGTAAATGGACACAGTTATGTTTATTTTTAACTTTTTTTACCAAAACTGGCAGCGTTTGGAACATTTTCCCTGTTTTCTCAACACAAAAACGCCCATATCTCCGCTCATAGACAAAATAAACATATGTTGTGGGTATTCATTTTCTTAGTTAGAACATAAGGAATAATTTGGTACACATTTCATTTTGATCTATTGGAATTTTTTGGTTAGCGTCTCTGGACTTGCAAACTTGAGTGGGTGGGGTACCTTGACAGGCCTTTTGCAGTGCACAGGTAATTAGCCGTGGTACCCAACGTATAAGCACTTCATCAAAAGCCTATTATCAAGAGCTTTCAAAAGCTATTGTAAATGACTTATTTCTTTAAAGGAAAAAAGATTAAACTCGGTTTTTCTTGCAATTTTCCTTCATATTATTGAACCAAGATAGGCATGTCAGAAATCATGTTATTCTGAGAATTAACAAAAGTGAAACATATTATTTCTGTTTGCTCCCATACGAACAAATGATAAGCAATAGAAACCATGCAATTTTAAGAGAATTTGAATGGGGGCCAAAAATGGCCCTTATCATACCAGGTCCTTTGCATAAAACGCAACAGTGGAAGTTCAAATTTTTTACAAAATCATAAAAAGGTATCCTTTTTAGTAAGTTTTTACTATTGTTCATATCAAATTTTGCAGTTCAGCTTAATTGCAAATGCAGAAGCAATAATGCTTTAATTTCCACTCATTTTATACCTCGATTGAAGTATATAGCTCGATCAGAGTATATGCCTTAAGGATGTGCAATAAAATCGGTATATTGGTTTACTGCAATATGATCTGAAAATGATACATATAGCAATACAACCAGTCTCTATTCAATATTGATATTCTACAATATTTTCGGCTATATAATAGGGCTTGCATGAATGCCGAAAATAATAGTTCAAAGGCTTCCTAAACAATGTCAACGATAAGTGTCGCCTATAAACTCTACAGGCTGTAACAGTAAGTTTTAATAGCGACATAATTCCTCATCCTTCCAGCTTTCTCCGATAGTATACATGTAATCCTTTTTCTTTATAATTTTAATGACACTGGCAGAACATAAACATTAAATTATGAGCTTCACAAAAGGGACAAAGTACAAAACTTTTATTGATTGGCTGAACCTGTCCAGCAAGGTAGTTCTACCTTGCTGGACAGGTTCAGCCAATCAATAAAAGTTTTGTGTAGACCTGTATTTTTTCCAACGCACATGGCTAATTTAGACAGCAGATTAAAGGCCCAGTGATCTTTGCCGATAGGCATGCTGTAGGCATAACAGATGTATTTCCTGTTGTCACAGAATGTGATTACACTAGGAACTAGATGATATTGCAGAAAATACTTGATATTGCAGAAAATACTTATCATTATCAATTCACTCGGAGACCACTGAGTTTTTTCCAATGTTGTTTTGTAATAAGTACTAATTACCCATCATTGGAATTTGAATTATTGAAACAATTTGCAAACTTCTTCATTTAACTCTAACCGTATCCTTTATAACTCACCCCACAAACCAGAGGGCCATTGGTCCTGTAGCTCACCTGAGTCCATTCATGCTCAGCACTCAAGGGAATGTAACTCTAAGGCAAATTGTACAATATGGTCTTGACCTTGCTATAAAAGTAGGTCATGGTCAACCCAGGATATAATCTTAGTAGTACTAGAGTCCCAGATGCTTCGTTCCAAATTCAAGGCAATCTGGCAATCTGCCTGAAGATTTGCTATGGTTTTTACCAAATATGGACATGGTTGTGATCTTGGCCATGTGACCTCAACTAAATATATAAACTTTAGGCGAGGTCTGCTGACAACCGGTTGTCACCAGACTTTTTGGACCAAAACCGTCTGCTGACAACCGGTTGTCACCAGACTTTTTGGACTAAAAACGTCTGCTGACAACCGGCTATATAATTTCTATTAAATGGTCTTAAATAGGGTTTAATTTAACTGAATTTGTTTTAATAAGTTATAAATATTTTATAAATATAACATAAACATGATAAAGCTTCTCATAGTGAAGGCAAATGACCATTGCATGATTCTTGCACTCTTGTCATTGTGTTACATATATAATATGTGGACTGTTTGTACTTTATGTATGGATAAGGGAAAACAATAATGAAGTTAAATATCTACACCATTATAAGCCTATGTAAAACATGTGACCCCAGGGCAGGGCATCTGACCCCAGGGCCATAATTTGAACAAACTTGGTAGTGGACAACTAAGTGATGCTACATACCAATTACCAAGGCTCTGCATCTAGTGGTTTTACGCAAGATTTTTTTATGTTTTCTCAATAAAAGCCTTTGTAAAAACGTGACCCCCAGGGTGAGGCCATTAAGGCCCTAGGACCATAATTTGAATAAACTTGGTAGAGGACCATCTGGTGATGATGCATACCTAATATCAAGGCTCAAGGAAGCAAATTGTTGATGACAAAAAAGGCACAACTCAGGCATGATTGACTGATCACAAAAGCTCATCTTGAGCCTATGGCCCAGGTGAGCTAAAAAGATTTTTGAACATTTTCTTATGCATTTCTATGGTTCAAACGTAGGACCTGATGGGGCAGGGCCATTTTGGACCCTGAGGCTACCATTTAAATAAACGTGGTAAAAGACCACTAGGCAATGCTACCTACCAAAATATCATTCATCTGGGCCCAGTGGTTCTGAAGAAGATTTTTGAATATTTTCATATGTATTTCTATGGTTCAAACCCAGGACCCCCTGGGGCAGGCCATTTGGGGCCCTAGGGCCACCATTTGAAAAAAGTTAGTAAATGACCACTAGGCAAAGCTACGTACCAAAATTCAAGCATCTGATTCTAGCACTTCTGGAGAAGATTATTTTATTTTGGAACCCAAAACCCCCTGCTGCAGGGCAATTTTGGACCCTAGGGTCTCCACTTGAACAAACTTGGTAAAGGTCTACTAGGCACTGCTTCATACCTAACATCAAGCATCTGAGCCCAGTGGTTCTGAAGCAGATGATTTTAAATAACAAAGCCCTAGGCCTAGCGGTTTCGAAGAAGCTCTCATCTAAAGCAAATTGTTGATGACCGACAAAGGAAGACGGATGTAGGACATTGAAATCTGTGAAAGAGTTGAATACACAAGCGCCATCTCTAAAGCACAAAAAAGGTGCTGTCAATGACTAAGTTTAAAAGGCCATAATTCTGTCAAAGTTTAATTCTGTCAAAATTTATTTTATCTCCATCCAAAAGCTACATGCACATTTTGACTGTGTCCACAACATGTGTGCAAAGTTTGAAAAGAATCTGCAGACAACTACAGAAGTAGTTGATTACACAAACTCCATATACTGTAATACAAAAAGGCTGCCAAAAATGACTAAGTTCAAAAGGCAGTCATTCTGTCAAAATTAATCTACCGGGACATTCTTCATCAAAATGCCATATGCACATTTTAATTTATAATGTCTGTAACATGCACATAAAGTTTGAAAAAGATCAAGTGAAAACTGTAAGAGGAGTTGATTACACAAACTCCATATTCTTTAAGGCAAATAGGCTGCCCAAAATGACTAAGTTCAATAGGCCATAATTAGGTCAGAATAAAATTCAAGCCATCGAAAAGCCACATGCACATCTTCACTATGTCCACAGCATGTGTACAAAGTTTGAAAAGAATCCAATAAAAACTGTCAGAGGAGTTGGCTACACAAACTCCATACCCCATAATGCAAAAAGCTGCCCAAAATGACTAAGTTCAATAGGCTGTAATTCTGTCAAAATTAATATTACCCCCAATCAAAAAGCCACATGCTCATCTTCATTATGTCCACAGCATGTGTGCAAAGTTTGAAAAAGATCCATTGAAAACTGTGAGAGGAATTGATTACACAGATCCTAAAGTGTGATGAATGGATGGACAGACAGATGAACAGACAGATGGACAGGAGCCATTATTCCCATTATTAATGCCCCTGACTGAAGTCAGGGAGACAACCCCCCCATCATATCTTTCAGTGTATTTTACTAACATCAAATGAAGCAGAAATTTTTTTTCCAGCATGGACCATGGCTGATCAATTCTAGAACCCGGCTATGATAGAGCAAGGATGCTGGGGTCTTAATCTTATGGTGTACATATTTGACTAGAGTGACTCGGCTATGCTCAATGACAAGAGCCATTTATCTTTCAGAAGGATAAGTAAAGATCATATGAATAAAATATGATGCACCAAATTTGGTAAATGCATTAAGAAGCCATTCAGAACTAACTGCTAAACAAACACAATATCTTTGTTTAAAGGTAGGTTCCTGTACTTTGGAATGCATCATAATTTTGATGATCTTTCATCCAAGTTGTTGGAAAGCACTTATAAAAGGGAATGAATAAGTTTCACTAAAAAGTGTAAATCAAAAAAATATTAGAAAAGTTGTTTTGCAAGGGATTTCCTAATTCTGCTTCGCACACCAGTTAGCGCTATTTTTAGTTCACGCCAAAAATAGATAACGCAGCTGAGGTCATGCTGCATTGCATTTTGGGATAGTTTTAACCCATCCACCATGCAAGGACCTCTAGGAGAGCTCACGACAAGGGAAAATTGACCTTTGGAGAATGGCATCAGAAATCGCGCACTTATAGACATAATAAACATAGTTATTTTTAGAACTGGAATTCCAACGAAAGAAAATAAACCAAAAGGGAAAACGACTATTTTCTTCAACATCAGACAAGTTTCTCAGTAGCAACAAATTCAGAAAAATAAGAGAATTCAATACTGCCCAGAAAAAGATGCAATTATTTTGTGGACATAATTGTTATCGCTAGTTACAGGAACCTACCTTTAATATCAGAGTTTGATTTTCACACCTTAATTCTAGGATTTAATTGTAATGCGAGACAGACCATATACTATTATTATCATGCACAGAGGGACAATGTTAGTTAGATAATATATCACAAACAACAACAGGCAATAAATAAGGACTAAATTTAAAGGCAGCATTATTTTGTTTCCATACATCGAAGTACAAATAGTCCTCATCTGTGAGTAACACAATGCCAAAAAATGCAAATATGCTAGTAAAAACAGTCATTTGCCTTAACTATGAGAAAATTTATGTTATATTTATAACATATTAATATGAATTCAGCTAAAGGAAACCTAATTAAAAACCATTAAATAGAAAATATATGGCTGGTTGTCAGCAGACGTTTTTGGCCCAAAAAGTCTGGTGACAACCGGTTGTCAGCAGACGGTTTTGGTCCAAAAAGTCTGGTGACAACCGGTTGTCAGCAGACACTTCCTAAACTTTATCTCCCCCTTTACCTGAACATGCTGAAGGCTGCATTTGAAATTTAACTGAAACTGGCTCTATAGTTTCAGAGGAGAAATCCTTTGAAGCTGTTGACAGATGACAAACGAGTGGCCTTTGTCTAAGGTCAAAAGTCACTAAATGATCTTGACCTCCAGATTTCGTACATGTTCAATTTGACTGCATTTCATATCACAGAGCACAAAGGCAACAGAAGAATGCACTTTTTCAGCTTTTCCCATTCAAAAGCCAAAAGGACCAAATTGACCTTGCCATAAAATAGATCAAGGTCAACCCAGGGTCATCATTTATATAAACTTTGTCCTATAAGAGACTCAGATGCTACATACCAAGTTTCAAGACAATCGGCCCAGTGGTTCTGGAGGTGTTTTAAGGTTTTACCATATATGGGCATGGCAGCCATCTTGGTCATGTGACCTGGACAAAATATATAAACTTTCATTCCCCCGTTGCATGAAGGCTGCATGTGAAATTTAATTGAAATTGGCCATGTAGTTTCAGAGGAAAAGACCTTTGAAACTGTTGACAGACAACACACGTGACCTTTGACAAAGGTCACTAAATGACCTTGACCTCTAGAATTCAAAGGGGCTAAAGTTTACTTCATTTTTGACCTTGCCATAAAATGGGTCGAAGTCAACCCAGCGTTATCGTTTATATAAACTTTGTAGTACTAGAGTCTCAAAAGCTACATACCAGGTTTCAAGGCAATCGGCCCAGTGAATCTGGAGAAGATTTTTTTAAGGCATTCACCATATATGGACATGGTGGCCATCTTGGTCATGTGACCTAGACCAAATATATAACTTTTTGTTCCCTCATCCTGTATAGGCTCTGTATGAAATTCAACTTCAGTTGGCCCAGCAGTTTCTGAGAAGATGTTAAAAGAGTGTGGACAATGACGGACAACAACGACTGAGGCCTGCCTATACTATGAGCTCACCTTTGAGCCTTCGGCTCAGGTGAGCTAAAACAGTGATTTTTTTTCACTATTTTGGGAATGGTGTCGGTGCCCACAGAATTGGGAAAAAAACGGGTCGTATTCTCCTTAAATTTAGAATTTCAGAAACACCTTTATTGGCTCAAGTGGTGGGATAGGGGACATGCAGCTAAATATATAATATTCAAATTCAATTATAGCTATATATCTGCCAGTTCTCTAAGCAAGCAAGTAATTTATGCTTGTAGAAATTGTCCCTAGAAAAATTCTTTCCGCAATTGGGAATTTTTCAACTTGCAGTTGGGATAAAAAGATACTATTTTGAATTGGAACTGGTGCCTTTTATGGGCACCGCTTATATAGAGAAAAAAATCCCTGTAAAACAGCAGTGTCTGATTGGATCATGCACTTTAGCATTCTATAAAATATGGGGGGCTTCTCAATGTGAATGATGGCTCGGAGGAAAAGCAATGTTTCCGTAAATGGAATCATTACGTTTTCGGAAGTTTGTGCCAAGCTTTTTAATTTTCTATAAACGTGGCAGTCCTGTTGAACGGCCACAGGGGACATTAAATTTGCTAAGGACATTATCAAACTTCACCCCCCAGGCACCTTAATTTGCAGAAATTTGGCTTATAAAGTCTCTCTGTTCCGACGACTCTATCAATGTAGGACATTTTATTAAATGACCATAAAATCAAGGACGGAAACATTAATCATTCCAACTGTATATATTTCAAGATCAGATTTTAATTTGTATGCTTTTGAAGAATGAAAGACAGGCAGATCTTGAAATTTCTATAAGTAAGTAAGTAAGTGAATTTTATTATAGTGACATTGTGTTATGTACATACAAGGGATACACCAATATGTATAATATAAACATTTAACAACACCCGGCCAAATTGGGCCTATAAGTCACTTTCGACAATACATATTACTAAATGGCTTTTTATTCTATAAGTTATTAGCCCTCCGGTCTGCTTAAAATATGTGACATATTTCACAATACATGTATATTGATACATATCGTGATATGGTGAAAGTGTATCGCAATATATCGCAATACGAAAATTTCTGGCAATACCCATCCCTAACCTAACCTGTTGACCACCCCATGTTCTAACTCAACAAATCTGTTTTTGGCCTTACTTTAAATTCTGTAGAGTCTTTTTAACCCTATCATCCTTGACTGTTCTTTTTCTGTCTGTATAAGCATCGTGATAGATAAGACACATTCCACCTGCACATAATCCTCCCAAGGGGGTGTTGCAGCGTGTTGCAGTATTGAAAGACAGAAAGGGAGTTGCTGTGCTCAAGTGGTTGTTTCATGTGCAGGGTAATGTGTTACTGAGCTTTAAAAGAAACCAAATTTACTTAACTTTCTAAACAGATATTCATTAATGCTGGAATTTGACAAAGATTCTCGGCAAGTTAAAAAATTTGGCTGGGCAAGTAAAAAATTATTTTGCTTGCCCAGTGGGCAAGTGGAAAATTTTTGGATTTGTCAAGCCCTGAATATTATGAGTATTCTATTTCAATACAATTCCAAGCAAATAGAGCAAAGTTTTGTATGACCAGTCTTTGCAAAACCCTCTGAAGACTTGCAGGACAGCTGTCAGTCTAAAAAATTTTGCAGGACAGAACAGAAATTTGCAGGAATGATAAAACACACACACATTGAGCCAAAAAAGGTTTTAGTCATAAAAATGTGAACCATTTGTAATTAATAAAATACTGCTTCTCTGTAACTTAAATTCCCATTTAATCATTCATTTAGTCATAAAAATGGGAACCATTTGTAATAAATAAAATACTGCTTCTCTGTAACTTAAATTCCCATTTTAATAATTCATTCTCCACTTCATTTTAATTTAAATTCCCATTTTATTATTCAGTCTCTGCTATATCTTACATCCATCCACGCATAAGTTAGGGAGTTTGTTAGGGATAAACTCCCAAGCTTTCTCAGAAGCTAAACTTGTTTCAGATATATTGTTGTGATTATTATTTTCCTCGGTTCGGCCTAGTACCATACATGTGATGTCTCCCGGATCATCCGTGAGTCTACCGGAAATGAAGTCCATCTCCCGCGCTCCCGGAAAGCCTTCAGAATCTCCCGGATGCTGAGTTTTCCCTTCATAATTTTTTTCTGATATCCCTTTTCCAACGCCATGCCCTTTTTCCCTGCCAGTAAGGAGATACCCACATGTGTATTGACCTGTATTCACAGCATCAAATATTGTTTGAAATAAACAAACACATCATGTCTGTTGACATTAATCCCATTATTCAGGTCACTAATAAACTCACTGACCCGTGAAAACACATGGAGCTGTGTTTCAAAGAATTACCGACGTGTTAAGAAGATATGTCACATGAAAAGAAGCCGATAGCCCTGTTTCACAACTACACAAAATAAACATGTGCAATACAGTCGGAGACTTGTTTTCACTGCTTAGATTCCCTGAGACGCATAGACAACAGATGCAAAACTCTGTTTAGACTGCACAGAGGTGCAGGCTGATCGGTGTCTTCCCTTGTCGCTCACTCCGTAAGGTATTTTTTCCCTGAAGTGCAAACTATATCTGGAGTATTATATATAAGGCCTCATACTGACAAAGCTTTTCCAAGCCTGAAATGCCTGCTTTTGCAGCCTAAAATAGCCCTTTTTAAGCAGAAAAAACTCTGAAAACTTAAAAATCAAAGCCTGAAATCAAGTAAAATTCAAGAAATGAAAGCCTGAAATCCTTCAAAAGCCTGAAAAGTATGAGGCCTGTATATATGGCCGACAACTTTGATCATTAATGGTGTAAAAGTTGCGCATGAAAGTTTTGATATTTCTGTCTTGTGCACGGGTATAGTTTGTGTCAAAAACAGAATTTGAACATTGTTATATACATTTTTATCAGTTTTTACAGCTCTGAGTACCTTTAAACAAAACTTATTTGTTTATGAAAGAAGATAAATAGATACACTGAAATAGAAATTTCAAGGGAGGCAAATCTGCATGAAATCTCAAGTATACCCTTTTGCAAAAGCTAGATTCTGTGCCAGACAGATACCAAACTAATGATACAAATAACAGTAATATAATAATAAATGAATAATTATAATAATTAAAGAAAGGAGTTTTTTTTTGTGTGTGTGTGTGTGTGTGTGGGGGGGGGGGGGGGCTTGGGGGAGTAACTCAAAGGTAAACTAAACAAACTATACTATTGTTCATGTTCTGTTTTAAAATAAAATAATAAAATAAAGTAAAGTACGTGAAACGATGCATCAAAGTTGCCGTCAAAAAGTCTCCCTGATGGAGAACTCAATCTCCCTGAAATAAAATCCAAATCTCCCACATGGTCATCGGGAGTTCATCACATGTATGTAGTACAATTCACAAACTTCAGCCATATTAAATTCGCTACAAGTCTATCAAACAAGCAGCAAAATACAGTAACAGTAAGCAGAAAAATAATCTAGTGCAGCAGTTATTAAACAGATATTATGGATAAATAGTTTCAAACTTCATTTAATTTTAGCCCAGTCATCAGAATTACGATAAAAAGTAAAGATCAGACAAATATACATTTCGAGACAGAAACCAACCGATACGAGCACTCTTTGGGTCGAAAATGTAACGCTCGAAACGATTGGTTGTATATAAATAGTAAGGCAAATATTGACCAATCAGATGTCACATTGTGTAAGTGTTGTTGTAAATATGAAATGGCGAAATTTTCATTTTGTTTCGACCGAAAGAGGACTTTTCCGACGATAAATTTGATCTTACCGAGTTGGATAATGCCAACTTTTGTTAGTGTCAGACAGTGAGACCGGCGCCCTGGCGAAAATCGCCGGACATTTTGTGAATTTGTCGGTTTTGTCCGACAGACCGACGCCTTTCGTGAAGACTATATGACTGACTTGTATAAATTGTCATCATAATTTACTGTAACTTACTGTAACCTCGACACCAAGTCAAGCAATTTCTGCTTCTGTGGGTGCATCTTGATGTACTTGTCTACACCCGGTTTCGTAGTGCTACGTCACGGTCTGGTAGCATGGGGTGGTAAACTTTCGAGGGTGTTGTCTCCAATATGTATTTAGACGACTGTTATGGGCGTTGAGAGAGGGTGCCCTTCCTACAGTCTCAGGTAATGAATTTGAAGCATCCACTATCCTGTTGCTAATTTACTCTGTCTGGTATACCGTATTCAATCGTGCTCTTGGTTTGAAAAGCTTCAGTGAGTGACCTCTTGTAGTGAATGACTGACTAATGTAAATAATTTGTCTGTTTCTATCTGATCTATTCCATTTAATATCTTATATACTTGGACCATGTCTGCTCTTTCACGTCTGTATTCAAGAATTGGCAATCCTACTACCTAGTTCTTTTAATCTATTTTCATATGTTAGATGACTTACACTGTTGACTAAATGGGTTGCCCTACGCTGTACATTTTTGACTGTGATTTTGTCTTTCTTGTATATTGGTGTCCATATTTGTGAGGCATATTCCAAATGAGGGCAAACCAGTGCCTTATGAATACAAATTTAAGAACATTTCAGTGTCTAAATATGTGAAGCTCCTAAAGATGATTCCAAAATTATGGTTTGCAAATTGCCAAACCGTTTTGTATATCATAACAGGGAGGTTTCTACATTTTCATGTCCTTCCTATGCATAAATCAGGTTAGGGAGAAGCTCAAACGGAGCTATATAGCCTGATGGAGGTATAAAAATGAGTGAAAATTAAAGCATTGTTGCTTCTGCATTTGGAATGAAGCTGAACTGCAAAACTTGATATGAACAACAGTATAAGGGTGACAAACGTTCTATGATTTTGCAAAAAAATTGAACTTCCACCATTGCGTTTTATGCAAATTGTGGAAAACTTAAATACAAGAATGTCTTTGAGATGCTGGGCTAGGGACTAGCTTCCCTGATTCACAGGTCCTGGTGAATGATTGTCCTTGGACGTATCACCAGTAAACAATTCTGATTCTGATGAACTGGACAGATATATCCACTTCTGTGTCAGGGTTCACTTCTGTGTCAGGGTTTACTACACTGCTACACTGTGATCAATTATAGAAATGTCAGGGGAATGGGAAGAAACATGTTTATATAAACATGTGGTTCTTTCACAAAAACGCAACGGCAGGAAAATCAAATCGCTTTGCATTCCAACATGATTTTCATCAATATATTGAAAGCACAGTACTCAAAATTTTGCAATTACATTCAAAATAGATTCAGATGAAGAATCTTCAAATTATAATGCAATTTCAATTACATTCCATCCAAAACAGGTTTATTACAACCTATAACGTTTCTCTGTTATTTTCAGAGATGATTTCATCCTGTTCAGAATCAGAATCAGAATTGTTTACTGGTGATACGTCCAAAGACAATCATTCACCAGGACCTGTGAATCAGGGAAGCTAGTCCCTAGCCCTTATAAGAGAAGTAAACTTAGTAACTGAATCCTCTGCACACTCAGCAGCAGAAATAAGTGAATCTTCCAGGGAATTCCAATCTCTAATAGTCTGGGGGAAGAAACTGGACTTGTAAATGTCAGTCCCAGCCAATGGGGTTTGAAATGTCAGGGAATGATGATTCCTGGTACGCCTATTTGGGGGAACAAGGTCATTTATGGGTATACTGGCTGCACCCCTCAGACCTTTGTAAAGCATTATAAGTCTACTATCTTTCCTTCTCTTTTTTAGGGACTCCCACTTAAGTTTCTCCAGAATGCCAGTCATACTCCCAGTTTCATATGTGTAATTTCCCGTTACAAAGCTAGCTGCCCTTTTCTGCACCTTCTCAAGTTCATCTTGAAGAAGTATACTTTGAGGGTCCCAAACTGAACTGCCATACTCCAGGACTGGACGCACCAGTCCCTTGTATGCTGACTCCTTAACATCTTGTGGACATGCTGCCAAGTTACGTCTGAGGAAGCCGAGGGTCCTATTAGCCTTTGTGCAAATATTACTGACATGTGTGTTCCATTTCAAATCATTGGCAATGGTTATGCCAAGATACTTGATAGTTTCTACATTACTGAGGACCGTTCCCTCTAAGGTATAGGAAGCATTGATCTTCTTGATCCGTTTCCTTTTAATTTGCATTATATTGCATTTAACAGGTTGAAATCTCATGCCCCAACTGTTAATGTCTGGTAAATCTTGAAAGAGTAGTGTAAAAGCTACCTCAATGTGTTGCGAACGAACTCTTTAAAAATGTGACGGTAGAAGGTCACAGATATAAATAGATATGCAAATTACAAACTCGGTAGTTTGTGGTCGAGTAAATGTTGGGGTATATAAGCAAATAAACCGCCCTTGGTGGGTGAGCATGCTTTTCCACTGACGGGGTTTGTTTGCAGGTCAGCCCACGTTACAAAAGTCCATCGACACCAGTGTGTTAAACTAAAACACTAACACTAACTGTCATTAAGATATATACTGACAACACAAAAACATAAACTCCTAGATGACGTCGTCACTATGGCAACATGACGTTGGTGACGTCATAATACAAGTAAGACAATTCTGCAGTCATCTCTTCATCATCTTCATCTCTTCCAAATTTGTCATCTACCCCTAGGTTAGTGTCATTCTTGTCATCGGTTTGTACCAGGTTTTTATCCAGTAAATGTTTTTCCATATCATTTGAACAAGATGATTGGAGATACAGGAATTCAGACAATAATAGAACTGTTGCAGCTGAGAGATAGGAATCAACCAAGATGGTGTTCAGAGAATTCTCAGATAGCACATCATCTGACAGTAGCCTTTATGTATCAGATTTTAAGAACTGCATTGAATAGGAACTAGAATAATCAAATTTTAATCTCTGCTCTCTTTTACTGCACTGTGTTTTCTCCCTGTCATTCTCAGTCAATGATTGCACACCATGTCCCCATGTTCCATACCTAATCTCCATGTTCTCCCAACTGTCAGGACAAGCATCTAATAGATGTCTGTATGAGCCACATGATAAGCATGTTAAAGCTTTACCATCCACACCCAGTGGGTTAATCCTCTTCTTCCTTACTCCTCTGTGTTTCTCACTTCTTTGACTGTCTGGCAAATCTTTGTTTCTGTCTCCTGTTACCTGTGGCAATTTCCTGTCTCTGTTGAATTGTCTGTATGGTTCGGGTTTGATCCAGCCACCGGAGGCCAAATATGCTGGTTCTAGTCTGATACTGCCATTTTCTTTCAAAGCTTCCAGGTCCTGTTTGAATTTTTTCAGTAATTTAACCGTTTGCTCATAGAGAGATGATCTGTCATCATAGTTCAAACCAGCCAGTATTAGTAACCTTTCATTTCTTGTTATGTTTGCTCTGTTCATCAGCCTGAATGCTAATATTTCAGATGGTAATGTCAAACAAATTTTTCTGTATTTTGAGTCAAACAAGGCCACATATTCATTTATTGATTGTCCCTTTTTCCTTTCAAAATATTCAAAATCTTCAATTTTTTCTAGAACATCAGTCAAATTATCATTGGCCAAATGCTTATCCAAGAACTCAAAAAGAATACTTAGCCCACTTTTGCTCTTCAGGTCATCTAGTCCTACTTCATCAAAGACTTTTGCTCTTATCATCTGTTCATCATCCTCTGGCAATTGTAATGCCACTACTATAGCTTGTTTCTCCTCCTTACACTCTGTCACTTGTGCCCAAGCTAATGTTTCTCTCTTAAACTGTTCATATGTCTTATTCTTGGTTAAGACAGGAGGACTGATAAATGTTTCCATCTTACAAATCTGTTTTATCACTCAGTCACCACTTGATAAACTCTCCAGTTCCATATATTTCCAATATTTCATTGAATCTTCTTCAAACCAAGTTGCTGTATACTTATTTCACTCCATATGATCGTTTGTTTCGCTCTGCTACCATTTGCGCAGTGGAAGCGTGCTGGGCCCATAACCCAGAGGTCCGAGGATCGGAACCTCGCTCTGCTACCATTTGTTAAACTAAAACACTAACACTAACTGTCATTAAGATATATACTGACAACACAAAAACATAAACTCCTAGATGACGTCGTCACTATGGCAACATGACGTTGGTGACGTCATAATACAAGTAAGACAATTCTGCAGTCATTAGAAGTCAGTGCAATATGATTATGTCCCTTGATATATACCTATGATCCTTAACTGAACTTTAACACAGTGTGCTTCAAACGCTCCGCGAAACCTCCAGGTATGCTCTACACTGTCATAAGTGGTCTCAATCTGGCTCATTTCGCCTGCTTTAAAGGCTTTGAATCTACATGATTCAGATTCAGACATGAGTCCACTACATTAAAGTTTTACCCCTCCATCGGGCTATATAGCTCCATTTGAGCTTCTCCCTAACAAATGACATATACCTTACTTATTATTTGAACATATAGACATATATGTTCTAGCAGTGGACATGCTCAAAATGCTATTGTAACTGGTTCCCGCAGGTAATAGGGACTTGGGTACCTGGTACAAAATCTCTATCCGTCCCAGCCCTAGCTTTTAGCATCAGAAAAGTCTCGGATTACCCTTAAGGGCAGCCACAACCTTGCCACATGCTTGTTTCCTATCTTGTTATTGTATTATTAATCACTGTCTACTTTCGTTTTAGTTAAACCATTTGAACCAGGTTATGAGCGGAGTCAAAATCTGACAGGGCAGGAAGACTTTGATACAAACCTCGTCGTTCGTTGCGACTTCCATGGGCCGCCATGGATCTGCTAGCTGGGCCAGCGGCATATTAGGGCTGTACAATGGAATACTGGTGCTTTGTCCAGAAACAAAACTAATTAAAAGGGCAGGGAACGGCCCTAATTCAAGACTGTCTAACTTTCGTCTCCACCAAAATGGCGAGAATCTTTAGACGAAAGTGAGGCTGGAATATCAACTTCCGGTGCCGAAGGGGTATGAAACCCACCACCCGCACCCGTGCTCAAAACCCACAACCGGTCACCCTAATTACCGACAAGAAGTGACAAGAACCGCTAAGAGCCGTCAAGGGCCGTCAAGAACCGACAAGAGGCATTTTTATTCATTTTTCTATTAAAATGCTACTTATTAGACCCTATTCATGTGTTGTATATCCATATTAGCCACAGAATTGCTTTTGCAGCCCCCCAAAACAGTGAAATTACAATACTCCATATTTACCCTACTTACCGACAAGAAGTTTTTGTGACGTTGTAAGGGACACAATACAAAACGTGTCACACTCAGAAATAACCAATAGTTATCTTTCTTTGTCTCTTCATACACTCAAGCACCGAAGTAATTTACCGCATATTATATTAGAATGTCTTTTGGCAAATATTTTGACTTTGTTTACCATACATAAAATGCTAAAACAAAGACGAATTAAGCGAGGCTTGGTTGACAAATTCTGGTCATGTCACTCTGCTTGGCTTTGATTAAAATGTCAAACAACAAGGCCATACTATAAAACCTGTGCAAAAACTTGCATCGACTTGCATGGACGGACGCTCGGCGCCCCGTTACTGCGGCTATGGATTCGTTCCGCTGAGGTGCGGGGGCAATGTCGATATGAGAACTGAAATACTACTGCATCGACGCATTTGTGTTTTCTAAGTACCGGTGCTGTCATTCTGACATTTTGGATATTTACGGATATTGTCTCTGCTAGTCATTTTGACGCTTGGAGCTATATTCATTTTGTTCTTACGTTTATATTTCGGATACTTTTGCTTAGACTTAGGAGATGCCTATCAATGATGAAGTTTTGGAAATGTAAGCTATACCCTGTTCCCTTTAACGTATGCTCAAAGGGTACGCACTCTATTAAAATTTTCTCATTCTTGAAAATCATTTTAACGCTTCTTGGCGGTATACGGTTAGCTGTCACAGTGTCTTTAGTCTTATACCAAAAACTGTATAGACCTGATTCAAATTCTAGTTTTACCATTACAAAAAACTTTTAACAGGTATAAGTATTACTTAAAAGTAAAAAGTATGCAAAGACCAGGAACTGAAACAATCAAAATCCAAATCCAGCCCTCAAACCATAGTTGGA
This sequence comes from Ctena decussata, assembly GCA_963989385.1. NCBI lineage: Eukaryota > Metazoa > Mollusca > Bivalvia > Lucinida > Lucinidae > Ctena > Ctena decussata. Next base: position 532,080 of record OZ022502.1, on the reverse strand, counting down.
AACAACTAAGATTGCAAATAATCAAGATACAGAGAACATATGGCCAACCGAGTGAGCAGCTTGTTCCCAAAAGGTGGCCACTCAGCAACCCAAACCGAACCAAAAATAATGATAACATACATAAGGTAAAACATCACAGAAACTCTGACACCAAAAACAGGCAACAAAGAACCACAACAGAACTACCGCCTTGGAACGGTCAGTAATGAATTACTGGGGGGCTTAAATCGATTTTACAGGCCCAACCTCACCCTCAGTTTCTGAAGTGGTACAAAACATTTAGTTGGTTGTTCGGTTCGCATGATAACCCTCTAACTCGTCAATGAATCATCACGGTAAACACATAAATCAAATTTCAACACCATGAAGAAGCAAAGACGAGGACTCAACAGATACAACGGGCCGTCTGACAGGTGGAGATGCCTGTCCTGCCAAACAACCCCACTGGAAATCTGAACCAAAAGAAGGTCACCAGTTGAGCCCCGGTGGACCAAGCAACAGACAAAAAGGCTCCGGTCCCAACCAACTAAAATATATAGCTTTAGGTCGGGGCCATCATAGAGTCTGACGACCGATCCCCCGGTGTGCAATTAAAGAGTGCAGCAAAGCTATCAACCGTGATTGGGTTAATCACTAAGCATGCAGACTGTCGCATAACATTTAAATTATAGCCAATACGTTTGTGACGTATTATTATTTTTCGGAATTGATCAGAAAAATCAGTCCTACCCTTAATCTTTTTGAATTTGTATACTAAGTCACCATAAAATTCTGGTTCCGATAGGCCTTGGTGTAAAAGAAATTTTAATCCGACATCAAATTTTGAAACCAATTCATGGTGTCTGCGATAGAATTTAGAAAAAGCCTTTCTAAGCTTATAATACCGATAGCCCTGTTGAAGAAGTTTAGCAGTTAAACATTTATTACGAGCATTAAAGTCATCTACATGACTACACACTCTAGCAAATCTTATAAGTTGAGAAATATACACTCCATAAGAGGGACGACGTGGAACGTCACCATCCAAAAATGGAAAATTAACTATATCAAAGTCAAAGTCATCACGTTTATCATAAATTTTAGAAGATACAAAACCGTTAGAAATAGATAGATGTAAATCCAAAAAGGGGGCCTCGGTATCTGAAGTATTAGCTTTATTCAATTTAAGTTCAGGTGGGTAAATTTGGTTAACCATGCTTTCAAAATAAGGATTATCAATATTCAGAAGATCGTCTAAATATCTAGAGGTTGAGTTAAATGCCTCAATGATATCAGCTTGATTATCAACAGAAAGAGAAGTCATGAAATCTCTTTCATGACGAAATAAAAACAAATCGGCCATAAGAGGAGCACAATTTGTACCCATCGGAATACCAACAATTTGTCTGTATAACTTATTACCAAATCTGATGTAAATATTATCTAAGAGATATGATAAGGCGTCACATACATTCTGACATGACCAAAGACTATATCCTCTATATATTTTACGGTCAGTAGAAGTGAAAAACGCTTTCTTATCGTTACAGGCAATATAAAGGGTATCTTCATTTTTGGAGAACTTTTTGAAGGCCCTCTCAATCAAATCAACAAGTTTTCCTTTATTAAATTATGGGGTAATGTGGTATAAAGAGTAGAAAAATCATAAGTGGACAAACTAGTCGCACGGAACCCTCTTGACTTCAATTTACTAAGTACCTCACCAGAATTTTTTATAGACCAAAACATATTTTTCCCTGACCTCTCATACACTGTCTCATAGTACCAAATGACACGAGATTTCACAGCAGTGAGGCAAGAAGTTAATAATTTAGATAATTCTGTAGTAGTACAAGAGCTAGAGTTGGCAATGAATCTAGCTTTATACGTTTTTTTATGAAGCTTAGGTAACCAATACATCGTAGGAAGTTTGTCTTGGCGTTCCTTAACGTTAACAGCAAACATTAAAGGCAAATTATTTGAGTGGCTATTAACGACAGTCTTCTCATCTGTAAAAGTCTCTTCGTAAGCCGTGGTGCCGTTAAGTTCCTGCTTCAAAGTGTTAATATAGTGCATCCGACAAACAACAACAATGTTGTTTGCGGCCTTGTCAGCAGGAACCAAAACATACTTCCTATGAAAATCCTGGATACCCTGCTTCAAATATCTAAAGGAAGATTTAGGCTTAGGAGGTAAAAGATTAGTATTGTGTGAATAAAACTTTATACGTTTATCCACAATATTAAAGATACTTAGTTTCCATTTCTTTAAAGCGTTACTTTCAACACCCTCTCGTTTACACCAACGATTACCAAAATCATTTAATGCAGATGCAATTTCTTCCCTACATCTGTTGAAATCGATATGGGAAGGGAATCTATACTTAGGACCCTTAGAAACAATGTTACGAATTCTAGAATCCGGGATGATCTTCAAATTTCCAGTCACAACATGACCTGCTGATGGGTAAATAAATTTGGAATCTTTACAATCTCATGAATCTCACACAAGTTTATTGAAATTAAATATGATACTTCTAATCGGTTTGTTATACTTATAACAAATAATAGGTGGTTCAGAATTTTGGAAATAATCAGGTATGGAAGATGTAACAGATTTATCCTGAAATATACTAGGTAAATCTATAAAGTCAATACCTTTGTTAATGAAAGGGATTTTAATGAAATTTCTTTTATGATTGATTTCAAAATCAATTAGTGGACGGAGAGCGTGTTGAGTATAACATCTAGTTAGAAGTGCCGCTTCGTACATTTGGTGATTTCTATCGTAAAACCTATTAGCCTCTATATCAAATTTGCGTAAGACTGGAATGGGTAGGGAACTGTGTTGATTTCCTTTAATTCATCTATATAATTCATCTGTATAATCTATATAACCTTCATGTCGGTTCTGTGTTGATCTTGATGTCTGAAACGCTTCTTGTCGGTAGTGCGGTAATAAAGCTGACGCTGCTGATTTTGGCTGAAAAATCTGAAAAAATCTGAGTCAAAGTGTTACTTTTGCAATTCTGTGATATAAAATAAACACATATTAGAAAAATTCCACCATTTATAATTCAATAGATAGAGTCAAAACCTTCTTGTCGGTGTATGACTGCTCTTAACTTTTTCTTGGCGGTAGTTGACAATATGCGGTCAGCTGTCACTGTTAAGTCGTTCCGTTATTCCGTATATATCTGCTTCAAAGTTCTATTTTTGCAAATTTTAGATATCTAAGAACCTATAAAAACAATATTTTAAACTGCAAAGTAGTGAATTAATATATAAAATGCCTCTTGTCGGTTTGTGACGGCCCTTAACGGCTCTTGTCGGTTCTTGTCACTTCTTGTCGGTAATTAGGGTGACCCCCCACAACTGTAAATTTTAGTTTAGAAACACAGTTTAAAATGGTTGGTTGCTTGTTTTGGTAAAGTCCTTTGAGACAGTATCTAAGCCTATTTCTAGCCCTTTGAGACAGTATCTAAGCCTATTCTGTTCTGTTCCTTAGTGATCCGAAGCTTATTTAATTCGGCGCACCCTCATATGAGGTAATCTTAATACTGAGCGCGATACTGGTGATAATTATATACATGTATGTGCTGTAACTTATTTACACACCGGACTGCTGGTTAAGTATTGTTTCACTTGTTAATTCCCGGAAATCTGTCTCAGAGCCACTAGTCTCTTCAGATGTATTGTGTATATACAGCTCCAGCAACCCCAACTTCTCGGATTCCAGAGCATGTAGGTCAATAGAAGCTGAACAGTCCAGTGTCAACTGGGTAAGATACTCTGGGTCTTGAAGCTGGACGATATCCTTGTCTGATAGAATAGCACTGTCTGCTAGCTTCTTGATGTAGACTTTTCTGTACTGTTCGAGGAAAACACACTCGGCAATAAAATGCTGGCGAGTCTCTTGTAGTACTGAGCACAGTTTACAAGTAGAGTTCACAGAAAATTGATTAAAAGCGGCACGATTAGCTTGCAAGATATATGTTCCAGTAAGCAACCTACACTTTATTTGTGCCCTTCTACTGTCGTGAACATTATTCCTGACTGTAGACCAGACATGATGTGATACACCTACTTTCAACACGTCAGCATTTATGTACCTAGTGGAAGATTTGTTCGTGATATCTGATATATCAGAACGACTCTACCATCTCATGTATTTTGCGGTTAAGTGTATTTTTCCACTTAAGCTTGGGTGGGGTGTTGCACATCAGCTCAAATACCGAAGGCAGGTCATAATTATTAAGAATGCATTGTATATCAGTGAACATACTGTTTTGAGACAGGTCTCTCATTACTATTTGTCTTTGAGCTATTTCATATTCAATTGAATTTTGATCTCGGATCATAGTTACAAACAGGTTAAGTAAGGTTTTGTGTACAACAGATTCAATTGGTAATATGCCCAATAAAGCTAAGCAGGCAGAATTAGAGGTATTGTCAGGGAGTCCCTTGAGTTGTTTCAAACATTTTCTTTGAAATTTCTCCAAAGACTCAAGATCTTTCTTTTTGAGTAACTGGAATTCTATACCATACAGCAGCCTAGGTATGACAAAGGTCGACCAGATATGTCCATTCTTTGCGGCTTTTAAACCACCACCCCCATGGAACCCAGCCCCCATCAGTGAATAGGCAGTTTTCCTCCCCAAAGATAATTTCCCCTCAATATCAACTGTTTGGGATGTTGACCTATTTCTATTCCCTTGTCAGAAATAGAAAACAACTCAGATTCGGTTTGGGTTAAAATTTTGGCAAACAAAACTTCCCATTATGTATTAAGTTGGTATCGTCAACCTGGTGGCTCAAGTGAGGAATTTCAACTGTTTCGTGATCAGTTAGACCATATTAGGACAAGACACAAGGGAAATAAGCTCCCCTCAGTTCATGTACTAGGGGATTTCAACTGCAAAGATATTGCTTGGCCAGACCGACTTAATAAGTCAGGATCAGTGTTAAGTCAGTCAGAGCAGTGACCTATATATAGAGTGACTCGCATCTCCAGTTAAATATAGGTATTTTTTTCCAATAGACGCTTGTCGCGCCGCTGGACAGGTGAGTGGCTGAAAAAATCGATAATTCTATCGACCGCTTATTTCGCATCTAGAAATATCTTAATATTATCATTGTTTTATTTTATCTGTAAAAATAATGTGTTCTTACAAACGTTTGCACTAAATTGTGTACTTAATTTCCGAAATTTTGATACCAAACTTCAAACTTGCCAAGTTTTTATACGGTAGTTTTACTTGACGTAGTTAAAAAAAACGGGCTGGAGGGCTTATCAATATAAATACGGGAAACTTTTTTATTATGCGTTTGGATGAGGATTTTGATCTTGGCTCTCTCTTACTTAGGAGAATATGCATGCATCGAAAACTGAAGTACGTCGGTGACATAGGTTTTAATTAAGCTGAGTGGGTTGGAATTTCTATCAGAAGTTATCGACGTGAATCGCCCATTTCATTAATGTTTACGTTATCAAATTATTATTCAACGTTAAGGTAAGCTTTGAATTTTATGATGATGTATTAGAATAGTAAGTTTTGTGATTATTTTGGTTTTGGAGTTAATTCTTATTGATGTGAAATAAGAAACTTTGGTCCCTGACAAATTCTTCAATGCATAACTAACCAACCCTCTGAACTCATTGTTGTATGGCGAAAACTGTGAAAAACAAGTTTTATTTTAAGATTATTTTGACCCATTAAATCGGCACGAAATTGCATGAAATAGCACTCAAACAATTTAAAAGGCATTCAACTTTATGAAAAATATCATTGCGAGGCTCAAAAACAGTTATTTTGGGAGCCTTATTCAAAAAACGGGGGAGTGGGGTTTTGAACATCCTGATTTGCTGGTTTTTGCTACTTTCCTATATAAGCCTATTTCCATACTGTCATAAGACCATCAAAATAGTAAATAAGTGTCATGAAAATGATATTAAACAACATTTTGGTCCTTCCCCTTTCGTTTTCCAATGCTAAAATATTACCTCAAACCTTATTAACGACGGAGTACATCGTAAAAGAAGTGATGGTTTTTACGGCGTCGTCGCCATTTTCTTTCGAGTGACGAAAGCTTCTCAATTTGCATCGTTAAAAATGAACTCAAAAACCAAGCAAAATCATCACAAAACTTATATCTTAATACATCATCATAAAATGCAAAACTTACCTTATCGTTGCATAATAATTCCACTATGAAAACACCGATAAAATGGGCGATGCACGCCATTAACTTTTGACAGAAATTCAAGCTTTTTCAGCTTGTATTAAAAATGGCGCTCCGGTAGGAGGCGCTGCAGTCGCATGCGCGACACGCCTCTTTGGACCGAAAGGTGAAGACGCGAGTCACTGTATTTATAGGTCACCGATCAGAGGGACAAATGTTGATTGATGTCATGAATGACCATGGGTTAGACAACTGGTGAATTTCCCGACTCGGGAGAAAAACACAATGGATTTAATTCTCACTTCGTTTCCTGGCCAGTTTCAAGAAATACATTCCCAGACAAACTTAGCGATCATGATGTGATCTCAGGAACATTGAAAATTTATATCCCCCCCCCCCCCCCCCCCAAAAGAAACCTCGGAGGAAAGTGTTTTTGTACCAAAAGGGAGATTTTGAATCAATGAGGAAAGAAGTGTCAGACTTTGCAAAAGATAGGTACTTCAATGGTTACTCGGACAATCGCTTGGTTCAGGAAAACTTTGACTTGATAACCTCCCTTATTTAGGAGTCTGCTGAAAAGCATATCCCCTCAAAAACCAGTAGGTCAACCTCTTCTGTTCCTTGGATAACCCCTGAGATAAGAAGAAAGATTCGTAGAAGAAATAGGACACATGCGAAGGCCAAAAAGACTGGCAGCAGCAAACTTAGGTCAAAATTTGATTCTTTGAGAAGGGAAATTAAAGCTGATGTGAAAAAGCAACATGATTTGTATGTCAGTAACTTGGTTGGTGACTAAAAGGCTAGTCCCAGAGACGTCAACCCGTATATTAATAGTAAAAAGAAAGATACTCAAGGCATCCCACCGCTAAAGAAGAGAAATGGTGGTGGTGTTGCCGAAATCAGAGTTGGAACAGGTTGATGAATTTAACGGTCTCTCATCGGTAGATGGGATTACCATCCTGATGGAGAAGATGCAGACATGCGGAAATAAGAGAACGAAAAGCAATTTTGACATCGGTATCGTTTTTAGATTTACTTATTTATTTGTTTATCTATTTATTCATTAGCCTTTTTTTATTGGTCGACATCCGTAAGCATGTCAACATATCTTTTCCCATTTTTCCATTTTCGTAATTTGCCATTTTTGCCAACGTAAATCTTTGCCAACATAAATCTTTTGCCATTTTCGTACTTTTCTTACAAGAGGTACGGCTGGCTCAGCCTTGTCTCTTGTTTCGCTTTTCGCCAACCTGGTCGAATTTTTTTAAGGAGACCGACCTTTTTAACTATGTTTTAGGTTAAATATTATCCCTGTTATGACTGTTTTACATGTATCGCAACTTAGAAATAATCTTATCAAACTCAATCTCGTGATTGTCTTAACGTTTGTAAATATATTTGCCTGTGATGACTGCTGTGATCTGTAATTGGTGTACATACTTGCCTGTGATGACTGCTGTGATAAAAACTAGTATGATGTGCATAATATTTTTGACATTTATTTATTTTTTCTCTTTCTTTCCACCTAAGGTAATGTTAATGTCTGTCTTACTTGTAATTCCTTTACAGCCCTTTTTACTTTTGTTGATACTTGCTTTACATTATGTTTATCGGAGAATAGCTATTGTAGCTAATGTTATTTGTTATATATATTCCGACGTAAAATAAAGTTTCTTGTATCTCGTATATCGGTGCTTACGAGAATTCAATAGTTTAAAAAAAACATTTGACAGGGCCTGGCATCCAGCCTTATTGGCCACCATGCGGAAGTACAATAACAAAGCAAATCCGGTTCGCACCATTGAGCAGCTCTACGACAAGGATACAAGTGCAGTCCTGATGAATGGTAGCATGGGAGAATGGTTCAAAACAACAGTTGGAGTAAGACAAGGATGTCATCTGTCACCCACTGTCTTCAACATTTTTCTCGAACGAATCATGTCTGATGCTCTTGAAGAACATGATGGGAAGGTTATCATAGGCGGCAGAAATATTACCAATCTGCTGATTCTACAGGGCACAGTGAAAGGAAAAAGAAGAAGAGGTAGACAGAAGAAGATGATATAGATGCTCTAGCTGAGAAAGAGCAGGAACTAGAAACCCCAGTTGACAGTCTCGACAAAACCTGCACAAGGTATAAGGTGATCAGTGCTGAGAAGACCAAACAGATGACAAATAGCGCCGATGACATCCAGAGGGAGATCAAGGTAAAAGGGCAGAAGCTTGGTACTGTAATAAGCTTCGAATATCTTGTAGCAAATGTCTCAGATGATGGCTCTAAAACGGAAGTTCTTTCAAGGATTGCTCAGGCCACTTCAGCTCTTACAAAGCTGAAGCCATTTTGGAGAGATTATAACATATCTCTTGGATCACAGGTGAAACTTATGCGCTCCCTTGTCATTTCCATATTTCTGTATGCCTGTGAATCGCGGACCTTGGCAGCAGAGTTAGGGAAAGAAACACAGGTCTTTGAGATGAGATGCTACCGAAGGTTATTGCACATTTCGTACAAGGACCATATAACCAATGAGGAGGTTCGCTGAAAGATCTAAGCAGCCATTGGAGAATATGACGAACTCCTGACCCGGGTCAAGAAACGGAAACTAAGGTGGTTTGGCCATGTCTCAAGGTCTTCTGGGTCAGCAAAGACGATTCTACAGGGCACAGTGAAAGGAAAAAGAAGAAGAGGTACATGTAGACAGAAGAAGAAGTGGGAAGACAACATTAAAGAGTGGATAGGAATGGACTTTGCCAGCTCAACTAGAGCAGCTGAAAACAGGACAATGTGGAAAGGGATCGTTTCTAAGTCATCTGTGGTGCCCAACGACCTGGTAAGGTTATGGGATAGAATAGAATTAGAATTTGAAAAAGCTCTGCAGGACACAAGATCAAGGGAATACAAAGAAATTATCTATCTGCATTATGTTGGTGTGCAGCCCTTATATTGATAATGGCTACGTTAGGGGTTCTGCCAACGGTTACATCGGCGATTTTGCAAATGATTCCATTGGTTGCCAATGGTACCATTGGTACCATTGGTATCCATAGAACCATGAGCACTATCGGAAAACAATAGTGGCATTGGTACTATTGGTAGAGCCCATGGCGCAAATTGTACCATTAGTCGAGTCAATGGCACCATTGCAGAGCCAATATTTTTCTGTAATTAGAAATTTTTAGTTTTTCTAATTTGGTTTGATCACTGTGGTAGAAAATGGTTATTCTGCCGTTTCAACTTGAGTGTATGATGGATTCACTAAATCGCCATATTGAATGACGCAATTTTTCCCGCGTTGGGAATTTTGTCCCAGCAGTGTCATCAATATTGGTACCATTGGCAGTGGCGCCAATGGTGAAACTCCGAACGGCATTGAGCAAGCCAATGGTCACATTGGCAGAACCCCGAAAGCACCAAGTATCAGTTTTTACGTCACTCGTTAAAGATGAAACGTCACACTTAAGCTGCAGCGAATAGATTACTAGATTATTTATATAACTAAGGGAAGACCGATAGTTATGATACAGGAAGCAAAAACCTGTTTTGCAGAAAGACACCGCATATTTCCGTCAGCTCATATCGTTTCTAGAAAGTCGTTAAGCTTGCACCTGATGCTGTCGACCTAGAAATATTGAGGGTAAAGTTTTTTATTCTTCGAACAGGTATGGCCATCAGACCGAAATCTAACCGCACAGATAGGAGTTATTTTTTAAAGATATTCGCGTGTTGTCGGGGAAGTGAAGGTCGGAAAGGAATTTGGTATGAAGTATCGCCTAGTAGTCCTTTACCAAGCTTGTTCAAATGGTGGCTCAAGGGACCGATATGGCCCAGCGGCAGGGAGTCCTAGGTTTGAATCAAAGAAAAACACAGAAAAATATTTAAGAAATATTTGAACAAACTTGGTACAAGTCCACTAGACAATGCTTCATACCAATTTTCAAGAATCTGAACCTAGTGTTTCTGAAGTAGAAGACTTTTTAAAAATATTTTTCTATGTATTTCTATGGTTCAAACCCAGGACTCCCTGGGGTTGAGCCATTTGGACCCTGGAACCATCGTTTGAATATACTTAGAAAATGACCATTAGGCAGTGCTAGAAAGTTGTAAAGCTTGTGCCTGCTGCTGTCGACCTAGAAATATTGAGCGTGTCACCAATAAGCAAATGCAGAGAAAGCACAGAAAAGAGGTTGGAGTTGTTTGTTCTTCGAACAGGTCTGGCCATCTAGCCGAAATCTGACCGCTCAGGATTATTTTGGAAGAGATTCGCGTGTTGTCGGGGAAGTGAAGGTCGGAAAGGAATTTGGTATGTAGCATTTTCTGTTTTATTTTCCGAGCACGCGAATCTAGCGGCATTGTGGATTGGATAAAATAATTTACGAAGTAAAAGGCCAATTTCTATAATAAACATGGAAAAAGCAAATCAAGTTTATTCAAAGGTCAATCGAAAGAATAAAACATAGACCAATAGAAATTACTCTCGGAATTTTGTTTTTATCTTTATATCCAATGCTTATATGCCTATGCTAGTGTCCCAATTTCTCCTAACCAAACAACTTCCGGCCAGAACTTCATCGACTTGACTGACAGCGAAAACTTTTTTTTTAAGTTTTTTACCATATATGGGCATAGTGGCTTTTTTGGTCATGTTAACTGGACCAAATATATATTCATTAGCCCCCTTTGCCTGAAGGCTGCATATGAAACTAAATTGAAATTGGCCCAGTAGTTTCAGAGGAGTAGTACTTTGAAAATGTTGGCACCCAACGGATAAATGATCTTTGACCAAGGTCACTAAATGACCTTAACCTCTAATTTTCTTAGGAGTTCAAGTTGGCTGCATTTCCATATCACAGAACACAGCAGCAACAGAAAAATGCACTTTTTCAGATTTTCCCATTGAAATGCCTAAGGGACCAAATTTGACATTGCCATAAAAATAGGTCAAAGAAAATCCAAGGTCACCATTTATACATACTTTGTAGTATGGGAGTCCAAAATGCTACATACGAAGTTGAAGGCAATGAACTCAAAGATTCTGGAGAAGATGATTTTTTTAAAGTTTGTAATCATAAATGGGCATAGCGGCCATCTTGGTTATTTGACCATGACCAAATATATAAACTTTCGTTCCCACGTCCTATTCAACCTCCACATGAAATTTGGCTTTAAACTGCCCAGTAATTTCTGAGAAGATCGGTAAATGAGGAATATCACAAAATGACCTTGGCCTGTTATATTCATAGGGGGGTGAAATTGACTGCATTTTCATATCACAGCGCACAACAGCAACAGACAAATGCCCTTTTTCAGATTTTCAAAAGCGTAAGGGACCAAATTTGACCTTGCCATAAAATAGGTCAAGGTCATCCCAAGGTCATCATTTATATAAACTTTGTAGCACTGGAGTTCAAGATGCTACATACCAAGTTTCAAAGCAATCATCGCAGTGGTTCTGGAGAAGATTTTAAAAGGTTTTTACCATATATGGGTATGGCGGCCATGTCTGTGACCTGGGCAAAAATATAAACTTTCATTCCCTCATCCTGTTTAGCTCCATATGAAATTTGGCTTCAATCGGCCAAATGGTTTCTGAGGAGAAGATGTTTGAAAATGTTGACACCCAACAGACAAATGACCTTTGGCCAAGGTCACTGAAAGACCTGGACCTCAAATATTCATAGGTTTTGAATTTGACTGCATTTCCATATCACTAAGCACAACAGCAACAGACAAATGCACTTTTTCAGATTTTCCTATTCAAATCCCTAAGGAACCAAGCTTGACATTGCCATCAAATAGGTCAAGGTCAACTCAAGGTCATCATTTATATATACTTTGTAGTACTGGAGTCCAAAATACTCCATACCAAGTTTCAAGGCAATTGGCCCGGTGGATCTGGAGTGAAAATTTATAAGGTTTTTACCATATATGGGTATGGTGGCCATCATGGTCATGTGACCTGGGCCAAATATATAAACTGCCGTTCTCTCATCCTGTTAAGACTCCATCTGAAATTTGGCTTCAATCGGCTAAGGGTTTCTGAGGAGAAGATGTCTGAAAATGATGACACCCAACAGATAAATGACCTTTGGCCAAGGTCACTAAATAACCTTGACCTCTAATATTCATAGGGGTTGAAACTGACTACATTTCCATATCACTGAGCACAAGAGCAACCGAAAAATGCACTTTTTCAGATTGTCCAGTTCAAAGTGACATGTGGACGGAATAGATGTATGGGACAGAATAGAATAGAACAGAAATTCGCGTCTACCGTAAAGCAACCAACACACGTTGTTTGCCGCCGCCGGCAAACAACTCGTTGGTTAGTTTCTATAAACATTACCGACAACAGTTGCTGATCCTGCTGAATATCTTCTGAGCGGTGCTCTACCAGTGGAAGTTTATCTGTATATACAGATCTTATCGCTTTTTGGCATTATACCTCGGCTAGCAAATTAGTCAGTTGAACTTCAGTTGGCTAATCGATAGATGGAAACCAAATCTTACAAAAGTCATAGCTGGTTTTAGTGGTCAAAAAGATTTTGTTGAAATACGATTTACGAAGCACAGAGCTGCTGTTAGAATGTCCATTTAGAAATTTAAAGAGTAACTACACTTCAGGAACTGACTGAATCAGATACCAAACCCTATCCCCAACATAAAAGGGAAAGAGTGACAAAGACATCCCAACAAACAATAAATTACGAGTGATAAGCCGAGTCAGCAGCTCTTTCCTGTCCTGGAAAAATCAATGTGATAAAACTTTGAACAACTACTAGAGTGCTAGAGTTTTATCTCAGTCAATGCATTATTCATCCCTGAAGTTTCTGTCAAAAGTTATACTATTGGAGAGTGTCATCCAGTAGTCAGACTGTTTAATTTGAGTCTTAGAGAATATTTCATATACCTTTAAAGAATAAGATTCTAACGGGGACCTGTATATTGCAGATCAACAGAGTTAAATTTCACCAAAATGAGGTTAATCCAACGTGCCAGCTGCTGTGCTATGATGCTGAAGAAACTTTAGATCATTTTCTGACGGTGTGGACTTTGTGCTCAATGATTTACTTGTATGTCCTGCAGCTTCAAAATTTTATTTGCTCCAGCTGAAGGTAGATTGCAGCGTGAATTTGATGGCCACCCTGATATGTTCTAAACGCTATCATGTATTAGAACTTTCCTCCAAAAGTAAAAAGTCCAAGAGGTTACAGCAATCCTCATGATGGTAACTCTTACAATGGTAAGTCCATTGTTGGGGCAGCCTGTAAGGGACAGTGTACTGTGCTGTGGGTTACGTTTATAACCTTTTAGTCTATTGTATTTACATACGGGTGTATATCTGGAGGTAGCAGTTTTTACATTCCATTGTCTGGTGGTGGCATTTTTACATTCCATTGTGACTTTTATGAGTGACTTTTATCATTTTAATAAGTGAAGTTGTAAAGTAATATCTGACCATTGCCTAACAAGTGACAAGTGAAGTAATTCCTGATCATCGTCCATCTTTTTACTTTGTGAAACTTTTTTTACCTCTTTATCGAGGGTGTGCCTAAAAACTTAAGGAGGAATTTTCAAGAGGAATACAGGAAACAGTGGCAATTTTTTTAGATATTTACAAAACTTTTTTTTCTAGATCTTTGTTATTAAAACATGGGAGTTTGTATGAACTAGATCTTGTAAAAGATTTTTAGGACAAACTTAGTTTATAGGAATTATGCGCCACCTTCAATGCAACCAGCCTACATCATGGCTCCAAAATTAGTAATGGACAGTTCATCTATTAGTATTTTTATGAGACTCTGTCCTACAGCGCAGAAATCACGGATAACTACTCGTAAATAACAGTAACAAATGTAAACATTTAGACAGCAAAAATGAAATTACAACGCCCAAAGGATGCAGACGAGGTGTAATATTTATCTCTTTTATAGCAAAAGTGCCTCTGCCGTCGCCAACTATACTCTATATAGCTCGCGTGGTCTGGTGTACATGAGGTTGCAAAGGAAATCTTCAGTCAAAAGAAATCTGTTTTGGTCATTTAGAGCTCCACCTATACTCTGTGGAGGTGAAAGCCTGAGACTTTTTCGTTCAAACATTACCACTTTCAGTCTGAATATCTCCTAAATAGAGCTGATTATGGAAAATCCTTTGGATTATTTAAGTACGTTTTGCTTACTTGAATAGAACGTATTTGTCTTTAAATTTTCATAAAAACGGTCAATCCGTAATAATAAAGACCAAGAAAGTCACCTCCACGATTAACATAGATTTCGGCTGATACGTCATGCTGACTTCATGAATGAGTATTCAGGCCCGTCTGAAGGAAATTTTAACGTGTGCAGCCATGGCAAGCGACAAATTCGCGAAGCTAAGCTAGTGGGGTCCGGGGGCATGCACCCCCGGTAAAAAATGAAACGTAGATGCTCTCTAATGTGATCTAAAACCAATTTTTGGCTACAATAATGGCAGTGAAGCCTCGGCAGTTTGGCTGTTCATTGCTCTGGCTTGTTTCCTTAATGAACTGTTATATCTATGACTGTCATAGAAACCGTTTTTGATAAATACAAGATGAAAGAGAGAAAGGGGGGGGGTGCCTATAAGGCCCTTTTCCTGCCCAAGAGCAAAATGTTTTATTTTCAGCTGATGATTAGACTAAAGTGTCCGCTATACTGAATCAATAGTGGTTAAGTTCCGTAAGCCCTACTTTTGGAATAATGGGGTTATTAAAGTGGGTGGTGTAAATCAACATGAACCAGGGGTGTCATATTATAAGCTATATTTCTCCGTCAAATTTAACGGCATTCATAAATACCTTCCTTTATAAATTGAAGTAACGTCTTTGGTGACATCTTTTCTCAAATTCTATCTTTTAAAGTAAAATCTTATGTCTGCAGAATTTCTTTTAGAGACACTGTCAATTTTCATTTATTTTGGTATTTTGGATTCAATATATTCTACCTTATCTCTCGAACAAATGGATGACTTCTTACCAAACTAACATGGTTCACCCTTGGGAGAGTGCAAACTGTTGATTAAATTTTGGTGACCTTGACCTTTGTTTCAAGGTCACAGTAAGACTTATAATGTCAATTTTTATTCATGTTTTGGCCATTGTCTACACAGTAGCTCCTGAATTGATATAGAATTGTTCCAAAAGTAGCCTAAATTAAACATTATGTGGAGTTAGAGCACTAGTTATGATTACATGGCCATGACATCATGATTAAATGGCAATGACATCATCTTCAAGGTCAAGGTCATGGCTAGACTGAACAGAGTGTAATCATAGATTTCATCAATCAGGCAGCAGAAATGTACCAAATCTGAGTGTTTTCATTTGAAAATCAGTGTTTAATGTGGACAGAATGAGCTTGACCTTGGTCTGAAGGTCAGTATTAGCCAAACATGATGAAACAGAATTGGGTTAAATTTAAAGGTTATAGAAATAGCTATTGTAAAATAATGAACTTCTGAATGTATTGGTGACCTTCAGATCAAGGTCAAGGTCATTATATGCATATTAAGCATTGTTTTACAAATAGAAACATACATATTTGTGAAATTGTTGCTTACTAGCTGTGTGAGATCTTTGGTTAAACTCTGGCTAGTCTAACCTTGACCTTGACCTTGAGGATGATGTCATGGCCATTTGATCACAACTAGTACTCTAACTCCTCATAATGTTTAATTTAGGCCACTTTGGTCTTGATTTCATATCAGTTTAGGAGCTACTGTGTAGACAATGGCCAAAACTTGACTTAAAATTAATATTATCAGTCTTACTGTGACCTTGAAACAAAGGTCAAGGTCACCAAAATTAAATCAACAGTTTGCACTTTCCCAAGGGTGAACCTATGTTAGTTTGGTAAGAAGTCATCCATTGGTTCTAGAGATATGGTAGAATATATTGAATTCAAAGTACCAAAATAAATGAAAATTGACAGTGTCTCTAAAAGAAATTCTGCAGACATAAGATTTTACTTTAAAAGATAGAATTTGAGAAAAGATGTCACCAAAGACGTTACTTCAATTTATAAAGGAAGGTATTTATGAATGCCGTTAAATTTGAAGGAGAAATATTGCTTATGATATGACACCCCTGGTTCATGCTGATTTACCCCACCCACTTTAACAACCCCATTATTCCAAAAGTAGGGCTTACGGAGCTTAACCACTATTGATTCAGTATAGCGGACACTATAGTATAATCACCAGCAAAATATAAAACATTTTGCTCTTGGGCAGAAAAAGGGCCTTATAGACCCCCCCCCCCCATTATGAGTTAATCAGGGCATTGTAGCATATTGAATCAGTTTTATGTGTTGTTAAAAACGCACTGGATAACCTTTTTGCTTTCTTTATGCTTTTGCTAGTCTTTGAAGAAAAAAAGATGATTGCAATTTTTATTTCACAACCATGAAAACACACCAGCAGATCAATATTCAGCGGTCTAGCTAGGAGGAGGCCTGGAGGCACAGGCTTCAACATATTCCCATCTGTGCTTAAGGTGAATTGGTACACTTCAAGGGAAGCAACTCTACATTTTTGCCTCCCTACTTAACGAGGGTCAATTCTTATAGGACAAAAATGCTCCTATAGGAGCAAATGCTTTCCTTTTAGAGCAGAACCCATTAACAAAGCTTTATCCAAGGAAGCAAAAAGTTAGATCTTGTAACTACTCTTTTCCTTCCTTGGATAAAGAAGCTTGGATAAAGAAGTTTTCCCTTTGTAAACATGGCGGAAGAACACAGAGCTCTACCCTCAAAACGCCGTCGAAAGAGCAGACCCTTTTTAAAAAGGCTTTTTTTTATCCAGGGAAGCAAATAGGATCTCAAAGAAAGCACTTCTGCATTTTTGCCTCCCTTCTAATCTCAGGGACAAAGTTTTTCCCCTTTGCAAAAATGGCGGTAGAACACTGAACTCTACCCTCTTTTATGAGCCTCACACACTGCTATGACTGTCAAAATTGAAAATGAATGCTTCAACAACGACGTTAGTGCCTTATTATGATCTGAGGATAGCTTTAATTTACGACTCTTACTATAATTGTTTGTATCATCGTTTTCATGTTTCTTCATTTTTATTTTTTCTCTTTCTCTCGTCTTTTACTTGCTATCTTTTTTCCTCTTGTTTTATTATTTTTTTTTATTTTTGGACAGGCTCATTTTTTCTTGTCTGGCCGAAAATTTAGGGCGGTCATGGCCGCACGGGCTGAAGCGCTACCGACATCCCTCAAAAGGTAGTTATTCTTTTAGCCTTGAAACAAATCTTCACGTAGCCCAAAAAGTAGTTCGGGCTTTGACCATGTGGAAGGTATGGATACACCTGGATCTCAGATATGCTTCAATTACCATACTGAGTTCAAGCTTTGGGCCAGTTCGGTTCCGGATTTTTATACGAAGTCTGGCACAGATTGATCATTTTATTACCAGGGCCGACAACTCGTGGCTACGAGTTAATCTGACCGATTGGAGGGCAGAATTATTTCGTCGCCGAGAGTAATAACGACATAATAAGTTGTGGAAACGACATATTAAGTCGTAGGTACGACTTTATTAGTCATGGGAACAACATGATTATTTGAGGGAACGACATAAGTTATGGGAACGACCTAAAAGTGTTGAACAGTGCCCTTCTGGGGTTCGGTTAGTGTAAGGTAGGGCAAAACGCCCAAGCAGGATCAAACGCCCATAACTTTTATATCAATATATGGTTTAGGGCGTAAAGTGTTATTAAAACAAATATGTCGGAGCGAAGGTTTCTCTATCAACAGACTCTTCGAAGGAGCGCATCAACTTGTAGCTTTTTATCATTGATTTAAACATTTTGTGCATTTTTATTTTTTGTAAATCAGGATGACTGAGTAT
Source organism: Ctena decussata (assembly GCA_963989385.1). Taxonomy (NCBI): domain Eukaryota; kingdom Metazoa; phylum Mollusca; class Bivalvia; order Lucinida; family Lucinidae; genus Ctena; species Ctena decussata. Next base: position 514,051 of record OZ022502.1, on the reverse strand, counting down.
TTGCTTGCAGTTCATCTTGCTAAGAGAAATTAATACTTCGCGACAGTTGGTTTGCAAGATAAAGTCTACGCGATGTTTACTCTGTTGCGAAATCTCATTATGTGCATTTGCTAAAAATCTATATATAGACTAGTAAATAATGCCCATATGGGGCAAAGCGCCTACACTTCGACTACTCTGATCAATCATGTATTGATGTTGTTTTTGCAAAAACTACAGCTAACTGTGAGCGTACAACGCAAGGCGACATTGCATGGTACCAAATATCAAAACTTGGACCTCTAAAACTGGATAAGTATCAAATAAAATATTCGACCTAACTGGAATATTCTTTTAGGGAAAGGAATCAGTATTACCTAAAAACTAACAATCAAACCTGGAAACAATATAAGAAATAGCCCTGAGCGTTTTGCCTTATCTAAAAGGGCGTCTTGCCCCGGTGGTGGGGTAACGCCAAGAATATTTAAATGTACAAATTCTGTATTTTTTTTTTAAAGAATCTACCATATTTCCAGATTTAAGTGCCAGACAACTTTGTTTCCTTCAGCAGAAAAGCTTATCCCGAATCAGATCGAGCAATTTAGGGAGACGTTTTGCCCCCGTTACTTTACATGTGCGATTTTGTTTTTATTCTGGGCACGACTTAATAAGTCGTTTCCAATACTTATTAAGTCGTTCCACGGCTTGTTATGTCGTTTTCTTGACTTAAAAAGTCGTGGCCATGAGTTATTAAGTCGTTCCCTTGACTAAACAAACCGTCACCACGAGTTATCAAGTCCTCCCCTCGACTTATTACGTCGTTCCCACGACTTACTCAGTGGTGGCCACGAGTTAATACTGTCCTCCAATTGGTCATATTAACTCGTTCCCACGACTTATTCAGCGGTGGCCACGAGTTAATACTGTCCTCCAATTGGTCAAATTAACTTGTGGCCTCGAGTTAATATAGCGTTTCGATAAGCCCTGGTGTACAGTTTATACAATCCATTGCCAAGTCCTCTGATTGATCAGAATTTATGGTGCGACTAAAAATAGACACCAGATTACTTGCATACTATCCCAATCGTGACTTAAAAGGGATGTATCTCTCGCATCAACTGTTTTTATCTAGCGGAGACACATGTCTACATCAAGAAGAGTTTTGAGTACATCTGTTAAACTCCATATCACCACCTTTTTGAACAACCTCAACAAGGCAAGTCTTACAAGAGGTAACGACATGAATTAAGAAAAACTGTCCCAGAATTGTCTGAAAATTCTCCAACGGATCTGGACCTGTGCTCTTAGTAACAACGACATTTTTGGCTGTATATTAGAATGAAACTAAAGCCATATTTAAACTTTTACAATGCACGTAGTTGTAAAACAGAGACACGACACACTAAAATGGTCATTAGCAAATGTTGCTTATCTCCTGACTTGCCATATCTCTAAAATGCGAAAATTCATAAATGAGCCACGACACGACAAAACCAACAATGTGGTTGTGCGCCCAGCGCAGACTCAGATCAGCTTGGGCATCCGCCCAGTCTGATCAGAGTCTTCGCTGTTTGCATGAAGGTAGCTTAGACCCTTAGCTACCATTTGAGCTCTTAACAAAGAGTCTAATCAAACTGGGTGGATGCCCAGGCTGATCGGAGTCTGCGCTGGGCGCACAACCACATTGTTGGTTTTGTCGTGTCGTGGCTCAAATGTGCTTTTATAAATATGTAGGGGAAAACCCAAACGACAGAAAATCTTTTGAAATTATTATGTAAAAATACGCATTTCCATACATAACATTAAAAAAAAAGAAAAAAAAAGAAATTTACTATTAACGAATGCTATAAGGTTCGATCTCACGATATCTGAAAACGCAGTCGGAAGCCTTCTCCATCACACTACAGCGTCATCGAAAAACAGTTGCCTGTATTATACTTAAGAGAGGCTGACTGTTAGCATCGAGCATTGGCTATAATAACGTGGAAAGTCGAATATTACGGATTTGGCTCAAATTTTGGGAAATTGATATATACCATGCTTGTTTGTATTTCACAAGTTTTTAGAGGTCAACATTCGGCCGTTTCCATGGTAACCAGGAATCCATTTTGAAAATATCAACATTGAGACATGTATGTAATATTTCCTCGATAAAAATCAAACAACAAATATTATCCCATTCCTATTTGCTTATATAGTTTGAAAATACATACGTCTGTAATAAGTTAACATGATTCGAATGTTTTCTGGCCCTTATTATCAACGGTAAAGCTTTTTACTGGAAAAAATCGACCCAATTTTGAGTGAAAAATTGGTGTTTTATTCGCCTAATAACTGAAAATGGCAGTCACGTTTGACAATAAGGCAATATATGCATGATAGAGTAAGGTTTGAAGTTTAAGAAAATAAAAAAATTAGGTGTAAACTCGCAAAACTTTAAAACTTATCCAGCTTTGAAATGTGTCAATACTGTAAAATAGTAGGAAGGGAGATAATTCGAACTGGCATTATCTACCTCCCTTGACGATTACAAATCTGCGAACACTACAGGTAGTATCCATGATCTTTAATAATAAAAGATAGTATCTTTGAAAGAATAAGATTACTGTCAACAATGCTCACCATGACCTTTTTTTATCTATGAAATAGGTCCATTTACCAAGACTGCAGTTGCAGTTGTATTCGGTACATTTGATGACAAGAGTTGTCCCGAGCAAAACGTCTGCAGAAATCACGGAATAGAAGAACGGAGTAAAACCGTTTTATTTGCAGCAATATTTTTGCCTTATCTTTATTTTATGTTGACATAAATAAATTTACTAATGTTTATTGAATGAATTGCTCCTGTGAAGCAGGTAATACGCAAGCAGAGGCATTTTTCAGGACAGAAAGTGGTGTAGACTAAGGCCTACAGCATCTATTCACCGAGGGATACTGAAATTTTAAGCAATGTTCTGTTACCTATGATCGTCATACTACATAGAACAGCTAAAATGGATGGATGAATGACTTTCGATTTTACGTTCTTTTTAACAGTATTTCAGTCATATCAGGACGATTGGGGAATGTGGTTGGGGGTGGTGGGGCGGGGGGGGGGAGGGGAGGGATGAGTATGAAAAGCTGTGCAATGGAGCCAGATTTACGGTTGAAAGATTATTGCATCCAGCAGATCTCGAACTCTGAACCACTTGATCAGCAGGCCAGGCCTTAACCTACTGTGCTACCCGGGGCTTCTAGAATAGCCAAGAAAGTCGTGTAATTTAGGTAATCCCGATAGGGGTGCCACCTTAAGTATACGAGTACTCATGACTGATTTATTCATCCCATCTAATTTCATCCACTTTTCTGTAGCTGGGCGAGGGAAGCGCCTGCGTGCTAAGCTAGCAGTCCTTGTTCGAATTTTTTTCAATCACGGGGTGCCATTGAACACAGTCTTTAAAAATCACCCATGCCTTGTTGCATGACCTAAGTACTGTTGAAAGGGCCATAAAACTACAAACCTGTCATTAACTCTCTTCGTTTTCCAGTCTGCCATTTAAATGTTAATTTGTGGTGCCATAAAAATGTTTAAAATGTCCATTTTGTTATGAAATTATTATTGGTTGAGCGTGTGATTTTCGGCTTGTTTCTTACAGTTAGCATTTCTTAACTCACTCCGGCTTCGCCGTCGAGATATAAACTACGACTCGCGCTTCAACACCATGTATACATCAGCGACAATTCAATGGTAAGAAAAAAATGTTTTTAATCGTGTAGTTCTATATCACGTATTTTTTCACATTTGTACACACTTTCTCGTCACAAAACAGTGATATTGCTATTGCATATACAGTGGGTGGGGTATCTAAGCAGCAACTTTAATCTGTTTATTAGAAAAAAAATGAAAACCATTAGAGATACAGAATCCATGTACTGAACTACATTAAAACCATATCGACTCTACTGCAAATTAAGAGTTGTATATTAGTTACATGGGTTTAGGGTCTTTTTGAACTGATGTAACACATTTGTATGCATCGTAACCATAGAAACAATATCAAACACTACATTTCTACGCCGTAATTTTTATTTGTTAAATAAGCAAATTCAAACTGAAATGGTGGAAATTAGGGTAAAGAAATCTAAAAAACTGTTGTTTCTGTAAAATTGTAACTGCGACAGGGACACCCTTTGCACGTGCATTTATTCTGTAATCAGTGAAAGTTTACAACTAATTGTTTTTGCTATGTACCTTACATATGTTGATATTTGAAGACATGTTAATGGTATATTCAGGTCAGGCTGCCATTTTCAATGATCTCGATTTGAAAAAGAGCTATTTTCACAAATTTAATTTTTTCTCCAACTATATGTACTTCCAGTTGCCATGGTTTCAACTACGTGCAGTAGCAAATGCTCTGAAGGTGCAGAGACTGACAATTACATTTAGTCCTAAGCACCATACCAGTTAACTATTTGACACTTGCTTCAGGACAGACACGTTTTCCCTTTGAAAATCATGAAAATATGTAAAAATTGAGCGGCCTAAAAATGGTTGCCATGGCAACAGTAATTGCTTAGATATCTCGAGAACCGTTTGACATATTTCACTAATTTTTTCACTTATCTTCATCTTTCGTCGAGAGCTTTAAACCATGACATTTGTAACAAAATACAAAATTTTGAGTTTCCATCCAATGCTCGATGCTTACAGTCAGCTTCTCTATAGTAGCAGGATTTTCCGGTAAACCGTCGCTAAAACTAACGAAAGCATCCGATGGTAATGACGGAAATAAGTAATAGATAGCCGACGGTATTTCGGACGCTCGACAAACAATTACACAAACACACAAAGGTGTAACAGATTTAAAGAGTAACTACACTTCAGGAACTGAATGAATCAGATCCCAAACCCTATCCCCAACATCATAGGGAAAGATTGACAAAGACATCCAAACAAACAATAAATTACGAGTGATAAGCCGAGTCAGCAGCTCTTTCCCAAATAGGTGGCAACTCAGCTATCTTTACTGAACTAAATAATTTAGACCAACAGAACGGTTACAACAGACTAAGCAAATTATATGAAAAACATTTAACAACTATTTATCCTATTTTCAATTTTTTATTATACAAGGATTAAAATGAGAAGACATTTAAATTAAACAGCACCGAACATAAAACAAATGCAACCGCAACGAAAGTACCGCCTTGGGACGGCCAGTAATAACTACTGGGGGGTCTAAACCGGTTTTACTGGGCCCAAACCTTCACCCTCACCCTCCACCGCGGTGCACATAATTAGTTAGTAGTTCGGTTCGTATGGAGATCCCCTAACTCATCAGAGAGTCATCACGGGCAACAATTAAAATCAAGAAAAGACCGTGATGAAGCAATGATGAGTACTCGACAGCCAAAACGTGTTGAGACACCTGGAGATCCATGGGGCGTCAGGTATATGGACTCGTCTTAAGGTAAAGTTTTGTTCACTTATGATAAAATACAAAAGGTTGTACTTGTGCTTCCAGTGGCAGAGTGGCTATAGCGCAGCATTTTTTTGTGACTGATAGTATCGTGATGGGTTCGAGTCCCACCGAGAATTTGTTTGATATTTCTATCGTTTTTTTCGTGAATGAGTAAGAGCTACATTGCGGCATATACGAACAGCACACATTCAGATCTGCATGTCTGCCTGTCTACTCTATTTCAATCTTGTTCGCAAAATAATCTATACGGTAAGACGTGAAGCCTTTGACAAGCATATGTAGTTGCACAGGCTAATTTTGCACACAGTCAAGAAAAAATATAAAGCTGGTGAAGAAACAAAACAATAAACGACCCAACGGAACCCGAACTTATGACCTTAAGAGTCAGGGTCATTATAAATTCACAGGCATAGCCACTGTACCAAAAAAATAAAGATTGCGATTTTGCTTTATGTCAAAGGGTAAAGTTTAGGATGATAAAATCTAAAAAGAAACCTATATCATAGCAAAAAAAAGACCAGACCGGTATTCGATACCGCCACTGATTTACGAAAAAAAAATTATCAAATATATTCTTGGTGAGATTTGAACCCATCACGATGCTACCAATCACTCCGCAATGCTCTGCTATATCCACTTTGCCACTTGAATCACAGTCACAGTCCTGTGTATTTTAGAACAAGTGGACAAAAACATCCCTTTAGACGAGTCCATCTACCTGTTTCACCTTTGTGTGTTTATGTTATTGTTTGCCGAGCGTCCAAAATACCGTCGGAGAGCTATAGTGCCAGGTCAATACCTATCGACAATACATGTAGTAATTTTTATCGAAGTATGAGTCTCGTCGTCCCCAAGACAGACTCATCTAAGAAAAAACAATATTGGCGGACATAGATATTTGTGATTGACATGTCTTTAATTGCAAAGGAGAACCACATGTTAGACTGGCATACCAAATTTAAAAATCCTAGCTGTAGTAGTTCCTGAGAAATCTCTATAACAGAAAAAACAACACACACACACACACATACACACACACACACACACTGCGAATTTAACATGAATTTTATGCAATGGACTGCATGCTGAATGGTTAATATCTTCGATGCATTCTTTAACTGCGTAACGGGCATGAGACTTAAAATGATCCAGGCCTACATTTTTTTCATAGAAGTTGGTTGGGGTTTGCGTATCTATCGCGAGTCAAATGTTGGCATTTTAAAATATGTAGTGCTTGCAGGTGCTTCTGCTGTACGAGAGGATTGGAACCGAACGATACTTAGAATGCAGTTGGGCCTAATAATGCCACAAGTTCCAGACAGCAGAAAGTCAAACATTGGCAGTCGAATATATACAGTCAGACATAAGTTAAGCATCACCCCAATTATTTGAATATTAAATTTCATATGTGACAAATCGGCATATTTGATATGCATTGAATAAAATTTCAAATATTTCAGTTTTTTGGATAGTGTAGAATATTCAGACAGAATATTGATGCAAAAAGTAAAGATACTCCTGTGATAGCGTTACTTGAAACATACCTTCTTCTATGGCGCAACTTATTCAGGTAATGCTTAACTTATGTCTGACTGTATATATAGGGCTTGCAGGTGAACCTTCAGTGCGCAAGGACTGGAATCGAATGATACTTGCTATGCAGTGACGCCTATTATAGGTCCTCAATGTCAGACAGTTGCGTCAAATCTTGGCACTTAAAAATGACTTAACTTGCACTTGTATATTGTAAAAAAGACAGTGAAGTATATAAACAAACAAAAAAATGGGGGAGAAAATATGTGTAATCTATCAATAATGTGTGTAAGTGAAAACTTCAGTAGTCATGAATAATATTTTTTCTATGTAGAATTGGTCCTTTCACAGCATTTTTAATTAGTAGCGTGTTTTTGTCGCCCCTGCCTTAGCTGGGGTGATATAGGCGTGCAGGTACCCATCCGTACGTCCGTCCGTTCGTTCATCAACAATTCACAGTGGGTGTCTTGTGAGCGCAACTCCTTCAATTTTGGCCAATCATTTTGAAACTTTACATATGCTTTTGCCATTGTCTTTAGATGTGCATATTGTTAGTACAGTATTCCCAGATTATTTTTTGCTACTATTTTAACTTCGTCAATTTTAAACAATACCTTATATAGTGGGTGTCTTGTGAGCGCATTTTGAACTTCACAGATCTTTTGGTAATGGTCTGAAGATGTGCGTATTGTTTGCACGTAATTTCAAGCTCAATTTTTGCCACCTTTTTAACATGTTCAACTTTGTCATTTTTGTCAAACCTGTTCTTGTCACATCTGCATAAGCATGGGTGATATAGAATTCAATACCAATTGAAACTCGTGTGACATTACCCACAGGTGCGACACCGCTTTCCGCGGATTTCTTGTTTCTTAACTAATAAATTAGCTCAAACTAGAGGTGGCAGTAAGCACGGCTTACTAAATACCCCCGCATTTAGCACTTAATTCACTTTTGTCATCCAACTTTTTCATATACACAGCATTCACGCCACATGTTAAAAAAACATATATAGCTCATCCCTCAAGTTCTAGCAGGCAAAACTGACAATATTCATGTATGCTCTTTTATTATGCTGGCTCCATGGACCAAATCTGAAAGAAATCAGAGCAAGAATGACAAACAAATCACAAATTTAGAGCAAAACAACAACTGAAAAGGGACATAACTCAGACAAATTGTGGAAGTTCAACACACATTTACAGACCAGTATGTGTTCACACACTTAATTTTAAAAATGTCAGAGAAAAAGTTTAGAGAAGAAGCGGTAACAAACTTTATTTTCAAAACCACAAAGGGGCATAATAAGCCGGAAAACTCTTCTGAAAAAAAAACTGAAATATATTTGGCATCTGTTGTATTCTATATCTATGCACCAAAAAGGAATAAAGTCAAAGCAACATGGCAAAAACAATCCTATATAAACAGAGCATATAATATCAAAAAGGGGCAAAACTCAGGCAAGAGGGTTGGTAATTCAAATTGTATGCACATCTTCATATCAATATGTGTTCACATACTTAATTTCAAGAATATATGTGAAATAGTTTTGGAGGAGTAGCTATAACAAACTTTTATCACAAAAATTACAAAGGGCAATAACTGAGCAGGCAAACACTTCCCGGAATAAATGGAAAACACATGTCAACTGTATTCTTATAATGCATCCATGAACCAAATTTGAATAAAATCAAAGCAAAAACAACTAAAGACCCCCAAAATTAGGGCCCAAAATACAAAAAGGAGCATAACTTATGTAAGAGGGGTCAGATTTGAAAATGGAAACCTTAATGCCCATCTACGTACCAAAATGTGTTCACATACTTAATTTCAAGAAAATTGGTCAAGCGGTCTAGGAGAAGTTGCGATAACAAACTAGTTTATGAAAAATATAAAGGGGAATAACTCAGCAGGAAAACACTTCCGGGTAAAACTGGAAAACACGTGTCATCCATTTTCTTGTGCCACATCTATGAACCAAATCTGAATAACATCAAAGCAAAACGGACAAAACCCCCCAAAATTTAGGGCCAAAAGTATCAAAAAGGGGCAAAGCTCAAGCAAGAGGGGTCAGATTTCAAAATTGAAACCTAAATGCACACCTACATACCAATATGAGTTCACATACTTAATTTCACGAAAATCGGTCATGCAGTCTAGGAGGAGTTGCGATAACAAACCTTTTTAACGAAAAATATAAAGGGGCAAAACTCAGCATTAAAATCTATCCGCAAAAAGCTGAAAATACGTATTAACTCTTTTCACATGCTGCATCCCTGGACTAAATTTGTAACAAATCGCGCCAAGTGTTGCGGTCGGACGGATGGACGGATGGAAAGACGGACGGAAGGACTACTTGAAAACAGTTTACCCCCTCAAACACAGTTTGCGGGGGGTATAGAAAGAATAATAAAATATAAATTTACGGAAATTACTAATTAACCACGGAGATGTTTCCGTAATGTTGTATCCCGAGAGTGGCACATTTAAAGACCTTCTCTGATTTAAACATATTTATTTCGAAAAATCTATGTATAGCATATATTGTGACAATATCTAGGTATGTAAGGATACGAACAGAAGCAAAATGCTTATATAGTTCTTTTCCTTTTAAGCTGATCTTGTAAAAATATCGCAGCGAAAGATTTATTAACTATGAGCTTACAAAGTTTGTAATATGAAAACAGGCGCTGCCTATGGGCGAGCACATCGCTCTTTACAATGTGAGGGTGATATGATAAAGCCTCTCTATGGCTGCTACCATGTTAACGCTAAAATTTCGGGCAAAAATGCATGATCGAAGTGTAGACCCTGATCTGACCACTCATTTTAAGAGTCTGGATTCAATTTCACAATGCCTTTTTTTGTCGTATGAAAGGACCTGGTCTGATAAGGGCCCCCATTCCATTCTCTTAAAATTGCATGGTTTCTATTGCTTGTTATTTGTGCGTATAGGAACAAGCAGAAATAATATGTTTCAGCTTTGTTAATTCTCAGAATAACATGATTTCTGACATGCCTATATTGTTTCAATAATATGAAGGAAAATTGCAAGAAAATTTGAGTTTAATACATTTTCCTTTAAGTATATAAGTCATTTACAATAGCTTTTTAAAGCTCTAAATAATAGGCTTTTGATGAAATGCATATACGTTTGATAGCACTGCTAATTACCTGTGCACAGCACAAGGCTCCCCAGGTACCCCACCCACTCACGTTTGCAAGTCCAGAGACGCTTACAAAAAAATTCCAACAGATCAAAATGAAATGTATACCAAATTATTCCTTGTGTTCTAACAAAGAAAATGAATACCCACAGCATATGTTTATTTTATCTATGAGCGGAGATATGGGCATTTTTATTTTTAGGCAACAGGGAAAATGTTCCAAACACAACCAGTTTGGAAGCAAAAAGTTAATTTTTAAACAAACATACAGCCCAGTCTCCAGCACATGTATTATTTTCACGAAGGTAAATATGTTAAAACTTTGTCTGTGTACAAAATATAAAATGTGCTGGAGGCTGGGCTCATATATTTTGAAAGCCGCAAAGGCTACCAAATTCATCATTTTCGTCAGAATCCGTTGGGGTTTAGGTATGTTCAAGACAAAAACATATTTTTTTTGCAAGAACTGGTCAATTTTGTGTTTGCTGTTACATTCAAGGTTTGAACTTTCCTACGAATACATTTTTATTATCGAAATAGGACTTTTTGCAAAATGAGTTTTCTGGGGGCTAAATATGGGCCTTATCATACCAGGTCCTTTGTAACAAAAGCATTGCAACTCCACAGCTGCGACTAACTGATGAAAAACTGTCAGAAAACAAATTTCTCCCTAGTAATCTATCCCTTCGGAAAACGGGCTATACTTTTTCAGTTCCTTTTCTACAGCGCTTTATTTCCTTTTAATTTCAGCCAACGCTCAGCCTCCTTGCATGTTGTGCGATCACAGAAGCGGTTAACGTTGACGCCATCTTGTTTTTCTCAAACGGAACGTTTGACGTCATTACGTAACGTAGCGACAGGAAGACTTATGCCCCGTATTTCTTAATTTTTTTGATATCTATTCGAACCAGTCTAATTATAACTTCCGTGGGTGTCGTAACGAAAGAAATTCCATTGAAAGTAATGTATCTTACAGGTAAACATATGCCTTACCAAGCTTCTACCATAGAGCTCCCGTTCTTTCAAAGCTCCTTCAGAGCTTTGAATTGCAGGCGCGTAGCGCCTGCAAGCGAGTGCTCGCTAATAATCAACATAGTGAAATATCCCGTTAACAGATTCAAGAAGAAAGTAAATGAAAAACATGCATGTATACAATATTAGAATTGAAACAATTAAATGGAAAAGAGAGAAATTTCAGCCCTTGCTCTCCTCTTACATTTTGAACTGGTGCACATTATTTACCACCACCTACGCACCCCACCTCCGGAAGCGCATCACGACTGTTGTCCCTTTCCCTTTTTCAAAGAGGAAGGACCAGCAGCCACAATACGCTTCGAGCTGCGGGTCAATCTCGAACCATAAGGGGCAACAAGAGAACATGGGGGAAAATCAGTCACAGAAGTGGCATAACAAAAAAAGACCTACCGGGGAGAAAGAATCCACACAACAAACAGCTACACAACAACCTGTCGACAAAGGGACTTTTAAACTGTGAAACAAATTATCTGTCCAAGTTGTCGCATGTCATTCTCACTGATTAAATAAGAAAAGTAGTACTAAAGACCTACTTTCGCACCTAGACGAAGTCTTTGGGTAGAAAATACAAGACCGGAAAATGAGCCGCAGCTAGACAAAACCAACAAATATCATGTACGCTCAGCAATAACTCGAATCAATCTGGGCATCCGCCCGGCTTGCCCAGAGTCATTGCTGCGCACAGTTAATGAACCACTCTTTTTGCTTGCGAACAAAAAAGACCCGATGCTAGTCTTACTTGGGCACACAAAGCTGCCCCTTACATAGTGGATATTCGAGAAGACAGCCAACTTAGCGACCAGCCTTTTCCTCTAGCATGGTAATCACGATGTTAGACAACCAGAGCTGACTAGACGCGATAACTCGGTCTGCTGCACGTTCGTCTAGAATGAGGATGGTAAGGGGTTCGGTTTCCGCACCCTGCAAATACTATTTAGGAGTATTTCGGACTTGAACCTTATTTCTACAGTCACTGTGTCGCGTCTGCATATTTAAGTAAGCCAGTTGTCGGTTACTGGCGAGAATGGAGGCCAAGTACTGCTAAACTGCCTTATACATGTGGGAAGTTCGCTGAAAAATAATGTGGATAGGTTTACAGCTAGCGCATAAAATGCTAATAAAAACGTGCCGAAGGGCCGTTACATTTGTGCAACAAAACCCATCTAGAACGACAATAGACCTAAACGTACTAAACAAACCGGTAACATCCAAAATGCTTTTCTAATAATTTAGCTATTTGGGAGGAAAAAAATACGTGCAAGCATAATAAAACTTGGGTTGATAGTCCGCTAATGGATACAGTTTAGCTTTTTTTTCTAAGATTTTTGAGCAATTGAACCCTCTGATTTCAATTTTGAAAACTCCAAGACCCTACATTTATGATGCTTTGTTCACAATACTAGTAACCCACTAAGGATTAAGAAATGAGAAATATACGGTTGACCCAATTTTTATGCTGCACTGACCGTAATAATAATCATTATATTCAAAGACGTTTACAAGATAGGCTGACTGAATTTTTACTGAGTGAGATAAAATTCATTTGCCTTTCAATTCTCGAAAATTGAAAACCTGATACATACAGCGTCATGGTTTTCATTTTAGCCAAATGCACGTCTAAGTAAGCTTTCTGTAGCATCTAGTAGGGGCTAACCACCTTTTGCAACTCCCACTGTTGTATAAGTTTCAGGTTGCTAACAATATACATTTCTAAAATTATGCAAAAAAACACAAGGGTCCTTCGTGGTTACTGCTTATAAAATCCATGATTTTAAAGAGGTGGATCTGAATATTGATGTAAGCCACACCCAAGTCAGTGTTGCTACACTCTCCAGAAAAATAATACACAACTTCCAAAGCATGCATTAAAACAAAGAAAAGAAAAGGCTATAATAAGGTACAGATGACATGCGAACCAAATAGCTTACTAGATGCTTCGAACAACTGCAGAAGCAGAAGGCGAGGCTTGGATCCAGTACTAGTTAAGCCCTACTTGCCCTCACTCCCTCGAGTATCTTTTTCTTACCGTTCCAAGGTGGCATTTCTGTTGTGGTTCCTGTGGCACTTCTGTTGTGGTTCCTTAAAGTTACATGTTGATATGTCCGCTTGTTTATGTTCTCGAGCAATATTGTCACCTGAATAGCTGCCCATTTTGTTTTGTTTTGTCTTGTCTTGTAATTTAAAATAGGAAATTGGTAAAAATATAATGCTGCTGTCTACAATTAGGGTAGCTGAGTGACCACATGTTTGGGAAAGAGCAGTTTATTCGGTTTACCCGTACTGTTTTTTCTTTCTATTGTGTGTGTGCTTCTTTCCTTTTTAGTTTGAGAGCAAGATTTGATTGTCTTAATTCCTGATTATTGCTTCATTTTACTTTGAATCTAAATTTGAAAAGTCCAATGAATTTGTGACAAGATTCTGACACTCATCTTGTCTCATCTGGAAATAAATGTTGATTGAACTGTTTGCTGTTTCGATTCTTTTTTTAGTTAAAAGTTCTCCATGCAAGCCGAACAACTAATATATGTGTAACCCCCAATAGAACCAAGGGTGAGGTTGCACGTACTTAAAACCGGTTTATACCCCACCCCGCACCCTCCCCCAGTACTTTACTACTTATCGTTCCAAGGCGGCGTCTGTTGTGTATATTTTTAATGTCAGTCCTCTTCCACTTTCTGGTTGTACTGAAAAGTTGTGCATTTTATTTAGGATAGTCACGTGACAATCTACTGAAGAAAAGAGCTGCCCCCTTGGCTTTCTACATTTGTTTGTTTTTATTTGCTACCGTTTTAGTTGTACTTGTTCATCACCGGCTTGGAGACTATGGCAGGCAATGGTGACTATGACAGACAATGGTGACTATGACAGGCAATGGTGACTACGACAGGCAATGGAATTAGATTGTCATTGCCTTCTTTTTTACTCTGTCGTTGGCCAGACTCATCAGTCATTTTTAGAATATTCAAACATTTTTAAACGTATAATGTGAACATCTCTTAATCATTTCGACTTTCAAAAATTAGAATTAATGTGTTAATGAACTGGGATATGTAAATAATACGACAAAAATTATCAGTGATATTTATTTTGACATGCAACTAGAGATTATATTTGTTATGCTGTAATACGATTCGTTTGATGATCAATTCTCGTTTATTAATCCATAGAAACCTGGCGCCCTAAGTTGGGAAGTATGAAAATAGTATAGATCCAGATAAGGCGTCGCAGAACTATGACGCGCTCTTATCTGAGTCTAAACTCTTAAATGAGAGAAATTTCTGTCAAAAATGGAATGAAAAAAGGTGCACCAAGCACCCCTTAAAAGATCAGTGGCATGGCTGGGAAAGTCCATTAAGCAAGTGTGGTGCACATAGTGTCATGGTTTTCATTTCAGATACATCTCTTAGTAAGCTTTCTGTAGCATCTTTGTCCTAACCTCTGTTGCAACTCCCCACTGGTATCTAGTTGTTTCAGGTTGTTTACAACATACGTTTCTAAAACATCAGCGAAGTAAACCGCCGGACCCCAGTGAGAAATGTTCATTAAAACCCTAGGTTTTACAGGAGCGGCTCTAAATTTTGAAGCCAGCCACGTCAAGATCTGTGTAACACTCCATTTCTTTTCGGCAAATTTGTCACGCATTTCAATTATGATGGGTTGCAAGAGAGGATGACATAATCTAATGTTCACAATGATTGCCTTCAGCTCTTTTAGAACACTTGTCAAGCATGGCCAAATGATTTTCAAGTGCCTCTTCTCTTCTCCTACTATTTTCGTCACTTGATTCTCAAGCTCTTGAAATTCTGTTGCATTTTTTACTGAACAAGGCACTGAAAAAAATTAAAGGATACATCATCAGTGTCAATGTACATGTAGGATTTTTATTTGAGTTTTATTTTTTCATTTATCTTTGGGACGAGTCAAGCGGTAGACGGAGAGAAAACGGAAGAACCCAAAGAAAAAGCATTTGAGCGTCCGCAAGCAAAACTCGGCTTGCCTCACATGTGACTTAGAGCACTTATGTCTAACGGCTTTAACTACTTGGCCATTGGGGCCGCCAATTTACATCTAGGAAAGCAAGATACATATAGGATGCATGTATCACCTCAGAGCGAAAAATGATGTTAGTCTCGTATTATCAGTCTGGGGACTTATGGATTT
Source organism: Ctena decussata (assembly GCA_963989385.1). NCBI lineage: Eukaryota > Metazoa > Mollusca > Bivalvia > Lucinida > Lucinidae > Ctena > Ctena decussata. The sequence goes on along the minus strand of OZ022502.1, from coordinate 498,711 downwards.
CCATCACACATAATTGTGATGGTTAACCATGCACTTTAAATGAACTGACATGATGGCTTACCATAACATAATTACTAAATTTTTTACCACAAGATGTCACTACATGTCCGAAGAATGAAACGTGATGGAAAGCCATAGCGTTGGTCTCTTTTGGTGTGATGGCTGACCATAACAAAGGCATCCCTCCCCTCGAGTACTTTCTGTCGAGTAACTCGTGCAAAACCTAGAGTAACTCGAAAAGTTAGCATCCATTATAGAAAAGCAAGCTTTGTACAACACTTTACAAAAAATAGAAAGTAAACTTGTATTTTTCTTGGAAATAAAACAAGTCAAATGCACAACAATATTTGCCTAATTTTGACCATAATTCTGCAGAAATAAACAAATTACAGACTGTTTTTACTGAGAACAGTAAAGGGCTGGACCAAATATCAGTTTTAAAAGTAGACAGGTCATACTGAACACTGCCAGTGGGTGAAATTCCCATTTAAGTGAGTTGGACTGAAAAATGTAAGAGTGATCGCTGACCATCACAAATGTGCGTGACGGAAAACCGTAAGTCCCCAGACTGATTATACTGTATGCAAGACTATCGATGGTATGGGACGACGATTTTTACATAGTTAATTGACTATAGAATTATCCATTACGTTTTTTTATATGTTGTCCTCGTTCGGCAAAATTTTCTATTCTTTCATACTAATTCGAGAGGCGCCGTGGTCGAGTGGTTAGAGAAGCTCGGTTATGGTGGAAAAGTCGCAGGAAGGTCGACAGATCGCGCCGTTTTTTTTTCTTACGACGACCGGAAAAATCTCTTCTCTGTCAAATGGCTACGTGCTTCGAATCAGGGAAGGATATAGCAGCGATAGGAGAGGGATGGGCTCCGTCTTTCATCTGATCGGCCCATGACACAATGGGCCTCTAACTACCACTGCCCCTACGGCTATTGAGACACCTTAACCTTTTTACTAATTAAGAAAATTATTTTGTCGCGGATAAGTACAATAATCTCATGAGCCGATTCAAATATGGTGGACATATATATATGTACAGAAGTACAGCAAAATGGACGGATGGGCAACGGCCTAAAAGTTCTACTTTTGCTGCGGATAAAAGACACAAAAACAGGACCAATGAGTTCGGATAATAAAATTGTGATCAGGATCTACACGTTTAGTAATAACGTCTTCGTCCTTCGAATACATTATTGTACGGGATATGTGAATATGTTTGCATTCGCGCAACCTCACCAAAGCTTTCGCTTTTCTTTGCCATATAGAGGGGGCTAGAGGCAGCCCAAGAGGAAGCGTCACGCCTCTGTTAATTTTCAATGGTTGCTAATGCGCATTAGAAGGACGTCAAACCGCATGACTCTACGGTCCGTTTTCTCATGAGGTGGCTCATTCGTTTCAGGTTTTTTAAATTTGTTGGACTTTACGGTTGCACCTACCTGAGTCTGTTTCGCAGTATGTAAAGTTGTTTCTACCGGCCTGAATCATGTCACACCCATCTTCTCTACGACAACTAAGACAGTATGGGATGATGTAACTTTGACCCGTAGGACAAACGCTGCAACGATCATTCGCTTTAGAAGCTGAAGAAATAAGGAGAAGGCAATGTTTAACGTTTGACTCAAAATGATAACTTTTGCGTTTTCCCAGGCTTAGACACAGATTCAGTTTTGTCACAACTGTGTGGTGTGTTTGCATTGGGTGCTGAAGCGTCCCTGTAGCCAAGTTGTCAACACTTCCGACTTTGAATAACATGGTCGCGGGTTAGAGTCCCACTGGAGTCGAGATTCTGATCGAACCCAACCGGCACTTCATTGCGCAGAGCCCTTCATAATCACACTTGCTTAGTCCTGATATGACTGAAATATTGTTAATATACCGTAAAGCGCCATTTCACTATTTCATCCAGTGGATACCTATTTTAATACAAGAAAAGCCGAATACAAACGTTATATAAACCTTAGCTTGTGTGTATAGTCTCACATAACGTCAACGTATAACAGGAAGAGGAGAAATAATTATTAAAGATGGAAAAATCACACTGCAACATATCCGAATGGTTGTAAGTGATAATATGTATATGTATAATGTTGCTATAAAAGACACGGAAAGAACCGACTATTTCCGTGACAACCTGGTTAATCTTTTTCAAGGTTTGTTCCATAATGTGCATCTTGTGACATTTTTGAAGACACTAGCTGGCCAAGGTCGTAGCGTTAATATTCGTATTACAAGTGGTCGTCACGAAGGTATTTATTTTTAAAGGCCAGGATTGTCGTCCACCCGGCCAGCAGACTTTACCTGTTTAGGTAATGTAAGTTGGCAGTATAAGTGGGCGGACTTAAGCCACATTGCTGCTGAGAAGAATTGAACTTATCATGCATTTACAATTTTGGAATGGAAAGACATGAGTTATATTTTGGGGTGTGATAGGGAAATAAATCAGAGATCCTAGTTCCCATGATGAGAAGGAAAATCAAATACTGATAATATAAATAAAAATAATGTCTGATGTAGATTTACTGTTACTTCAAATAAATTATTCAGGTTGCAAATGAGGTCTGAACTAAAATCTATCCATTATTTCATAGATCATTATATTTATTTCTCAGTCAAAGGGAAATACGCACTTTTATAATATTTGATCATGATTTTTCATTATCATTCAGAGATAAAAATACTGATAATAAACAAATAATAATAACAATAACATTATTAATAGTAGTAGTATTGAAAGCAAAATATGAAAAGAATGACACAATTATAATAGTTATCAAAATAATAATTGGAATAAAAGAAAATAAAAGAGACATTATTTTTTTATCTTTTTATTTCATTACCAGAACAGAACAGAACATATCCTTTATTCTCTCAGGTCATACAATATGACATATGAGGAACTGACAAATAAACATTTCAGGTGATAGGCAAGTTATCAATTAAAATACATGTAATTCTCATTTATAGAAAGAGAGCAGAGGCCGAGCACAGAGGAGTAGAAACTAATAACTATAGCTAATACATCTTTTTCAAGTTTTTCACACGCTGAACCAATCTATAGTTTCGAATGCTAGCAGATCGACTTCCTACCAGCCAAGGTACGACCCACGACAGCCCGTCCCAAACTCCCGGGATTGACTGGCGCGGGTCGCACCACGTTCGACGCTGATAGGATCCGTGAACCGCATTCGAACCTATAGTTTGAGAAATCTAGGGGACAGATATTATATCAACACACCTTGTTTCATTGATCATCTACAAACGTTTGACGAGCCAAAGTATTTAACTATTGTTGCGGTCGTACTACGACGTAATACTTTACATAGGCATTTTGTAATTATAGATTTATAATGTAAGCAAAATGATTGTCACAGCAAACTGTATCCTATAAAAAAAACAACCAATTATCCTTGATATACTTCGATATTACCTTAATATACTAAGAAGGTTAGGTCGATCGATCGATCAATCGATCGACCAATCGGTCGGTCGATCAATCGATAGATCGACCCATCAATCGATCGATATAAATATCCGTCTACGCCACAGCCACCCATCCGTTCCTCCATCAGTCGTTCAGACTGGTGGAGAGATGGACAGTCAAGACACCAATGCAGAGACAGACGCATAGACAGAAAAATGTAAAGACGGTCATGTATATCATCGATTCTTTACACTATCCAACTATTTACATATAATCACTATTTTGTCTCTTAAGGATTTAAAGGAAAACGTAAACGATATGCTCTGATAAACCTGAATAGAAAGGCGTTATATTCGTGCAGTGTTGGTTCTGAAAGGATTAGTCTGAGTGAAAAGTAAACTGGTTGAAAGGATAAATTGAATAGGTAAATAAAAAAGTGATAATGATAATGGTAAAAACATAGCTCTTGTGGTATTTCGAAAAAAAAAGGATATTGTGAATTCTGTATGGATTATTGGAAATATACATATAAAAGTGTGGTAAGTCAACAAAATATTTGAGTCCAAGGCATATTACCTGTTACGAAATGAATTGCATCGCAGGTGTTTCAAGTCTAAATTCTGTTTAATCTTAGGTCTTTTTACCGTCATTTATTTATTACAATTTTATTTAAGGTAAATGTGGTAATAAAACACGGAAAATGGCTTGTTTTCCGCACGGATGATTCATGAGATCGAAATTTTTTACGTCTTTCCTTTTTTAAAATACAGTGAGTTCCATAAGCTAAATTTTGGATTTAGTTACTTGTGGGTGAAAAATTTGTCTTAGGAATGTTTTTTGCGCATTCTAACATTCATATAGACTCAGTTTTTGTTCCTGGGTTGTTCATTATAGTTTTTGTGAGCTTAGGACATTATTTGACGAAGTTCTTAACCCTTTTTAAGAATCAATAATATACCAGTATTCGGTATATTTGTCATAGGCAATTACTGTAGTTGAGCTGAAATCATCGCCAAGTATCAAGCCGATCGATTTTTTCATTCTATTTGTGAATCGTTTAAAGCCTAAGATTTGTATATATATATAAAAAAAAACTCTCCATTTCAAAGCGAACTCAGGAGTGGCTAAAATGTGTTTATGACGGAAAATTAATAAGGTGTATCGATACGATGTACATATTACTGACCATGCTGCGCAAGGCTTTACAGTTGTATTGTATTTGGTATTTTAAGGGAGTGGTTTATTGGTGTTGCGGTAATGTACGTCTATTTGGCGTCGATCGACGTCAATTGCATTCACGTTATTACGGCGCTAGTACATTTTACATGAGTTCGATTTTTTTTTTTGCATGTGGCTTATATTATTGGATTGATTTGTATTGAATCTAATTTACAGACTCGACGTCAATTCACACGCACCGCATTAAGGTTTATTGACGGTAACATTTGGTCGTCATACGTTTGATTTGCCTTCACTATACGACGTCAAATGATATGGCATAATTGCGTCGTGATGTCATATCAAATGAAATGACAAACAAATGTATGAGTGATATTTGATATGCTATTTATAGGATCTCTTGTATGGCATGCGGTCATACGCTTAGTTGAAGAAGTTGAATTGATAGGCGTGGAAGTTAGATTTTTGGTAATTGTATTTTAAGTAAAGTCATTTGGTTTGATCATTCACGTTTTATGTGGGTTATGTCTTGGTAATACCTGTTGACGTCAGTATAATTCTCGACAATGTAAAGATTTGAAACACACGGTAAGATGTTCTTACCAATTACATATTCAACATAGACTAGTCCCTGGTGGTTTAAGTTAAGTGACCAATCTGTAAAACGGCGGCAGTGTGGGGAAAGGCCTTTACTATTATTATTGTTAGGGGGGTTCATTTGACAGTTCATGGCGCTGAGCCGAGTACGGTGTTAGCGTCAGTCTGTGATTGAATTGCGTAATGTACGCAAAACTACAGATTTGAGATAAATATCATACTTGGGCCAGCGACATGAACTGACATGTGTTGTATATCTTTGTATATGCGTCTGCTGTCAATTCTATTGTTTGTTTATAGAACTTACATTATCATATATAAATTTCGAAAATTCTAACTTTGTTCGAGTTTCATTGTTGATGTTGTATATTGGTTGATAACGCCATTAACTGGAAGTCGCACTACGCCGTCTTGGCGGCACATGAAGCTCTGCACTCCGGTGTAGAGTTTTCTATGTTACATAATCAGTGTTATCATTATCATTATTTAATCATTATTATTACAATTATAATTATTGTTATCATTTCTGAGTTCAAAGTAGATTCATTATTATTATTGAAATCATAACAATATTTTTAATGAAATTTGAAGAATTTGTTATACAAAATAAAAACAATAATTATAGTAAAAGTAATGAAAGCAAAGATAAACAAAATAATAATGTTTTTGCTTTTTTTTTGCTTTTTTCTATAATAATAATGCGATTACCCCCAGATTTCAGTTCAGTTCAATTCTCCTAACGACGTTCCCCAAGTGGCTCAGCGGTACGTAACCATAGTTGCGCGCACTTGTCGCCACATGTCCGTCCAATTTTACCCGCAGAATAAATAGATTATCTTTTATTGGTGTCATACAGACTTAGAGACTTAGACTTCATGACCCGCAATACAGACTTAGTTGCAAAAACGCTTCACTGACTCTGCTGATAAGACCTGTCAATCATTTTACTGGTTACATTTACTAATAACCAGTAGCCAATCAAAACTTATGGCTAAGCTCTTGACCCTTTGGATTTTAAAATAATACTGAGGTGAAATGAGCCTAATCTGCCTTTTATAATCACGGCTGGCCTTTAAGTTTACAATTTTTTACATGGAACTTATGCAAAGGTGTTTCGGCCCAGTGGTGAATTGTTGTTTATGAATATGAGGTTAAACGGTTCAGTCAACAGCTAAGATCAGCTAAGATCATGTCGAGCCGGTCAGTTACCCGTCAACACCGTTCCTGGGCAGGCCTAAACCTTCAAAGCCATTAAACGGACTGACAACTATCGTGTCGTGGTTAGCCAGTACTCAGCAAGCTCGCCTCCGATAATAACTAACAGTGATGGTGTTGCGGTTAACCTGTATTTAGCGAGTTCGCAGCCGGTAGTAACCTATAACTACCGTGATATTATAGAGTCATTGAAAAGGAAAGAAAGGAAAGAAGAAAAGTAAGAAAGAGCGTAAAACACGCATATTATATTGAACAAACAGAAGTGAATTTTATATGCTTTCATACACACATGCAAAACCGATGTTTAATAGGTCCGTATATGATTAACGTTTGCTTTCGGTACAACTGTACTTTCAAACAAGTGTGCCTGGTGGTACGCACTGAACTTGTACGAAATTTACATTTCATTTTAACTTCATTCAACAGGGATGATAGTAGTTTCCTTTCAGAAAGAAGAAATTAATTGCAAAAAACGCCCAAAAGTACGCATTTGCGCCAATGGCATGCCCCAAGCTTTTATGCGCAATGTTAAGATTTTCAAACAGTTTAAAACAACGTCTAGGACGATAAGAGATTCGGCGAAAGATTTAATGCCAATGGAACCACACTCAGATAAATGATAAATGGACAATGAGCCGTATTTATTGGATAGCCCCGCACAGTTATGACAAAAAAGGTTAATACCAAGAATACAAAGGAGTTACAAAAAGGTTAAGTTTTAAGTGAATTTTTGCATTGATATGCAACGTATGAGAAAGCGTTTATAAATGTCTGGTACAAGTTGATGTCCTTATTTGCGCTATCTAAGCTCACATGAAATAAGCAAAGAGGAATCAGTAATCAGGAATTAATACAATTAGATCCCACATCCCGCTCTCAAACCAAGAAAGGGAAAGAAGTACACATACAAAAATTGACAAAAGTTGACAAAAGACACGTACGGCAAACCGAACGAGCAGCTCTCACCTTAACAGGTTGTCATTCAGCTACGATAATAAAAACAGCAGCAACATCTATTTTACCTATCATTTATTTTAAATGACAAAAAAAACAGAAATAGAATGAACAGTTATTCAGGTAACCAGACTGATAGAGACCATAGACAAATAGACATAACAATAGTAAGACTAAGGAACCACAACAGTAGTACCGCCATGGAACGGTCAGCAAAAGATGACTAGGGGACTTTGACTAGTTTTACTGGAGCCAAGTTCACTGATCTATCGCTTTGTCAAGAATTAATTAATAGGCATCAAATTTTCATATGCAAGTGTTCAATGCTTCAGTATTATGATGGCAATGTTTCAGATGGTTTCAATTAAAGCTCTTGTATAAGTATAGTACACAGTATAATCACTATCTGAGCACTTGTAAATTTTTCAAATGCTAATCACGGCGTATGAACGTCGGTGTAGCATCACGTCATTGCAATGACTTAACGTCGCTTTCAGTTTGAAATAGGGATATATATGCCCCTCATGATTAGACTACTCATTTTCTTGATATTAGACTACTCATTTTCTCATTAGACTACTCCAACATCCAGAGGGAGATCAAGGTAAAAGGGCAGAAGCTGGGTACCGTAAGCAGCTTCAAATACATTGGAGCAGTTGTCTCAGATGATGGCTCAAAAGAGGAGGTTCTCTCAAGGATTGTACAAGCCACTTCAGCTCTAACTAAGCTGAAACCAATTTGGAGAGATAACAATATATCTCTTGGATCCAAGGTGAAACTTATGCGCTCCCTTGACATTTCCATATTTCTGTACGCCTGTGAATCATGGACCGTGACAGCAGAGTTAGAGAAAAGAACGCAGGCCTTTGAGATGAGATGCTACCGAAGGTTACTGAACATTTCGTACAAGGACCATATAACCAACGAGGAGGTTCGCAGGAAGATCCAAGCAGCAATTGGAGAATATGATGAACTCCTGACGCTGGTCAAGAAACGGAAATTAAGGTGGTTTGGCCACGTCTCAAGGTCTTCTGGTTTAGCAAAGACAATTCTTCAGGGCACAGTGAAAGGAAAAAGAAGAAGAGGTAGACAGAAGAAGAGGTGGGAAGACAATATCAAGGAGTGGACAGGAATGGATTTTTCCATCCCAACTAGGGCAGCTGAAGACAGGACCAGGTGGAAAGGGATTGTTTTGAAGTCATCTGTGGTGCTCCAACGACCTAGTAAGGTTATGGGATAGAATAGAATAGAATAGAATTTTCTTGATTTGTTAAAGGAAAACAAATATGGGATGAAACAAATAAGAATTTGTCTAATGGTAGTTCAGCTGAACCCAAGAAGATCAAAATAATAAGCTCAAGCATTTTAGCCCAACAGCTGGAAATTTGAAGTTTACAGGCTATTTAAGCTTATCCGTCTGACAACACGATCTGGAAGATAAACGCTGTGACAAATGCGTCTGTCCAGAATTTTAATGCTTAGCTTGTCAGAGTGCCTGCCAGAGCTCTTGTGGTCATTACCTCACTAAGTACCACCGAGTTCATATAAAACGCAATACTTTTCCGGATCAATATCTCCGGATGCGCGTGGCGACAAATTAAAGAAATTCAGTCGCAGTCCGGTCAGAAGTAAGAGAAAATTAATTCGTAGCGATTGGGGTTCGAATCTGAGATCCCGAAATCTACACTAGATACTGGATTAACTGAGCTGCTAAGAGGGCTGCTCAAAAGTAAATGTAGAAACTGGAAATATGCTTATGCAGTACGTTTCAGTGATAAATTGAGTGGCGTCACGTGAAAAGGTGCCTAACTATTTTAGTGTCAAATTAAGATGATGTGCCTATTTTTAAATAATGCTTTCTCTGTTTACCATATTAGATCTGGGCCTCGCCTCTTAGCCCAATCTTTGTCCTGTATATTTCATTCTTGTTATTAAACGTGCAATGTATATAACTAGTTGTCTCTCCATTTTCTTGTGTACATTACACCATACTATCCTAAATGAAAAATGAAAAACTCGCAAGTAGATGGCGAAAAAAAATTCACGGCACAACAGAATTCTAAGTAGTACTTAACACGAAATTATGTGAGACAAGAAAGGGCCAGGACGCCCCAATAAAAATGTAAAAATGTGGACAGATAAAAACCCGCTTTGGTTACCATTCAGTTTGTGTTTGAAACAGATAACTATTTATAATGAAATAGTCAAGTAGAAAAGCCCAGTACACGCTATAAACACAAACCGCAGCATACCCTCGATATCAAGAGAAAAAGTAAAAGAACGAAAAACACCACGCGCAAAACAAACAAAAGCACAAAAATCACAAAGACCAGCCGCCACCCCACTCGTTTCAAGCAAAGCGACCGGACCACTGAAAGGAAAGAAGAAACGTGGACAAAGAGCACAAGAAGACTCCAAATATCCCAAGCGCCCTATGGCACCCACACAAAGCTACATAAAGCCAGCAAAAACACCTGATCTACCGTCCCAGAACGGTCAGCAGTATAAACTAGCCCGTGATTTGAAATCGGGAGAGTAAATCACTTGCCAACGATGACGCTTCTGTTCTAGTTACAGAAAACAACTAGGCAAGGTCAAAGATAAAGCACCAAATCCAACCAACTTGTAAAAGCTTTATGAAGAGGCTGTCATTGAGTCTGATACCCGACAACTGCCTTGCAATTAAAGAATAAAACTTAGTTATCAATCATCATGGTTTGCGGAATTACTAAGCATGCAGTCTGCCGAATAATATATGGGATTATACACTGTTCTTTTATGATGTTTTATAAGGTTTCTTAATTGTTTAGGCTTACATTTTATTTTCAAAACATTTTCAAATTTTACAATATCTACATAACCATCACGTTTTTTCAGATCATTTATGGTAAAATGTCAAGGAAATGCTAACCACCCTTATTATACTGCTCACAAAAAGTATGGGATATTTTGACAGAGAAGGGAGTACAAAAGTAAATAATAATGGCTTGGTTAGATTATTATTGTATCTCGATAGAGCGCTATTCAAGAGACAATAATCAACTAAAGCAGAATTAGTCACAGGAGGTTACGTGATCTCGAGCAACACATAAAGAACTATGGCGTCTACATCTCAATTTCGCATCTGCTAAAAAATGTTGGACTCTAAGTTTTTCTAAATATTTTCATTCTTCATAACTTTCCAAACTGAAAACATCTATTTTGATAGGCTTTATTGCGTTATGTAAGGTGTAGGACCATTGTAAATATCATCATCGGTGAGACAATTCGCCACACAATGGTACCGGTTACGCCTACTATTTTGTTCTGTGATAAAACCGCATGAAAATAGTATCTGATCTGCATCTCGTCAACAGAGGCGTTAGGCGTCTGTCTTCATATAGTTTGCAAAATAATAATTCGTCATTGCTGTGCTGGATTCGTGCGAAATTTTGGTGTCGACCCTCTGTCTAGTTTCAAGTTTCTCTAATTCACGTGACAAGCTTAAAATATGGATATTCGTATTGAAGGTCTCTATGAAGGTCTCTAAACTCTGCCCTTGAAACACCATGGTTGACAACCTAAACAATATTTTAATACCGGATCGGTCGCAGCCCGGGTTAACAATGACCGCGCCTACTGTTGGACACCGGGATGAAGGTGACAAGTATGCAACTGGTGTAACACAGATTTAGAAGTTCAGAGGTAGGGAGAACATCTCAATTGGAACCTGGAATGTAAGGACTCTGAGACCAGTTGGGAAACTTGAGGAGCTGACACATGCAATGGACAGGTATCACTCGAACATACTTGGGCTCTGTGAGGTGCGCTGGAAAAAAACTTTGGTGAGTTGTCAACAGATGACAGACACAAGGTTTATTTCAATGGAGAAGAAGACAAACATGAGTATGGGGTTGGATTTCTTGTGCATAAGGACATGGTGAACCCTGTCGTGGGATGCCGACCAGTCTCCAGCAGACTGATTTCGATTCGCCTGAGAGCAGCTCCTTTCAACATCACCATCATACAGGTTTATGCACCAACATCTGGGCATGACGACAATAAGGTAGAACACTTCTACCAGCAACTCCAGGAAATCATAGACCAAACACCCTAGAAGGACATTCTGATTGTACAAGGGAATTAGAATGCTAAAGTTGGAAAGGATGCACAGGCAAACTGGGAAAACGTTTGTGGACCCTACTGCAATGCCGAGACAAATGAGAGAGGTCTCAGACTTCTAGAGTTTGCAACCTGTAACAGCCTAGTACTGACAAACACCCTTGGCCCTCACATACAATCAAGAAGATGGACATGGCACAGTCCAGATCGGAAACACCACAATCAAATTGCTTACATCTTGATGAGGAAGCCCTTCCGATCAGGAGTCAACATTCATAGGACAAGGAGTTTTCCTGGAGCAGACACAGGAAGCGACCATGACCTGGTGATGATCACCTTCCGAGTTCGCTTGAAGAAGGCTAGAAAGCCATCCCAGCCAAGACTAAAGTTTGATCTTGAGAAATTAAGGGACCCAGTTGTGGCATGCACTTTTCAAGCAACAATAGGTGGAAAATTTGCACCACTCATTGGTCTGAGGGATGATGGGCATAGATACCATGATTACCATTTACAATACAGTAGTGACTGAGGCAGCTAGTGAATGACTTTGGAAGGATGGTCACAGTAAAAAGCCCTGGGTCACCAGATAGGTTCTCGACCTCTATGATGAGAGGAGACATTTGAAGAAGAAGAGGTATGAAGCAGGAGGAGCAGAAGAATACAGGGAAGCAAACAAGAGATTCAAAAGGCAGTGAAGAAAGCGAAGAAGGACTGGATAGCTAGTCAGTGCGAAGAGATTGAAACTTGCCTGAACAAAAACAACAGCAAGAAAGCATACTAGCTGGTGAAGGATCTAACTTCAGAGAAACAGGGTAGATCCAAAACTATCCAGGACAAGTCTGGGAAATGCCTTACAGAGGAACAAGAGATTATCAGCAGATGGACAGAATATTGCCCAAAACTGTACAACCATGAGACTTACGGTGACAATGCAGTTCTGGACTGCAATCAGCCCCAAGAAGAAGATCAACAACCAATCCTTCGTGAGGAAGTTGAAATTGCAGTAGCAGCACTAAAGAAAAGGAAATCTGCCGGAGTCGATTTTATATTTGCAGAACTTGTTCAAACTGGCGGGGAGACCATGGTTGATGTTTTAACAGCTATATGTGTCAGGAACTGGAGAACAGGAGAATGGCCTACCTCATGGACTCAGTTGATGATATTACGCTCCCTAAAAAAGGCAGCCTACAGCTCTGTCAGAACTACAGAACCATCAGCCTTATCCGTCATTCAAGGAAAGTTATGCCGAAAGTCATCTTGAACAGGCTTAAACCACAAGCCGAAGGGATAATCGCTGAGGAACAAGTTGGGTTCCGAGCAGGAAGGAGCACCACAGAACAGATCTTCAACCTTAGAATTCTGTGTGAAAAGTATCTCCTAACATCAGCAAAATCTGTACCATGTCTTCATTGATTTCAAACAAGCCTTTGACAGGGTATGGCATGCAGCCTTATGGGCCACTATGCGGAAGAACAATATCAGTGCAAATCTAGTCCACACCGTTGGTCAGCTATACGACAAGGCGACAAGTGCAGTCCTGATAAATGGCAGCACAGGAGAATGGTTCAGAACAACAGTTGGAGTTGGACAAGGATGTCTCTGTCACACACACTCTTCACATTTTTCTCAAACGGATCATGTCTGATGCTCTGGAAGAAGCTGACGGAAAGGTTAGCATAGACGGCAGGAACATTACTAATCTGCGGTTTGCCGATGACATAGACGCTATAGCTGAGAAAGAGCAAGAACTAGAAGCTCTAGTTGAAAGTCACGACCAAACCTGCACAAGGTATAAGATGGAGATCAGTGCTGAGAAAACCAAAGTGATGACGAACAGCGCAGATGGCATCCAGAGGGAGATCAAGGTAAAAAGGCAGAAGCTGGGTACCGTAAGCAGCTTCAAATACATTGGAGCAGTTGTCTCAGATGATGGCTCAAAACAGGAGGTTCTCGCAAGGATTGCACAAGCCTTTTCATCTCTTACCAAGCTGAAACCAATTTGGAGAGACAACACCATATCTCTTGGATCAAAGATGAAACTTATGCGCTCCCATGTCATTATCACATTTCTGTATGCCTGTGAATCGTGGACCTTGACAGCAGAGTTAGAGAAAAGAACGCAGGCCTTTGAGATGAAATGCTACCGAAGGTTACTGAACATTTGGTTCAAGGACCAAATAACCAATGAGGAGGTTCGCAGGAAGATCAAAGCAGCAATTGGAGAATATGATGAACTCCTGACGCTGGTCAAGAAACGAAAACTAAGGAAGTTTGGCCACGTCTCACGGTCTTCTGGTTTAGCAAAGACAATTCTTCAGGGCACAGTGAAAGGAAAAAGAAGAAGAGGTAGACAGAAGAAGAGGTGAGAAGACAATATCAAGGAGTGGAAAGGAATGGATTTGCCAGCTGAACTAGGGCAGCTGAAGTCAGGGCAAGGTAGAAAGGGGCTGTTTCGAAGTCATCTGTGGTGCCCCAACGACCTGGTAAGTTAATGGGATAGAATAGAATAGAATAGAATGAATAGTTGTTTAAATTTATGAATTTCAACAAAAAAAATTTCATCACCTTATTTTTCTTAATTATGTCTTTTTAAATGTCTTTATATACCTTACTTATTTTGAACAGTATACTTTAAGTATTTTCTGCATACTTACTTGTGATTTCCGGTGCTGGTGGTAGTGTTCCTGGCATTGTCTCTGAAAAATAAACATTCATTTCACAGTAGAGGGCTACCATATTATCCAAAATGGAAAACCAAACGGCAAGTAGATGGCGAAAAAGCGACCAAAAGAATTCACGGTACCATAGAATTCTAGTAATTCTGAAAACGAAATTATATGAGACAAAAAGGGCCAAGCAGCCCCGATAAAAATGTGGACACAGATCACGGCCCGCTTGGGTAACCATTCTGTTTGTGTTTGAAATTCGAAACAGGTAACTGTTTATAATAAAATAGTAAAGTAGAAAGGCCCAGTATCCGCTATAACCACAAACCGCAGCATACCCTCGATATCAAGAGAAAGAGTGAAAGGACGAAAAACCCAACGCGCAAAACAAACAAAAGAACGGGAATCACAAAGTCTAGCTCCCACTTTACTCGTTTCAAGCAAAGCGACCGGAACACTGAAAGGAAAGAAGAAACGTGGACAAAGAGCACAAGAAGACTCCAAAAATCCCAAGCGCCCCATGACACCAACCACAAAGCTACACAAAACCAGCAAAAACACCTGATATACCGCCCCAGAACGATCAGCAGCATAAACTACCCAATTATGCGGGCTAGGGTAACCCTAACCCTAACCCGAGGTCGGCAGAGCAAACCACTTGGCATCGAGAACGCTTCTGTTCTAGTTACAGAAAACCACTGGGCCTGGTCAAAGATAAAGCATCAAATCCAATAGACTTGTAAAAGCTTTATAAAGAGGCCGTCATTGAGTCTCATACCCGACAACCACCGTACAATTAAAGAATAAAACAGTTATCAATCATTGTTTAGGGAATAACTAAGCATGCAGTCTGACGAATAATATATGGCGTAATTTACTATTCTCATATGATGTTTGAAAAGTTTCTGGAATTGTTTAGGCTAATATTAGATTTTCTGAAAATGGTTCGAAGGACCTGGTATGATAAGGGCCGTTTTGGGCCCCCATCGAAATTCTCTTAAAATTACATGGTTTCTATTGCTTATGATTTGTGTGTATCGGAACAAACAGAAATAATATGTTTTGTCTTTGTAAATTCCCAGGATAACACGATTTCTGCCATGCGTTTGTTGTTTTAACAATATTCAAGAAAATTGCAAGAATATATGAGTTTAATAGCTTTTCCATTCAAGAAATATGACAGTCACAATAGCTTTTGAAAGCACTTGAAAATAGGGTTTTCAAGAAATGCTTATACGTCGGATACCACTGCTGGTCACCTATACACTCCACAAGGCCTGTCCAGGTACCCCACCTACTCACTTTAGCAAGTCCAGAGCTAACCAAAAAAATCCAACAGATCAAAATAAAATGTGTAGCAAATTATTCCTTGTGTTCTAACTAAGAAAATGAATACCCACAACATATGTTTATTTTGTCTATGAGCTTAGATATGGGCGTTTTTGTGTTGAGAACGCTGGGAATGTGTTCCAAAAGCTGCCAGTTTTGTAACAAAAGTTATAAATGAACGTAGAGCCCGGTCTCCAGCACATTTAATATTTTCATGACATGTTACTATATCTAAATTTTGTCTGCAGACAAACTATAAAATGTGCTGGAGGCCGGGCTCATATATTTTGATAGCTACATAGGCTACCAAATTCGTCATTTTCTTCAATCTGCTGGGGTATGGGTATGATCAAGAGAAAAACACTAATATTTTATGCAAGAACTGCTTAATTTTGTGTTTACTGTTACAGTCTATGTTGGAACTTTCCTATATATACATTTTTATTATCGAAATAGAATTTTGAAAAATGAATTTTGTGGGGGCCAACAATGGGCTTTATCATACAACGTCTTTTTACAATATTCACATATACATCACTTTTTTCATATCATTTTATGGTAAAATGTCAAGGAAATGCTTACCACCCTTATTCCTCTAACTTTTTTGAGAATTTCTGCATACTTACTTGTGGTTTCGGATGATGGTGGTGGTGTTCCTGGCATTGTTTCTGAAAAATAAACATTTATTTCGAAACATTAAGAAGGGCATTTAAGGATAATCAAAGGATAATGCTTTTATCGTTCCTCCATGAAAACATACCATGTTGGCACTCACTAGAATCGATTAGAAAAGCCTTGCCTAGATGCTTCTATAGGACTTTTGCACTTTATCGGTCACAGGTTTTCCGAAGGAAAATACACGTGAGTAAGGTTGTTAAGGTCTATATATTGGGAGCGTGTGAGCGCGACTTAAATTCGAAAAAAATAAGCAAATTTCGCAAAATAGACCTAAAAATCGTGTAGCTCATACACTGTTGTGGTTAAAACTAAGTTTATTTAAAAATACAAAAATCCGCTGAAAACAACAACGTATTTCGAGATTCTTCGCTCCGGATGCTTTTGGAACGAAATGTGGGCGGAGCTTGTGTTGTCGATTTTCATCGGTCGACACGTTAATTATTCAGGTGAATTTTGACCGCGCTGCAACGGCGACTCAGTGTCCTCAACATCAACATGTAAACAAACACGTCTTAATCAGTAAATAGCTGTTGAAAATGTAGAAAACGCATTTGTTTGCAATGATCTGCATGAAAGACATATTACCATTAGCTACTATTAGCTTATTTTAGCATTAGAGGGGATTATTTGAATTACTAAGGACCTCATATAAATGTTGTTTTAACTCTATTTCTCCTTAGTTGTTTTGAAAACTGGTTGGAGGAACTGCATTGGAATATGCATTTGGGGGCTGCCGCCCCCAGACCCCTGCTTTCTTATTTTATTATTTGCTTCATAGGGCTCAAACGCCTCCCAGACCCCTGCTTACGTTCTTTATCTGCAGTTGTTGACAGGCTATATAGCGACAGTTTTATTCATCATTTAACTGAGGTCAATATCTGTTGCGACAAGCACGGAAAAACAGCACGGCGAACTTTCAGAAATATAAGCCAAAATAGACAATGCCCCATAACATCAGCCAGTACATGCGCATTCGGAAAGAATATGACCGGTAAAGTGCAGTCTAGCCGATTCTATCGCATCGCCGAAATTATTCTATCTGATTTTTTAAGTTATGAATTTGGCTCGGGTTAGAATTTAAAGAGTAACTACACTTCAGGAACTGACTTCAGGAAATGCCATTTCAAACAATTTTATATCACAGACGTGCAAACGTTCAGCCCTTCTGAGCGTAGTTCACACACAATTCAAGTTGAAAACGCTGATTCTGATCAATCCGATTTTCGAAAACAGCTTTGGGTGATGCATGTATGCATAATATTGTAATGAGTTGAAGTAGGTAAAAAGGCATTGCTCAGGAACCGATTAAGACAGCACCAAAATAAAGACAACACAAGTAAAAAAAACTAGTGAACAGCTCTTTACCAACATAATCCACAGCGCTATTCTAAATAAATTGAATTGTAAGTCAAAGAAAACAGTTAGTGGACAAACAGTGACAATATGAATCAAAACTGAAACAGTAAAGCAGAGATTCATATGTGTTGATTTTTTATTTTTAAATATTCAAAGTTTTGCATTTTTTTGTCTTGATTTACCTTTACTAGTGTCAAACATCGGCGCATCAGCCTTCGTACGTACGGCGTATCCGGATACGTGGCAGTAAGAAAGGAACGCCACAGCAACGAAAGTTTACGTAGCTGATACGCAGCACGATCTCCTTGTACGCCAGGATGTTCAAAGCGAGTTTTCCAAATCGCCGCCTGTCAAGTGTTACAGTGGCGTACGTATTGCACATAAAGTTTTCACTGCGTACCTACGTCGTTCTTTTCGTATGTATAGAGTATCAGGTGAGTATGAATGACGTATATAGTGTTTCTATGGAGTATCGTGGCGTATGAAATGCGTACGAACTGCCTACGGCCTACGGACTACGCACCTTGCGCTGTTGTGGCGTTGCCGCTGTGTAGGTGTTGCGTTATTAATTTTGTTTCGGCGTTGGATGAGTACCTACTGCGTTAACACGACGATCGCAGGCAGAGGACACATTTATCTTCTTTGTTCTCATTCTTTTTATAGCCATGGGCCTGGAAGCTCCACTTTCTGCAGAACTGAAGAAGGGAGCTTTTAACTCGGTTTTTATGTGGTGCAGTTTCACCAACTGATCCTTATTCATGATTACCATAAATTTGATTAATGGATGTCCATTATTCGAATAAGTGATATCCATAACTCGGCCCATCCATTGATATCACTAATTCAATTAATGGATATCCATATTCCGAATCATTGCTATCTTTAAATGGGCTAAATTACGGATATCCATAATTTGAACGATAGATATCGATAATTTGAATAAGTGATAGCATTAAATCGGACTGAATCAATGAAATCCATACCTCGAATTATGGATATCCATAAATCACCGTAGATTCTTGTTATTTAAACTTATTATTTGCAAGAAGAATTATTGATACCCATATTTCTAATAAGTGATATCCTTAAATAGGCCAAACTGTTGACAGCCACAATCGAAATCATCAACATCAATTATTATTCTTATGGATATCCAGAAATCTAAATGGTAAGAGGATATCACTAATTTAAATTAAGGATATCATTAACTCGATTTATTGATTTATATTCATAACTCGAACAAGTGATTTCCATAAATTGCCAGAATTATGGATATCCATGAATCGATCCATAATTCGAAAGGCGATATCGATAATTTGTATTTGTGATATCCATCAATCTTTCAGATGATTTGGTACTACAATTCGAATTATGGACATCCATAATTCGACCTATGGACATCCATAGATAAGAAAGGAAACTCAGAAATAAATATGAATACCACTATTTTGAATTATGGATATCACTTTCTTGAATTATGGATAACCATAAATTTTATCTTATTCTATAAACAAAGAATACATAGTAAAACGGCACTCTATAGGCCCTGGCCTCTTTGCCCCCTGTTAGTTGCACTGCTGTCTCAGACTGAGCTGCTGCTGGGTCTCAGAGATGACAGCAGACTTTGTCCGAAGGTCTGGTTCGGTGGGTGCAGCCGATTATTCCCCGTTCCCAGGGTCGTGACTGTGGAAGCATGATGTTTAGCTAGCGATTAATTTGACTGCTTTTGAAAGAAAAACAGCAGCGAAGAGCATAGGAACATTTATACGCAACTGTTTACGCCGCTAGTTCGCAGTAGCTACGTTGCCCTTAAAAATGAAATGCCGTGCCAACTCAACAGTTACGCCACGGCAACGCATTATACGCCACACATATGCTACTTCGTACGCCTCAATGCGCCATATCTTGAAACAGGCACGAAAAGAAATACGCAAAAGGTACGGCGCAGAATCGTCACGCATACGCCGTGTACTTCACAGGACTAACATTTGCATAAAATACGCCACATTTCTTCGCGATCAACACGCGTATGTAACTTTTGTGAAATACGCCGCTGGTACGCAAAATGACCGTTAAGTACGTTCCCGGTTCCTGGTTCCCATTTCCCGGTTCCCGGTTCCTGGTTCCCGGTTCCCGGTTCCTTGTTCCCGGTTCCTGGTTCCCGGTTCCTGGTTCCCGATTCCCGGTTCCTATCCCGGTTCCCGGTTCCTGGTTCCCAGTTCCCGGTTCCTGGTTCCCGATTCACGATTCCTGGTTCCCGGTTCCTGGTTCCCGATTCCCGGTTCCTGGTTCCCGGTTCCTAGTTCCCGATTCCTGGTTCCCGGTTCACGGTTCCTGGTTCCCGGTTCCCGGGTTCCTGGTTCCGCTTCCTGATTCCAGGTTCCTGGTTCCCGGTTTCTAATTCCCGGTTCCAAGTTCCCGGTTCCTGGTTCCCGGTTCCCGGGTTCCTGGTTCCGCTTCCTGATTCCAGGTTCCTGGTTCACGTTTTCTAATTCCCGGTTCCAAGTTCCCGGTTCCTGGTTCCCGGTTCTTGGTTCCCTGTTTCTGATTCCAGATTCCTGGTTCCCGGTGCCCGGTTCCTAATTCCCGGTTCCATGTTACCGGTTCCTGGTTCCCGGTTCCCGATTTCTCGCTGCGCCAACTATATAATAATCAGTATTGTTCATAAGGAACTGTTTCCTTGTTTCTCTTTTGCAGTTCTTTCAGATCTATGTGTTTTTTTCCAAATAAGGAACAAGGAACTAGTTCCCGGTTCCCGGTTCCCGATTCCCGATTCCCAGTTCCCGATTATATCAGGCTTTCGTTTGTTACTTACAAAGTTGAATTCATTGTATTAAAGCATTACATTTACTTGGTAGCAACATCATCTAATGCCTGATATCATGTCATATTTCAAAAATAGATTATTTAGGGAACTTGGTTTAAACCGCTTTTTGTTCAATAAAGAACCGGAAACTGGTTCCTTGTTGCCGATTTGTCGTTTTCAAACAATGATGATGGATATACTAATAAGGAACAAGAACTTGTTCCCGGTTCCCGATTCTCAGTTCCCGATTAGATTTTTTTCTTAGGTAAAAAAAAACATTGATAAGAAGTGACTTTTCACATTTACTCGATTGCAACACCGTTATACGCCTTACAACATGTTATATGTCAGAACAAGTATTAATATGCCAAATAATAAATAATTAGTATTGTTCATAAGCAACCGGAAATTGTTTCCTTGTTGCCTTTTTGCAGTTCTCTCATATTGATGATTTCTCTCCAAATAAGAAACAAGGAACTAGATCCCGGTTCCCGGTTCCCGATTCCCAGTTCCCGATTATTTTGTACTTTCATTTCTTACTTACAAAATTAAATTAATTGTAATAAAAGCATCACATTTAGTCTGTGGAGTAACTATCTTATGCCAAATAATATGTAATATGTCAAAAACAATTATTCACGCAACTTTATTTAAACCGCTTTTTGTTCTATAAGGAACCGGGAACTGGTTCCTTGTTGCCGATTGGCCGTTTTCAAACAATGGTGATGGATATACAAATCAGAAACAGGCAACTAGTTCCCGGTTCCCGATTCTCAGTTCCCGATTAGAATTTGTATTTTCTTTTAGTTACAAAGAAGCATTTATAAGAACAAATGACTTTTCACATATACCCGATTGCAACATCATTTAATGCCTTATACAACATGTTATATGTCAGAATACATATCGCTGCGCCAACTAAATAATAATCAGTATTGTTCATAAGGAACTGTTTCCTTGTTCCTCTTTTGCAGTTCTTTCAGTTCGATGTGTTTTTTTCCAAATAAGGAACAAGGAACTAGTTCCCGGTTCCCGGTTTCCTATTCCCGATGTCCAGTTCCCGATTACATTGTGCTTTCGAACTGTTTCCTTGGTCCCCTTTTGCAGTTCTTTCAGATCAATGTGTTGTTTGTTGTTGTTTTTTCATATAAGGAACAACGAACTAGTTCCCGGTTCCCGGTTCCCGGTTCCCGATTCCCGATTCCCAGTTCCCGATTATATTAGGCTTTCGTTTTTACTTACAAAGTTGAATTCATTGTATTAAAGCATTACATTTACTTGGTAGCAACATCATCTAATGCCTGATATCATGCGTTATTTCAAAAATAGATTATTTATGCAACTTGGTTTAAACCGCTTTTTGTTCAATAAGGAACCGGGAACTGGTTCCTTGTTGCCGATTTGTCGTTTTCAAACAATGATGATGGATATACTAATAAGGAACAAGAACTTGTTCCCGGTTCCCGATTCTCAGTTCCCGATTATATTTTTTTCTTAGTTACAAAAAAGCATTGATAAGAAGTGACTTTTTACATTTACTCGATTGCAACACCATTATACGCCTTACAACATGTTATATGTCAGAACAAATATTAATATGCCAAATATTAAATAATTAGTATTGTTCATAAGCAACCGGAAATTGTTTCCTTGTTGCCTTCTTGCAGTTCTCTCATATTGATGATTTCTCTCCAAATAAGAAACAAGGAACTAGATCCCGGTTCCCGGTTCCCGATTCCCAGTTCCCGATTATTTTGTACTTTCATTTCTTACTTACAAAATTGAATTAATTGTAATAAAAGCATCACATTTAGTCTGTGGCAAAATTATCTTATGCCAAATAATATGTAATATGTCAAAAAACAATTATTCATGCAATTTCATTTAAACCGCTTTTTGTTCTATAAGGAACCGGGAACTAGTTCCTTGTTGCCGATTGGCCGTTTTCAAACAATGGTGATGGTTATACAAATCAGAAACAGGCAACTAGTTCCCGGTTGCCGATTCTCAGTTCCCGATTAGAATTTGTATTTTCTTTTAGTTACAAAGAAGCATTTATAAGAACAAATGACTTTTCACATATACCCGATTGCAACATCATTTAATGCCTTATACAACATGTTATATGTCAGAATACATATCGCTGCGCCAACTAAATAATAATCAGTATTGTTCATAAGGAACTGTTTCCTTGTTCCTCTTTTGCAGTTCTTTCAGTTCGATGTGTTTTTTCCAAATAAGGAACAAGGAACTAGTTGCCGGTTCCCGGTTTCCTATTCCCGATGTCCAGTTCCCGATTACATTGTGCTTTAGAACTGTTTCCTTGGTCCTCTTTTGCAGTTCTTTCAGATCAATGTGTTTTTTTTTTTTTTTCAAATAAGGAACAAGGAACTAGTTCCCGGTTCCCGGTTCCCGATTCCCGATTCCCAGTTCCCGATTATATTAGGCTTTCGTTTTTACTTACAAAGTTGAATTCATTGTATTAAAGCATTACATTTACTTGGTAGCAAGATCATCTAATGCCTAATATGATGCGTTATTTCAAAAATAGATTATTTATGCAACTTGGTTTAAACCGCTTTTTGTTCAATAAGGAACCGGGAACTGGTTCCTTGTTGCCGATTTGTCGTTTTCAAACAATGATGATGGATATACTAATAAGGAACAAGAACTAGTTCCCGGTTCCCGATTCTCAGTTCCCGATTAGATTTTTTTCTTAGTTACAAAAAAAAGCATTGATTAGAAGTGACTTTTCACATTTACTCGACTGCAACACCATTATACGCCTTACAACATGTTATATGTCAGAACAAGTATTAATATGCCAAATATTAAATAATTAGTATTGTTCATAAGCAACCGGAAATTGTTTCCTTGTTGCCTTTTTGCAGTTCTCTCATGTTGATGATTTCTCTCCAAATAAGGAACAAAGAACTAGATCCCGGTTCCCGATTCCCGGTTCCCAGTTCCCGATTATTTTGTACTTTCATTTCTTACTTACAAAATTGAATTAATTGTAAATAAAGCATCACATTTAGTCTGTGGCAAAATTATCTTATGCCAAATAATATGTAATATGTCAAAAAACAATTATTCATGCAATTTCATTTAAACCGCTTTTTGTTCTATAAGGAACCGGGAACTGGTTCCTTGTTGCCGATTGGCCGTTTTCAAACAATGGTGATGGATATACAAATCAGGAACAGGCAACTAGTTCCCGGGTCCCGATTCTCAGTTCCCGATTAGAATTTGTATTTTCTTTTAGTTACAAAGAAGCATTTATAAGAACAAATGACTTTTCACATATACCCGATTGCAACATCATTAAATGCCTTATACAACATGTTATATGTCAGAATAAATATCGATGCGCCAACTATAGAATAATCAGTATTGTTCATAAGGAACTGTTTCCTTGTTCTTCTTTTGCAGTTCTTTCAGATCGATGTGATTTCAGAAACCATTTAAGTCTAAGGTATGATATTTGGTATATGTAAAGAAGGCATAATGATACTGAAGGTGTTGGGTCATACTTTTCACTTTGTTCAAGGTCACAGTGACATTCTCTCGACACTTGGCCGATTCGAAACCATATTTCGTCTGAAGCCTCCCTGTGTCAGGGGAAAATGTTAAGCAGGTTGTGCTGGCAATATGACCTTACGATTAATGTCTTTAAAATCTCCTCTAAAACCAAAATATATCCAATGACCTTAAAACTTTGTTTGTAGCACCAGGGACTCTGGCCCTACAAGGTTCATTCAAGTAATGACCTGCATTGACCTTGACCTAATTTTTGTTAGTAGCAACTTTGGTATGTAATGCATCTATATGGGAAAATGCTGAAACAAACTGTTTAATTGTTAGACATATGTTTGGTAATATCGTTTACTAAACAAGCAAAGAAGACATGTTTGGCTAAATGTCAAGGTCATTCTTTGAACTTTTTAAAGGTCACTAAAATTTTGTCGCCCGTCAAAATTTTCAATCGTCTCCTCAGAAGCCACTGGACGTATTGAAACCATATTTCATGTGAAGCCTCCCTAGGTCGGGGAAAGTTTGTTCAAGTGATATTGGCCATCTGTCCAAGATGGCCGCCATCTTCATGGGAACGAAAAGTTGTTCAAGTTGGTTAGTCTCATGACCAAGATATTACCTGTCAGCCATACCGCATATAGATTTAGATAAGCTGCGCAATATGAGGACGACCTATTCCAAGAATGGGGTTTAAAACCATTTGACATTAATGATTGCACCTCCTGGTTAAAAAGATAAGCAGATGAGCTTTTCAACGTCAGAATAAGGCCAGACAGACTGCTATAAATTTTTTTGTTTTTGTTTTTATTTTTGTTTAGAAGGCATCTAAACTTTGTCTTGTGGATCGCTGCCGGCATTAATAAAATGAGAAGTTTACTTTACTATTGTTGCATATCTATTTGTTGGACTCATGCAATATGCTGGTGAATATGAAAACCTATATTCATGTCTCATTTTAAACAACGTTAAATAGGCATTAAACGTTTGTATTGTGTATAAAAAAGTTCACGATGAAAGAACAAGTGTAAAATCTGACACCAACTGCATCTGTTCAGGCTGATGGCGATCCAGATTTTTGTATAAATGCCATACAGATGTGTTTAGTAATTTCCAAAAATATGCACAAACTGTTGAATTACGACGTTTTACGTAAAGCGGCGCAGGTCACCAATACCTGATTGTATTTTTGTTTTTTATCATTTAAGATGTTATTTTATTTAGCCATTGCGGAGCAGCCGATGAGGCTAAGCAGAACTTGCCGCACCCCGGGGGCAGAAGATTTTAAGACCATTCTACTTTGATTTTTATACCGCATCATATTTTATTAGCGGGATATTTAGTTTTCTCTCACCTTGTCCATGTATATGTCCGACTGTCGTATGTATGGGTCCGTCCCTCCGTCCGTCAGGAAGGACTTTGTTTCCACTTTTAAATTTGAGTTTTTATTGGCAGATTTTCTTTGGATTTCGCATGGGTTGTGATCTTTGGAATCCCTAGATTGCTATTGATGATGGGCAAGTTTATAATATCTTTGGCAAAGTTATTGCCTAAAGTTGATGACTTAGAACTGATTGTTGGTCCGCAGCTCTTTGACAATTTGAAATATCTTGATCTTAATTCACAGCTGGCAGTACTTTTCTTTGAAGTTGCCAGTACTGATAAATTATGTTAACTATAGTTATCATGTACTGTTATCATGTACAGTTATCATGTGCAGTTTTAAATAGACCAATCATTACAGAGCTGCAATTTAAGATACTCCTGTTTCATTAAACTCTGCTGTTTTGGCCACATAAATATTTGTTAAAAGCATTCCTTTGCCTCCCCTCGCTAAAATGAGTCTCAACAACATATGTTATATGAAAATAATCCATTAAATCAAATGACTGCATTAGACTCACCTCAGAGATTATTGATGGTAACCAACTTTTTGTGCAGAAAATGAACACTGAATTAAGGTCGCAGTAAACTGTTTGGGTAAGCGACTCTGCCATTTTCATTTTTGCTTCCCCTTTGAATGGGGGACAACTCTTGAAAGCAGGAATTTGTTCCTTTAGGAGCAAATTCTTTTCTTTAAGAGTAGACCAATGAGAAGAGCTACACCAACCAGAGAAGCAATTTGTTCCTTTTGCATAAATGGCAGAAAAAACATAGATATGTACCCATACATCATTAAACATATGTTGTGTTTACTCATCAATTAGGTGAATCCATACAACATATGTTTAGTAGAATAAAAATGAAATTAACCATTGAAATTTGTGGGTAATCCATTTAAAAAGGCACACCAGCGAGGTTATTTCAGTAAGCCAACATATGTTTTATTTGAAAAAAGCCTCTACGTTACGAATTCTGATGGCCCATACACAGCATACCTTGTAATTGAAAAAAAAATGAGCACTAAAACATAAGTGATAGAAATAGCCTAAACAAAATGAGATAAATAGTGAATACCCTTGACAAACAATTTCTTTGCGATTAAAAAGAATAGCAGAGATTACCCAACAAAATCTGTTTAAACTGCAGCCCAGTTTTCTTGTCTTTCCTCTTCTGTGTACAATGTTGAAATAGGACAACCCTTCTGATTCAAATGTCCCACTGAACACTCAAGCCATTTCTGATAGGTCCGCTAACGGATGTCCTTAATGCGTCTGACAGGAAGGCCCATTTTCCAGACAAGGTGAGGCAGGTTGAATTAGATAGAATAAATGAAGAAGATAAAATGAGTCGCGACCCAACAAAACCAACAATATGGTTGTGCGCCCAACGCAGACTCAGATCAGCCTGGGCATCTGCCCAGTCTGATCAGAGTCTTCGCTGTCCGCATGAAGGTAGATGGGACCCTTAGCTATCCTTTAAGTGCGTAGTGAAGAGTCTGATCAGAATGGGTGATTGCTCAGGCTGATCTGAGTCTGCGCCATGCGCACAACCACATTGTTGGTTTTCTCGTGTCGCGGCTCAAATATACTTTTTATTGGTTTAATTATTCGTTTTTAGGTTAAAAGTTCAATAAAGCTGTGGATTAAAACAGATATATTTTTTATTTTTGAGATGTATCAGTAGATATCGGTACTGATTGTTAGGTGTACAGGATAATTGGACTCGCCCTAAAGGGCTCGTCCATTATCCTGTACACCTAATGATCAGTACCGATATCTTTAGGGCCCGTCCATTATCCTGTACACCTAAGAATCAGTACCGATATTCACTGATGCATTTAAAAAAAAATTGGATATATCTATTACATATTTCACAGAAATGGTCAAAGTAACATAACTGAGCCGCGACACGACAAAACCAACAATTGAAAGTGGTTGTGCGCAGACTCAGATCAGCCTGGGAATTTGCCCAATCTGATCAGTCTTCGCTGTCAGCATAAATATAGCTTAGACCCTTAGCTACCATTTGTGCACATAACGAAGAGTCTAGTCTAACTGGGCGAATGCCCAGGGGTGCACAAACACATTGTTGGTTTTGTGTCGCGGCTCAATTATTATTAACCGGTTTTTACACGTGTGTAAAGTCATGAAAAGTTTCATATGAAATCATTATTGTTATGACATATAAAATAATCAACCTTCGATCAAAACACTCAAAGCTATCAGTGACAGTCAAACCCTTTTCACAAGGAGAATATCTGTCTCGGTCACGAAGCTATACATGTACGAAATCATGAAATAAAAACCTATAAATAAATATGTTGCCTCCTGAATCGCACACGTTCGTCTCATTCGACTGTCCGACTAGTGACAACTGTACCTGATCATTAGCGACATACCAAGAAACAAAAAGTGTCCGACTAGTAGTGATTGTATTTTCACATTCATGACGATCATTTTCAACAAATGCTTGAAAAGTTAATAAAAATATTGTTTTGGATGCTTTCACTGGGATCATCATTTGGGGAGAAGGCTATCAAGCTTTTCTTGATAAAGAAATGATCATATGGTAAATTTTTATCTGTCAACATTTCAATCAAAATTGTGACCTAGCCGCGTACCGCTTTGTAATGCGTTACTGGTTTTCAGAAATTCGCATTTTCCGTCTTCCGGTACCGTTTAAGCAACCATCAATGCAATAAAAAGTAAAGAAAGCTACATGTAAACCCCAACCACCCCTTACCTGTAAAAATACATTTTGACCTTAATTATTATTAATCGATCAATTTTCTAAGCAAATTCTGTGTCTGTGAAGACAAACTCAGTGCTATGTCTCAGAAAATCGATGGTCATTGGTCAAAACCCACACATTACATTTGTAAGCGAGCTCGGAGTTTCGAGTTTCCGGTTGGACTGGAGGAGAAAGGTCAAAGGTCATGATTGGAAAAATCCGATAGGTTATCATTATGGTTACCTGTTCAGTCGATATAAAACACGTTTTTCATGATTAAAAATCATTGATATGATTGAAAATTGTTTTCAACTCAGAGAAAATGGATATCCACAAGGGTAGTATAGGGTATCAATGTAGATCAAGGTGACAATATTGTGCCGTTTGTAAAATATGTTTTCATATCTTTTAAGCTGCTAGTCTGACCATTGTAATTAGTTTCGCCTGTTGAAAAACACATTCAAAGTACATTTTCTTTACACAGAAAAATTCAGAAACACTCTCAGTATTTTCAATTTATTTCGAATCTTACGAATAAATCATTGAGCCTGCCATGCTAATCTGTGCAAATTTATGGTAAATATAAACAGCATACTGGACTTCTGAAACAAACTCAATCCAGTAGAAGTTCTTACCCTCCGTTGTCGTTATATTTCGATAAAGAATACATAAGTAAAAATATTTACTAACACATTTTCTGCTCAATAAGACTTACAAGAAAATCGTCGCTAGTCATTCAACACCATTTTTTGTTTTTGTCACTAGTCGGACAGTCGAATGAGACGAACGTGTGCGATTCAGAAGGCAATATATTTGTTTTAAGTAATGTTTCGATGGATTCAGCTATTGGATATCACAGGATAAGGGTGTAGCGATGATTTTATGTTGGTTTTAACCGAAATGATGCCATTATTCTAGTCTTTTTAACCCCGATTGTCCGTGTCGATCGACAGAAAATAAAGCAAAACTGGTGATTAAGCAGGAAAACTTGATTTTTACACAAAGATTGGGTGGTGATATGTCAAACTGACAATGCTACAGGTGAAGTACATCCAATTCTCTCCCCGATGTCGAAAACCGCATCTTAAAGAACAAATTCGATAAGGACTTACCTGCTTTTGACCGTTTCACCCCACAAGTTGTTTATGTGTCACTAATGATTTTCGGGTGTACAGTCAATTGTCGCTTCCGATTTGGTGACTGTCCGCTTATACACTGTGTTTATTAACATTGTAAAGGCAGATCTATCTGCGCATTCGCGCAGTCTGACCAGAGCCGTCACTATTCCTTCCTGGATCAGAGTTACATTTGAGATGTAAACAGTGCAGACCCTGATCAGACAGCGCGGATCCCTAATCAGAAGGGGCAGATTCGCAGGCTGATCTAGGTATGGTATGAAGAGACATGCATCTAGCTGCTTCCCGCGAATAGTGTAAGCCATAAACATACACAGCGCAGATTTTTACTCTCATCTGGAACCGAAATATTCGAAAAACTGTTAGGGAACGCGTAGCCTGATCAGGGGCGACACCATTCGCTTGATTGGTGTATGTATATATAATGGATGTGGTAATGTGTATGTCTTCGTTAAAAGTTCGGAGGTTAGATGTAAGAAGAATTAAGAAGTAGCGAGTTAGAAATAAAAGTTAGAAGTAAGATGTTAGAAGTAAGAAGTTAAATAAAATGTTAGAAGTAAAAGGTAAGATGTTAGAAGTAAGAATTTAGAGGTTTGAAGTACGAATACGAAGTCCCTACGCGGCTTTTGCGGTATTCTGTCCTTGTTTTCAAATACGCAACGCTTTTACAGACGGCGGATGACAGATATCCACGTCTATTAGACTGACCACAATATGCTCAGGTGAGCTAAAACTGTCACCTTGGGCTGGTAGTAAATGTCACACACCACAGCAGCAGCAGCTGCAGCAGCAATAATAACAAAAAAATATCAACTCCAGCAACATAAATAATTGTAATAATAACACTTCCAGGATTTAAAGACGGTGACTGATTAGGCGGGGGTCAATATTCCATCCATCTATTTTATCTCTTTAATATTAGGGAGGTAAAGAATTCTGAGCACATGCGTTCTCCTGTATTAAAAAAAGCAAACACAGTGTAAAATATATTGTTCATCTACATACAATAAGTACATCACATTGTCAAATGATAACTCTTGTCAAGTTGAAACAAAGGAAATAAATTGTTCCTGATGGTGCGGATTAGCTTACCCTATTTAATATGGGTTTTAATATAAAATGTATCCATACCAAACTTAGTGCGACAGGTTCTGTATTTAACTTCTTCAGTGTTGAAAAACCAAAAAAGTTTGACAAAAAAGCGAGGATGGGCAGATCTCGGTAGGCATCCCTCTCCAAGCCACACTTACTGTCACATTCCGCGGAACAGACTTTAATGAATTAATTTTCTTTCGCACGTGTTAATGACGTGCTGTCTGAATATATTTTATAGAACAGGCAAGATTCATTTGGTGAACACATATACTCCGGTGCTTATTAACGAACAGCATTCTTGTTTTTGAGTCCCTCATTTGTTGATTATGTACCGTTACCCGTCGATGTAAATAGTTTCCCTTTGGTTTAAACAATATTTATTTGAAGAAGTTTTACATACAAATATAGTTTTCCTTTCACCGTAACTCTCTTCATCGCAGCCTCTATATTTCTAAACATTAACAATATTTTCACTTCACATGTCACTGATTCGTAGATATAAATTTCTCTTCTGCTTTCTAATACGTACATATACAGTTATATCCGTTGTAAGTAAGAACCGAAAGCACAAAATAATCGGAAACTGGGAATCGGGAACCAGGAACTAGTTCCTTGTTCCTTATTTGCAGGAAGAATTATAAATGTGAGGGAACTGCAAAAGGGCATCATGACATGATATTAGGCATAAGATGATGTTGCCACCAAGTAAATGTGATGCTTTAGTTACAATGAATTCAAATTTGTAAGTAAGAAGAGAAAGCACAAAATAATCGGGAACCGAAAATCGGCCATCGGGAACCGGAAACCAGGAACTAGTTCCTTGTTCCTTAGTTGTAAAACAATCATGAATGTGAGAGAACTGCAAATAGGTAACAAGGAACCTGTTTCCGCTTCCTTATTGAATAATACTGATGTTTGGCACAATAGTATTTATTCTGACATATAACATATTGAAAGCCATATAATGATGCTGCAATTGGGTAAATGTGATACGCCATTTTTATCAATGCTTCGTAGTAACTAAAAACACATTCTAATCGGGAACTGAGACTCGGGAACCGGGAACTAGTTCTTGTTCCTTATTAGTATATCCATCATCATTGTTTGAAAACGACAAATCGGCAACAAGGAACCAGTTCCCGGTTCCTTATTGAACAAAAAGCGGTTTAAACCAAGTTGCATAAATAATCTATTTCTGAAATAACGCATGATATTAGGCATTAGATGATGTTGCTACCAATACAATGTTTTAATACAATGAATTCAACTTTGTAAGTAACAAACGAAAGCCTAATATAATCGGGAACTGGGAATCGGGAATCGGGAACCGGGAACCGGGAACCGGGAATTAGTTCCTTGTTCCTTATTTGAAAAAAAAACAAAACAACACATTGATCTGAAAGAACTGCAAAAGGGGACCAAGGAAACAGTTTGAAAGCACAATGTAATCGGGAACTGGACATCGGGAATAGGAAACCGGGAACCGGGAACTAGTTCCTTGTTCCTTATTTGGAAAAAAAAAAAACACATCGACCTGAAAGAACTGCAAAAGAAGAACAAGGAAACAGTTCCTTATGAACAATACTGATTATTATTTAGTTGGCGAAGCGATATGTATTCTGACATATAACATGTTTTATAATGCATTAAATGATGTTGCAATCGGGTATATGTGTAGAGTCATTTGTTCTTATAAATGCTTCTTTGTAACTAAAAGAAAATACAAATTCTAATCGGGAACTGAGAATCGGGAACCGGGAACTAGTTGCCTGTTCCTGGTTTGTATATCCGTCACCATTGTTTGAAAACGGCCAATCGGCAACAAGGAACCAGTTCCCGGTTCCTTATTGAACAAAAAGCGGTTTAAACCAAGTTGCATAAATAATCTATTTTTGAAATATGACATGATATTCGGCATTAGATGATGTTGCTACCAAGTAATTGTGTTGCTTTAATACAATGAATTCAACTTTGTAAGTAACAAACGCAAGCCTAATATAATCGGGAACTGGGAATCGGGAATCGGGAACCGGGAACCGGGAACTAGTTCCTTGTTCCTTATTTGAAAAAAAAAACAAAAACACATTGATCTGAAAGAACTGCAAATGAGGACCAAGGAAACAGTTCGAAAGCACAATGTAATCGGGAACTGGACATCGGGAATAGGAAACCGGGAACCGGGAACTAGTTCCTTGTTCCTTATTTGAAAAAAAAACAAAACACATCGATCTGAAAGAACTGCAAAAGAGGAACAAGGAAACAGTTCCTTATGAACAATACTGATTATTGTCGCACCTGCTTTAGCAAGGTGCGATATAGGAGTTCACTTTTCCGTCCGTCCGTCAGTCATTCCGTTCGTCCGTACGTCCGTCCGTCAACAATTACGTCGACCCTAGTGTTAAGTCCATTTCTCGCAAACTATGATACCTACAATCACTAAACCTGGCATTGCACTTCTTCTAAGAATGTTCTCGAGGGCTGTTTCTCTTATTTTTACCCTCTACCTATATTTTATGATCTGCTGACTTTGTAAAACCGCCCATCAACAATTACGTCGACTCTAGCGTCGACCCTAGCGTTTAAGTCCATTTCTCGCAAACTATGATACGTACAATCATCAAACCTGGCATAAAGCTTCTTCTAAGAATGTTCTCGAGGACTGTTGCTCTTATTTTCACCCTTGACCTATATTTCATGCTCTGCTGAATTCGTAAATCTGTCCACCAACAATTATGTCGACCCTAACGTTTAAGTCCATTTCTTGCAAACTATGATACCTACAGTCATCAAACCTGGCATAAAGCTTCTTCTGAGAATGTTCTCGAGGGCTGTTGCTCTTATATTTACCTTGACCCATATTTCATGCTCTGCTGACTTCGTAAATTTTTTATTCAAAATTATGATGATGCTAGTGTTTAAGTCCATTTCTCACAAATTATGATACCTAGAATCATCAAACCTGGCATCAAGTTTTTTCTTAGAATGTTATTGAGTGCTGTTGCAATTAATTTACTTTTGACATATATTTCATGCTTTGCTGACTTTGCAAAATTTTACACCCAGCGTTTTAAGTCCTTTTGTCTCGAAGTATGATACTTGTAGTCATCACACCTGGGGTACAGTTTCTCTTTGGAATGTTCATGAGGGATGTTGCAGTTATCCCTACTCTTAATCTTTATTTTATGCTCTTCTGACTTAGTAAAATTTCCCATCCAAAATTGTGTTGACCCTAACATTTTTGTCCACTTCTCATACACGTTCTTTTTAATTATAGTCTTTATCACTGTGGAAGCGCAATGCAGGTGCGACATAGCATTCCACGGAATTCTTGTTATATAGTTGGCGCATCGATATTTATTCTGACATATAACATGTTGTATAAGGCATTTAATAATGTTGCAATCGGGTATATGTGAAAAGTCATTTGTTCTTATAAATACTTCTTTGTAACTAAAAGAAAATACAAATTCTAATCGGGAACTGAGAATCGGGAACCGGCAACTAGTTGCCTGTTCCTGATTTGTATATCCATCACCATTGTTTGAAACAGGCCAATCGGCAACAAGGAACCAGTTCCCGGTTCCTTTTAGAACAAAAAGCGGTTTAAATAAAGTTGCGTGAATATTTTTTTTGACATATTACATATTATTTGGCATAAGATAGTTTTGCCACAGACAAAATGTGATGCTTTTATTACAATTAATTCAATTTTGTACGTAAGAAATGAAAGTACAAAATAATCGGGAACTGGGAATCGGGAACCGGGATGTAGTTCCTTGTTCCTTATTTGGAGAGAAATCATCAATATGAGGGAACTGCAAAAAGGCAACAAGGAAACAATTTCCGGTTGCTTATGAACAATACTAATTATTTAATATTTGGCATATTAATACTTGTTCTGACATATAACATGTTGTAAGGCGTATAATGGTGTTGCAGTCGAGTAAATGTGAAAAGTCACTTCTAATCAAAGTGTTTTTTTTGTAACTAAGAAAAAAATCTAATCGGGAACTGAGAATCGGGAACCGGGAACTAGTTCTTGTTCCTTATTAATATAACCAACATCACCAGTTCCCGGTTCCTTATTGACCAAAAAGCGGTTTAAACCAAGTTGCATAAATAATTTATTTTTGAAATAACGCATGATATTGGGCATTAGATGATGTTGCTACCAAGTAAATGTTATGCTTTAATACAATGAATTCAACTTTGTAAGTAAAAACGAAAGCCTAATATAATCGGGAACTGGGAATCGGGAATCGGGAACCGGGAACCGGGAACTAGTTCCTTGTTCCTTATTTGAAAAAAAACACAAAAAAACAACACATTGATCTGAAAGAACTGCAAAAGAGGACCAAGGAAACAGTTCGAAAGCACAATGTAATCGGGAACTCATCATCGGGAATAGGAAACCGGGAACCGGGAACTGTTCCTTGTTCCTTATTTGGAAAAAAAACACATCGATCTGAAAGAGCTGCAAAAGAGGACCAAGGAAACAGTTCCTTATGAACAATACTGATTATTATTTAGTTCGCGCAGCGATATGTATTCTGACATATAACATGTTGTATAAGGCATTAAATGATGTTGCAATCGGGTATTGTGAAAAGTCATTTGTTCTTATAAATGTTTCTTTGTAACTAAAAGAAAATACAAATTCTAATCGGGAACTGAGAATCGGGAACCGGCAACTAGTTGCCTGTTCCTTATTAGTATATCCATCATCATTGTTTGAAAACGGCCAATCGGCAACAAGAAACCAGTTCCCGGTTCCTTATAGAACAAAAAGCGGTTTAAATGAAGTTGCATGAGTAATTGTTTTTTGACATATTACATATTATTTGGCATAAGATAATTTTGCCACAGACTAAATGTGATGCTTCTATTACAATTAATTCAATTTTGTAAGTAAGAAATGAAAGTACAATATAATCGGGAACTGGGAATCGGGAACCGGGATCTACTTCCTTGTTCCTTATTTGGAGAAAAATCATCAATATGAGAGAACCGCAAAAAGGCAACAAGGAAACAATTTCCGGTTGCTTATGAACAATACTAATTATTTAATATTTGGCATATTAATACTTGTTCTGACATATAACATGTTGTAAGGCGTATAATGGTGTTGCAATCGAGTAAATGTGAAAAGTCACTTCTAATCAATGCTTTTTTTTTAACTAAGAAAAAAATCTAATCGGGAACTGAGACTCGGGAACCGGGAACTAGTTCTTGTTCCTTATTAGTATATCGATCATCATTGTTTGAAAACGACAAATCGGCAACAAGGAACCAGTTCCCGGTTCCTTATTGAACAAAAAGCGGTTTAAACCAAGTTGCATAAATAATCTATTTTTGAAATAACGCATGATATTAGGCATTAGATGATGTTGCTACCAAGTAAATGTAATGCTTTAATACAATGAATTCAACTTTGTAAGTAACAAACGAAAGCCTGATATAATCGGGAACTGGGAATCGGGAATCGGGAACCGGGAACTCGTTCCTTGTTCCTTATTTGGAAAAAAACCCACATAGATCTGAAAGAACTGCAAAAGAGAAACAAGGAAACAGTTCCTTATGAACAATACTGATTATTATATAGTTGGCGCAGCGAGAAATCGGGAACCGGGAACCAGGAACCGGTAACTTGGAACCGGGAATTAGGAACCGGGAACCGGGAACCTGGAATCGGGAATCAGGAACAGGGAACCAAGAACCGGGAACCAGGAACCGGGAACTTGGAACCGGGAATTAGAAACCGGGAACCAGGAACCGGGAACCTGGAATCAGGAAGCGGATCCAGGAACCCAGGAACCAGGAACCGGGAAGCAGGAACCGGGAACCGGGAACCAGGAACCGGGAACCGGGAACCAGGAACCGGGAACCAGGAACCGGGAACCAGGAACCGGGAACCGGGAACCAGGAACCAGGAACCGGGAACCGGGAACTGGGAACCAGGAACCGGGAACCGGGAACGTACGTAACACTAGCATAAGGGCCCAGTGTCACTGTCACGTTTTGAGGGCAAGGTTGTTCTGCTTTTCCCGACTTACGTTTTGTACCCCGTTTTGCAGGTATTTAGGTGTTACTACGTGTCTACTACGTCTAAGTACGATTTATTTCGTATTATCCGGTTATCAAACGGCTTTGTGTCACGCTCTCAGAAGGGATGAGAAAAGTTCACTCAACTACTACGATTCCCTACGTTTTATAAGGGACTATTACGTAGTGTTCGGTATAACTGCCTAGTCAAAGTGAGGTTTGAATAGGTATCGAAAAACGTACTAAATCGTAAAAAACGCAGAATAAAGATCACAAAACGTACTAAGTCGTGGAAAAAGCGTTATAATACGTACACGTACGTAGAAGACCTTCACGTATGACTACGCTTTTGCACGTGTTTGTAACGTTTCAATTACGTTCTTGTACGTTTAGACTACGTTTAAATAAGTTTTTACTATGCATATAGTTTACGTTTAAGTTGAATTTTCAATTCAAACGTAGCTATGCCACGTATGTAGCTGTATATATCCGTAAATAATACGTATTCACTACGTTTTAAACGCATATTCCCGTTTTGGTACGTTTTGAATACGCAGAAAAACCTAGTCCTCAATACGTGACAGAGAGACTGAGGCTTAGAGGACCCCTAGATTATTCATGTTACGTTTTGTACGTATTTAATGCGTTTCAACTACGTTTTATTACGTTTTGACCGCGTTTAACTACGTGTTGCTACGTTTTACTAGGTATACGCTACGTATTTCAAAATGCCATTTTTGGTTAAATATTCTAATAAAACATAACTAGGCCACGTAGCTACATCTATATACGTATTCACTACGTTTGACAACGTATACTGCCGCTTTGCCACGTTTTAAAACGTAGTAAACCTAGCCCTCAAAACGTGACAGTGAGACTGTGGCTTAAAGGACGAAATAATATTGATGAAATATATTTTGTGTATATACATGTAAGTTTAATTGCCCAGTTATTTATGGTGGTTTGTACTTGTTTCAGACACGTGTTTGGACCATTCAGATAGTTGGCACAATTTGCGAAAGAGACACTGAGCACACAATAATATCTCCCAAAGTCGCTCTCCTCTAAAGTTAGCGCACATAATGACATAATTAGAGAACCTACATCGACGAAAATCAAATCAAAACAAAACAAAAAACAAAACAAATTAATATGTCACTACTGCACTCGCGGTGCCGATATTGACTGCTGACTTTGGTTCCGGAACTGGGCAACTATACTCCAGTTAATTTGATGTCAAAATTATTTCCATTTCTAACTCATACGACTTAAGTATGGGATTACTTTACTGTCGAGATGGCCGCACAGTCTGGTCGGGGCCTTCGATGTTGGCCTGTGCAATATGTTCCATTAACTAAAAGCCTTGCTCATATATAAGACATAAACGCCAGATTTGAAATCTCGGCAGCAACTCCAGGTTAACTTGTAAATCATATTTGTTACAAAGTGAAGGCGATAGGAACTTTTAATTTCACTGAATAAAAGTGAGAGAGGAAAGCAATTAGTAGGAAGTGATATAATCCAATTTTGATACTCGCCCTTACACCAAACAGGGATGGGACAATGACTAAGACGTTACCAAAAAAAGACTTTACCGGTGGAAGTCAAGACGACAGCTCTTTCCTTTGCAGATGGCTATGATAAAATGAACAACCGGTCAATACAATCAGCAAGTGGGCGAGAAAGTGGACGAACATTCACAAACCCAGCCCCTCTCCTCCATAAAAAAGAAACAAACACGGCATTGATTGGAGGGTCAGTGATATATGTAATGAAATAAAAATAATTGTCTTATGTTATGCAGATAAGATTTCAAAAACACCGTTTAGAAAACCTATGAAAATAAATACCAGCAGCTAAAAACACCGGATAGTTAACATAAATTCTTAAATAAGCCGTAAGCCGTCAGAGGCATAATATACCGAGTTTGCAGAAAAAGATGTCGATGTTTCCTGCTGTCAAATGAAAAAAAAAAGAATCAAGAAATAAATACGCACTAGCTTCTTTTTTTTAGTATACACAACAGTTCAACCTATTGTCAATGCTTATTAAGATACATTGCAGTTTGTGAGATAACATCTAGCATTTTTAATGTTTTGCAACGGAGATTGGACAAACTCGGGACAGAAGGAAATACATAAGCAAGGGCAGCCGAAACACGGAATTTATCTACACTGTGCATTTATGTACCTTGTTTCATCTTATTGAGAAAAGAAAGAAAATGGTGGAGAAAGGACAAAAATTAACAGCAGCAACCTGATATCAGTATATTTGAAACATCCACCCACTGTTCAAAAGAAAACAAATTCCTGATCATTGCCTATCTCTACTAATACTTTTTCAGGACTCAAAGTTCCTGAGAAAAGTCTCCTTAAACACAGCAGTAAGTGACTGCAAACAAACTAATATATGAGAATGGCCCAGTATACTTGTGTCAGGAATATTTTCATTCAGCTCAATGGGGATCGTTGGGCCGAACTGTAATTAAGAGCCAGAAACGATCATAACACCAATATTCAGCTAATCATGACTTTATTTATAAATATTCTTTAAATACTGTTTATTACAAATACATAGATAACCTATTTCAAACATATTACTACAATATACAATCGGAATACTAAACGCAACATTGTGTTATGAAATTCGGTTAATAGTGTTAAGTGTTGGTTAGGTTGAATGAGTTAGTAGGTTTGTGTTAGTGTTATATTTGTCCTAACAAAGTTGCCCCGACAATGTTGCGTTTAGTATTCCGATTTACTAACCTTCCAGGTACACCCCCTTCCCTCATATACATTTCTGAATCAGCAGCATTGGCGTTTGGAATCGCTGTTTACCATATAGGTCACAGAGGTTTTAACAAAACCAGAAGATCAGAACACTTCTCTTCAGTCATGATTAGCTGAATATTGGTGTTATGATCATTTCTGGCTCTTAATTACAGGTGAGATATTTCAGTTTCAAATAGTTATCAGCAAGCTATACTTCAGTTATTAATTATAAGATGGCATGTAGGATTTATACTTTCAATAGAATTGTATTTTAATTAAGAATTATGGTAGATTTATTGCCTTTAAATTAGAAATATTAATATAAGGGATTTTTGTAGAAAGCTGTAATTTGTATATTGTAGTAATATGTTTGAAATAGGTTATCTATGTATTTGTAATAAACAGTATTTAAAGAATATTTATAAATATCTCACCTGATGATTCAGAAATGTATATGAGGGAAGGGGGTGTACCTGGAAGGTTAGTAAATCGGAATACTAAACGCAACATTGTGTTATGAAATTCGGTTAACAGTGTTAAGTGTTGGTTAGGTTGAATGAGTTAGTAGGTTTGTGTTAGTGTTATTTTTGGCCTAACATGTGGCCAGTCTCAAGGTGTACATGTACAAAACTGTTTAAGTTTCCTGTTCTCATTACAGCCGAGAAAGCTGTGACAAAAATAATTTAAGCGAAAGAAAATAGAAAAATAAAAATAAATGATTAGAAGCTGGTGGCTGTTTCTCTTTAATACAATCTAACTGTTACATACATTACTTTTGTAACAAATTTCAAAATCACAGTTGCTTGTTGCTGAGAAATCATGTTCACACACACATATACAAGCATGTTATCGGAAAAGATAAAAGCCTTTTACCCCCTATATACTTCGCATAACGAGGGAATAATAATGTGTATGTTACCGAAAAACTATACACGAACCTGTGTGCTTACAGCTTACTCTCTAAGACTATCTGAGATAACAACATAGAAGCCATTCTCTGGTCCTTCAACACTGTGAGCAGAGGAGCGCTCAACCGGAGGCTAGGCGGTGTGAGAGATGCTACATATGCCATTAACTCTCAAAACCAGACTAAATAAAACCGAGTCTGCTGTTTTCAAACTTTGGATGCTGTTTTTTTTCAAAGGATGTCTTTTTAAAGATGATTAAGAAACAACAACAGCTGTCGTTTTTATTTTTATATGTTCTGGTCCTTTGGGACTACAGGGTTCAATACTTTATCTATACTTTTTAAATCCCAATTTTGAGGCAAAAAAGCTGTGATTGTGCAGAACGGTTAGAGTCTTGTCAGGTGCAAAACCACAGAAACAGTCTTTCACATAATATACCTTGAATAATGACATCATTTTAGCCAGCTCAAACAATAATGATACATATCGCATAGGCTAACACCGGTCTCAAGCGAGACATTCGTGTTTAGACTGAGAATACGGAGGGCGGATAAAGTAGCCAGCTCAAAAAATAATGATACGTATCGCATAGGCTAACACCGGTCTCAAGCGAGACATTCGTGTTTAAAGACTGAGAATGCGGAGGGCGGATAAAGTTGCCAGCTCAAAAAATAATGATACATATCGCATAGGCTAACACCGGTCTCAAGCGAGACATTCGTGTTTAAAGATTGAGTATACGGAGGGCGGATAAGTGCTTTAATATCATGGGCCGGCTCATTTCTATTTTGTATATGTGTGCGGGGGATATTTCAGCGAGGTGATCATAATTGAACATTGCTTTTACAAACGTCATGAAAATACAGAAGCGACTGCAGGTAAAACACGATGATGATATCGGCAAAGACAAACTAAGAGGTAATGCAGAGAATTAAAATCTGAAATATTTCCTTCGAGAGCAGAGAATACATTCAGAAGAAGAACATGGGCCAGACTACGTAGTTTCGGCTAATAAAGCCTCGTCAGTGACCCTGAAACTATCTGGTGACGAAACCAGAGAAAGCATACTGTAATTTCTTAATATTAATTAGGAAGTCGATTCATAGACTGATTAGTATCAAAAAGGATCCAAAGAATATAAAAGACGATGATCTAGAATAATAGTCTAAATCGATCTCAGATTTTAGATTTCTCAGTATATATCCTCTGATCTCAAAGGACGAAAATAAAATATAATCTGCACTAACCGCTAACTTGTCCGACAGACACGTAAGACTTGTATTCAGATTCAGTGATTGAAAGATTTTAAAGCTTTAAGTTAAACTTACAGACAGAAATGAAGAAATACTGATTTGAATGAAAGGGAAACAAAATTATTAATGAACCACATCCAACAATAATAGCGAACAACACGACTGACATACACAAACGCAAAAAAGGGCCATGAGGCCCTGAATCGCTCACCTGAGTAAAAGTTCAGGGGTCAATCAAGGATCATCATTTGAAAGAAACAGAAGGTTTGAAATTGTCAAAATATGAATGACATTGGTTAAAGGTCAGTGAATAAACTTGGCTCTTGCACTCACAAATTTTCATATTTTCTGTACCAAAACCTTCATCAAGTTCCATGAACTCTTCATTTATTTTCCCGTATAAAAGCACCAAAAAGCAAATTTGACATTGCCACAAAAACGCCAAGGACAACCTAAATCTTCATTTCAACTATCTTGTTCGTTCTCGGGTCTCCGGTGCGAAATACCAAGTTATCAGGCCATTGGTCTGTAATAGAAACATGCTTTGGTAATAGCTTTCACTTGTAATGCTATCCTGTGTTTTTGCAAGATTTATATCCCTTGAAAATAAATGAAGTAATTTAGATGAAAATGAAAGTATTCTATTCGTTTTGCACTTAAAATGCTTATTTAATAAAAAAAATTGTCATGTTTGTACCAAATGTATATGTCATTGCAGCTATACTGAATCTGCTACATTGAATTACTGTAAAACACTTATATTTGGCGGCAGCAAAATTTGGCGGTTTTTATGAATAGACCCTTTGGCGGATTTTTATTTTGGCATATTTGTGATTTCTGAAAAAATAAATAAATAAATAAATAAATAAATGTAATAACAATTAATACTAATCAATCGGTGTTTGCTGCCGTTATCGAAAGGTCAAATTGAACCCATGTTGTACATAGTTAAGTCTTTATTCATACCTATGAATGCATATTGTTAGGCATTTCTTATAAATGGAACTGTTTATAGCGAAAATATTTTGTGCTGTTTCTGATTAAATCAACTCGGCTTGGGTACAAAGTAGCGTGACATGTCAAATAAGCATTTTCACACTCCGTTTCTCCGGCGTATTTTGAGACCTTCCGTTTGTCTTATACAATATAATGTGGTTTAGCTTTAATATTATTAGAGGGCGGAGAGACTTAATTGTATATATTACTAATCGCAGCCTTACCTTTTATGATATAGTTTAAATTGGCGGTATTTTAATTTGGCGGTTTTCTTTTTTGCCGCCAATATCGCCAAAATAAAGTGACCGCCAAATATAAGTGTTTTACAGTAGTAACTGAGACGATGGAATAGCATGTATCTATTGTATACCGTTTTGTAATATACGATATTTTATACTCTCACAGTGGAGGAAGCCAACACTGGTTCCTTCATTTGTATGACTTCTTTAAAAAAAATAAAGCATAATGGAGTGTGTCCCAGCAGAGTGGCTCTTGTTTATATTGAAACAACCGGCCAGTCTGCTGCTCCGTCCACTAGGGAAAGCAAAACTAAGAAGATAGCATATTTGTTCAGATATAGTTGTAAAACCTAATTAATCTTTCCTGTTATAGTGTTATTACCCTAGTTTCCCATTAGGCCTCAAATTCAGCGATATTGAACCTGTGTATACTAATTTTACGAGTCAGTCTGTTCACTTTCTCAATTAAAACACAACGCGAAGCACAAACAAACAAAACCTTGGACCTGGTCGGGACGCACCCCCTGGTTCGACCCAGCCTAGTTTACTACAGGTCTATCGATTCTGAAGCAGAAGATTTAAAAAAGTTTTACCATATTACGGTGTGGCGGCCATGTTGCTCATGTGAACTAGACGGCTTGAACAAATTTTCGTTCTCGGTAGGCCTGGAGGCTCTATGTGAAATTTGGATACATTTGTTTGAGGTCAGGCTTGAAATTGTCGAAATATATGAGACCTGGGTCAAAGGTCAAAGAATTATCTTTACCTCTAGTAATCACTAATCATCATGTACCCATTTATAAAAGCACCAGAAAGCAAATTTCACCTTGCCGTAAAATGTTATGTTCAGTCCAAAGACATGTTTTAAATCTTAACTGTACTTGTATACTCGATACTAAATACTAAGTTTCAAGGCCATCAGTCGATTGAAAGCTTTCGCCGTACATAGGCGTGGTGGCCAAGTTGGTCATGTGACCAGAAGTGTTGTAACATTTCTTCTTTCACCCAACCCCTAGAGGTTCTATATGAAATTTGGTCACAGTCAGTCCAGCGGTTCTAGAGAAGAAGCCGTTTGAAATTAGGGAAGGTCAGATGACGGAGCCTGCCTATTCTATAAGCTCTCCCGGCTTCGGCTCATGTAAGCTAATACAAAAATTAAAGAACTTACCGTGCTCAGTTAAGGTTCCTCTTATGCACATGCCACTGACTGGAAATTTCGCACAGTTAAGACTGTCAGGCCAATTGAAACCGAATTTGTTCATTATTTCCTTACAGCCGTTCCGGGCCTGATTGCAAAGTGACCGACAAGGAAGGATAGCTTCTTCCAGTACTGTACACACTGGCACATACATTGTACATAAGAAAAAACGCAATTCCTTGCTGCACTTAACTTTGACAAGAGGAAAAAACTGGTGTATCTCCAACCCCGCATCTTCTTGTGTTTGGTGGTTCAAAAGGTTTGGCATGATTGTCTTATTGTACGAAATATCCTTGCACATGGGAACCTGAATAGGCTCACATTTTCCATGGTATTGATTTGGATTGATGTTATTAGCTGACATAAAATGTTGTAAAAATAGGGAAAAAGTGTATGCTAGGGTAAAAAGTCTGCGATACATCACGAAATTCCGAATAAACACGATCAAAATTGTTAGAATAAAACCACAAAATCAACTAATTAGTCGCCATGTTAAGCTATTCTGAAAGTGTCTGCTAACAAGTCTCAACACAGATTGGTATTTTTATAAAAACCTTTTCAAATAAACGTTTTTTTTTT
The DNA here is from genome assembly GCA_963989385.1 of Ctena decussata. Taxonomy (NCBI): domain Eukaryota; kingdom Metazoa; phylum Mollusca; class Bivalvia; order Lucinida; family Lucinidae; genus Ctena; species Ctena decussata. Next base: position 454,534 of record OZ022502.1, on the reverse strand, counting down.
TCTTCTCGTATTCTTCAGAGTTTGTAATCCTTCTAATCCAGGCTCATTACATGACCCGTTTCAAGTACTCATAGTTTCTTTTCCGGTCAACAGCTCTCAATCGCCTGAAATGTATTGGATCGGAAAATGACTTCAAGTAGCACTTCATAGTTTCCTAAGTGCTTCGAGAACTTCTCATTAGTAATGTTAGTAGGTTAAAATATTTATTCGAATGAAAATAGATAGGACTATGACTTATGGCATTTGTTGGGACCTAAAGTTTACTTCATATACGTACAACATGTTAATGAACTTTAAGACTTTTTCATTTTTACAACTTTTAAAACACATAGGGTATTTGATTAGAAAAAATGTAGCTACACTCCTTTGCAGAGCGGTTTAGATGTCTCTAAACCGTTACCACGTCTGGCCTAAAAGCAAGAATGCATCACAATACTAGTCCTCGAATTCATACAAAAATACAAATTCTCATAAACTAACACAATTCAATCCCAAATCCAACACAAGACATCATGTGGGAAAAAAGACAACTCAAAATTAGTCACCACAAAAGACATCACTAGCGGCAGCCATGTGAACAGACATTTTCCATGGAAGTATTCACCGGGTTGGCCTTAACATCACAAAAAATATATCAATAATAAACATAGCAACAAAGAAAACATAAAGCAAACAAGAGAAACAAAAAAGAAATGCTTCCTTGGGTCTAAAGTTTTGTACAAAAATAAAAAAAGCGCTTTGATTTATCCAGAGTGCACTAAATAACCCTTGCCTGCTTATCCGCTACAGAGAGGATGTAACACAGTCATTAGACTCTTTAAATTGCGAGAGGATTCCCATACAGTTAAAGCACAGTGGGTTTAAGCGTTGTCTTGCTGATAAAGCAGTCACGGAGTTCGATTCCAGTTCGGAGGTGGAGTTTCAAACTTGAATATGCTTTAGTTACACACGGCGTTCTGTTATCGTTTCACCATTGTCACTGAAATACTGTCGAAAAGTATGTAAAATCACAAGTCGTCCATCAATCCTGACATTGTGTTCAACTTCCCTACACTGATTTGTCATGTTTGCATACCGAGAGGCATGGGTTTAGGCGGGGAATAACGTGGTTTTGTTTTACAAGCTGGATGGAAAATGACAATGCTATCAGTGATTCTAGTTACTGGCTGATGAAAGCGGCCTATGACCTTGAAACTTGGTATGTAGCTTCGAGCATGCGGGCTCCTCATAGTTTTACAAATAATGACCTTGCGTTGACCTTGACCTAATTTATAAAATGGTCAACTTTGGTACGTTAGGCTTTTATATGGGAAAACGCTTAAACAGTATATGTCTCAGAAATTATTTAAGTCTAAGGTACAATACTTGATATACATGGTCAACTAAGTGAACAAATGAAGATATTATGTCACTAAAGGTCAAGGTCATTCCGTCAGACCATCCGTCGTCAAGATTTTTAAACATCTTCTCCTCTGAAACCACTGGGCCGATTGAAGCCAAAATTCATATTGAAAGTAAAAAGTATGCAAAGACCAGGAACTGAAACAATCAAAATCCAAATCCAGCCCTCAAACCATAGTTGGAAACAACTAAGATTACAAATAATCAAGATACAGAGAACATATGGCCAACCGAGTGAGCAGCTTGTTCCCAAAAGGTGGCCACTCAGCAACCCAAACAGAACCAAAAATAATAATAACATACATAAGGTAAAACATCACAGAAACTCTGACACCAAAAACAGGCAACAAAGAACCACAACAGAACTACCGCCTTGGAACGGTCAGTAATGAATTACTGGGGGGCTTAAATCGATTTTACAGGCCCAACCTCACCCTCAGTTTCTGAAGTGGTACAAAACATTTAGTTGGTTGTTCGGTTCGCATGATAACCCTCTAACTCGTCAATGAATCATCACGGTAAACACATAAATCAAATTTCAACACCATGAAGAAGCAAAGACGAGGACTCAACAGATACAACGGGCCGTCTGACAGGTGGAGATCCCTGAGTCTCAGTGGATTGGGTGAACGAAGTTTTTGCCGGGGTCTGGGTTACATGACCAAGATTGCCGCCATGCCCATTTATGGTAAAAACCCTTCAAAAATCTTCTACAGAACCAAAAGACCTATGACCATGAAACTTGGTATGTAGCATCGGGTATTCGGGCTTATCAGAGTTTGTACAAATGATGAACTTGAGTTGACCATGACCCAATTCAGAACATGGTAAACTTTTGTACATTAGGCTTTTATATGGGAAAATGCTTAAACAGTGGATTTCTCAGAAACTATTTAAGTCTAGGGTACAATACTTGGGATACATGGTCAGTTAAATAAACAAAGGAAGATATTAGGCCACTAAAGGTCAAGGTAATTCTGTCCATCCATCTGTTGTCAAGATTTTCAAACATCTCCTCCTATAAAACCACTGGGCTGATTGAAACCAAATTTCATATGAAGTCTCTGTGAGATGGGGGAACGAACGTTTGTACCCGGGGTTTGTATCACATGACCAAGATTGCCGCCATGCCCATAAATAGTAAAAGCCCCTCAAAAATCTTCTTCTCCAGAACCAAAAGGCCAATGACCTTGAAACTTGGTATGTAGCATTTGGCATTCGGGCCCATCATAGTTTGAACAACTAATGACCGTGACTTTAGCTTGATCGTATTTATGACATGGTCAACTTTGGTATGTTAGGCTTTATATGGGAAAACGCTTAAACAGTGGGTTTCTCAGAAATTATTTAAGTCTAAGGTACAATACTTGGTATACATGGTCAACTAAATGAACAGATGAAGATATTATGCCACTTAAGGTCAAGGTCATTCCGTCCATCCATCCATCATCAAGATTTTCAAACATCTTCTCCTCTGTAACCATTTGGCCGATTGAAGCCAAATCTCATACGGGGCCTCAGTGGGATGGGGGAACGAAAGTTTACCCCCGGGGTCTGGGTCACATGACCAAGATAGCCATTATGCCCATATATGGTAAAAACCCTGAACAAATCTTCATCTCCAGAACCAAAAGACCTATGACCTTGAAACTTGGTATGTAGCATTGGGCATTCAAGATCATAATAGTTTGTGACCTTGGCATAATCTATAACATGGTCAACTTTGGTATGCTAGGATTTTATATGGGAAAACGCTTAAACAGCGGATTTCTCAGAAACTATTTAAGTCTAAGGTACAATACTTGGTATATATGCTCAACTGAATAAACAGATGAAGATATTAATATGTCACTAAAGGTCAAGGAAATTCTGTCGATCCATCTGTCTTCAACATTTTCAAACATCTTCTCCTCTGAAACCACTGAGTGTTTGAAGCCAAATTTCATATGGAGTCTCAGTGGGATGGGGGAACGAAAGTTTGTTCCCGGGGTCTGGGTGACATGACCAAGATGGCCGCCATGCCCATGTATGGTAAAAACCTTTCAAAAATCTTCTTCTCTAGAACCAAAAGGCTTTTGACCTTAAAACTTGGTATCATACCAAGTTTGTAGCTTTGGGCACTAGAGCCCAGCATAGTTTATACTAATGATGATCATGTGCTGACCTTGACCTAATTACCGGAAAAAATATTCAGTGCAGCTCTGGAAAGACTTTAATTAAGTTACGTTTCAGGCGGCGAATTAAATAAAAAAAGAAAATTGTTTGATTTCTTGTTGAATAAGAAACAGGAAATAAGTATAAATACAACACACTGTTACAAACGTCACCATTTCTAGTAAAATCTTGAGAGAAAGCAGAATGTCTGGTAGTTCCAATAACCTAACAAAAGCACACTGTGGGCTAACTTCTGAATCTTCAGGCTTGCCTGTCATTCCTGTTGTACAGAAAAGAAAAAGAAATCCTTCTACCTTTGGACAGATTCGATACCTCATGAAACGATTGTCAACTGCTTTAGACAAAAGGCTCAAAAAGGGTAGACCTTTAAAGTATTGCCGACTATGCAGAGCGGAAATTCGTTCATTATGTCGTGAGGAGAAAGAAAAACAACACAAACTCAAAGGATACATACACAAGAAGAATAGACATTTAAGACGTTCCAGACGGACAAAGAATGAATCTGGGGGTCAGAAATGTCATGGACGTAGTGAAGCTAAAGAGGATATCAACAGACAGACAGGGAACAAGCTGGAGTTAAAAACAATGAAATAAAGTGTTAGTCACTTTTTAAATGCTATGACGATTGAGTAACATTGGAAACTTGTATCAGTTTTCTAAATGTAGGCTTGTTAGAATTCAGCTGGTATTTAAATTATTGACAGAATTAATAAAACAAAACTGATTTTAAATTATACACATTTTTTCACAATTTACTACATCATTTAGCTCACAAAAGTGCATGCAATTGGTAAAAATGTAAGAATTGCAGTGGTTTACCAAACTTAGCACAAGTTCTTCAATATCTATTTGCAGACTATAAAATAAAAGAAAGAGTCAAAGGATATAACTTCATTCTTCAACCAGTCGTTAATGGGTCGATACCAGTGCAAGCAGTGCTTCCATGAATTTGCTCGATCAGACAGCCTGAGAAGACATACGTCCAGTAGTGTTTGTAAAGCAACTACAACTATGTCTGACAGCGAAGAAAGTACTATCTCAGAAGTGTCAGATGTAACTACAAACAGAAAATATTTGAAGGGAATGAAAGGACATGATATCTTTTGAGAATATGATTATAGTAAACTCTGAGACGATCCAGATACAGAACCGTCAGAAGTCGAGACAGACAGTGAGTCTGCTAGTAAAGAGGAAAAACAGAAAGCCTAACGCAGGAAAATTCAAAAGACAGGTCCTTGGGATAGACTAATGCGAAGCACTTACAGAGACAATCAAGATCAGTTCGATGAAACAGTGGAAAATACCATGCAGGAGACACCTAACATCGATGTTGAATCAGCTGAGGAAATGGCATATGAAGAACTGAAACCAAAATACAGATCAACGCTGGTTACCAAGTATCAAGACCTCGTGGCACTCGGGTCTACTTTGAGAAAAGATCCTATCCACAAGAAAGTAATATCAACAGCTCACAGATTGAAAGAAGATGAAGACTATGATGAAGAAGAGGCGATGCAGTATGCAGTGAAAAAAAAGAAGATATCTACTTGAACGAAAACTTGACGAATATGAAAGACCAACTTTAACTGTTGAAGAGAAAACCCTGTGACATTGTTTCTTGATAGGTCTCTGAAATTAACCATTTCAGCGATGACAAAGCATTGAGATCATTTAAATAATAGTAGACCTGCAGTGGAACCTATCAAAAGAGTTTTATTTACTATAAAAGACTAATGATCATTATGTAAACGAAGACAGAGGGACGGTCCTAATCCTCTGCCTGTCGTAATGAATAGGTGAGCGGGACAAATAAAGATGTTCTGAATTTAAACTGTTGTTAATTGTCCTTTTCTTCCTAGTTCTTATTATTGTAATAGTGAGGTTTTGAGATGCATTGTGTCAGTCTGTCAGAAATGGGACAGGGTAAGCCGATTTGTCTAATGTGTAGATGTGGACATGTGGAAACTCCACATTGTGGATCCACATCATCCACATAACCTCCACATTGCATACACATCAAGTACACATCATCCACATCAGCTCCACAATTTCAATGTGGATATGTGGACCTTCCACTTGACATCCACATCAGCTCCACAATGTCAATGTGGATATGTGGACCTTCCACTAGATACCCACAAGTTCAAGCACACTGGGAGCAGAGATCTTCTCGTCATCAAATGTAGTAGTCAGGCTTTAGAAGGCTAGTTAGAAATAATTTCAGTCAAGAACATTAAAATCTTGAGATACAAGATTTTATAATCCCAAAGAACAAGTACTGACGCTAGTCTCCGGACGGCTGTCCCCGTAGTGCCGCCCTTTACTACTACCATTACCATACTTTCTCAGTTTTGATAGAGTTGTTACCCTTTGTATTTTTGGTACAATGCATATAATTTTATATTAAGCATCATGTCCACTCCATATTTTATGAAGTGTATTTAAAAGATTTCTTCATGATAGTTTGTACAAATATAAAGCTTTAGCAAGACAATGCACAGAGAAAAAGAACCCTACTTTCAGTTTTGACAGAGTTATGCCCCTTTGTATATTTCTTGTAGTGATTTCATGCCTGCTCCATAGTGACATTAACACTGTATAAGATTCTGATTTGAAACTTTGTACAAATATAAAACATCAGTAGCAGGACAAATTATAATGTGGTGCTCATCTGTATGTCTTCTGTCCATTGACTTTGTCTGCTCCATATCTCCTAAACCCTTTAAAAGATTCGCTTATACTTGGACCAAATGTTCATCTTACTAAGATGATGTGTGGATTTGCTTAAACCTGGACCAAATGTTCGTCTTATTTAGATGATGTGCAGAACATCACATTTTAACGATGTCTGACATAGGTTGTTTTACACAGAGGTCAAAGTTCTAAAGGATATATATTATGTCTACCCCATATCTTTAATCTGTTTAGGATTTCGTCATGAAAGTTTGTAAAAGTATAAAGTGCCATTACACAATATGCAGAGTAAAAGAACCATTTAGCTTAATTCTGATTTTGACAGAATTATTCATTCTATATTTCTTATAATAACTTTGTGTCTGCTCCCTAACCTTAAAACTATATTAGACTTTTCTTTCTTTGAACTTTGTACAAACATTAGGCACTATCAGACATTTGTGAAGAGACTGCTTGTTGTTTTGACAGAATCATGAACTTTTTATATAACTGTTACACTGATTTCATATCCGCCTCACAACTGAAGATTTCAGTTACTGGCAAAGTTCTGATCAATTGTTTCCTTTCTTATATAAACCCCAGTGGGCAATTATAATTGCCCCAGTCAGCAGAGTTAAATTGTTAACTTGGTGGTATAGTCTCTAGATCATCTTCATGGCTTCTTTTTTATGGTATACTGCAAACAGATTGCAAATTATATTTCAGTATATTTCTATAGACTTGGCTAAACATATACTGGTTGAATATGCTTGAGGTAATGACTACCATGGACTGATGGTACAAATTGCTTATAGTCTGTATAGTCCGTAGCCCCTGGACAGTATCAATAAGAAGTTGATAATATGTTGTTTACTCCTATAATACCCATAACAACTGTTTAATTTTGTTTCTGAAATATTTGCAATTAAATTGTGAAACATTTAAGTTAGAAGTTAAGGTCTGAAAGCCGTTTTGAAGAAGCTATGTCAGGAAGTGACCAACAGTTTGCTATGCTCTTATTAGTTTTACAATAAAGTCATTCGCAGAACATGAATTTGTTTATTCTAATGCAAATGTCATTGTAAAGTAACACTAAATGGTAAATTTAGATTGTATTTTTAGAGTTTACTGTAAAAATATGTCTTCCAAGTGCAGTTTTAGACATTCCCTATTTTTGTATAGTCTGTAGCCCCGCCGTGACCAAAATTTGCTACTCAAGCCATAAAGACATGAACTTAGTAATTACAACAATACTTTCTATGTCAACCATAGACAGCTCTATATTTCAAGTGAGAGGACTTTTAAACACATTCAGATAATGTCTAAACAATACTGCTAAATGCAAAATTTACTTCTTTTCTGCTTTCAGTGGTACTTGCAATCTAACTTAATAAAAATATTTTTTTTCCTAAAAGCAGTTAATTCTTTGGCTCAAAATTTTGGTGTTGACAGATTGTCATTACTTAATGAGCAGTAAAGATTGTCTGAAAACAATGTCTTCTATCTTAAAACAGCATGTTATGCTCGAATATGTATAGTCCGTAGCCCCACAAAGGTACTAGAATATCATCAGCCTCTAACATTTCTATCGGGCCTACACCATAAAAATTGCTTTGGAATATTACACATAAATGTCAGAGCTTACAAATTTTTATGGAAGTTTAAAGATTAAAACGATTCTAAAAATTGACCTGTGTGCAACACAAGTGTCCACTTTATCTTGGCTAAGCCGATATCCTTGGTTGCGCAATGGGTCTCGAACATTTGTTTGGGCAGTGGGTGTTAGAGGCCCACAGTATCTTGGGCACAGCATATTATGTGAGACGGAGCCCATGCCATTCCTTCTGCTTCTTTTAATGCTTCCTTTAACCGTATCTGATTTAAGATTCAAAGAGGAAAAAGCACACATTTACTTCTAGGTTGATACCCTGAAAGAGTTTATCAATGGCTGGTTGGTACATTCGGTATTTGTACCTGCAACCTGCACCATAGCTGAGCACCCCTTAATACTCGTCCATGGCCTTCTCTTCATAAAGGAGTGAACTCTTATAGGAAAGAATTTTGCTCCCAGAATTTTTCTTTTCAGAATTTTGCACCTTAAGGAGCAAATGTTTTCCATTAAGAGTAGACCACTTTTGAGATGAGAGTCAAATAGAAACTGACACAGTCGCTTCCCATGAAAATGTGCCCATTCTTTTTACATTACATGTATTTTCAGAGTAACAATGATCGCGTTGCAGCAGAGATAAAAGAACGTGGTGGTCAAGCAACAGCATATGTCTGTAACGTCAGCAAGATAGATGATATAAAAGATGTTGCAGCCAAAGTTCGGCGAGAAGTGGGTGACATTGACATACTCGTCAACAATGCCGGTATCTTAAATGGTGGAGCTTTGTTAGAGTTATCGGAGAAGGATATCAGACGGACAATGGACATCAATATTATGGCACATTTCTGGGTAAGTTTTAACCTTAAAACAATGAAATAGCTGACAGATTTTTTTTTCTGCAAAATTTCAAAAAACAACTTCTTTCAAGTTATATGAGTCTTAGGCCTTATTTCACATCAAACTTAGTACACAGATTAGCATTCAGAACACCAAACTTTTACATTGCGCCTTAGGGTATAATAAACCACTGACTTGTTAAAATAAGTACTAACTGTGGCGTGAAATTGGGCCTAAGACATCAAAGACTAAAGGGCAAATGAAGTAGCTCCAGATGAAATGTTTCATGAATAATAATGAACCACCTCATCAGGATCTACCAAGCTTGCAAATTTAGCTAGAGTACCCCATATTTGCCATTATAAGTGCACAGTGAGTGTAGAAATTTCTAGTGTAGTAGGACGGCCAACTAGTGATGTGTAAACATGTATATTGGTATAAAGAGTGTATAACTGACCAGCCTAACTGGTCTGGACCTTTTAGCCTTGTGGTTGTGTGCCCGCTTTATAATCTTGGGGTCGTGAGATCGATCCCCATTCAGTGCATTTGACGAGATTTTCTTTACAGATTTTTCTCCTACTACACTAGAATGTGAGCTTTCATAACTGGTGTCAAAGTAAACATGAAAGTACAAGTTGCTGGATAACAAGTTTGTTGTTGTTGAACTGAGAAAACTTAATTACAGCTCATGTGCTGTTTAGCTTTATATATAATTCTAACACAGTGGGCATATAGAAGCAATGGAAAGTTTCCGTGTTTTATTCTGCAACAATTCACTGTTTCGGAGCGCTTGAGCCTAATTGCTGACGTCACTAGCGATACTGACGTAATTTTGTGACGTTTTGAGACGTTAGACGGTGTACCGTCGTTTATTTCTTTCTAAAAGAGCCATAAAAATGTACATTTATCATAGATACAGTTTAAAATATTAGCGGGAACATGAACGCGCTGGCACGAAGGTTGTGAGAATTTGAATGAAAATGATATTTTTTTAACATTTTTATACCTCGCCACTAACGTGTGGCGGGGTATTATGTTTTGCTGTTGGCTGTCCGTGTGTCTGTCCGTCCGTCCGTCGTACGTACGTCTGTCTGTCCGTCCCTGAGCACTTCGTTTCCGTTCGATAACTTGAGTATTTATTAACGAATTTTCTTCACACTTGGCATATGAATTGGTCTTGGGAATATCTCGGTTGGGATTGTTAATGGGCAAATTTCGTTATCTTGTGACAGAGTTATTGCCCTTGTCAGTGTCGCTAAAGTGGTTTTTGCTCTGTTATTCCTTTACACTTTGAAATATCATAATAAAATTTCACAGAAATGATTGAAGTAATATATTTTTTCTGTTGTTAGCATAATTTTGTCCACCAGGGTTATCTGCCCCTGCCAAGGGGCTAAATACATGTATAAAATCATGCAAAATTCTGTATAAAATCAGGGTTGAAAGTGATTTTCCTGAAACTTGCTACAGCCTATCAAAGCAATACAAGCTTTCTGTCATGATCAAGATTTTATATTTACAAAACCAACTAAGGCGTTGCTATGCTGTTGCTAAGGGTAAATTTCTGTGTTGGAGATACCCTACAGCTATGAAATTTGCTCTGGAGGAACAGTCTGAAAAAGACTGTTCCTCCAGAGCAAATTTCATAGTTGTAGGGAATCTCCTTCATAGAAATTCAGCCCTAGCAACAGCAAAGCGACCACTTAAGTCGTTTTGTAAATACAACCCCTTGTTTCATTGCAAAATAAATCTGATACATTTCAGTACCTCAAAGTTTGCAGTAGTGGGAATGACAGAAGCACTTGCTGATGAGATGAGGAGAGAAGGTCATACAGGGGTCAAGTTTACATATACTAGTCAAAACAAGTTCCGCCGCATTAACTTTAGCATCTTTTTCTGAAAAAGTACCATAATGAATGAACTTAATAAGCCATTGTAGTACTGATATGACCTTTTTATATTGCTAGACAGACAGGTTTAAAAATTTTAATGTAAACCGACAGTTTGCGAAACCTTTAGTTTTAGTGGGGGTTATTTCTTATTCCGAGTTTTTTTCAGGTTAAAAGAATCGCCTTTTCTTTTAGTTTTACTCTCATTTTCTGATCTGTGTTTCTTAGACACATTTTTTGGATGCAAGATGTTTCATATACAGAAAAAAAAAATCAGAATTCAAAACGGTTTTTACAATAACTTCTCACATCTAAATTTCAACGTTCAGGCAGAAAAGCCAAATTTTCTAAAGTTGCAGTGGCATTGTCATAAACATTTCAAAACTGCATGCCTGACACAATTTTGCAATAAAGTGATGCATTCTCATTTAAAAATGTTGCAAAGAAAAGTATTCACATGTCCAGAAGAGCAGACCTAAAATTTGCGACTCATTAGCACATGAACTGAAAATCAAATTTCCTACAGTTTTGATTCAAAGGGAGGTAATTTACAGTCTTGCACACTTTAACATGCAATGTTCGCCATTTGAAAGTTTGTTCAGATTTGATTTAGATGTTTCTAGAATGTAGGGTTTCTCGAAAATAAGATGAGACAAACATATTGGTACTGTGTATGCGCAATAATCACCTAGTCGCAGTTTCTATGGTTTATGAGTTATGCGAGGTAACTCTGTACACGCAAGCAGGAAACGGAGACATTAAAAAAATTTCCGTGGACAAACGTTTCGGCAACTAATTAACAGCAAAATAACTTGATAATGTTAGATTTAAAATGGTCAATATCACAATTAAAAATGCGGAGGAATTTGTTTTGACGAGTATATGTCTGACCCATGTTTGTGGACACTGGACTCACCAAGTACTCCATAGAAAGGTAACATAAATAGAGAATCTTACATGAGTGCTCCTGTATTATTGAATTTATTTTAAACGAGTTGGGGAAAAAGATAAGATGAGAGGCTATGCCGAGCATCTTATCGGTTTTCCCCAGCAAGTTTAATAAATTCAATATTACAAGAGCACGAATGCAAGATTCTATTTATCATATGACACTAAAATCGCATTTTATTAGCATATTTGCACTAAAACGTCACAATTTTGCTATTGGTAAACGGGATGTCTTTATCAGTGTTAATGCATAACGTTACAATGTAATTTGCATATTTAATCCACTAGTTGAGTGTCGTTTATCATACATGGCTTTATTACACTCTCAGCTGCAATGTCATATGATAAATATGTGTTAGAATTAAGTCCCCTTGAAGTGAATAGGAACACTTTCAGGGGAAGCAACTATTCCATTTTTAGCTCACTTGGGGCAAATGCTCAAGGTGAGCTGTTGTGATCAGTCATTGTCCGTCATCTGTCCTCAACATTTTGCTTTAAATGACATCTACTCTGAAGCCCCTATGCCTAGGGCTTTGATATTTGGTATGAAACATTGTCTAATGGATCTCTACCAAGTTTGTTCAAATAGTGACCCTGGGGTCTAAAATGGCACTGCCAGAAAGGGGTTGGGGGCTCTTGGTTTAAATTAAAATATACTTAAATATCTTCTACTCCAGAACCACTAGGCACAGATGCTTGAAATTTTGGTATGTAACATTGCCTAGCAGTCCTTTATCAAGTTTGTTCAAATGATGGCCCCACAGTCCAAAATGGCCCAGCCGCAGGAGGTCCTTGGTTTGAACCATAGGAATACACAGAAAAATATTCAAAAAACTTCTTCATAACCACTTGGTTCAGCTGCTTGAAATTTGGTATTTATCATTGCCTAGTGGTTGTTTACCAAGTTTGTTCAAATAGAGATCCCAGGGTTCATACGGACCTACCCCAGGGGGTTGTGAGTTTGAACCTTAGAAATATATAGAAAAATATTTAAAAAAAATTCCTTCAGAACCGCCAGGCTCAGATGCTTGAAATTTGGTATGAAGGATTGCCTCGTAGACTTCTACAAAGTTTGTTCAAATGGTGGCCCCAGGGTCCAAAATGGGCCCACCCCAGGGGGTCCTGGGTTTGAACAATAGAAATATGTAGAAAAATATTCAGAAGTCTTCTTCTTTAGAACCACTTGGCTCAGATGCTTGAAATTTGGCATTTTAGGAGTTGAGCAATTGAAAATTTGTTCAAATGGTCTAGGTCACATGACGAACATGGCGGCCACACCCATGTAGGAAATTCTTTCTCCAGAACCAATTAACTGATGGCCTTGAAAGTTGGTATTTAGCATTGAGTGGTATAGTTCTACCAAGATTGTATAACTGATGACTATGGGATGATTTGGACCTTTTTTATGGCAAGGTCAAATTTGCTTTCTGGTGCTTTTATATGGGAAAATGCTTAAACATGAGAGTTCATAAAAATTATAGAAGAGCTTGGTGCAAAATTTGATGAACACATTCTGATAACTAAGTTAGTACATGAACATTTTTGAGTAACAGAGGTTAAGAGCATTCTTCCACCTTCAGAGTTTGACAGTTACAAACTATCAGATTTGTTCAAATGATGACCCAAGTTTGACCTTTAACCTTTTTACTCAGAATAGCAATTCAGGGCCTCTTGGCCCTCTTGTTGTCTTACCTGTGACTAGCACAATACAAGATATAGTTTCTACCTTTCCGCTGTCGTATTGCTGTCAGCATAAACTCTTGTCGAGGTTTTCCATTTAGATCTGGTTTGTGACATTGCCCTGACCACAGGGTATAAACCAGTCCGCCAATTTTTGCTTCATGCAGAGACTGACTGTCATATTTGGCTTCCGCCGAGACTGTCTGCAATCCCTTGCTTCCTGCAGGGACTACCGTCCTCGAAAAATGGCTTTCTGCCAAAAACGTCTGTGTGACTCTGCTTCCTGCCTAGAGCCTCGGCAGGAAGCAGAATCATGCAGACAGCCTCTGCAGGAAGCCATTTATCATGTACAGAAGTCTGAGCAGGATGCAAGAGATCGCAAATGGTCTCGGCAGAAGCCAAATATGATGGACAGTTTCTGCAGGAAGCAAAAATTGGAGGATTGGTTTATAGCCTGTGCTGACAGGTGAGACATCTTTTCTGTTGACTTCTTCTTGTTTATGTTCCTCCTTTTCATTATGGGGTCAAATCTGGGAGGAAAGTGTCCATCTAAAGCAAGATTTTATCTCTGTGAGACTTAATAGATGGAAGACTTCGATTTTGCATCCTTTTCAACAGAATTTCAGCCATATCAGTGCAATGAAATAGAGGATATTTGACTTTTTCAGTGTAAGATTGATTTTTATTTCACCGAATGAACACCAAAAGCAGTATTTTCTCGAGTGGCAAAGCCATGAGTTAAAATACCACTTTTGATGTTCATGAGTGAAATAAAAATTCATCTTACTTACACTGAAAAAGTCAAATTTTCTATTTCTTTTATGCTTGAAAATCGCAATATTTCTGTTTACTCAAGAGCGTCAGCCATCAGGACAGAAACACAACTTTTTTTTCTAGCTGTTTTGCTAGAAACAGATATGATGCTTCCAGCGTGTTTATTGGGTATGTTATTGTTTGGAAACAAAGTTTGCAACTGCAAAATAGCTTCAAACATGATTTTGATAAACAGATCTCAAAATATTTGCCAAGAAAGAATGTCTACAGGAGACCTAAGCACCTAAGTGTGAGGGTGAACGGCTGTGTGCAATAGAACCCCTTGTTAGGTTAAGATCTCCTCTTCAGGAGGAATCAAATCTAACCTAGCATCTAGCAGGCTTCCTCTCATTGTGACTCCATATGTGCTGAGACGCGAGAACACCAACAATGTGGTTGTGCGCCCAGCGCAGACTCAGATCAGCCTGGGCATTTGCCCAGTCTGATCAGAGTCTTCGCTGTCCTCATGGAGGTAGCTATCCTTTAAGCACTTAGCAAAGAGTCTGATCAGATTGGGCTGATGCCCAGGCTGATCTGAGTCTGCACTGGGTGCACAGCCACTTTGTTGGTTTTCTCATGTCACAGCTCATATAAAAGGTAACAGGTAAAGGTTTTCCATAGCCTAATAGCCGTAGGGGCAGTGGGGGTTAAAGAACCACTGTATCTTGGGCACAGCTGATGAAAGGCAGAGCCCATCTCTCTCCTTTCGCTGCCTTATCCTTCCCTGATTCGAAAAAGGTACCCATTTACTGCTGGGTTGACAAAGAGAGTTTTCCAGTCGTCGGATGGCGACGATGAGCCACAGACTCACGACCTTCCGGCGACTTCCTGCACCATAACCGAGTCACTCTAACCACTCGACTACGGCTCTTATATATGTTAGTAAATATGGTTACTCGATGTTTAGATTTGGAAGGATGCTAACACCACATGAAGTGGCGGAGGCGGCCATTAACGGAGCCCTGACTGAGGAAATGATGGTCACCGTTCCTGCTGGGTTGAAGTCAAGAATGAGAATAGCAGTGTAAGTACTTTATTTTAGCCACAACATGACAAAACCAACAAAGTGACATTTTTTATACCTAGTGTAGACTCATATCCGCCTGTGCATCCTCCAGTCTGATCAGAGTCTTTGCTGTGTGGTTAAACGGTAGCTAAGGGTCTGAGCTAGCTCCATGCGGACAGTGAAGACTCTGATCAGACTTGGCGGATGCCCAGGCTGATCAGAGTCTTTGCCGGGCGTATATGCTATTTTGGTGGTTTTGTTGTTGTGTTGCGGCTCATTTATTTGGTTATAAGATGGACTCTTTTCCCTCCAAAACCAATACCGAAATTCTAGACCCATATTTCTAGATCCATCTTATAAGATGGACTCTTTTCCCTCCAAAACCAATACCAAAATTCTAGATCCATATTTCTAGATCCATCTTATAAGATGGACTCTTTTCCCTCCAAAACCAATACCAAAATTCTAGATCCATATTTCTAGATCCATCTTATAAGATGGACTATTTTCCCTCCAAAACTAATACCAAAATTCTAGATCCATATTTCTAGATCCATCTTATAAGATGGACTCTTTTCCCTCCAAAACCAATACCAAAATTCTAGATCCATATTTCTAGATCCATCTTATAAGATGGATCTTGATTTTTGGTATTGTTTGGAAGGAAAAATATTCCATCAGCGCAAATACACAATGCTGATTTTGATATATTGGGTCAGTGTGAAGAAAAACAAACGCAAAATACTGTAAACTAGAAAGTAGTCCTCCTTCTTTATGAGGAATTTCTTTAAAATACACTCACTCAGTTTATAAGGACATTTGGCTACAGTTGCAAATTTCTGTTTTGCTATTGCCGCCAAATAACCTTTCTTAATTTGGACTTTTATAGAGCAAATCTATTTTATAGAGCCAAAAATGAAAATAATTGCAGTTGAATTTGCAAACAGCGTAGATCCAGATGAGACCGAGAGCAGCCTAATCTGGATCTAATTATTTATTATAAGCAGCCTTACCTGGATCTACATTTTTGCCCTTTAATCTTTGAATTCTCAACATAAGATAGATATAAACCTATCTTTATTAAATTTAGTCTGACAGATGCAGGTTTCTGTATTTAACTTCTCAGTGTCTTTAAACCCCAAAAACTTGAAAGAGAAAGGTGATGGGCAGGCCTTGATAGGCGACCGGTATCCCTCTCTGAGCTACACTTACAAATACATTCTGCATTACAGTAGCTGCAGGTGTGAGTTAAGAGACCCCTATATATTACCCTGTGAGGGAAGGCATCCTAACTGAACTGTCTCTACCCTTGTGTGTTGAAAAAAATGAGAGCAAGGGCATTAGGAAGGAGTTGTTTGATGCAGGGAGAACCTGCTTAAAATCAAAATAATCCAAAGAATTGAAGCCAATTTTTTTTTCTTTAATTTTGCAGACATGAATCTTTTCCTCTGCAATTATTGGTTCATTCAGAGTTAACTTCAAAATTTAATGTCAAAATTTTGACTAGTTATTAACTATTACAAGTATACCTTTTACAAAAATCTTGGTCTGCACTTAGCAACTATTAAGAGTTGATGCTTGTCAAATAAACCATTGCAACCACAACAATCTAATACAAAACTTTTGTTTATATCTCAAAAGCCAACATTAAAATCTCCATCAGGGATTTCATACCATTCCATGGTTGCAATACAGTTTGAAAGGCCATGAAATCACGTCATTTGTCTGTACCTTGTGATACATTCTGCTACCTTCTGATACCATATGCAATTATGTTTTCCTCACAACATCCATGTGAAAAGCGCTCACTAAACATATACGGATAACTTACGACCACTCACAACATCTGTGGGAATAGGTCAGGCTGCATTGTGGGCAACTAATGGCTGTATTTCCATGTCAAAAGCAGGTACTAGATAGTCTATGCCCATGGGCATAGACAATAAGTTTGGTCCTCTGGCATTAGAGCTGAGAAGGGAGGATTTAGTGACCATTTTTATTTGGCTAGAAGATGGGGGTATTCTCCCCTCATAAATGGCCCCAGGTCTGTTAAAGACAAATATTCTTGTTTATTGGGGCTCATAATCCTGTTAGGCAACATTCCAGTGACACTGCTATTTCATCAAAAGAAATATCCCTTCTCACATAAGTAATGACACAACAGGGTCATAAAACCAATAAAGATCTAAGATGGATCAACCCTCCTTCTTTTCCAAAAATAATGTTACATTATGTTGCATGACTTCCTGTTTGAGGTAGTTAGACCCTTAGCTACCTTTTAAGTGCACCGTGATGACTCAGATCAGACTGGATGGATGCCCAGGCTGATCTGAGTCTTCGCTGGTCGCACATGCTACTTTGATGGTTTTCTCCCGTCATGGCTCACATTTAAAGAGTTACTGCTTAACGATTTGTTTTTGTGTTTCAGTCTGTTGCCAAGGAAGTTTGTAGTTCGACTCAACAAGTTCCTGGGACTGGGAATTAACCCACAGTATGAGAAGAGTAAATAAACAGACTGAAGCCATGTTGCCCTTGGAGGCTTCACTTTCATCTTATAACCCTTAATTTTTAAAGTGCTATACCAATGTTTAAATATACATAATATGCTTGGAAATATAATGTCTCTTTAATTACCGGCAGTGATATTGTCAGTTTTGAACAGTTTGTACAAATAGGAAAATATTTCGGGAACAATTTTAGAAAAATTTGGAAACAGAAAATCGTTACCGAAATCGTCCTGAAAATGTATGAGTTTGCTTTTGAGGTGCTTTTACAGTAATGCATTCAAGCAATACGGATGGAATGGCAATCTGTGAAGACCCTGATCAGACTGCTCTTTGAAAGCAGTCTGATCTGGGTCTGCACTGTTTGCTCAGACCTAACTGTCCCAATGCATAGAATATTTTTGGTAATTTGATGAGAAAAGGGAGCTAAAGCCATGCACCTTGTGAATCTGATCAGACCATACCTGTCAACTCTCCCCCATAAATAGTGAGCCTCCCTATTTTGTAGAGGCATTCCCACTCTCCATCTCTATATTACCAAACGAGGGCAAATCTCCGTATTTTATGAGAATTTCCCTATTTTATGTTTGAATTTTTATGATTTTTTCCTTCAAACAGTATAAAATGTTCAAACTTTTCCCCCAGTGGAAAATGCTATGAATTAAAACGCATGCACAGCTTTGCTGAAAAAGTCTGTTGAAAATAGTCATTTTGATGCTTTCTCCCTCGTAAAAGTTTCTATGGTTCTAAGTCATCAATTTGCTTTCTCTTTTGCCTGTAATCAGCCATAAAAAGTTGGAAGACTCTGATCAGAGAGTGCAGATGTGCTTATCTAAGTCTTCTGCTTTTCACACAGTCCACCATGTTTCATTTTCTGCAAGACAGGTCTAAGGAGAGGTAACAACCTATGCTTTAATGGAGCAACTACAAGGGGTAATAAGTATAATTTAGGGATAATTTTTCTTATTTTTCAATGAAAACACACATTGTGACCCCTCCTTAGAACTGTCTTGATAAAAAGGGACTAATGAGGGGTCCCAGACTTTGTTTGTATAGAGTGATAAGTAAAATTGTTCCTAAGTGAATTATACCTGTAAATTCTGGTGCTCTTGAGTTCTGCAAATGTAATGAGATGACACTTGTTTGTATAGAGTGATAAGTAAAATTGTTCCTAAATTATACCTGTAAATTCTGGTGCTCTTGAGTTCTGCAAATGTAATGAGATGACACTTGTTGTCACCCAAACATGACAAAATTACTTCTAAATTTTGGCAAAAGGAATAGTTTTTTGTGTGTGTGCTTCTTAAACAACACCAATAATTCAGGTCTGTATTAGTAGAAGGATATAGGGTTTTTGATTGTCTTGTTGAAGGGCATGAAATAAAAGCAGTATTAATGTAAGTGATTTTACATGACGGGGGCCAATTTGGAAGAAGTATGTGAGTGGAGTGGGGTTGGGGCACCTTAGCCTTAGTATAAAAGCCATATGAAAATCATGTACAGGTGAATTTAAAACTAAAGACTGTACGGTTATCTGCAGAATGCAGCTCTGACTTGGAAGTTTTATCTTTGTACAAAAAAGTCTTCAAGCAAACTTTCAGTTATCCATGTTAGCCATTTCTCGGTGATGTTGCATGCTGCTTTGTGGCAAAATGTGATTTATATATGAGCTGTGACACGACAAAACCAACAATGTGGTTGTGAGCCAAGCGCAGACTCAGATCAGCCTGGGCATCCGCCCAGTCTGATCAGAGTCTTTGCTGTCCGCATAGAGGTAGCTTAGACCCTTAGCCACCCTTTAAGTGCATCCCGAAGACTCTGATCAGACTGAGTAGATGTCCAGGCTGATCTGAGTCTGCGCTGGGTGCACAACCACATTGTTGGTTTTGTCATGTCGCGGCTCATGTATATATTGGGCATTTACTTAGTACCAAAGAAATTATGTAGCTTTTTAGAAAATTTTGTTTTACAATTATATATTGTCTTCAGTATTTCAAGGTGAATATGTACATTTTAAAGGGAAGCAACTGTATCATCCTTCAATTTTTATCTCCATATACAGTGGGGTCTTATCCCTTTAAAGGAAAAAATTAAGAATTGAAATTTGATTTTTCAGAGTTCATCGTGTGATGAAGCCAGCGGGCGGAGCTAAAATTCCATGAAGCGCGAAGCGCTTCTCGTAGAATTTTAGCGACGACCGCTGGCTTCTTCACCCGATGAACGCTGAAAAATCAAATTTTTATTCTTATATTTACACTTTATTTTTAGACCCTTCCTGTTCTGTTTTCGTGGTAATTTAATGTAGAATATACAAAATATGCGTCGAAGAAAAAACAGAAACGACGTGTTCGGCCATTACGTTAAACAGCCGTCGCCATAACGTGGCGTCAGTCGAACATTACGTGGACCAATCAAGACGTTTGTTTACCTTAGACGTCGCTTGACGACAACATCACATGATCAACTGTCGTTCATCAGTGTATGAAGCCAGTTGCTCTATAGGGTTTATCTATGGGAAGTCAGTGGCAAGTGTAAATATTTCCCCATGGAGCAAATTCTTTAGGAGAAGATGCCTTTTTGGAAGTGCTTCATCTTCCAGGGAAGCAAACAGGAAGTCTGCAAAATTGTCTCCCTGTAAAAATATAGGAAAAAGATGTTGGTGTGACCATACACCCAACTTATAGGTCCTGCATAATCTATTGGAGTAATAAACAGGCTTGTATGAGGTTATGCACATTTTCAGTGTCTTACAATTACGGTATAGAGTTCAATTCAGTTTGGGTAGAAAGCTACGGTACATTGGTAGCTGCATAGAAATTGTGGTCTCTGGATATAATATGAACACAACAGAACATTATAACAGGTTATATATATATTTATATACTACTGACTGCTGTATATCAAGATCATAAAAACAGAGAAAAGTATCATACATCGGAAAAATTTCCCATAAAATTGTCCTCTGCTTTTCCGATTAAAATGTACCGTATTTATTCTGGTCAACGCAGCCCACGCAGCCCCTCGATAAAAACCAAACTTACTTTTTGTCTCTATAAACTGACCATAATACAACGCATATGGCTTTAGCTCACCAAAATACTTAATAATTGCCCTCTCTTCCCTCAAACTTTAATTGGCATGACTTGTAAATTAAAACACCCAACGCTCCGGGGCATACATTAGAATAAATATGGTAAGTACATTACCAGAAATGATGAAAACATATATGAGCTGCGACATGATAAAAAACCGCAAATAGGCATGTGCGCCCAGTGAAGACTCGGATAAGCCTGGGCAGCCACCCAGTCTGATCAGAGTCTTTTCTTGTGCTTTAAGGGTAGCTAAGGGTCTAAGCTAACTCAATGCGGACAGCGAAGACTCTGGTAATACTGGGCAGATGCCCAGGCTGGCCTGAGTATTCGCTGGATGCATGTGCCACTTTGTTTTGTTTCGCGGCTCAATTATATATAATCGTATAAATTTACATATAGCCAAGCAAGTGACCATCAAAAAACACACAAAAAAAACACAACATATTTACTTTTACAAAAAAGAAAAGAAAAAAAAAATATACTTTTACAAAAAAAAACATAATATACTTTTACATATATTCTAGCAAAACAAGTCTCCATCACATATATACTGTTCATTCTAATGCACTTGTAAATATAACGTGACGTCTGACTGGATAACGGCAAACATTTGCGATAGTATGTTCTGCGATATACTGTCGCCAACCGACGCCATTAAGTAACGTCACTTCTTATTGGCTGACTTTTGGTTTTACGTTGCTGTCGGCGCTTGGAATGGGTGCCAAATAGTACATTATGAAAAGTGAAAATGTGAAAAAGTGCATTAGAATGGGGATAACTGTATTGAAAATTGCCTTTGGGAAGGTAAATCATCGATTTTATGGTCGCAAATTTCGTTTTACGGCACCGCTGGCGCGTCACCGTAAAACGAAATTTCCGACCATAAAACCGAAGATTTATTTCCCCAAATGTTAATTTTCGAGACAGATATCCCCTAAGTATATGCTAATACATACCGGTAAATTCGAGCAAAACAAGTAGCCATAACATACCAGCAGGCACACAATGTTGAATAAACTTCCTGTTTTAACGTCTTGAGGTTGGATGAAGGTTAATTCAATGTTGATTCAACTGTCTGTACCCAATGAGATTATTGTTCAAAGATAACATATGTGTGTTGATTCAACTGTCTGTAACAAATGAGATTATTGTTCAAATATAACATATGTGTGTTGATTCAACTGTCTGTACCCAATGAGATTATTGTTCAAAGATAACATATGTGTGTTGATTCAATGTCTGTACCCAATGAGATTATTGTTCAAAGATAACATATGTGTGTTGATTCAACTGTCTGTACCCAATGAGATTATTGTTCAAATATAACATATGTGTGTTGATTCAACTGTCTGTACCCAATGAGATTATTGTTCAAAGATAACATATGTGTGTTGATTCAATGTCTGTACCCAATGAGATTATTGTTCAAAGATAACATATGTGTGTTGATTCAACTGTCTGTACCCAATGAGATTATTGTTCAAAGATAACATATGTATGTTGATTCAACTGTCTGTACCCAATGAGATAATTGTTCAAAGATAACCTATGTGTGTTGATTCAACTGTCTGTACCCAATGAGATTATTGTTCAAAGATAACCTATGTGTGTTGATTCAACTGTCTGTACCCAATGAGATTATTGTTCAAAGATAACATATGTGTGTTGATTCAACTGTCTGTACCCAATGAGATTATTGTTCAAATATAACATATGTGTGTTGATTCAACTGTCTGTACCCAATGAGATTATTGTTCAAAGATAACATATGTGTGTTGATTCAACTGTCTGTACCCAATGAGATTATTGTTCAAAGATAACATATGTGTGTTGATTCAACTGTCTGTACCCAATGAGATTATTGTTCAAAGATAACAATTGTGTGTTGATTCAACTGTCCGTACCCAATGAGATTATTGTTCAAAGATAACATATGTACAATGTTTAACATAGTTTTGTCAAGCAAGTGCAGCCACTCCATATGTTTTAAACATGTAAAAAAGACTTTTTATCAAGATTACTGCATTTTTTCACCGTTTTTGTTTTAAATATCCTATACTATAGATTCTATGATTTGCAAAAATGAAAGCGCATTTATGTGCTAGATATATAAATTTAAATGGAACATGTGCAAAATGTAATATAGAAATACATCTTTTTTTCGGAAAGAAAAACGGTGGATCTTTTTTCTTATCTAAAAGCTTTATAGTCCTTTGGGTTATTCTGCTGGTATACTTAAATGAATGGCCACCCATTATTTGTTATTCAGTATCCATCTATCTTAAGGTGAATGTATACACTTTCAGGGGACGCAACTCTGACAGTTTGATTTTTGCATCACTTCCCAGTGAAGTTCAGCTCTTAAAGGAAGAGTTTGCTCCCATATAAAGAAGTTCCTTCCTTTAAGAGTTAGTCCCCTTTAGAACAGCTTTGTGACGTCATCCCTGGAAGCAAACGGGAAGTCACTACTATTGTAACTCTTTGTAGAAATGGTGAAAAAACACGAAAGTATACATATACACCTTAATTTACTAATATTAACAACACTATGATTCATTTGACAGGTATCATACAAACAAATACAAACTCAGTATTCATCAGTGCAGTCTGATCAGTCACTGCTTTGCGATATGAAGACTGTTCAATATCCATGTTGATGTTAACAATGAACGCTGAACAGACTGTGAATATGTGTGGGCTGATCAGAGTCTTCCCCATCTCCACACATCAAAAGAGTCTTTATCTATTTGCAAAACTATAATTTACCCTGATGTTCAGTTCAGTTCTCCAAACGACGTTCCCCAATCGGCTCAGCGGTACGTAAACATAGTTGCACGCATTTGCCGCTGTGTTTCCCTACAATTACCTTGATGTTTTGTTGCTATTGATTCCAATAACACGGGGATAATACTAATTCCCCACAGGTGCCCTGTTGACCGAATCAATCACCATAAAAAGCAAAAGTGGCAGTCAACCGAGACAATCAACAGCAGTATCAGCTAGGTCGACAACTATTAACAATAATAACATCTACCGTTATTGGTAATGCAGACGACCGAAGTCTCGGTCGACAGCCACTTTGTATAGTATCGGTTCGGTCGACAGCCCGGGTGCACGACATTTTGTCTAAAGTCATTTTGTCTAAAGTCATTTCGTCTAAAGGACAGTTCCTCTAAAGAACAGAGCGTCGAAAGACAAATTCCCCTGAAAGACATATCGTCTAAAGACCATTTCGCCTAACGGACATTTCATCATATAGAGATATTGTTGAATGCGACATTTGGTGTAAAATTTCATTAAGTGTGCTGTTTGTTCTAAATTGTAAAAACAAAAGTAGACGAAATATCGCACTTGACATTGTTGACCAGTATGGTGACCACTTGCAGTACTACTGCTGACATGTATGTTAAAACTAGTCATTATAGGGAACATGAAATTAAAAGTTTAATCAATGTGCACTGACGTTTAAGAAGCCGGATTAAAGCAGTAGGCAGAGTTTAACTGACGTTGCGGTGGGTGCTGTTTCTTTCATTTGGACCGAGCCCCCCTAGCAAAATACACAGGAATTTGGATTGCTTAATTTGTTTTACCCTGACTAGACACACAAGTCAATATGTGTTTTCCTCATTCTCTCTCACTCAACCGTAATTCAGAAAGTAATGTGTGTGTGTGTTGTGTGTGTGTGTGTGTGTGGGGGGTTAATATTCCCCTCACCCTTGTTTCGAGTTTTGACAAAAGTTGACATTTTTAGACATAATTGGACATTATTAAGACGAAAAGTCGTATTAGACGAAGTTACCATTAGACGAAATCTTCTTTAGATGAAATATCTTTAGAGGAAATGTCATGGATCTGACAACACAAGTGGCAAATTGGTATTATCCATGTGACTATAGTTTGAAACAAACCCAAAACATTATTTACATATTTACATGTCATATACAAACTTTACATGTTCGCAATAACTCTAAGCTGATCAACAATCCTTTATAAAGATAAAAAAGAGAATAACAAGTACATGTACAAAACTGAAGTCAAACTTGAAAAAGCATAACAATTTACCATAAATATTAGAAGTTAAAACTTTCTCTCACTGTAATTGTATTTACTATGCATTAAAAAGAAAACATTTTTCACATATAAAACTTCTTTGTGGCATGCTGGTTTTGGTATATAAGATAACTATAGAACAAAGACGTGTAGCAACCAAATAAAATTGTAATGAGGAAAGATGAATTACGTTGACTGGGTATATATCCATATTTTTATTTTTTAGTAAGGAAAACTTTTTTGATTTCCTATTTCTTCCCACATCCATTTTTTGCATTTTACAAAGGAACTATCTTTCTGTTACTTTTCTAGAAGACATGAGAGTCATTCTTAAAGGAAGAATTTGCTCCATCTTTAATTTCCCTGAAGTCATGGGAGCCATTCTAAAGGGAAGAATTTGCTCATCCCTTACTTTCCTGGAAGACAAGGAACTTATTCTAAAAAGAAAGAATTGGCTCCTTATTTACTTTCCTAGAAGACATTGTTTTAATTCTTGAAACAAGAATTTGCTCCTCGTTTAGCCATGGAAGCCATTCTTAAAGGGAAGAATTTGCTCATTTCTTACTTTCGTAGAACAAATGGGACTTATTCTAAAAAGAAAGAATTGTGTCCTTATTTATTTTCCTGGAATATGTTGGGGCCACTGTTTTAGAAAGGAATTTGCTCATTGTTTACTTCCCTGGAGGACATGGGAGCCATTCTTAACTGAAGAATTTGCATCTTGATTGTTTTCCAGGAAGACATAGGAACAATTATATATGGAAATAATTCATTCTTCCTTGACTTTCCTTGAAGACATTGGAGCCATTGTTAAAGGAAAGAATTCGCTCCTTATTTGCTTTCCAGGAAGACATGGCAGACAGACCAAAAGAAAAGGATTCCCTCATCCAGTAAGATATGCGAGTCTGTCTAAAATAAAGAATTTGCTCCTTGTTTACTTCCAGGAAAACAAGGCAGCCATTCTTTAAGAAAGAATTTGCTCCGTGTATGCATTTGCTTTCCAGGAAGACATGGGAGTCATTCTTAAAGAAACTAATTTGCTTCTTGTTTGCTTTCCAGGAATACATGGGAACCAGTCCCGGAGAAAAGAATTTGCTCTTTGTTTTCCAGAAATACACAAGAATCAGTCCAAGAGAAAAGAATTTGTCCCTTGTAGAAGACAGCACAGCCAATTATGTTGTGGGAACCAAATATTTCATTTAAATAGAATGGGTGCACTTTCAGGAGAAGCAAGTCTGTCACTGAATTTTTTGCCTTCTAAATAGGTATCAGACTTTGGATGAAAGTTTGTTCTTAGAGGAGCAAATTCTTTCTGTTTGGAAAGGTCTCGTTATCCAAGGAAGCTAAGTCAAAGATACGGAAACCACACAATTCAAGGGAAGTCCCCAATGAAATAGTTTTCGAATTCTTGTTAAATTACAACAGCCCAGGGAGTCTCCCCAATCCTAAAAATATATATGGGTTCACAATGTTTTCTGCCAATTTTTAGACAGGTGAACCATTTTTGTCACTTCTTGTTTGCTACTGGACAATGAAGCCCTTACAAAAAAGACTCTAGCTTTGAAGAAAAGAATTTGCTCCTAGAGGAGCACACCTTTAGCTCGCCTGTACGAATGTCGGCGACGGCGGCGTTAGCAAAATGTTGAAGTTTACGTTAAAGTTTTTATGTGATAGCCATGTCGCTGTCAGGCGAGCTGTCCTGTACCGCGGACAGGTCTTGTTCATTACAGAGTTGATATGTAATAAAGAATGAAGCAAAAGAGAAAACTGCAAAGTTTCTCCCTATGAAAGAATAGTTACCAATACACATTAAGTCATGTGCCAAAAACTGAGATTTGGGATCAGCATCTGTAGAGAATCACTGAGATGTTTGCTTTTGGCTAAATGGATCCAGACTATAAACATATTAGATATATAAACTAACGAACAAGATATCTGGCAGATCCATATAAAGCAGATATCTTATATAGGTATATAGCATATACAGTTTATTACATATGAATAACAATATATGTGTATATTTACAAACTAAAACTTAACAAAGGCAGAAATTAGTCACAGAGCTCCTCTGTTGCTAATTGTATTTACTACGAATACAAAAAAAACACCTTTATTAATACAAATAAAACTTCTTTGAAAAGTTAAGAAAGACATTGCCGTCTCTGACATGCTGGCTTCCAGTCTATTAGATAACTAGAACACAGATAGATACCAGACAAACAAAAACTGAGTGACTGGATACATATCCAGTGTTTTCTGTCATCTCTACAAAGGGAAATAACTTTTGTGACTCCCTGGTTGCTTCCAAAGAAGACACGGAGGCAGTTTTAAAGGAAAGAATTTGATCTTGGAGGGAATGGTGACTGTAACTTTCAGGAGAAGAAAGTCTGCCATTCTGATGTTTGGCCCCGTCTTAATAGGGGTCAACTCTTAAAGAAAAGAATTTGATCTTGGACTGAACTTAAGAATTAAAATACTGTTAACTCTTTCCATAACTATTTTATAAAATGGCTTAAGCATTAATATGAGCCACTGTTTAGTCTTCAGAGTAATAAATTTGTAAACATGTATATACGGTGTGATTGTGTGTGGATGGTGGTTCACCTGACAGAGTGTACTATGTATATAGAATTGTTTTCATTAATGCTGTGTACCATAGCTACCCTAGGTAATGGGACGCCATGACAGATCATTTCAGTGGTGCTGAGATTTTAGCAGTTCTTTTTTTTTTTTTTTTTTTTTTTTTTTTTTGCTTTAATGCAGGGTTTGATGTATACTGCTAGCAGGGTGGCAAATGGTGCAGACCAAGATCATACTGATCCATGCAGTCTTTGATACTTTCTGTTTCAATATCTGGGATAGTTGTGGTTATTTTGGTATTTTCTGTTAGATATGTGAAGGTATGTGAATGGACATGTGTGAAAAAGTGTGTGCAAGGAAGTGCTTTTTTTAAACTAAATCTTGTTGCATGACTATTGTAAATACACTGCTCAACATATGTAAAGGAACAGCAGCTATTTTCCCATCGACATTACTACAACATATACTCAGTTCAACTGCCCATAAATTTCACCGCCAGTGAGCGAGATTTCCTATCCTTTTGCAGCATTTTGAAGAATGATCGAAGTTAAAGATAACAAGAATTTCAATACAAATTATGGCCTGCTCATTTCCATGGATCAAATTTTGTAATTTTCGAAATTTCTGAAATTGAGGCATTTTGCTGGAAGTCTATTAACTCTCATCAGCTTCATTTCAAAGTGATCCTTTCAAACGGGTCACCTCATAAGACATCTAGTTTCATAGACAAAATGAACGTTTTGACTTTGATTGAAATTTTCACACTTTTCACCTGTTCTGAAAATTTACAAATTTTTACCAAAATTCCAATTTTACAAAAATCTCTCCATGGACATGGACAGAATAAATATTGAATCAAAACTTGTGCTATCAGTAGCATCGAACCTCTTTGAAAATTGGCAAAATAAATGGAAATTCCGTGCCTTTGGTGATCGAAAGTAAATGACCTCAAAGTCAAGGTGCGTTGCACTATCATCTATGGAAAAATATTAGGTGCTCCTTTAAATGATTTGAGCAGTGTATGTTATTAGTAGAGGGCCACATGGAAGATTAGTTTTTACTAAATGTGTTTTACCCTCTGAAAATAAAGTCGATTATTATTATTTTATTATTTTTAATGGTTAATGGGTAACTTTCAGGAGAAGAAAGTCTGTCATTTTGGTGTTTGGCCCCGTCTTAATAGGGGTCAACTCTTAAAGAAAAGAATTTGATCTTGGAGGGAATGGTGAATGGGTAACTTTCAGGAGAAGAAAGTCTGCCATTTTGATGTTTGGCCCCGTCTTAATAGGAGTCGTCAACTTTTAAGGAAATACTTTTAATCATATAGAAGCAATTTCTACAGACAATTTGCTAGGAAGTGAAAAAGGTTTCCCTTTGGAAAAATGGTGAACAAAACACAGAGATGTACTCATATACCTTAAGAGAAATCTATCTCCACTGAAACAGTTGACAAATTCTTTTGAGTAAGTTAAATTTCATGATTTGTCCGCGGTTCTACATAGCGGAACAACTTTTGGGACTTATTGTTGGCTTCCATGGGCACAGTACCCTTCCGAAAGGATGTGACGGGAATACTCTTAAATGACAGAATTTGCTTCTCCATTTTTACAAAGGGGAACAACTTTTGTGACTTCCTGTTGGCTATCCAGAACAACGTACCCTTCCGAAAGGATGTGACGGGAATACTCTTAAATGACAGAATTTGCTTCTCCATTTTTACAAAGGGGAACAACTTTTGTGACTTCCTGTTGGCTATCCAGAACAACGTACCCTTCCGAAAGGATGTGACGGGAATACTCTTAAATGACAGAATTTGCTTCTCCATTTTTACAAAGGGGAACAACTTTTGTGACTTCCTGTTGGCTATCCAGAACAACGTACCCTTCCGAAAGGCTGTGATAGGAATTCTCTTAAATGACAGAATTTGCTTCTCCATTTTTACAAAGGGGAACAACTTTTGTGACTTCCTGCTGGCTCCCCAGAACAACGTACCCTTCCAAAAGGCTGTGATAGGAATTCTCTTAAATGACAGAATTTCGTTTCTCCATGTTTACAAAGGTGAACAATTTTTGAGACTTCTTATTGGCTTCCCAGAACACTGAACCCTTCCAAAAAAGCTGTGTTGGGAGTAATCTTAAATGAAAGAATTTGTTTCTCCATTTTTTCAAAGGGGAACAACTTTTGTGACTTCCTGTTGGCTTCCTGTTGGCTTCCCAGAACATCACACCCTTTCAAAAGGCTTTGAAGGGACAACTCTTAAATGACAATGACAGAATTTCGTTTCTCCATTTTAAAAAGGGGAACAACTTTGGGCTTCCTGTTGTCTTCCCAGAACAACTTACCCTTCCAAAAGCTTGTGCTGGGACTGCTCTTAAATGATAGAATTTGCTTTGCATTTTTACAAAAGAGAACAACTTTAATAACTTATTGCTGGCTTCCTCTTAGCTCCCCAGAACAATGTACCCTTCCAAAAGCTACTCTGTCATTCATGCAAAGTGGCTGTCAACTAAGACAATCGACAGCAGTATCGACTCTGTCAATGTTCATAAGCAATACTACCATTTACCGTTATTGGTATTGCTGTCGACCGAATTCTCGGTCGTCAGACGCAGTGACTGTGCACGATACTCGACAGCATAGGTAAGCAAATTAGAATTACGTCCGTGTTTCCTTTATTTTCAAAGGTAAATAAACTTAATTCTGTACTCAGACAACTAACAAAGTCGGAATTCTACATTCTCCAACTGTGTATATGTATCACATTTCACTATATACGATATACAGTCAGCTCTCGATATCTCAAAGACCATTTCCAACTGCTGATATATCAAGTAAATTTAATCAACCCAGAAGATTTACTTTGAGATACCAATAATTTGAGATAAAAGGAGTTAAGTTAAAATGTTCAGACACCTAGGAAATGTATCCCAGCTATATTATTTGGTGTAAATTTAAAGAGTAACTACACTCCAGGAACTGACTGAATCAGATGCGAAATCCTATCCCCAACATCAAAGCCGATAACCTGAGATATCTGTCTTTGAGATAAAAGGAGTTAAGTTAAAATGTTCAGAAACCTAGGAAATGTATCCCAGCTATATTATTTGATGTAAGCCAATAACCTGAGATATCAGTGTTTGAGATAAAAATGTTCAGAAACCTAGGAAATGTATCCCAGCTATATTATTTGATGTAAGCCAATAACCTGAGATATCAGTGTTTGAGATAAAAATGTTCAGAAACCTAGGAAATGTATCCCAGCTATATTATTTGATGTAAGCCAATAACCTGAGATATCAGTGTTTGAGATAAAAATGTTCAGAAACCTAGGAAATGTATCCCAGCTATATTATTTGATGTAAGCCGATAACTTGAGATATCAGTGTTTGAGATAAAAATGTTCAGAAACCTAGGAAATGTATCCCAGCTATATTATTTGATGTAAGCCGATAACCTGAGATATCAGTGTTTGAGATGTAAGCCGATAACCTGAGATATCAGTGTTTGAGATGTAAGCCGATAACCTGAGATATCAGTGTTTGAGATAACAAGAGTCAGCTGAACTCCCAGTTAATGTGTATGGGCACACCTCCAGATTTTTTTCTCAACCATTTTTTCAAAGGATGACAACTCTCGTTACTTCTTGTTTGCTTCTCTCGAAGACGAAACCGTGAAAAAAGACATCTAACAATTCTTAAAGGCCAACAGAAACATTTTGTTCCTTAAAGAGTTGACTCCTGTTTACAAGATAAAGACAGAACCCTACAAACAAGGGAACCTACTTCTAATGGAGCAAATTCTTTCCTAAATCAGAGTTGACCCCTATTTGGAAGGTAGACGACGAAATACTTAAAAAAGAAGTCTCTTTCTGAGGGAGCAAATTCTTTCCTTTAAGGGTTGACCCCCATTTAGAAGTGAGACGACGAAACCCGAGAAACAAAGGACTCTACTCCTAGTGGAACAAATTCTTTCCTTTAAGAGTTGACCGCTATTTAGAAGAGAGACGACGAAACCCTCCAAAAACGGAGTCGACTCTGGAGGAGCAAATTCTTTCCTTTAAGAGTTGTCCACTCTATAGAAGAGAGACGACGAAACCCTTCAAAAAACGGAATCTACTCCTAGAGGAGCAAATTCTTTCCTTTAAGGATTGACCCCTATTTAGAAGAGCGACGATGAAACCATACAAACAAAGGAATCTGCTCCTGGAGGAGCAAATTCGTTCCTTTAAGAGATGACCACTATTTGGAAAAGAGACGACGAAACACTTAAACAAAGAAGTCTACTCCTGGAGTAGCAAATTCTTTCCTTTAGGAGTTGACAAAATTTACTTCTGCAAAATGCAAAAAGACAATAGGGCAAATTGTGCAGATCTAGATGAGTTGGCTCATTATGAGACGTCTCATCTTGATCTACGCTGTTTGCAAATTCAACTAGTTTCAAGTCATAGGCCAAAGTGCAGCTTATTCACTTCTTTGTCGAAAATCGGACAACATATTGCAACATGTCTTAGTAATTATTGTAAAATTTTTACTGCTCACCCATCTGGTAAACCATAAGAATTGGGTTTCTGGGCATTTTCTCAAGAAACCAATTGGTGGAACTACAGTGTACACTTGATCAGACTGCTCCTGTTCCAAATATCCGAGTTTTTTTATATGTCCGTTGGTTTAACAGACATGTTAATGTTCCGTCACCTCCAGTATCAGTTTGGGTCCACCAATGTTAAATCCTCTTCA
Organism: Ctena decussata; assembly: GCA_963989385.1. Taxonomy (NCBI): domain Eukaryota; kingdom Metazoa; phylum Mollusca; class Bivalvia; order Lucinida; family Lucinidae; genus Ctena; species Ctena decussata. The sequence goes on along the minus strand of OZ022502.1, from coordinate 422,541 downwards.
GTATCAGTTTGGGTCCACCAATGTTAAATCCTCTCCAGTATCAGTTTGGGTCCACCAATGTTAAATCCTCTCCAGTATCAGTTTGGGTCCACCAATGTTAAACCCTCTCCAGTGTCATTGGGTCCACCAATGTTAAACCCTCTCCAGTGTCATTGGGTCCACCAATGTTAAACACTCTCCAGTATCAGTTTGGGTCCACCAATGTTAAACACTCTCTAGTATCAGTTTGGGTCCACCAATGGTAAACAATCTCCAGTATCAGTTTGGGTCCACCAATGTTAAACCCTCTCCAGTATCAGTATGGGTCCACCAATGTTATACACTCTCCAGTATCAGTTTGGGTCCACCAATGTTATACACTCTCCAGTATCAGTTTGGGTCCACCAATGGTAAACACTCTCCAGTATCAGTTTGGGTCCACCAATGTTAAACCCTCTCCAGTATAAGTATGGGTCCACCAATGTTATACACTCTCCAGTATCAGTTTGGGTCCACCAATGTTATACACTCTCCAGTATCAGTTTGGGTCCACCAATGTTATACACTCTCCAGTATCATTTTGGGTCCACCAATGTTAAACCCTCTCCAGTATCAGTATAGGTCCACCGATGTTATACACTCTCCAGTGTCATTGATCAAAATATCGTAAGGCTCCTCTTCAGTTTTCTTTGAAATCAACAATATGATTGACATCGCGTGAAAACATACCTTAAGCTAGTATTTTCCACAAATATCAAGATATAAGCCTACTTTTCAGTTTGTTCACGTTTAATTTCCGCTAATGTTAAACACATGCCATGGATAGTTCATCTGGTGACATACCCTTTCAAGACCGGTATATGGGTACAGGTCCACGTTTTGTCCACCATTCGTTATAAAGGTGACAACTTTTGTGATTTTCTTTACCTTTCCTGGATGAAAAAAATCCTCTCAAACTGGTACTGTCTCTTGAAGGAAAGAAGTTGCCCCCAGAGGAGCAAATTCTTTTCATTGAAGAGAAAAAAATTGACTCCCATTGTGAAGGGAGTAAAACATCTTATGGCAAAGTCGCTTCCCCTGAAAGTGTACCCATTTCTTAAGCTTACCTAGAATTCCTTCTTTGTTTATGCTAACAGGGTAGACTCTGATCAGACTGCGCGGATGCGCAGGCTGATCTGAGTCTTCACTGTTTGCAGATGTCTTTACTGTTTGCAGATGCTGATAAGTATCTCTCAGACAAAGCACCGGGTATTTTCAAATACCAAGTATTATTGTTTTGCAAAAACCACCATCCAGTGCGAAGAAGAGTGGCTTAGTCATATGACTTGATGGTTTCATTAGTATACAATACATCACTGACTCTGTTTTGTCTCGAAATGAAAAAAAAAAAAATACTTTCATCCCGTGTCACTGTGAAGTGAGAACAGGAGCAGATATATGACTTGAGGACTTCGTCTATATTACAATTCACCAGCTTCACCTTCAGTCTATATGGAAGATGAGGAAGACTATCTAGCCACCTTCTCCAACCCTGGGATGACATTTTAACTATGAACATGTCCACTGGGTGGTTGCTTAGTCCCGGTAGGCGGTGATTTTTTCTTACAATCGTCAACGATTTTTTCTGACAATTTATGTCTCATAAGCGAGACGGAGCAATAAGGTAAGTAAACAAACTTATTTTCAATACTTTCTTGGGATCTTTCGCAATCAGGCTGTTTGTTTGAGCATTTTATACGCATATTTAGTCGTTTGTCATATTTTCTTTGTGAAATAGCCTCGGCAAACCATGGACGAAAATAACTGCAAATGTCCATGATTTTTTCCTACAACGGCTTTAGTGTCCCGGATGTTTTCCTACAGTGTCCCGGATTTTTTCCTACCACTAATACTGCATTTCAAAGTCTAAAACTAGCAGTACAGTAACAGCAATTAGCTTTTCTTTCAGTGTTGGGACTAATTTCACTTCACCGAATGAACATCAAAAGCATTTCTGTCGTGTATGCCTAATCATGATGATGAAATCGAAAATATGGACCCTTTAGAAGCAAGGAATATGTAAAAGACATAACATCAGAAGTCTTTGTTTACTTGATTCCTCTTTTCAAGTGCAGACTAAATGAACAGAGTCTGTTTGGGTTTTTTTTCATTCTTTCGGACCATTTCTTATTTTCTTGCTTCCAAAAACTCTAACATTTCAAACCTTATTTAACTTCACTGGATGCTGGAGGTGCTGTGCGGAGGCCGTTAAGTCTCCCCATACTCCATCATAGTGCAGATTATATAATTTCTAGTCCTTTCGAATCAAAGATTTCATTTCGAGTCACTCTGAAAATAGAGTAGCCCAGCTGCTGCTAGGGCATAGCTGGGTTCGCACATTTTATTGAAACTTCACTGAAACTGGTGTTAGGTACCGTGTGACGGCCCTTAATCGTGCCTAGGTATTCAGTCATAGTGTAGATTGTATAAGTTCTGGTCTTGTGGAATCACTTATTTCATTTCAGCTCATTATAATAATGCAGTATCCGCTGCTAGGGGCATGGAGTTGCACATTTCATGACTGGCCATGAACAGCCGCAGTTAAACCGAGTCTGCTATTTTCATTTCTTTGGTGTTTTCCTTGCTTTCAAAGGATCCGACTTCAAAAATTTTTCTATTCAAGTTTTGCAGTGCAGTATACAAAACTGTACAGACCCTCAAGGGAAGTACTGGCTTGCTGGATGGATGACTTGCGATTTTACGTCCGTTTCAACAGTATTTCAGTCATATCAGGACGATAGGAGGGTGATTATGAAAGGCTGTGTGCAATGGAACCCGTTTACGTTTGAAAAGGTTCTCGCCTCAAGCGGGGATCGAACCCGGGACCGCTAGATCAGCAAGCTAGCGTTTAACCTACTGAGTACCAGGGCTTCAGCTCCAGCTGGACATGTGCACTGCTTTCAGAATATCAAGTCTAAAATAAACTACGCTATAGTGAGGAAGAAGTAGCTGTTGTACACCAAGGATAGTACAAGTGGAAAGATTGATGCTTTGGAATCTCTCTCTTTCTCACACACACACACACACACACACACACACACACACACACACACACACACACACACACACACAGAGGCATGCAGGCACGCACGCAGGCACGCAGGCAGAGTTTTGAAGACATGTAAATCTTCCACGCCGCCAAAGCGAGAATAACACCCTGGCCGCGACGGAACTCGAATCTTCAACCTTCTCGGTACTACTGAGTAAAAAGATAGGCAATGATCAGGACTGCTCTGGCAACATAGCTATCCTGGCATTGGGTGACCATGTGGCCACGTCGTTCAGTTGGTAGAGCTAGTACAGCAGTCTCGCCTGCATTGGGAAGGCCACTAAATATTGTTTTACTCTTACTAAGGTTACTCAGGGCTTTACTACATGATATTCCATTGTACATTTTTATATATGGAGCAATAGAATGGTCTGTATATAATGAAAAGGCTGGTCTTTTAATGGCCAACAAGTATTTCGTCTTCCATTTATGCACTACAATAATAGTTTGGGACATGCTTAAATCTTGCTATTCAATCTTTGGGCAATAAAGTCTCATACTGACTACTCATTTTGTAGTTTGCGTTGTCAGAAAAAATCAGGCGCTCAAAATCTATTGTAGGAGCAAATCCGGGACTTGTAGGAAAACTCCGGGACTTATGAAAAATTAAAATCAGCAGACAGACCCATTTATATTATTGTAAAGCGTCAAAAAGTAATATAATATGTTTCCCAACACCGATTCATGATTAGAAATAGCTTTTCCCTATGGTAAACTTCGAAGACAGAGACAGAGCAGACAGTTCATCAAGATGTACCCTAAATGAAAATTTCCTGGTTTAATTTATCTGTTGACAACGTTAAACTTTGTTTTGAATCTAATCTGTTTTAGCTCTACCAGGAATACACTTAAGATTTGTAAAACTAATGGTTTAATTGACAAAATTCACCATTTTGTCGCACCAGTTTTCTATTATGACGTCACGAAGAAAACATCATTGACAATTTGGAAAAAATCCGGGACCATTGTCAGAAAAAATCGTTGACGATTGTCAGAAAAAATCACTGCCTACCGGGACTAAGCAACCACCCAGTGATGTCTATGTCTAATGTAGGTATTCCATGGAGATCACTAGTCTGCTGTCTCTCTAGCTGACCAGGCAGTAGCACACTCTCAACAGATAACCACTCCAGTGTCACTGTCTCTAACGAGTGATGTGTCTGTAGATCCAGTGCTGGAAGACAACACCTGTCACCTGTGATCTCTACAGGACAGCCTCACAAGAACTAAGGACCGTAAGGTAGAAGAAACACGAATATATGACCACAACTGTTCTATACCACTGTGTGACAGTTTACTTACCCTAACAGTTAATGATGTGAGATGTTTGGGAAACTTTATTACAGAAGGTATGTCCAACGACATCATTGATAGTAGCTTTAGCTGATCTGGAAACTGCAACTCTGGCATTGACGGTTTGTTTTTGTAGTCTCCCTCTAGTCTAATACTAATGGCGGATTGCATTTCCTTCATAGATTTAACAATATCTGATGGTATTTTGTCATACAGTGTTACAGATTTGATGTCAGCCACATATTTCTCCACCATACCGTTAATCAGAGTAATGTCCCTTTCATCAGTGTTTCTATCTATATAAATATCATGAATGAAATAATAAAGTTGTCGGTGTTGCTCCAAGTCAGCGTTCCTGTCTTCGTTGATACATATAGATTATTACACGTTTTTTTTATCCCAGCCCTGATCTCAGCCCGAGTAGACCGTATCAGCCCGAGCCCGAAGGGCTGGGATCAGGGCTAGGATAAAAAAAAAAACGTGTAATGATCTTTTTATCATATACTTATGCGTGTAAAAAAGCTAATGAAATAATATATCAATTTCTTTATTTTGAAGCACTCTAACCAACAGTCACTAAATTAAGTGACCCTATCAGCCTCAAAGGCTGAAAAAGTACATATATACTCGTAAGTCAAACATTCAAACTGCTCAGAGATGAGGGAGTTAACACCAAATAACACAATAAACTATTCAAATTGCGTGAAACAATATAAAATGCACTGTATGTACATTCAACAGTTTTCATAGTGTCGCTTATTTTTGTTGGGCATAAAAATTCATGCTTATATTCCCATGTATGGTGGCACTATGAAACATGGAAAGTGGATTTGTTTTCAACGTTTCGTTTGACATCACATTAAATCCCTGATTTGTAACATGTATTGGTAAGTCTACAGCTGAATACTGGGGTTGATTTTCTGCAGGAGGATTTTCTGCACTGCTGATGGCTTGCATGACTTCATTTAGGTCAGTATCATCGGTCAGACTAGTATCAAGTTCCTGAATAGAATCAGAGCTGGTACTGGGAGCATCCATCTGACGAGCTGGAGAAACAATGTTTGATAAAGTATTTGACATTGTCTTTTGTTTGTCCATCGATAGGGAGCTGTAGTTATTAATTGACTGGGCATTCTTGTGTCCAGTCAGCTGCATCACTTCTGTTGGTTGAGATCCCGCATTGATTAGTTTTGTTACGGCTGTCTTTCTGCTGCTATAGTTTGTCAGTCTTTTAACTGTTAGTCCAGCTGGAAAATAGAAGTGGGTATGTCTTAGAAATATCACAGATGCAATGGTATTAGTTTGAAATTTAAAAGAATACAAGATTTTTAGAAACATTAGAAAATTCATACCATAGACTACTACAAAAGCATTTATTCGATGAGTTAGTATTCAGTTACATTGATTGATTGATTGATTGATTGATTGATTAATTGATTGATTTACTTTCTTACTTATCAATTTATCTATTAATTTGTATTTAACTTTATTGATTTATTTATTTATTTTCCGCAGGGCGAGATCAACTGCTGGGGAGGGCGGGACGGAAAAATCTCGGCCCCCGTCTCAGCCCCCGTCTCAGCCCTCTACATGACTTTTGGACAGCAGGGCTGGACAGCTCTATTTGACTTGGCCGATATGGTTGGGCCAAAAGTCTAGTATCAAGGGCAATACTAGTATAAGTATATGATAAACTGCAATACCAGTCTCTGTAGAACCGGGACTTTGGTTTCCCACGAGTATGTAATACCAGTATCCAATCGCCATTTACTAATTTCCTCATCTTTCTCTGTCACCTCTTCAGCGATGTATTGCCAGAATCTGATACCGGTAATAGGAGACATTCCGCACAAAGACTGTATAAAACCTACGTTGTCAAACAAAGTATCAGTATTTCTAAATATGCTCATGAGCTCAGATTGTTCTCTTGATAACCATAATGCCCCTAGAAATTCCTGAAAGGTTTTATGACAAAACGAAAAACTGGTATTTTTTCTATTACTTCAGTCTGCTAATTGTTTGTGCTTTAGACAGAATTCCTACAGCTAAACAAATTTTAAGTTCCGCCTCGGTTAAATACTTTCTGATGTGTTTTTCTGAAAATATCAGTGACGAATTTTGATCATCCCCGAACATTAGGGCAAATGCTAACTGACCCAGCTTTATAAGAAGGCCTGCTTTTTGTTTACACCAGTCCGTTTGGCGAAAACAGTCGGGTAGTTTAGCAGAGATTTCTTTTTTTCCTTCCTGCTGATATTCTTTTATTCTGTCCGCATCTTTTGCACGTGCAAATAATCCTCCCATCATATTGCTGTAGTTTACAGACATTGAGTTACTAAGAGCTTTATTCATCTCCCAAAGATTAAGTGCATTAACTAGAATCAAAGGGAATTTTATCAGATCATCCAGGTGACTTCGTTTAACCTGTGATAGAAACTCTGAGCAAGAATGCTGCGGATATTCTTCTGCTTCTCTCAATATAGAACAAATAAGCTGTGAAACCTTTTGTATTCCACGCAATTCCAACAGACTACAAGTTTTGTCGAGTTTTGTTGGTAGCATATGGATTCTCTCTGGCCGGGACGTGGACAATACAACACAGTCTTCAAGCCCCTGTCTGCTTGGTAGACCCGGAATATCACTTATTTTACCTGTTGCCTTATTAACCGAACCTTTCCATTCATCGATACCATCTACCAACACTAAACATTCATCAGGTGTGTTCTGTAGCACCTGACGGGCAATTTCTTTCATCTTGGCATTTTCACCGATTAACTGATTACAGATCATTTCAAATATTGACTCTGATGCTTCAGCAAACCTACACGATACATGAAATAAGTAGCGAAACCGCTTCAAAACATCTGCATCTTCAAACTGTGGGGACACTTTATCATTGCACTATATATCGGCGAGATGTAGGCAAAATGTCGTTTTGCCAGCTCCGGCTTTACCCAGTATAAATACCCTTTTTTGTAGGACATTTCCTTTAAATGATATTTCTTTATAAGAGTGTAAATTCTCGCTTTTCCTTGCTCTTTGTTCTGGAAGTAAAGTTCTCCTATCAGCTTTATGAGGGAGTTCGTCCTCAGGTTTTCCGCTTCTTTTTACTTGATCTGAAGATTCCGCATCCTTTTTAATTATGACGGGAGCAAAAATCTTAGATATGGGTAAGTTATGAAAAGTTGAAAGCACAGGCTCTCGAATTAACTTTTATAGCGCTGAAGGGCTATATGACCAAATCAGTACCTGTCCATTTCTTCTCTACTCTGCGTGATGATTCCGGGTGCCCGTAAAAATAACGGGAAATGGACTGGCAGCTGGTTGCCTGTTATTCTACAGTAAAAAATACGGAATGTTTACAGTGTGCGGACTCACTACTTTCACAGCTCTATTACATTGGCTTACTGCGTGTGTAAACAGCGAAGCCACAAATCAGTCTGCGAATCCATGCTGTCTGATTAGAATATTTCCTTGTTGTCGCCGACACACTATATTGATTTCTATAGTAGTGAGTGAGTGTGAGTGAGTGAGTGAGTGAGCTCGGGTTTAACGTCCCACCAACACATAGACGGGACCTCAACAGAAAGCAGACAGGAACCTTTTTTCATATAGAATTAAAAATCCTACGAACACGGGAAACCAAAGAAAATAACCTTGGTCTGAGCTGATGCACAGACTGATGTTAGTGTTCACACGTAAGCTTCCGTTTCAGGCGACGCCAGTCAAATGTATACTGCCAATGTAATTAATTCTCGGTTTGACTTGTAGATGTGACGAATGTTATGTCAGCCCTCTGTAGGACTATTCTTGCGTTTTACTTACCTTGTCCGCCAGATACTGATAGAGGATGAAGGTTTTATACCAATGCTTGTTCATGTGGTGTGCAGTTTTAGACAGATGCACGCCTTTGGTTCAGAGGGTAGGATTAGTTATAACTGTTATATTATTATTCTCATTTTAATGACTATGAAATTATCATTATGATTATTATTATTATAATTATTATCATCATCGTCTTTGATCTAAATAAACAATAGTCATCGCTTCTCGTTAGCTAACGTGGTTGTAGCGAGACAAGCCCTCCGCAAACCTCTCGATGTTTCCCTGCTTATGCAAAAGTAAGTAGGAAAATTCTCAGGAACTGACATTATTCAATCCCAGATTCCACCCAAGACATCATGTGGGAAAAAGACAACATAAAATTAGTCACCACCAAAGACAACACCAGCGGCAGCCAAGTGAACAGCCATTTCCCATGTACTACGGTGGTCACTGAGCTAGACAATGTATCAATAAAAGACATAGCAACAAAAAACACATACAACAACCACGAAGTGCCGCTGTGTTTCAGAAAATGGAATCGATATTCCGCAGAAAGGAAATGATTTAAGAAAAAAAAAGTTTTGTGTTTTATTGTTTTACCATTGTGATGTGCCGCTATACTGAGGTCACAAGGACGTGAGTTCCGTTATTTCAACATCCATTAGCGCCAACACTAGCATAAAAGCTACAGGGGCATAGCTGGAAGGACTCTGCATTTTGCCTCCCTTCCCACTAAGGGTCAACTATAAAAGGAACCTAATTCTTTCTTCATAGTTGACCCTATTTGGGTCCGGGGAAGCAGAGAGATAGTCACAAAAGTTGTTCCCCTTTGTAAAAATGGCGTGTAAACCTGGAGCTGTATACCTTCACGTCTAAACGTGATTTGTATACCATGCTTTGTCGGCTGACAGCGAATATAATTTGCGGCCCCCACTCCCTCGTCCCTTGTAGGTAAATTGATTCATAGGAGATGCGAGGAAGGCAACTCTTTCAAAAAAGAAAAAAAAATGAAAATGACATGTTTCATCACTTTGGCTTCCATGCCCCGTAGCTGAGAAGGGGGCAGATGTTTCCATATTAGAGTGGTCTACCAAGGAGGTGTATGCATTCAGATATAAATCCCAAAATGGATTTTTTTGCTTCAACAAAGTATTAGATCTGGCCCTTGGAGCGTACCAGAACCGACAAGCTATATTTTATAGGAAATAAATCAAAAACTTATCGGGTTTGAATGACCCCAGTCAGAGAGTAGCTTTCCCCCCCCCCCCCCCCCCCCCCCCCCCCCCAGTGCTTTCCCCTCTCCCGAAATGGCTATGAATTTTCACAGTAGAATTTCCTCGGGGAAATGTTTTACATAGCCGTTTTACCCTCTATAGTGGAGTTTCCCCTTTTGCAGGAAAACACACTACATGGTGAAATTTGCTCCATTTTTACTCATAATAATGATGTTCAAAATTGAAGCAGAAATGTGAGTATCTGCCCCGAACAACAGATGCTAAAACGGCATGATTGGGTTTATTAGTCTGTCTGAGTATGTTTTGGAAACAGCAGTAGAAAGGCTTTTGTCTGTCTGTGTCTGTGAAGAAAGGGCGTATATGTACGTGGTTGCGGGTATACGTTATTGTTTGTGCAAGCGTTCAAATATGTACATGCGCGCAACGAAGTGTTTGGGCAAATAGATTTAGTGTTTGTCATTCATGCGGGGAGTCGTGGGCTCGACTCCCATCGAGACACATATCCGATTATTACTTTCAATCTAATAAACCGGTAAATCCGCGCCCAGCGTGTACTGAGCTGAACTTAGCGGTGTCGCTGAGCGTCGCCGTCAGTTTTGACAAACTGGCAAAATTGTGCATACAAGACAAAAAATACACTCAAATAATGTGTCTGTTATGGTTTCGTACCCGCACTGTAGAAAAATATTCCGTAGATTTTACGATAGAATAACTGGCAACCAGCTGTCAATCCATTTCCCGTATTTTTTACAGGCGATCATTGTGCGTGCGTGCGTGCGTGTGTTTGTATGTGTGTGTGATTATCTGCAGTATGAATGCATAATTAGCGATGGTAATAAATCACATCGAAAATGTCAAATTTCTAGTTGTCGTGTCCGTCTGCGGCGGTCAGTCTGGAAAGAAATAAGAATGATGATGTGATCATAAGTGTCTCTGTTTTTGTTTTTTTGTATCTGCAGAGACACTATAAAGGTATTTTCGAGCGATTTCAGTTTACACTTGTTAGCTAATCGAACCATACCATGATTTCCGCAAATGTCCTACCGGCAGACGCACGTAAGAATTATGGTAAATGAACTGGCAGCCAGATGCCACTTATTTTACCGTAAATGATTATTAAAATCTACGGATTTTTACCGTATGCAGCCAGGGTAGTCGCTGCATTGCTAGTTCCAAAAACAAGTGCAATAGGAAAAGAAAGTATTCAAACAAGTAATTTATTTTCAATCATGTTATATGCTGTTACATGTATCATTCATTCTATTACGAATTGGAGCTCAGGGTATTTAGGAGGTGTGTGCCTCGGTAGCTGAGAGGGTTAAGCGCTGGCCTGCTGATCTCGGTCCCGGGTTTTATTCTCGTTGGAGGGCGGAAATCTTTTCAAACATAGACCATGCCAGCTAGGAATTCCTGGAACATTTCCCGTATAAGGTTCATCCTCATAAACGTTTGAAGAATGAATTGACCGGGAATTCTGAGCAGGCATGTCTTAATCCATCACTTGAATGAAATTCACCTTCACCTCTTGTTCGGGCGGAAAATCCCTGAACCAAATGCCTGCCATCTTCTCGTCTACGTAATGACGTCTGTCTAGCTTATGACGTTACTGTACGTGCACAAATGACGTCGTGTATGTAGACTAATTACGTCATAAAAAGACGGTATTTTCCTTTTTCTTGCCTTTTAGTCTCTCTAGAATGATTATTTTAAAACATGTATATTTGTAAATGCATAAATTTGCCGAAAACGCATTTTCTTTATTACCCGTAAACAGCGGCCCAAAAGTGGCCCGTTGGCACTCAACGGATACCATTTAGTGGCCCAAAAGTGGCCCGCTGGCACTCAAGGGGTTAATAAACTGCATTCTGCAAAATAATAATAATAATGATAATAATAATAAAACAGAATGATGTGCGGTTTGATAAACGAAGTAGCGGCTCAAAATGTTCGGGGGAGAAAAATCACGACGGTTATACCGATTTCCCTACCTGTGATGGTACCGAGCCAATAAGTTATCATACATACAAAAATGTCTGTCGACCGCGGCGATCGGCAGCATTATCAGCTTGGTCAACGGTCATTAACAGAAGTATCATTTGCAATAATTCTCGGTCGACAGGTACTTTAATCATTCCAGAACAGGTAAGTAAATCGGAATTATCCCCATGTAGATACCAGGTACAGACTACTGTATCCAAATTTAATAATACAATACTAATGGATTGCAAATATAATAAACAGTACTGATTTCAGAACCTTTTGCAACCAAATTACCCCACCCCACCCCACCTCGACTCCCTCCCTTCATCAGGATTTTCTCCTTCGTCTTCTTGCCAAATTTCCCATTACCATCAGTATGCCAGATTGATGTGTTCCTTTATGTTAAAAATAATCACAGAAAAAATCACGACGTCATGATGACATCACGAACATCATAACGCCGTAAACTCATTGGCGCCATAATTGTCAACTGAACTAGAAATATGTGCATAGGAATCGAACGCCCCCGCCTAGTGCATTCAGTAAGATGGCACCTTGTTTAAGATAGTGATTTGTGGTAAATACAAAAATCTGCATAAAACAATAAAAATTAACGTACCGCCCTGAAAGTTTCGTGACATTTTTTTTGTTCTCTACAGTTTAGAATACAGAAAGGAGGGACATGCTATTAAAAAAGAGTGTTTTATATGGAAAAATCAAAGGGTAATTTTGTGCGCATAAATCTAGAAAATTTACTTCATTCTTGAACATATACATAGCTCTGAAGTTTCTTTAATGCATTAAAAAGAGCGTCCTACTTTCTCAAATTTGTAAGGTAGACCAGATGAAAACAGTCACTTTTTCTCGTATGTCTGACCTTGTATGGTGCATGTACACTGCATGCATTAATTAAATACAGGTAGAGCAGTTATACCTTTTTCATACTCACAGTATACCATAAACATTCTATATATTGGGACAGTTAGGTCTGAGCAAATAGTGCAAACCCAGATCAGACAGGAGCAGTCTGATCAGGGTCTACACTATTTGCCATACCATTTGCATTTTTGGGCACATTACTACACTGTAAAATCAAACTGTTCCAATTTTAGGACAGTTATGGTGATTATTTTTTGTGTCCCATTATTTAGAATTTTTACCACAATGACATGGGTGTGTATTTGAAATTGTTCAACCTTGAAAATGGACTCTACTGTGAATTTTGGCATGTATTTGGCTACAGAGGAGACCATTTTTTATCTGCCCAGCCTGAAAATGTGTGAAAAAATGGAAAAAAAAATGCTGGGACGCTCTCCATAATGCCTTAAAGAACCTTCAGACCCTACCACATTTTTAATAACGATGGTTATTTTTCAGATTTTTGCGAACAAAATTACCCTTTGAAATTTTCTTATATAAACACTTATTAACTTCAACAAGTCCTGCATTTTTGGATTCTGAACTGTGAGAAACCACATGAAGAAGGCATCTGCTAATTTTGGGGAAGATCTGTTATATTTTCAGCATTTTATGCAGATGTTTTACTTCGCCCCAAATCAGTGATTATCACCACCTTAAGGTACTGGCACTGCTAAGATAACTAGTTCACATAAACATAATTATTTTCTTTGACAATTTAAAGTGTAGACACATGGTTTTCCTTTGGCAGCAGTATCATGTGTAGATCCAGAGCAAGTATGGTGGGTGAGGGTGTCGGCTTCTTTGATATGCATAAAAAAATCTATCGTACCACATAAATGAATTCCAAGTAACTTTCCGAGAGATACAGCACGGCAACAAGTAAATTTTCGAGACAAAACATGGAATCAAGCATTTTTCCAAAAAAAGGTGTTGAAAAGGGCAATAGCTCCGATAATAATCGAGGATTTTACCCTAAATCCAATTTGAATTAATGTTTATGATATCATACCTGTGTATAAAATGTAAATCAATTAAACAAACGGAACCAATTTCGTTTTGCGCAAAATATAGCTGAAAAAGGGCCATAACTCCAATAGAGATAGGTGGCATTTACTCAAAACCGAACTTGACCTATATTTCATAATTATATACCTGTGTATAAAATATGAATCCGAAACACCAATCTTTGCAAAAGATAATGAACGGAAACCATTTTTATACATAAAATGGCTTTGACAATCTGTCATAAATTCAACAATGATGTGCAGCTTTTACCCCAAACTGAAGTTAACCTGTGTATTATGATGATAGATGATGAAGGTTGCGACTTTTATGTCCTTTTCAACAGTATTTTAGTCATATCAGGACGATGGAAGGGTGATAATAAAAAGCTGTGTGCTATGAAACCCGGTTACGATTGAAAAGATACCCGCCCCCAGCGGGGCTCGAACCCGGTACCGCTAGATCAGCAGGTCAGCGTTGTACGTACTGAGCTACCGGGACTTTGTTTTTATTATTATATAATATGCCTGTGTATATAACATGAATCCAATACACCAGAGTTTTCAAATTTATCGAACGGAAACCATCACTAATTATAGGAGAACAACTTTTGCGACTTCCTGTTTGCTTTCCTGGATGACATAGCCCTCCAAAATGAGAGTCACTCCTTCAGGAATGATACTATATACCCCCATTCCCCACACCCCCTTCCTTTCGCTGAAAATAGCGGGGGAGGGCATAAAAACATGAGCAATGTATAGTTTTAAATACAAGTATCATGGTTTGAGAAGAAAATTAAGTACACAATGAATTCCATGGTGCTCTCAATCAATGGAGTTTGACAAACATTGTAGACCCTGACTTGCCGCTTATGAATATCACACCTGATCAGAGTCCACACTGCACTACGCGTCACACATACACACACTAGAACAAAAACCTAAAAATTTATACAAGTTAAAACCTGTTAAGGTGCATGTGAACACCTACATGTTTTTTTTTTCGCCATTCATACTTATTAGAGGTGAACAACTTTTGCGACTTCCTGTTTGATTTCTTGGATGGCAAAGCCCTCCAAATTGGAAGCCACTCCTTCAGAAAAGAATTTGTTCCTTTGGAAGCAAATTCCTTTCTTTAGATTTTGACCCCCTTGAAACGAGGGGCAAAGAATTACTTCCCCTGAAAAAACATCCACTCATCTAAATTATGACATTTTTAATTAATTTTACTCGTATGTCTATCTCTATTCTTTCTGTTCTATGCTATCTTTTAACCTTACAATGTCGTTTGGGCAACAGAGATAGCTTTGAAATGATCCCTTTCCACCTTGTCATGTTTTCAGCTGCCCTAGTCGAGCTGGTAAAGTCTATTACTGTCCACTCTTTAATATTGTCTTCCCACCTCTTCTTCTGTCTACCTCTTCTTCTATTTCCTTTCACTTTGCTCTGTATAATCGTCTTTGCTAAACCAGAAGACCTGGAGACATGCCCAAACCACTCTAGTTTCCGTTTCTTGACCAGCGTCAGGAGTTCCTCATACTCTCCAATGGCTGCGTGGTCTTTCTTCGAACCGCCATATTGGTTGTATGGTCCTTGTACGAAATGTTCAGTAACCTTCGGTAACACCTCAGCTCAAAGGCCTGCGTTTTTTCTCTAACTCAGCTGTGAAGGTCCACGATTCACAGGCATACAGAAATATGGAAATGACAAGTTTCACCTTTGATCCGAGAGATATGTTGTTATCTCCACAACTTGGCCACAGCTTTGTATGAGCTGAGGTGGCTTGTGCAATCCTTGAGAGAACCTCCTTTTTAGAGCCATGATCAGAGAATTGCTTCAAGGTATTTGAAGCTTGTTACAACACCAAGTTTCTGCCCTTTCACCTTCATCTCCCTCTGGATGCCATTGGCGCTATTTGTCATAAGTTTAGTCTTCTCAGCACTAATCTACATCTTAAATCTTGTGCAGGTTGACTCTAGACTGTCAACTAAGGCTACTAGCTCCTGCTTTTCCTCAGCTAGAGCATCTATATTATCGGCATCAGACATGATCCGTTCGAGAAAAATGTTGAAGAGGGTGGGTGACAGAAGACATCCTCGCCTTAATCCAACTTTGTGCTGAACCATTCTCCTATGCTGCCATTCACCAGGACTGCACTTGTAGCCTTGTTGTAGAGCTGCCCAATGGTACGAACGTTTTGCACTGATATTGTACTTCCGCATTTCGCCCATCAGCTGCATGCCGGACCCTGTCAAAGCCTTTTTTGAAATCAGTTAAAACATGGTACAGATATTGCTGCAGTTGGAGATACCTTTCACACGGAATTCTAAGGTTGAAGATCTGTTCTGCGGTGCTCCTTTCAGCTCTGAACCCAGCCTGTTCTCCAGCAATTATCTCTTCGGTTCTGGGTTTAAGTCTGTTCAAGATGACTTTCAGCATGACTTTTCTTGAATGACTAATGAGGCTGATGGTTCTGTAGTTCTGGCAAAGCTGTAGGTTGCCTTTTTTAGGGAGTGTAATAATCAGCGACTGAGTCCATGGGGTATGCCATTCTCCTGTTCTCCAGATCCTGTCACAGATTTCTGTTTAAACATCGATCATGATTTCCCCACCAGCTGGAACAAGTTCTGCTGGTATATTATCAAATCCGGCAGACTTCCACTTCTTCAGTGCTGCTATTGCAATCTCAACTTCCTCACGAAGGATCTCGTGTAGATCTTCTTCTGGAGGCTGAATGCAGTCCACAACCGCATTGTCACCATTACTTTCATGGGTATATAGTTCTGAGCAATGTTCTGTCCATCTGCTGAGAATCTATTGTTCTTCTATAAAACATTTCCCAGACCTGTCCTAATTAGATGTGGACCTACCCTGTTTCTCTGAAGTTAGATCCTTCACTAGCTGGTATGCACTCTTGCTGTTGTTTTTGTTTAGGCAAGATTTGATCTCCACGAACTGACTAGCTATCCAGTCCTCCTTAGCTTTCGTCATTGCCTTCTGAATCCTCTTATTAGCTTCCTTGTATTTTTTTGCTTCTGCTTCATAGCGCCCCTTCTTCATCATACATTAGAACAAGAATTCAGCGGAACGTTAGGTCGCACTTGCTTTGCGCCGCCACATTAAGAACTCCATGAAAGCATAGTTTTGACATATATTTAGCCAAAATGCATCCTGAAATTCTTAAGATATTGTATTTTCATATTTAAACCTATTTTAGTAACGGTGGATGATTGCTATATTGAAATAGTCAATTTGCAAAAAATTGAAAAAATTTCATGGCACAAAACAGGTCCAAATACATTTAGAGACTCTTTAGTTATTGACATTTTCATATTTTTGCTGTTTTAGTAACGGCAGCTGTGAGCCATCTAGGCTGGTCTATTTGCATAAATTTGAAAGAACTTCATTTACGGATAATTCTGATTAAATTTGATTAAAATCTGTTCAGCATTCGTTGAGATACTGGTATTTCCGCACAATTTGACACGTAAACAGAAAGTTTGTCACTTTGACCTAATTCAGCTACATTTTTTTTATTTTTAATAATTTTGAAAACCAAGGTCCCACTAATGCACCATGCAAAATTTTGGGCAAAATATGCTGTGTTATTTTGAAGAAAAAGATGATTTTATCATAATTTTTGTAAGTTGTAGTAACGGCGGTTCATTGGATTCAGGATCAGGCTATACTTTACCACTCAAAAGCCAACAGTCTGATCATGCAGCATGTGCCATCTGAGAACCATGGATGCAGTGGGTTTAGAGAACAAGTCACTCGAATGAACTTTAATACTAGGGTCGACGTAACTGTGTGACGGACGGACGAACAGGCGGACGAACCATTGGATTAATAGACGGAAAACCGGACGCATATAAAGCACTTTCCTTAAGCAGGTGCGACAAAAACTGACCTATGAAAATGGTAAAAATGGCGCTAAATCTGGACTGGTGGAATAATTGTTCTTGTTCCTTTTATCTTCTGTTGACGCTTTAATAGTCTACAATAATTTCCGAAGTTATCTTCAACAGTCTTAAATTGTCTTATGATCCTTAGAGTGATCAGGAAAGGGAGTTGAGCATGTGCCTTATGTTCTTGAGAGTGATCGAGAAAGGCAGTTAAGGAAATGTCTTATGTTTTCGAGGGTGATCAGGAATGGCAGTTAAGCAGGTGTCTTATGTTCTTGAGAGTGATCAGGGAAGGCAGTTAAGCAGGTACCTTAAGTTCTCGAGAGTGATCAGGGAAGGATTTTATGCAGATGTCTTATGTTCTCGATAGTAATCAGGAAAGGCAGTTAAGCAAGTGTCTTGTGTTCCAGAGAGTGATCAGGAAAAACAGTTAAGCAGGTGACTTATGTTCTCGAGAGGGATCCGGAAAGGCAGTTAAGAAGGTGTTTTGTGTTACAGAGAGTGATCGGCACTGGCAGTTAAGCAGGTGTCTTATGTTCTCGAGAGTGATCAAGAAAGGCAGTTAAGCATGTTCCTTATATTATTGAGGGTGATCAGGAAAGGCAGTTAAGAAGGTGCCTTATGTTCTTGAGAGTGATGAGTGAAGGCAGTTAAGCAGGTGTCTTATGTTCTCGAGAGTGACCAGGGATGGCAGTTAAGCAGGTGTCTTATGTTCTCGAGAGTGCTCAGGGAAGGCAGTTAAGCAGGTGTTTCATGTTCTTGAGAGTGATCAGGGAAGGCAGTTAAGCAGGTGTCTTATGTTTATGATAGTGACAAGGAAAGGCCGTTAAGTAGGTGTCTTGTGTTCTTAAGAGTGATCAGGGAACCCAGTTTAGCACTTGTATTATGTTCTAAAGAGTGATCAGAGAACCCAGATAAGCAGTTGCATTATGTTCTCGAGAGTGATCAGGGAAGGCAGTTAAGCAGCTGTCTTATGTTCTCGAGAGTGATCAGGGAAGGCAGTAAAGCAGGTGTCTTATGTTGCTGAAAGTGAAAAGGAAAGGCATTGAACAGGTGTCTATTGTTCTTCAGAGTGACAAGGAATGGCAGTTAAGGAGGTGTCTCATGTTCTTGAGATCGAGCAGGGAAGGCAGTTAAGCAGATGTCTAATGTTCTCGACAGTGATCAGGGAAGGCAGTTAAGAAGGTGTCTTATATTCCTAAGAGTGATCAGGAAAGGGAGTTAAGCATGTGCCGTATGTACTTGAGAGTGATCAGGAAGGCAGTTAAGCAGGCGTCTTATGTTCTCGAGACTGATCAGGGAAGGCAGTCTCAACGTGAAACTAGGATGGCTTGAAAAGAGTGGAACATTTGTAGGTAGGGACAGACCCGATCACAATTTTCGACTCTTGGCAACCCACTCTTAGTACTCTAAAATACAGTATTATCAATAAGACAAAAAAATCAAAGTAAGCCGGATATTTAGTATATATGTGCAAATCTATGTGTGTATAACTTATGTAAAATGCTTATATGTATATGTGATTTGTTGCGTAAGTATGTGTATAAAATTGATGTGTTGATGTATATATATTTGTAAAGGCAAATTTATACTGGTGATTGGTGTTAAGATTGAATATCAATATTCATAATAAAATTAATAATGAGATATCATCATTCTATCATCAAATCATCTTCTTCTACCTTTCATATCATACATCCTTCGGAGAAGCTTGACAAAAAAAAAAAAAAAAAAAAAAAAAAAAAAAAGGCAGTTACGCAGGTGTCTTATGTTCTTGATAGTGACAAGGAAAGGCATTTAAGCAGGTGTTTTGTGTTCTTGAGAGTGATCAAAGAACCCAGTTTAGCAGTTGTATTATGTTCTCAAGAGTGATCAGCGAACCCAGTTTAGCAGTTGTATTATGTTCTCGAGAGTGATCAGGAAAGGCAGTTAAGCAGCTGTCTTATGTTCTCGAGAGTGATCAGGGAAGGCAGTAAAGAAGGTGTCTTATGTTGTTGAAAGTGATAAGTAAAGCCATTAAGCAGGTGTCTATTGTTTTTGAGAGTGACAAGGAATGGCAGTTAAGGAGGTGTCTCATGTTCTTGAGATCGAGCGTGGAAGGCAGTTAAGCATATGTCTTATGTTCTCGAGAGTGATCAGGAAAGGCTTTTAAGCAGGTGTATTTTATCGTCTAGAGTGCTCAGGAAAGGCAGTTAAGCAGTTGTTTTATGTTCTTGAGAGTGATCAGGAAAGGCAGTTAAGCAGATGTCTTATGTTCATGAGATAGATCAGGGAAGGCAGTTAAGCAGGTTTCTAATGTTCTCGAGAGTGACCAGGGAAGGTAGTTAAGCAGTTGGTTTATGTTCCTGAGATAGATCAGGGGAGTCATTTAATCAGGTTTCTGATGTTTTCGAGAGTGACCAGGGAATGCAGTTAAGCAGGTGTCTTATATTCTCGAGAGTGACCAGTGAAGGCAGTTTAGCAGGTGTCTTATGTTCTTGAGAGTGATTAGGAAATGCAGTCAAGCAGGTGTCCTATGTTCTTGAGAGTATTCAGGTATGGCAGTTAAGCAGGTGCCTTAAGTTCTCGAGAGTGACCAGGAAAGGCAATTAAGCAGGGGTCTTATGTGCTCGAGAGTGATCAGGGAAGGTAGTTTAGCAGGTGTCTTATGTTCTTGAGAGTGATCAGGGAAGGCAGTTAAGCAGGTGTCTAATGTTCTCGAGAGAGACGAGGAAAGGCATTTAATCAGGCGTCTTATATTCTCGAGAGTGATGAGGGAAGCCAGTTAAGTAGGTGTCTTATGTTCTTGAGCGTGACCAGTAAAGGCAGTTAAGCAGGTGTCTTACGTTCTTGACAGCGATCAGGGAAGTCAGTTAAGCAGGTGTCTTATGTTCTCGAGAGTGATCCTGAAAGGCAGTTAAGCAGGTGTCATATATTCTCGAGAGTGACCAGGGATGGCACTTAAGCAGGTGTCTTATGTTCTCGACAGTGATCAGGGAAGGCAGCTAAGAATGTGTCTTATATTCTTAGGAATGATCAGGGACGGCAGTTAAGCAAGTGTCTTATGTTCCTAAGAGTGATCAGGAAAGGGAGTAAGGCCAGTGCCTTATGTTCTTGACAGTGATCAGGAAGGCATATAAGGAAATG
The DNA here is from genome assembly GCA_963989385.1 of Ctena decussata. NCBI lineage: Eukaryota > Metazoa > Mollusca > Bivalvia > Lucinida > Lucinidae > Ctena > Ctena decussata. The sequence continues at coordinate 402,188 of OZ022502.1, read as the reverse complement.
TCTTATGGTTTCAAGAGTGATCAGGAATGGCAATGCAGCAGGTTCTTTATGTTCTTGAAAGTGATCAGGGATGGCAGTTAAGCAGGTGTCTTAAGTTCTCAAGAGTGATCAGGGAAGGCAGTTATGCAGATGTCTTAGGTTCTCGATAGTGATCAGGAAAGTCAGTTAAGCAGGTGTCTTGTGTTTCAGAGAGTGATAAAGAAAGGCAGTTAAGCAAGTGTATTGTGTTCCAGAGAGTGATCAGGAAAAACAGTTAAGGAGGTGTCTTATGTTCTCGAGAGTGATCAGGAACGGCAGTTAAGCACGTGTCTTTTATTCTTGAGAGTGATGAAAAAAGGCAGTTAAGAAGGTGTCTTGTGTTCCTGAGAGTGATCGGGAATAGTAGTTAAGATGGTTTCTCATGTTCTCGAGAGTGATCAGGAAAGGCAGCTAAGCAGGTGCCTAATATTCTTAAGAGTGATCAGGAAAGACAGTTAAGCAGGTGTCTTTATGTTCTCGAGAGAGACCAGGAAAGGCATTTAACAAGGTGTCTTATGTTATTGAGAGTGATCAGGGAAGGCAGTTAAGCAGTTGTCTTATGTTCTGGAGCGTGATCAGGAAAGGCAGTTAAGCAGGTGTCTTATGTTATTGACAGCGATCAGGGAAGTCAGTTAAGCAGGTGTCTTATGTCTGAAAGGCAGTTGAGCAGACCAGAGAAGGCAGTTAAGCAGGTGTCTTATGTTCTCGAGAGTCATCAGGGAAGGCAGTTAAGCAGGTGTCTTATGTTCAAGAGAGTGATCACGGAAGGCAGATAAGCAGATGTCTTGTGTTCTAGAGAGTCATCAGGGAAGGAAGTTAAGCAGCAGTCTTATGTTCTAGATAGTGACAAGGAAAGGCAGTTACGCAGGTGTCTTATGTCTCAAGAGTGATCAGGGAAGGCAGTTAAGCAGGTGATTAATGTGCGCGAGAGTGATCAGGAAGGCAGTTAAGCAGGTGTCTTATGTTCTCGAGATTGACCAGGGAAGGCAGTTACGCAGGTGTCTTATGTTCTTAATAGTGACAAGGAAAGGCAGTTAAGCAGGTGTCTTATGTTCTTGAGGGTGATCAGGGAACCCAGTTTAGCAGTTGCATTATGTTCTCAAGAGTGATCAGGGAACCCAGTTTAGCAGTTGTATTATGTTCTCAAGAGTGACCAGGGAAGGCAGTAAAACCTGTGTCCTATGTTCTTGAGAGTGACAAGGAATGGCAGTTAAGCAGGTGTCTCATGTTCTTGAGACCGAGCAAGGATGGCAGTTAAGCAGTTGTCTTATGTTCTCGAGAGTGATTAGAAAAGGCAGCTAAGCAGGTGTCTACTATTCTTGAGAGTGATCAGGAAAGGCAGTTAATCAGATGTCTTATGTTGATGGGATAGATCAGGGAAGGCAGTTAAGCAGGTTTCTGATTTTCTCGAGATTGACCAGGGAAAGCAGTTAAGCAGTTGTCTTATGTTCCTGAGATAGAACAGGGAATGCAGTTAAGCAGGATTCCGATGTTCTCGAGAGTCATCAGGGAATGCAGTTAAGCAGGTGTCTTATGTTCTCGAGAGTGACCAGGGAAGGCAGTTAAGCAGGTGTCTTAAGTTCTCGAGAGTGACCAGGAAAGGCTGTTTAGCAGGTGTCTTATGTTCTCGAGAGTGATTAGGAAAGGAAGTTAAGCAAGTGTCTTATGTTCTTGAGAGTGATCAGGAATGGCAGTTAAGCAGGTGTCTTATGTTCTCTTGAGCGACCAGGAAAGGCAGTTAAGCAGGTGTCTAATATTCTCGAGAGTGATCAGGGAAGGCAGTTAAGCAGGTGTCTCATATTCTTGTGCGTGACCAGGAAAGGCAGTTAAGCAGGTGTCTTGTGTTCTTGACAGCGATCAGGGAAGTCGGTTAAGCAGGTGTGTTATGTACTCGAGAGTGAACCTGAAATGCAGTTTAGCAGGTGTCTTATGGTCTCCAGAGTGACCAGGTATGGCAGTTAAGCAGGTGTCTTATGTTCTCGACAGTGATCAGGGAAGGCAGATAAGAAGGTGTCTTATGTTCTTAAGATGGTTCAGGAAGGCACTTAAGGAGATGTCTTATGTTTTTGAGAGTGATCAGGAATGGCAGTTAAGCAGGTGTCTTATGTTCTTGAGACTGATCAGGGAAGGCAGTTAAGCAGGTGTCTTATGTTCTCGAGAGTCATCAGGGAAGGCAGTTATGCTGATGTCTTAGGTTCTCGATAGTGATCATGAAAGGCAGTTTAGCAGGTGTCTTTTATTCTTGAGAGTGATGAAGAAAGGCAGTTAAGAAGGTGCCTTGTGTTCCAGAGAGTGATCGGGAATGGTAGTTAAGATGGTTTCTCATGTTCTCGAGAGTGATCAGGGAAGGCAGTTAAGCACTTGCTTTATATTCTTGAGAGTGATCAAGAAAGGCAGTTAAGCAGGTGTCTTTATGTTCTCGAGAGAGACCAGGAAAGGCATTTAACAAGGTGTCTTATGTTATTGAGAGTGATCAGGGAAGGCAGTTAAGCAGGTGTCTTATGCTCTGGAGCGAGATCAGGAAAGGCAGTTCAGCAGGTGTCGTATGTTCTTGACAGCGATCAGGGAAGTCAGTTAATCAGGTGTCTTACGTCTGAAAGGCAGTTAAGCAGACCGGAGAAGGCAGTTAAGCAGGTGTCTTATTTTCTCGAGAGTCATCATGGAAGGCAGTTAAGCAGGTGTCTTATGTTCAAGAGAGTGATCACGGAAGGCAGATAAGCAGATGTCTTGTGTTCTAGAGAGTCATCAGGGAAGGAAGTTAAGCAGCAGTCTTATGTTCTAGATAGTGACAAGGAAAGGCAGTTAAACAGGTGTCTTATGTTCTCAAGAGTGATCAGGGAAGGCAGTTAAGCAGGTGTTTTATGTTCGCAAAAGTGATCAGGGAAGGCAGTTAAGCGGGTGTCTTATGTTCTCGAGATTGACCAGGGAAGGCAGTTACGCAGGTGTCTTATGTTCTTAAAAGTGACAAGGAAAGGCAGTTAAGCAGGTTTCTGATGTTCTTGAGGGTGATCAGGGAACCCAGTTTAGCAGTTGCATTATGTTCTCAAGAGTGATCAGGGAACCCAGTTTAGCAGTTGTATTATGTTCTCGAGAGTGACCAGGGAAGGCAGTAAAACCTGTGTCCTATGTTCTTGAGAGTGACAAGGAATGGCAGTTAAGCAGGCGTCACATGTTCTTGAGACCGAGCAGGGATGGCAGTTAAGCAGTTGTCTTTTATTCTCGAGAGTGATCAGGAAATGCAGCTAAGCAGGTGTCTAATATTCTCTAGAGTGATCAGGAAAGGCAGTTAAGCAGTTTTTATGTGCTTGAGAGTGATCAGGAAAGGCAGTTAATCAGATGTCTTATGTTGATGGGATAGATCAGGGAAGGCAGTTAAGCAGGTTTCTGATGTTCTCGAGATTGACCAGGGAAAGCAGTTATGCAGTTGTCTTATGTTCCTGAGATAGAACAGGGAATGCAGTTAAGCAGGTTTCCGATGTTCTCGAGAGTCATCAGGGAATGCAGTTAAGCAGGTGTCTTATGTTCTCGAGAGTGACCAGGGAAGGCTGTTTAGCAGGTGTCTTATGTTCTCGAGAGTGATTAGGAAAGGAAGTTAAGCAAGTGTCTTATGTTCTTGAGAGTGATCAGGAATGGCAGTTAAGCAGGTGTCTTATGTTCTCTTGACCGACCAGGAAAGGCAGTTAAGCAGGTGTCTTATGTTCTCGAGAGTGGTCAGGGAAGGCAGTTAAGCAGGTGTCTTATGTTCTCGAGAGAGACCAGGACAGGCATTTAAGCAGGTGTCTTATATTCTCGAGAGTGATCAGGGAAGGCAGTTAAGCAGGTGTCTCATGTTCTTGTGCGTGACCAGGAAAGGGAGTTAAGCAGGTGTCTTATGTTCTTGACAGCGATCAGGGAAGTCATTTAAGCAGGTGTGTTATGTACTCGAGAGTGAACCTGAAATGCAGTTTCGCAGGTGTCTTATGTTCTCCAGAATGACCAGGGATGGCAGTTAAGCAGGTGTCTTATGTTCTCGACAGTGATCAGGGAAGGCAGATAAGAAGGTGTCTTATGTTCTCGAGAGTGATCAGAGAAGGCAGTTAAACATGTGCCTTATGTCCTTAAGATGGTCCAGGAAGGCATTTAAGGAGATGTCTTATTTTTTTGAGAGTGATCAGGAATGATAGTTTAGCAGGTGTCTTATGTTCTTGAGAGTGATCAGGGAAGGCAGTTAAGCAGGTGTCTTATGTTCTCGAGAGTGATCAGGGAAGGCAGTTATGCAGATGTCTTAGGTTCTCGATAGTGATCATGAAAGGCAGTTTAGCAGGTGTCTTTTATTCTTGAGAGTGATGAAAAAAGGCAGTTAAGAAGGTCTCTTGTGTTCCAGAGAGTGATCGTGAATGGTAGTTAAGATGGTTTCTCATGTTCTCGAGAGTGATCAGGAAAGGCAGTTAAGCAGGTGCCTTATATTCTTGAGAGTGATCAGGAAAGGCAGTTAAGCAGGTGTCTTTATGTTCTGGAGAGAGACCAGGAAAGGCATTTAACAAGGTGTCTTATGTTATTGAGAGTGATCAGGGAAGGCAGTTAAGCAGGTGTCTTATGTTCTGGAGCGTGATCAGGAAAGGCAGTTAAGCAGGTGTCTTACGTTCTTGACAGCGATCAGGGAAGTCAGTTAAGCAGGTGTCTTATGTCTGAAAGGCACTTAAGCAGACCAGAGAAGGCAGTTAAGCAGGTGTCTTATGTTCTCGAGAGTCACCAGGGAAGGCAGTTAAGCAGGTGTCTTATGTTCAAGAGAGTGATCACGGAAGGCAGATAAGCAGATGTCTTGTGTTCTAGAGAGTTATCAGGGAAGTAAGTTAAGCAGCAGTCTTATGTTCTAGATAGTGACAAGGAAAGGCAGTTAAGCAGGTGTCGTATGTTCTCAAGAGTGATCAGGGAAGGCAGTTAAGCAGGTGTTTTATGTTCGCGAGAGTGATCAGGGAAGGCAGTAAAGCAGGTGTCTAATGTTCTCGAGATTGACCAGGGAAGGCAGTTACGCAGGTGTCTTATGTTCTTAAAAGTGACAAGGAAAGGCAGTTAAGCAGGTTTCTGATGTTCTTGAGGGTGATCAGGGAACCCAGTTTAGCAGTTGCATTATGTTCTCAAGAGTGATCAGGGAACCCAGTTTAGCAGTTGTATTATGTTCTCGAGAGTGACCAGGGAAGGCAGTAAAACCTGTGTCCTATGTTCTTGAGAGTGACAAGGAATGACAGTTAAGCAGGCGTCTCATGTTCTTGAGACCGAGCAGGGATGGCAGTTAAGCAGTTGTCTTATGTTCTCGAGATTGATCAGGAAAGGCAGCTAAGCAGGTGCCTAATAATCTCTAGAGTGATCAGGAAAGGCAGTTAAGCAGTTGTTTTATGTGCTTGAGAGTGATCAGGAAAGGCAGTTAATCAGAAGTCTTATGTTGATGGGATAGATCAGGGAAGGCTGTTACGCAGGATTCTGATGTTCTCGAGATTGACCAGGGAAAGCAGTTAAGCAGTTGTCTTATGTTCCTGAGATAGATCAGAAAATGCAGTTAAGCAGGTTTCCGATGTTCTCGAGAGTCATCAAGGAATGCAGTTAAGCAGGTGTCTAATGTTCTCGGGAGTGACCAGGTAAGGCAGTTAAGCAGGTGTCTTATGTTCTCGAAAGTGACCAGGAAAGGCTGTTTAGCAGGTGTCTTATGTTCTCGAGAGTGATTAGGAAAGGAAGTTAAGCAAGTGTCTTATGTTCTTGAGAGTGATCAGGAATGGCAGTTAAGCAGGTGTCTTATGTTCTCTTGAGCGACCAGGAAAGGCAGTTAAGCAGGTGTCTTATGTTCCCGAGAGTGGTCAGGGAAGGCAGTTAAGCAGGTGTCTTATGTTCTCGAGAGAGACCAGGACAGGCATTTAAGCAGGTGTCTTATATTCTCGAGAGTGATGAGGGAAGGCAGTTAAGCAGGTGTCTCATGTTCTTGTGCGTGACCAGGAAAGGCATTAAGCAGGTGTCTTATGTTCTTGACAGCGATCAGGGAAGTCAGTTAAGCAGGTGTGTTATGTACTCGAGAGTAAACCTGAAATGCAGTTTAGCAGGTGTCTTATGTTCTCCAGAGTGACCAGGGATGGCAGTTAAGCAGGTGTCTTATGTTCTCGACAGTGATCAGGGAAGGCAGTTAAGAAGGTGTCTTATGTTCTCGACAGTGATCAGTGAAGGCAGTTAAGCAGGTGTCTTATGTTCTCAAGAGTGACCAGGGATGGCAGTTAAGCAGGTGTCTTATGTTCTCGAGAGTGATAAGGGAAGGCAGTAAAGCAGATGTTTCATTGTTCTTGAGAGTGATCAGGGAAGGCAGTTAAGCAGGTGTCTTATGTTCTTGAGAGTGATCAGGGAAGGCAGTTAAGCAGGTGTTTTATGTTCTCGATAGTGACAAGGGAAGACAGTTAAGCAGGTGTCTTATGTTCTCGAGAGTGATCAGGGAAGGCAGTTAAGCAGGTGTCTTATGTTCTTGATAGTGACAAGGGAAGGCAGTATAGCAGGTGTCTTGTGTTCTTGAGAGTGATCAGGGAACCCAGTTTAGCAGTTGTATTATGTTTTGAAGAGTGATCAGAGAACCCAGTTAAGCAATTGTATTATGTTCTCGAGAGTGATCAGGGAAGGCAGTTAAGCAGCTGTCTTATGTTCTCGAGAGTGATCAGGGAAGGCAGTAAAGCAGGTGTCTTATGTTGTTGAAAGTGAAAGGAAAGGCATTGAAGCAGGTGTCTATTGTTCTTCAGAGTGACAAGGAATGGCAGTTAAGAAGGTGTCTCATGTTCTTGAGATCGAGCAGGGAAGGCATTTAGCAGATGTCTTATGTTTCGAGAGTGATCAGGAAAGGCATTTAAGAAGGTGTCTTATGTTCTCTAGAGTGATCAGGAAAGGCAGTTAAGTAGTTGTTTTATGTCCTTGAGAGTGATCAGGAAACTTTAAAGCAGTTAAACAGATGGCTTATGTTCATGATATAGATCAGGGAAGGCAGTTAAGCAGGTTTCTTATGTTCTCGAGAGTGACTTGGGAAGGCAGTTAAGCAGTTGTCTTATGTTCCTTAGATACATCAGGGAAGGCAATTAAGCAGGTTTCTGATGTTCTTTGGAGTACTCAGGGAAGGCAGTTAAGCAGGTGTCTTATGATCTCGAGAGTGACCAGGGAAGGCAGTTAAGCAGGTGTCTTATGTTCTCAAGAGTAACCAGGGAAGGCAGTTTAGCAGGTGTCTTATGTATTCGAGAGTGACTAGGAAAGGCAGTTAAGCAGGTGTCCCATAGTCTGGAAAATGATCAGGGAAGGCAGATAAGCAGGTGTCTTATGTTCTCGAGAGAGACCAGGAAAGGCAGTTTAGCAGGTGCCTTATGTTCTCGAGAGTGCCTAGGAAAGGCAGTTATGCAGGTGTCCTATGTTCTTGAGAGGGATCAGGAATGACATTTAAGAAGGTGTCTTATATTCTCGAGAGTGATCAGGAAAGGCAGTTAAGCAGGTGTCTTATGTTCTTGAGCGTGGCTAGGAAAGGCAGTTAAGAAGGTGTCTTGTGTTCCAGAGAATGATCAGGAATGGCAGTTAAGCAGGTGTCTTATGTTCTCGAGAGTGAATCTGAAAGGCAGTTAAGCAGGTGTCTTATGTTCTCGAGAGTGACCAGGGATGTCAGTTAAGCAGGTGTCTTATGTTCTCGACAGTGATCAGGGAAGGCAGATAAGAAGGTGTCTTATGTTCTCGAGAGTGATCAGAGAAGGCAGTTAAATATGTGCCTTATGTTCTTAAGATGGTTCAGGAAGGCACTTAAGGAGATGTCTTATGTTTTTGAGAGTGATCAGGAATGGCAGTTTAGCAGGTGTCTTATGTTCTTGAGAGTGATCAGGGAAGGCAGTTAAGCAGGTGTTTTATGTTCTCGAGAGTGATCAGGGAAGGCAGTTTAGCAGGTGTCTTTTATTCTTGAGAGTGATGAAGAAAGGCAGTTAAGAAGGTGTCTTGTGTTCCAGAGAGTGATCGGGAATGGTAGTTAAGATGGTTTCTCTTGTTCTCGAGAGTGATCAGGAAAGGCAGTTAAGCAGGTGCCTTATATTATTGAGCGTGATCAGGAAAGACAGTTAAGCAGGTGTCTTTATGTTCTAGAGAGAGACCAGGAAAGGCATTTAACAAGGTGTCTTATGTTATTGAGAGTGACCAGGGAAGGCAGTTAAGCAGGTGTCTTATGTTCTGGAGCGTGATCAGGAAAGGCAGTTAAGCAGGTGTCTTATGTTCTTGACAGCGATCAGGGAAGTCAGTTAAGCAGATGTCTTATGTCTGAAAGGCAGTTAAGCAGACCAGAGAAGGAAGTTAAGCAGGTGTCTTATGTTCTCGAGAGTCACCAGGGAAGGCAGTTAAGCAGGTGTCTTATGTTCAAGAGAGTGATCACGGAAGGCAGATAAGCAGATGTCTTATGTTCTAGATAGTGACAAGGAAAGGCAGTTAAGCAGGTGTCTTATGTTCTCAAGAGTGATTAGGGAAGGCAGTTAAGCAGGTGTTTTATGTTCGAGAGAGTGACAAGGAAAGGCAGTTAAGCAGGTTTCTGATGTTCTTGAGGGTGATCAGGGAACCCAGTTTAGTAGTTGCATTATGTTCTCAAGAGTGATCAGGGAACCCAGTTTAGCAGTTGTATTATGTTCTTGAGAGTGACCAGGGAAGGCAGTAAAATCTGTTTTCTATGTTCTTGAGAGTGATAAGGAATGACAGTTAAGCAGGCGTCTCATGTTCTTGAGACCGAGCAGGTATGGCAGTTAAGCAGTTGTCTTATGTTCTCGAGATTGATCAGGAAAGGCAGCTAAGCAGGTGCCTAATAATCTCTAGAGTGATCAGGAAAGGCAGTTAAGCAGTTGTTTTATGTGCTTGAGAGTGATCAGGAAATGCATTTAATCAGATGTCTTATGTTGATGGGATAGATCAGGGAAGGCTGTTAAGCAGGTTTCTGATGTTCTCGAGATTGACCAGGGAAAGCAGTTAAGCAGTTGTCTTATGTTCCTTAGATAGATCAGGGAATGCAGTTAAGCAGGTTTCCGATGTTCTCGAGAGTCATCAGGGAATGCAGTTAAGCAGGTGTCTTATGTTCTCGAGAGTGACCAGGGAAGGCAGTTAAGCAGGTGTCTTATGTTCTCGAGAGTGACTAGGAAAGGCTGTTTAGCAGGTTCTTATGTTCTCGAGAGTGATTAGGAAAGGGAGTTAAGCAAGTGTCTTATGTTCTTGAGAGTTATCAGGAATGGCAGTTAAGCAGGTGTCTTATGTTCTCTTGAGCGACCAGGAAAGGCAGTTAAGCAAGTGTCTTATGTTCTCGAGAGTGGTCAGGGAAGGTTAGTTAAGCAGGTGTCTTTTGTTCTCGAGAGAGACCAGGACAGGCATTTAAGCAGGTGTCTTATATTCTCGAGAGTGATGAGGGAAGGCAGTTAAGCAGGTGTCTCATGTTCTTGTGCGTGACCAGGAAAGGCATTAAGCAGGTGTCTTATGTTCTTGACAGCGATTAGGGAAGTCAGTTAAGCAGGTGTGTTATGTACTCGAGAGTGAACCTGAAATGCAGTTTAGCAGGTGTCTTATGTTCTCCACAGTGACCAGGGATGGCAATTAAGCAGGTGTCTTATGTTCTCGACAGTGATCAGGGAAGGCAGTTAAGAAGGTGTCTTATGTTCTCGACAAAGATCAGAGAATGCAGTTAAACATGTGCCTTATCTTCTTAAGCTGGTTCAGGAAGTCACTTAAGGAGATGTCTTATGTTTTTGAGAGTGATCAGGAATGGCAGTTTAGCAGGTGTCTTATGTTCTTGAGAGTGATCAGGGAAGGCAGTTAAGCAGGTGTCTCATGTTCTCGAGAGTGATCAGGGAATTCAGTTATGCAGATGTCTTAGGTTCTCGATAGTGATCATGAAAGGCAGTTTAGCAGGTGTCTTGTGTTCCAGAGAGTAATCAAGAAAAGCAGTTAAACAGGTGTCTTGTGTTCCATAGAATGATCAGGAAAACAATTAAGCATGTTCTTGAGGGTGATCAGGGGAGGTAGTTAAGCAGGTGTCTTATGTTCTCGAGAGTGATCAGGAAAGGCAGTTAAGCAGGTGTCTTATGTTCTCTCGGGTGATCAGGAAAGACAGTTAAGCAGGTGTTTTATGTTCTTGAGAATGATTAGGGAAGGCAGTTAAGCAGGTGTCTTATGTTCTATAGAGTGATCAGGGAAGGCAGTTAAGCAGGTTTCGTATGTACTTGAGATTGATCAGGGAAGGCAGTTAAGCAGGTGTCTAATGTTCTTGAGAGTGATCTGGGAAGGCAGTTAAGCAAATGTCTTATGTTCTCGAGGGTGATCAGGGAAGGCAGTTAAGCAGGTGTCTTATGTTCTGGAGATTGACAAGGATAGGCAGTTAAGTAGGTTTCTTATGTTCTTGAGGGTTTATCAGGGGAGGCAGTTAAGCAGACATGTGCTTTATGTTCTTAAGATGGTTCAGGAATGCACTTAAGGAGATGTCTTATGTTTGTGAGAGTGATCAGGAATGGCAGTTTAGCAGGTGTCTTATGTTCTTGAGAGTGATCAGGGAAGGCAGTTAAGCAGGTGTCTTATGTTCTCGAGAGTGATCAGGGAAGGCAGTTATGCAGATGTCTTAGGGCCTCGATAGTGATCATGAAAGGCAGTTTAGCAGGTGTCTTGTGTTCCAGAGAGTGATCAGGAAAAGCAGTTAAACAGGTGTCTTGTGTTCCATAGAGTGATCAGGAAAATCAATTAAGCATGTGTCTTATGTTCTCGAGAGTGATTAGGAAAGGCAGTTAAGCATGTGCCTTATATTCTGGAGTGTGATGAGGAAAGGCGGTTAAGAAGGAGTCTTGTGTTCCAGAGAGTGATCGGGAACTCAGTTAAGCAGGTTTCTGATGTTCTCGTGAGTGATCAGGAAAGGCAGTTAAGCATGTGCCTTATATTCTTGAGAGTGATCAGGAAATGCAGTCAGGCATGTGCCTTATTTTCTTGAGATTGATCAGGAAAGGCAGTTAAGCATGTGCCTTATATTCTTAAGAGTGATGAGGAAGGGCAGTTAAGAAGGTATCTTGTGTTCCAGAGAGTGATCGGGAATGGCAGTTAAGCAGATTTCTTATGTTCTCGAGAGTGGTCAGGAATGGCAGTTAAGCAGGTGTCTTATGTTGTTGAGAGTGATTAGGAAAGGCAGTTAAGCAGTTGCGTCTTATGTTCACGAGAGAGACCAGGAAAGCATTTAACCACGTGTCTTATGTTATCGACAGTGATCAGGGAAGGCAGTTAAGCAGGTGTCTTTTGTTCTTGAGCGTAATCACCAAAGGCAGTTAAGCAGGTGTCTTATGTTCTTGACAGCGATCAAGGAAATCAGTTGAGCAGGTGTCTTATGTTCTCGAGAGTGACCAGGGATGGCAGTTAAGCAGGTGTTTTATGTTCCCGAGAGTGATCAGGGAAGGCAGTTTAGCAGGTGTCTAATGTTCTTGAGAGTCATCAGGGAAGGCAGTTAAGCAGGTGTCTTATGTTCTCGAGGGTGATCACAGAAGGAAGATAAGCAGATGTCTTGTGTTCTCAGGAGTGATCAGGGAAGGCAGTTAAGCAAGTGTCTTATGTTCTATATAGTTACAAGGAAAGGCAGTTAAGCAGGTGTCTTATGTTCTTGAATGACCAGGAAGGGCAGTTAAGCAGGTGTTTTATGTTCTTGAGAGTGATCTGGGAAGGCAGTTAAGCAAGTGTCTTTTGTTCTCGAGAATAATCAGGGAAGGCAGTTACTTAGGTGTCTGATGTTCTCGAGAGTGATCAGGTAAGGCAGTTACGCAGGTGTCTTATGTTCTTGATAGTGACAAGGAAAGGCAGTTAAGCAGGTGTCTTATTGTCTTGAGGGTGATCAGGGAACCCAGTTTAGCAGTTGTTTTATGTTCTCAAGAGTGATCAGGGAATCCAGTTTAGCAGTTGTATTATGTTCTCGAGAGTGATCAGGGAAAGCAGTAAAGCAAGTGTCCTGTGTCCTGTAAGAGTGACAAGGAATGGCAGTTAAGCAGGTGTCTCATGTTCTTGAGATCGAGCAGGGATGGCAGTTAAGCAGGTGTCTTATGTTCTCGAGAGTGATCAGGGAAAGCAGTTAAGCAGGTGTTATGTTCTTGAGAGTGATCAGGAAAGGCGGTTAAGCAGGTGTCTTGTAATCTCGAATGTGATCAGGGAAGGCAGTTAAGCAGGTGTCTTAAGTCCTCGAGAGATATCATGGAAGGCAGTTAAGCAGGTGTCTTATGTTCTTTTGAGTGATCAGGGAAGGCCGTTAAGCAGGTGCCTTATGTTCTCGACAGTGATCAGGGAAGGCAGATAAGCAGGTGTCTTATGTTTCCGAGAGTGATCAGGGAAGGCAGTTACGCAGGTGTCTTATGTTCTTGATATTGACAGGGAAAGGCAGTTAAGCAAGTGTCTTATGTTCTTAAGAGTGATCAGGGATCCCAGTTTAGCAGTTGTATAATATTCTCGAGAGTGATCTGGGAAGGCAGTGCAGTTAAGCAGGTTTCTTATAATCACAAAAGTAATCAGTGAAGGCAGTTAAGCAGGTGTCTTAAGTCCTCGAGAGTTATCATGGAAGGCATTTAAGCAGGTGTCTCATGTTCCTTAGAGTGATCAGGGAAGGCAGTTAAGCAGGTGCCTTATGTTCTCGACAGTGATCAGAGAAGGCAGATAAGCAGGTGTCCTATGCTCTCGAGAGTGATCAGGGAAGGCAATTACGCAGGTGCCTTATGTTCTTGATAGTGACAAGGAAAGTCAGTTAAGCAGGTGTCTAAAGTTCTTGAGAGTGATCAGGGAACCCAGTTTAGCAGTTGTATAATGTTCTCGAGAGTGATCAGGGAAGGCAGTTAAGCAGGTGTTATGTTCTTGAGAGTGATCTGGAAAGGCAGTTAAGCAGGTGTCTTATAATCTCGAAAGTGATCAAGAAAGGCAGTTAAGCAGGCGTCTTAATTTCTCGAGAGTTATCATGGAAGGCAGTTAAGCAGGTGTCTTATGTTCTTTTGAGTGATCTGGAAAGGCCGTTAAGCAGATGTCTAATGTTAGTTAGAGTTATCAGGGAAGGCAGTTAAGCAGGTGTTTTATGTTCTGGAGAGTGATTAGGGAAGGCAGTTAAGCAGTTGTTTTATGTTCTTGAGAGTCATCAGGGAACGCCGTTTAGCAGCTGTCTTATATTCTTGAGAATGATTAGGGAAGGCAGTTAAGCAGGTGTCTTATGTTCTTGAGAGTGATCAGGGAAAGCAGTTAAGCAGGTTTCGTATGTACTTGAGATTGATCAGGGAAGGCAGTTGAGCAGGTGTCTAATGTTCTTGAGAGTTATCTGGGAAGGCAGTTAAGCAGATGTCTTATGTTCTCGAGGGTGATCAGGGAAGGCAGTTAAGCAGGTCTCTTAAGTTCTGGAGATTGACAAGGATAGGCAGTTAGGTAGGTTTCTTATGTTCTTGAGGGTGATCAGGGGAGGCAGTTAAGCAGATATTTCATGCTCTCGAGATTGATCAGGGAATGCAGTTAAGCAGGTGTCTTATGTTCTTTAGTGTGATCAGGGAAGGCAATTAAGCAGTAGTCTTATGTTCTCGAGACTGATCAGTTAAGCCAGTAAAGCAGGGATCTTATGTTCTTGAGAGTGATCAGGGAAGGCAGTTAGGCGGGTGCGTCTTATGTTCTCGAGAGTGGTCAGGGAAGGCAGTTAAGCAGGTGTTTTATGTTCTTGAGAGTGATCGGAGAATGTAGTTAAGCAGGTGTCTTATGTTCTCGAGAGTGATCAGGAAAGGCAATAAAGCAGGTGTCTTATGTTCTCGAGGGTGATCAAGAAAGGCAGTTAAGCAGGTGCCTTATATTCCTAAGAGTGATCAGGAAAGGCAGTTAAGCAGGTGTCTTATGTTCTTCAGAGTGATCAGGAAAGGCAGTTAAGCAGGTGTCTTTGGTTCTCGAGGGTGATCAGGAAAGGCTGTTAAGAACATATTCTTGAGAGTGATCAGGAAAGGCCGTTGAGCAGATGTCTTATAGTCTTGAGAGTGATCAGGGAAGTCAGTTAAGCAGGTGTCTTACGTTCTTGAAAGTGATCAGGAAAGGCAGTTAAACAGGTATCTTATGTTCTTGAAAGTGATCAGGAAAGGCAATTAAGCAGGTGTCTTATGTTCTCGAGAGTGATCAGGAAAGGCTTATAGCATATATTCTTGAGAGTGATCAAGGAAGGCAGTTAAGCAGACGTTTTCTAGTCTTGAGAGTGATCAATGAAGGCAGTTAAGCAGGTGTCTTATGTTCTTGAAAGTGATCAGGAAAGGCAGTTAAGCAAATGTCTTATGTTTTTGAGATGGATCAAAAAAGGTAGTTAAGCAGGTTTCTTTTCATCTCGAGAGTGATCAGAAAAGGAATTTAAGTAGATGTCTTATGGACTTGAAAGTGATCAGGAAAGGCAGTTAAGCAGGTGTCTTATGTTCTTGAAAGTGATCAGGAAAGGCAGTTTAACAGGTATCTTATGTTCTTGAAAGTCATCAGGAAAAGCAATTATACAGGTGTATTATGTTCTTGAGAGTGATCAGGAAAGGCTCTTAAGCATATATTCTTGAGAGTGATCAGGGAAGGCAGTTAAGCAGACGTCTTCTAGTCTTGAGAGTGATCAGGGAAGGCATTTAAGCAGGTGTCTTATGTTCTTGAGAGTGATCAGGAAAGGCAGTTAAGCAAATGTCTTATGTTTTTGAGATAGATCAGAAAAGGTAGTTAAGCAGGTTTCTTTTAATGTCGAGAGTGATCAGGAAAAGCATTTAAGTAGATGTCTTATTATGAGAGTGATCAGGAAAGGCAGTTAAGCAGGTGACTAATGTTCTCGAGAGTGATCAGGAAACGCTGGTAAGCATATATTCCTGAGAGTGATCAGGAAAGGCAGTTAAGCAGATGTCATATACTCTTGAGAGTGATCAGGGAAGGCAGTTAAGCAGGTGTCATGTTCTTGAGGGTGATCAGGAAAGGCAGTTCAGCTGGTGTCTTATGGTTTTGAGAGTGATCAGGAAAGGCATTTAAGCAGGTGTCTTATGTTCTCGAGAGTGATCAGGAAAGGCAGTTAAGCAGATGTCTTATAATCTCGAGAGTGATCAGGGAAGGCAGTTAAGCAGATGTCTTATGGACTTGAGAGTGATCTGGGAAGGCAGTTTAGAAGGTGTGTTATATTCTTGAGACTGATCAAGGAAGGCAGTTATGCAGGTGTCTTATGTTCTTCATAGTGATCAGGAAAGGAAGTTAAGCAGGTGTCTAATGTTCTTGAGAGTGATCACCAAAGGCAGTTAAGCAGGTTTCTTTTAATCTCGAGACTGATCAGAAAAGGCATTTAAGTAGATGTCTTATGGACTTGAAAGTGATCAGGAAAGGCAGTTAAGCAGGTGTCTTATGTTCTTGAAAGTGATCAGGAAAGGCATTTAAACAGGTATCTTATGTTCTTGAAAGTGATCAGGAAAGACAATTAAGCAGGTGTCTTATGTTCTCGAGAGTGATTAGGAAAGGCTCTTAAGCATATATTCTTGAGAGTGATCTGGAAAGGCAGTTAAGCAGACGTCTTTTAGTCTTGAGAGTGATCAGGGAAGGCAGTTAAGCAGGTGTCTTTTGTTCTTGAGAGTGATCAGGAAAGGCAGTTAAGCAAATGTCTTATGTTTTTGAGATAAGTCAGAAAAGGTAGTTAAGAAGGTTTCGTTTAATCTCGAGAGTGATCAGGAAAGCATTTAAGTGGATGTCTTATGGACTTGAAAGTGATCTGGCAGTTAAGCAGTTGTCTTATAATCTCGAAAATGATCAGGGAAGGCAGTGAAGCAGATGTCTTATGGACTGAGTGTGATCAGGAAAGGCAGTTAAGCAGGTGACTTATTTTCTCGAGAGTGATCAGGAAACGTGATAAGCATATATTCCTGAGAGTGATCAGGAAAGGCAGTTAAGCAGATGTCATATACTCTTGAGAGTGATCAGGGAAGGCAGTTAAGCAGGTGTCTTATGTTCTTGAGGGTGATCAGGAAAGGCAGTTTAGCTGGTGTCTTATGGTTTTGAGAGTGATCAGGAAAGGCATTTAAGCAGGTGTCTTATGTTCTCGAGAATGATCTGGAAAGGCTGTTAAGCATATATTCTTGAGAGTGTTCAGGAAAGACATTTATACATATGTCTTATAGTCTTGAAAGTGATCCGGGAAGGCAGTTAAGCAGGTGTCTTATGTTCTTTGGAGTGATCAGGAAATGCAGTTTAACAGACGTCTTATTATCTCGAGAGAGATCAGGGAAGGCAGTAAAGCAGATATCTTATGGACTTGAGAGTGATGAGGGAAGGCAGTTTAGAAGGTGTCTTATGTTCTTGAGACTGATCAAGGAAGGCAGTTATGCAGGTGTCTTATGTTCTTGATAGTGATCAGGAAAGGAAGTTAAGCAGGTGTCTAATGTTCTTGAGAGTGATCACCAAAGGCAGTTAAGCAGGTGTCTTATAATCTCGAAAGTGATCAGGGAAGGCAGATAAGCAGGTGTCTTAAGTTCTCGAGAGTTATCATGGAAGGCAGTTACGCTGGTATCTGATGTTCTTGTGAGTGATCAGTAAGGTAGGTAAGCAGATGATTTATGTTCTTTAGTGTGTTCAGGGATTGCAGTTAAGCAGGTGTCTTATATTCTTGAGCGTGGTTGGGGAATGCAGTTAAGCAGATGTCTTATGTTCTTGAGAGTGATCAGGGAATGCAGTTAAACAGGTGTTTTATGTTCTTCAGAGTGATCAGGGAATGTAGTTAAGCAGGTGTCTTATGTTCTCTCAAGTGACCAGGAAAGACAGTTAAGCAAGTTCCTCCAGATGTCTTATGTTCTCGAGAGTGATCAGGGAAGGCAGTTAAGGAGGTGTCTTATGTTCTAGAGATTGACCAGGATAGGCAGTTAACTGCCTTCCCTGATCACTCTCGAGATTATAAGACATCTGCTTAACTGCCTTTCCTGATCACTCTCGAGTGATCAGGGAAGTCAGTTAAGCAGGTGTCTTACGTTCTTGAAAGTGATCAAGAAAGGCAGTTAAACAGGTATCTTATGTTCTTGAAAGTGATCAGGAAAGGCAATTAAGCAGGTGTCTTATGATCTCGAGAGTGATCAGGAAAGGCTCTTAAGCATACATTCTTGAGAATGATCAGATTAGGAAGTTAAGCAGACGTCTGCTAGTCTTGAGAGTGATCAGGGAAGGCAGTTAAGCAGGTGTCTTATGTTCTTGAGAGTGATCAGGAATGGCAGTTAAGCAAATGTTTTATGTTTTTGAGATAGATCAGAAAAGGCAGTTAAGCAGGTTTCTTTTAATCTCGAGAGTGATCAGGAAAGGCATTTAAGCAGATGTCTTATGGACTTGAAAGTGATCAGGAAAGGCAGTTAAGCAGGTGTCTTATGTTCTCGAGAGTGATCTGGGAAGGCAGTTAAGCAGTTGTCTTATAATCTCGAGAATGATCAGGGAAGGCAGTGAAGCAGATGTCTTATGGACTGAGAGTGATCAGGAAAGGCAGTTAAGCAGGTGTCTAATGTTCCCGAGAGTGATCAGGAAAGGCTGTCAAGCATATATTCCTGAGAGTGATCAGGAAAGGCAGTTAAGCAGATGTCATATACTCTTGAGAGTGATCAGGGAAGGCAGTTAAGCAGGTGTCTTAAGTTCTTGAGGTTGATCAGGAAAGGCAGTTCAGCAGGTGTCTTATGTTTTTGAGATAGATCAGAAAAGGTAGTTAAGCAGGTTTCTTTTAATGTCGAGAGTGATCAGGAAAAGCATTTAAGTAGATGTCTAATGGACTTGAAAGTGACCTGGGAAGGCAGTTAAGCAGTTGTCTTATAATCTCGAGAATGATCAGGGAAGGAAGTGAAGCAGGTGTCTTATTGAAAGGCATTTAAGCAGGTGTCCTATGTTCTCGAGAGTGATCAGGAAAGGCTGTTAAGCATATATTTTTGAGAGTGTTCAGGAAAGACATTTAGATATATGTCTTATAGTCTTGAAAGTGATCCGGGAAGGCAGTTGAGCAGGTGTCTTATGTTCTTCGGAGTGATCAGGAAAGGCAGTTAAGCAGATGTCTTATAATCTCGAGAGTGATCAGGGAAGGCAGTTAAGCAGATGTCTTATGGACTTAAGAGTGATCTGGGAAGGCAGTTTAGAAGGTGTCTTATATTCTTGAGACTGATCAAGGAAGGCAGTTATGCAGGTGTCTTATGTTCTTCATAGTGATCAGGAAAGGAAGTTAAGCAGGTGTCTAATGTTCTTGAGAGTGATCACCAAAGGCAGTTAAGCAGGTTTCTTTTAATCTCGAGACTGATCAGGAAAGGCATTTAAGTAGATGTCTTATGGACTTGAAAGTTATCAGGAAAGGCAGTTAAGCAGGTGTCTTATGTTCTTGAAAGTGATCAGGATAGGCATTTAAACAGGTATCTTATGTTCTTGAAAGTGATCAGGAAAGGCAATTAAGCAGATGTCTTATGTTCTCGAGAGTGATTAGGAAAGGCTCTTAAGCATATATTCTTGAGAGTGATCTGGGAAGGCAGTTAAGCAGACGTCTTCTAGTCTTGAGAGTGATCAGGGAAGGCAGTTAAGCAGGTGTCTTTTGTTCTTGAGAGTGATCAGGAAAGGCAGTTAAGCAAATGTCTTATGTTTTTGAGATAAGTCAGAAAAGGTAGTTAAGAAGGTTTCGTTTAATCTCGAGAGTGATCAGGAAAGCATTTAAGTAGATGTCTTATGGACTTAAAAGTGATCTGGGAAGGCAGTTAAGCAGTTGTCTTATAATCTCGAAAATGATCAGGGAAGGCAGTGAAGCAGATGTCTTATGGACTGAGTGTGATCAGGAAAGGCAGTTAAGCAGGTGACTAATTTTCTCGAGAGTGATCAGGAAACGTGATAAGCATATATTCCTGAGAGTGATCAGGAAAGGCAGTTAAGCAGATGTCATATACTCTTGAGAGTGATCAGGGAAGGCAGTTAAGCAGGTGTCTTATGTTCCTGAGGGTGATCAGGAAAGGCAGTTCAGCTGGTGTCTTATGGTTTTGAGAGTGATCAGGAAAGGCATTTAAGCAGGTGTCTTATGTTCTCGAGAGTGATCTGGAAAGGCTGTTAAGCATATATTCTTGAGAGTGTTCAGGAAAGACATTTATACATATGTCTTATAGTCTTGAAAGTGATCCGGGAAGGCAGTTAAGCAGGTGTCTTATGTTCTTTGGAGTGATCAGGAAATGCAGTTTAACAGACGTCTTATTATCTTGAGAGAGATCAGGGAAGGCAGTTAAGCAGATATCTTATGGACTTGAGAGTGATCAGGGAAGGCAGTTTAGAAGGTGTCTTATGTTCTTGAGACTGATCAAGGAAGGCAGTTATGCAGGTGTCTTATGTTCTTGATAGTGATCAGGAAAGGAAGTTAAGCAGGTGTCTAATGTTCTTGAGAGTGATCACCAAAGGCAGTTAAGCAGGTGTCTTATAATCTCGAAAGTGATCAGGGAAGGCAGATAAGCAGGTGTCTTAAGTTCTCGAGAGTTATCATGGAAGGCAGTTACGCTGGTATCTGATGTTCTTGTGAGTGATCAGTAAGGTAGTAAAGCAGATGATTTATGTTCTTTAGAGTGTTCAGGGATTGCAGTTAAGCAGGTGTCTTATATTCTTGAGAGTGATCGGGGAATGCAGTTAAGCAGATGTCTTATGTTCTTGAGAGTGATCAGGGAATGCAGTTAAACAGGTGTTTTATGTTCTTGAGAGTGATCAGGGAAGGTAGTTAAGCAGGTGTCTTATGTTCTCATAAGTGACCAGGAAAAACAGTTAAGCAAGTTCCTCCAGATGTCTTATGTTCTCGAGAGTGATCAGGGAAGGCAGTTAAGGAGGTGTCTTATGTTCTAGAGATTGACCAGGATTGGCAGTTAAACAGGATTCTTATGCTCTTCAGAGTGATCAGGGGAGGCAGTTAAGCAGATATCTCGTGTTCTCGAGATTGGACAGGGAATGCAGTTAAGCAGGTGTCTTATGTTCTCGAGACTGATCAGTTAAGCCAGTAAAGCAGGTGTCTTATATTCTTGAGAGCGATCAGGGAAGGCAATCAAGCAGGTGTCTTATGTTCTCGAGACTGATCAGGAACGCCAGTAAAGCAGTTGTCTTATGTTCTTGAGAGTGATCATGGAAGTCAGTTAACCAGGTGTTTTATGTTCTTGAGAATGATCAGGGAATGCAGATAAGCAGGTGTCTTATGTTCTCAAAAGTGACCAGGAAAGACATTCAAGCAGGTTCCTTATGTTCTCGAGAGTGACCAGGGGGAGGCCGTTAAGCAGGTGTCTTATCATTCTGAGAGTGATCAGGAAAGGCAGTTAAGCATGAGCCTTATGTTCTTGAGAGTGATCTGAAAACTATTTAGGCAGTGAAACAGGTGTCTTATATTCTCTTGAGTGATAAGGAAAGTCAGTTAAACAGGTGTCTTATGAGTGATCAGGAAAGGCAGTTAAGCAGATGTCATATAGCCTTGAAAGTGATCAGGTAGTGCAGTTAAGAAGGTGTCTTATGTTTTTGAGAGTGATCAGGAAAGGCAGTTAAGCTGATGTCTTATGTTCTCGAGAGTTATCAGGAAAGGCAATTAAGCAGGTGTCTAATAATCTCGAGAGGAATTAGGAAAGGCAGTTAAGCAGATGTCTTATGGACTTAAGAGTGATCAGGAAAGGCTGTAAAGCAGGTGTCTTATGAGTGTTCAGGAAAGGCAGTTAAGCAGATGTCACATAGTCTTGAAAGTGATCAGGGAATGCAGTTTAGAAGGTGTCATATTTTTGAGAGTGATCAGGAGAGGCAGTAAAGCTGATGTCTTATGTTCTTGAGAGCAATCAGGAAAGGCAGTTAAGCAGGTGTCTTTGGTTCTCGAGAGTGATCAGGAAAGGCTGTTAAGAACATATTCTTGCGAGTGATCAGGAAAGGCCGTTGAGCAGATGTCTTATAGTCTTGAGAGTGATCAGGGAAGTCAGTTAAGCAGGTGTCTTACGTTCTTGAAAGTGATCAAGAAAGGCAGTTAAACAGGTATCTTATGTCCTTGAAAGTGATCAGGAAAGGCAATTAAGCAGGTGTCTTATGTTCTCGAGAGTGATCAGGAAAGGCTCTTAAGCATATATTCTTGAGAATGATCAGATAAGGAAGTTAAGCAGACGTCTTCTAGTCTTGAGAGTGATCAGGGAAGGCAGTTAAGCAGGTGTCTTATGTTCTTGAGAGTGATCAGGAATGGCAGTTAAGCAAATGTTTCATGTTCTTGAGATAGATCAGAAAAGGCAGTTAAGCAGGTTTCTTTTAATCTCGAGAGTGATCAGGAAAGGCATTTAAGCAGATGTCTTATGGACTTGAAAGTGATCAGGGAAGGCAGTTAAGCAGGTGTCTTATGTTCTAGAGAGTTTTCTGGTAAGGCAGTTAAGCAGTTGTCTTATAATTTCGAGAATGATCAGGGAAGGCAGTGAAGCAGATGTCTTATGGACTGAGAGTGATCAGGAAAGGAGTTAAGCAGGTGTCTAATGTTCCCGAGAGTGATCAGGAAAGGCTGTCAAGCATATATTCCTGAGAGTGATCAGGAAAGGCAGTTAAGCAGATGTCATATACTCTTGAGATTGATCAGGGAAGGCAGTTAAGCAGGTGTCTTATGTTCTTGAGGTTTATCAGGAAAGGCAGTTCAGCAGGTGTCTTATGGTTTTGAGAGTGATCAGGAAAGGCATTTAAGCAGGTGTCTTATGTTCTCGAGAGTGATCAGGAAAGGCTGTTAAGCATATATTTTTGAGAGTGTTCAGGAAAGACATTTAAACATATGTCTTATAATTTTGAAAGTGATCTGGGAAGGCAGTTAAGCAGGTGTCTTTTGTTCTTTGGAGTGATCAGGAAAGGCAGATAAGCAGATGTCTTATAATCTCGAGAGATGAGAGATTATGGACTTGAGAGTGATCAGGGAAGGCAGTTTAGAAGGTGTCTTATGTTCTTGAGACTGATCAAGGAAGGCAGTTATGCAGGTGTCTTATGTTCTTGATAGTGACCAGGAAGGAAGTTAAGCAGGTATCTAATGTTCTTGAGAGTGATCACGAAAGGCAGTTAAGCAGGTGTCTTATAATCTCGAAAGTGATCAGGGAAGGCAGATAAGCAGGTGTCTTAAGTTCTCTTCAGTTATCATGGAAGGCAGTTACGCTGGTATCTGATGTTCTTGTGAGTGATCAGTAAAGGTAGTTAAGCAGATGATTTATGTTCTTTAGAGTGTTCAGGGAAGGCAGTTAAGCAGGTGTCTTATATTCTTGAGAGTGGTCGGGGAATGCAGTTAAGCAGATGTCGTATGTTCTCGAGAGGGATCAGGGAATGCAGTTAAGCAGGTGTTTTATGTTCTTGAGAGTGATCAGGGAATGCAGTTAAGCAGATGTCGTATGTTCTCGAGAGGGATCAGGGAAGCAGATAAGCAGGTGTCTTATGTTCTAAAAATTGACCAGGAAAGACAATTAAGCAAGTTCTTCCAGATGTCTTATGTTCTTGAGAGTGATCAGGGAAGTCAGTTAAGGAGGTGTCTTATGTTCTCGAGATTGACAAGGATAGGCAATTAAACAGGTTTCTTATGCTCTTCAGAGTGATCAGGGAAGCAGTTAAGCAGATATCTCATGTTCTCGAGATTGGACAGGGAATGCAGTTAAGCATGTGTCTTATGTTCTCGAGACTGATCAGTTAAGCCAGTAAAGCAGGTGTCTTATATTCTTGAGAGCGATCAGGGAAGGCAATCAAGCAGGTGTCTTATGTTCTCGAGACTCATCAGGAACGCCAGTAAAGCAGTTGTCTTATGTTCTTGAGAGTGATCATGGAAGTCAGTTAAGCAGATGTCTTATGTTCTCGTGAGTGATCAGGCAAGGCAGTTAAGCAGGTGTCTTATGTTCTTAAAAATGACCAGGAAAGACAGTTAAGCAGATGTCTTATGTTCTTGAGAGTGATCAGGAAACTACTAAGGCAGTTAAACAGGTGTCTTATGTTCTTGAGAGTGATCAGGGAAGGCAGTTTAGCAGGTTTCGTATATACTTAAGATTGATCAGGGAATGCAGTTAAGCAGGTGTCTTATGTTCTTAAAAATGACCAGGAAAGACAGTTAAGCAGATGTCTTATGTTCTTGAGAGTGATCAGGAAACTACTAAGGCAGTTAAACAGGTGTCTTATGTTCTTGAGAGTGATCAGGGAAGGCAGTTAAGCAGGTTTCGTATATACTTTAGATTGATCAGGGAATGCAGTTAAGCAGGTGTCTAATGTTCTTGAGAGTTATCTGGGAAGGCAGTTAAGCAGATGTCTTATGTTCTCGAGGGTGATCAGGGAAGGCAGTTAAGCAGGTCTCTTAAGTTCTGGAGATTGACAAGGATAGGCAGTTAAGTAGGTTTCTTATGTTCTTGAGGGTGATCAGGGGAGGCAGTTTAGCAGATATTTCGTGCTCTCGAGATTGATCAGGGAATGCAGTTAAGCAGGTGTCCTATGTTCTTGAATGTGATCAGGGAAGGCAATTAAGCAGTAGTCTTATGTTGTCGAGACTGATCAGATAAGCCAGTAAAGCAGGGATCATATGTTCTTGAGAGTGATCAGGGAAGGCAGTTAGGCAGGTGCGTCTTATGTTCTCGAGAGTGGTCAGGGAAGGCAGTTAAGCAGGTGTTGTATGTTCTTGAGAGTGATCAGGAAAGGCAATAAAGCAGGTGTCTTATGTTGTCGAGGGTGATCAAGAAAGGCAGTTAAGCAGGTGCCTTATCTTCCTAAGAGTGATCAGGAAAGGCAGTTAAGCAGTTGTCTTATGTTCTTGAGATTGACCAGGATAGGCAGTTAAACAGGATTCTTATGCTCTTCAGAGTGATCAGGGGAGGCAGTTAAGCAGATATCTCGTGTTCTCGAGATTGGACAGGGAATGCAGTTAAGCAGGTGTCTTATGTTCTCGAGACTGATCAGTTAAGCCAGTAAAGCAGGTGTCTTATATTCTTGAGAGCGATCAGGGAAGGCAATCAAGCAGGTGTCTTATGTTCTCGAGACTGATCAGGAACGCCAGTAAAGCAGTTGTCTTATGTTCTTGAGAGTGATCATGGAAGTCAGTTAACCAGGTGTTTTATGTTCTTGAGAATGATCAGGGAATGCAGATAAGCAGGTGTCTTATGTTCTCAAAAGTGACCAGGAAAGACATTCAAGCAGGTTCCTTATGTTCTCGAGAGTGACCAGGGGGAGGCCGTTAAGCAGGTGTCTTATCATTCTGAGAGTGATCAGGAAAGGCAGTTAAGCATGAGCCTTATGTTCTTGAGAGTGATCAGAAAACTATTAAGGCAGTTAAACAGGTTTCTTATATTCTCTTGAGTGATCAGGAAAGTCAGTTAAACAGGTGTCTCTTGTTTTTAAGAGTGATCAGGAAAGGCTGTTAAGCAGGTGTCTTATGAGTGATCAGGAAAGGCAGTTAAGCAGATGTCATATAGCCTTGAAAGTGATCAGGTAGTGCAGTTAAGAAGATGTCTTATGTTTTTGAGAGTGATCAGGAAAGGCAGTTAAGCTGATGTCTTATGTTCTCGAGAGTTATCAGGAAAGGCAATGAAGCAGGTGTCTAATAATCTCGAGAGAAATCAGGAAAGGCAGTTAAGCAGATGTCTTATGGACTGAAGAGTGATCAGGAAAGGCTGCAAAGCAGGTGTCTTATGAGTGTTCAGGAAAGGCAGTTAAGCAGACGTTTTCTAGTCTTGAGAATGATCAGGGAAGGCAGTTAAGCAGGTGTCTTATGTTCTTGAGAGTGATCAGGAAAGGCAGTTAAGCAAATGTCTTATGTTTTTGAGATAGATCAGAAAAGGTAGTTAAGCAGGTTTCTTTTAATCTCGAGATTGATCAGGAAAGGAATTTAAGTAGATGTCTTATGGACTTGAAAGTGATCAGGAAAGGCAGTTAAGCAGGTGTCTTATGTTCTTGAAAGTGATCAGGAAAGGCAGTTTAACAGGTATCTTATGTTCTTGATAGTGATCAGGAAAGGCAATTAAGCAAGTGTGTTATGTTCTTGAGAGTGATCAGGAAAGGCTCTTAAGCATATATTCTTGAGAGTGATCAGGGAAGGCAGTTAAGCAGGTGTCTTTTGTTCTTGAGAGTGATCAGGAAAGGCAGTTAAGCAAATGTCTTATGTTTTTGAGATAGATCAGAAAAGGTAGATAAGCAGGTTTCTTTTAATCTCGAGAGTGATCAGGAAAGCATTTAATTGGTGTCTTATGGACTTGAAAGTGATCTGGGAAGGCAGTTAAGCAGTTGTCTTATAATCTCGAGAATGATCAGGGAAGGCAGTGAAGCAGATGTCTTATGGACTGAGTGCGATCAGGAAAGGCAGTTAAGCAGGTGACTAATGTTCTCGAAAGTGATCAGGAAACGTGATAAGCATATATTCCTGAGAGTGATCAGGAAAGGCAGTTAAGCAGATGTCATATACTCTTGAGAGTGATCAGGGAAGGCAGTTAAGCAGGTGTCTTATGTTCTTGAGGGTGATCAGGAAAGGCAGTTCAGCTGGTGTCTTATGGTTTTGAGTGATCAGGAAAGGCATTTAAGCAGGTGTCTTATATTCTCGAGAGTGATCAGGAAAGGCTGTTAAGCATATATTCTTGAGAGTGTTCAGGAAAGACATTTAAACATATGTCTTATAGTTTTGAAAGTGATCAGGGAAGGCAGTTAAGCAGGTGTCTTATATTCTTTGGAGTGATCAGGAAAAGCAGTTAAGCAGATGTCTTATAATCTCGACAGTGATCAGGGAAGGCAGTTAAGCAGATATCTTATGGACTTGAGAGTGATCAGGGAAGGTAGTTTAGAAGGTGTCTTATGTTCTTGAGACTGATCAAGGAAGGCAGTTATGCAGGTGTCTTATGTTCTTGATAGTGATCAGGAAAGGAAGTTAAGCAGGTGTCTAATGTTCTTGAGAGTGATCACCAAAGGCAGTTAAGCAGGTGTCTTATAATCTCGAAAGTGATCAGGGAAGGCAGATAAGCAGGTGTCTTAAGTTCTCGAGAGTTATCATGGAAGGCAGTTACGCTGGTATCTGATGTTCTTTTGAGTGATCAGTAAAGGTAGTTAAGCAGATGATTTATGTTCTTTAGAGTGTTCAGGGATTGCAGTTAAGCAGGTGTCTTATATTCTTGAGAGTGGTCGGGGAATGCAGTTAAGCAGATGTCTTATGTTCTCGAGAGTGATCAGGGAATGGAGGTAAACATGTGTTTTATGTTCTTGAGAGTGATCAGGGAAGGTAGTTAAGCAGGTGTCTTATGTTCTCATAAGTTACCAGGAAAGACAGTTAAGCAAGTTCCTCCAGATGTCTTATGTTCTCGAGAGTGATCAGAAAACTATTAAGGCAGTTAAACAGGTTTCTTATATTCTCTTGAGTGATCAGGAAAGTCAGTTAAACAGGTGTGTTTTGTTTTTAAGAGTGATCAGGAAAGGCTGTTAAGCAGGTGTCTTATGAGTGATCAGGCAAGGCAGTTAAGCAGATGTCATATAGCCTTGAAAGAGATCAGGTAGTGCAGTTAAGAAGGTGTCTTATGTTTTTGAGAGTGATCAGGAAAGGCAGTTAAGCTGATGTCTTATGTTCTCGAGAGGGATCAGGAAAGGCAATTAAGCAGGTGTCTAATAATCTCGAGAGGAATCAGGAAATTCAGTTAAGCAGATGTCTAATGGACTGAAGAGCGATCAGGAAAGGCTGTAAAGCAGGTGTCTTATGAGTGTTCAGGAAAGGCAGTTAAGCAGATGTGATATAGTCTTGAAAGTGATCAGGGAATGCAGTTTAGAACGTGTCTTATGTTTTTGAGAGTGATCAGGAAAGGCAGTAAAGCTGATGTCTTATGTTCTTGAGAGTAATCAGGAAAGGCAGTTAAGCAGGTGTCTTTGGTTCTCGAGAGTGATCAGGAAAGGCTGTTAAGAACATATTCTTGCGAGTGATCAGGAAAGGCCGTTGAGCAGATGTCTTATAGTCTTGAGAGTGATCAGGGAAGTCAGTTAAGCAGGTGTCTAACGTTCTTGAAAGTGATCAGGAAAGGCAGTTAAACAGGTATGTTATGTTCTTGAAAGTGATCAGGAAAGGCAATTAAGCAGGTGTCTTATGTTCTCGAGAGTGATCAGGAAAGGCTCTTAAGCATATATTCTTGAGAATGATCAGATTAGGCAGTTAAGCAGACGTCTTCTAGTCTTGAGAGTGATCAGGGAAGGCAGTTAAGCAGGTGTCTTATGTTTTTGAGATAGATCAGAAAAGGTAGTTAAGCAGGTTTCTTTTAATCTCGAGAGTGATCAAGAAAGGCATTTAAGCAGATGTCTTATGGACTTGAAAGTGATCGGGAAAGGCAGTTAAGCAGGTGTCTTATGTTCTCGAGAGTGATCTGGGAAGGCAGTTAAGCAGTTGTCTTATAATCTCGAGAATGATCAGAGAAGGCAGTGAAGCAGATGTCTTATGGACTGAGAGTGATCAGGAAAGGCAGTTAAGCAGGTGTCTAATGTTCTCGAGAGTGATCAGGAAAGGCTGTAAAGCATATATTCCTGAGAGTGATCAGGAAAGGCAGTTTAGCAGATGTCATATACTCTTGAGAGTGATCAGGGAAGGCAGTTAAGCAGGCGTCTTATGTTCTTGAGGTTGATCAGAAAAGGCAGTTCAGCAGGTGTCTTATGGTTTTGAGAGTGATCAGGAAAGGCATTTAAGCAGGTGTCTTATGTTCTCGAGAGTGATCAGGAAAGGCTGTTAAGCATATGTTTTTGAGAGTGTTCAGGAAAGACATTTAAACATATGTCTTATAGTTATGAAAGTGATCAGGGAAGGCAGTTAAGCAGGTGTCTTTTGTTCTTTGGAGTGATCAGGAAAGGCAGTTAAGCAGATGTCTTACAATCTCGAGAGATGAGAGATTATGGACTTGAGAGTGATCAGGGAAGGCAGTTTAGAAGGTGTCTTATGTTCTTGAGACTGATCAAGGAAGGCAGTTATGCAGGTGTCTTATGTTCTTGATAGTGACCAGGAAGGAAGTTAAGCAGGTATCTAATGTTCTTGATAGTGATCACAAAAGGCAGTTTAGCAGGTGTCTTATAATCTCGAAAGTGATCAGGGAAGGCAGATAAGCAGGTGTCTTAAGTTCTCGAGAGTTATCATGGAAGGCAGTAACGCTGGTATTTGATGTTCTTGTGAGTGATCAGTAAAGGTAGTTAAGCAGATGATTTATGTTCTTTAGAGTGTTCAGGGAAGGCAGTTAAGCAGGTGTCTTATATTCTTGAGAGTGGTCGGGGAATGCAGTTAAGCAGATGTCTTATGTTCTCGAGAGGGATCAGGGAATGCAGTTAAGCAGGTGTTTTATGTTCTTGAGAGTGATCAGGGAATGCAGTTAAGCAGATGTCTTATGTTCTCGAGAGGGATCAGGGAATGCAGATAAGCAGGTGTCTTATGTTCTAAAAATTGACCATGAGACAGTTAAGCAAGTTCCTCCAGATGTCTTATGTTCTTGAGAGTGATCAGGGAAGGCAGTTAAGGAGGTGTCTTATGTTCTCGAGATTGACAAGGATAGGCAATTAAACAGGTTTCTTATGCTCTTCAGAGTGATCAGGGGAGGCAGTTAAGCAGATATCTCATGTTCTCGAGATTGGACAGGGAATGCAGTTAAGCAGGTGTCTGATGTTCTCGAGACTGATCAGTTAAGCCAGTAAAGCAGGTGTCTTATATTCTTGAGAGCGATCAGGGAAGGCAATCAAGCAGGTGTCTTATGTTCTCGAGACTGATCAGGAACGCCAGTAAAGCAGTTGTCTTATGTTCTTGAGAGTGATCATGGAAGTCAGTTAAGCAGATGTCTTATGTTCTCGTGAGTGATCAGGGAAGGCAGTTAAGCAGGTGTTTTATGTTCTTGAGAGCGATCAGGGAATGCAGATAAGCAGGTGTCTTATGTTCTCAAAAGTGACCAGGAAAGACAGTTAAGCAGGTTCCTTATGTTCTTGGGAGTGATCAGGAAAGGCAGTTAAGCATGAGCCTTATGTTCTTGAGAGTGATCAGGAAACTATTAAGGCAGTTAAACAGGTGTCTTATATTCTCTTGAGTGATCAGGAAAGTCAGGTCAGTTAAACAGGTGTCTTATGTTCTTGAGAGTGATCAGGAAAGGCAGTTAAGCAGATGTCATATAGTCTTGAAAGTGATCAGGGAATGCAGTTAAGAAGGTGTCTTATGTTTTTGAGAGTGATCAGGAAAGGCAGTTAAGCTGATGTCTTATGTTCGCGAGAGTTATTAGGAAAGGCAGTTAAGCAGGTGTCTAATAATCTCGAGAGGAATCAGGAAAGGCAGTTAAGCAGATGTCTAATGGACTTAAGAGTGTTCAGGGAAGGCTGCTTAGCAGGTGTCTTATGTTCTTGAGAGTGATCAGGAAATGCATTCAAGCAGGTGTCTTTTGTTCTTGAAAATGATCAGAGAATGCAGTGAAGCAGGTGCCTTATGTTCTTGAGAGCGATCAGGAAAAGCAGTTAAGCAGATTTCTTATGTTCTCGAGAGTGATCAGGAAAGGCAGTTAACCAGGTGTCTTATAATCTCGAGAGAGATCAGGAAAGGCATTTAGGTAGATGTCTTATTTTCTTAAGAGTGATCAGGGAAGGCTGTTAAGCAGGTGTCTTTTGTTCTCTCAAGTGATCAGGAAAGGTATTAACCAGGTGTCTTATGTTCTCTCGCGTGATCAGGAGAGGCAGTTAAGCAGATGTCTTATAGTCTTATGAGAGATCCGGAAAAGCAGTTAAGCAGATGTCGTATATACTTAAGAGTGATCAGGGATTGTAGTTAAGCAGATGTCTTATGTTCTTGAGAGTGATCAGGGAAGGCAGTTAAGCAGATTTCTTATGTTCCCGAGAGTGATCAGGAAAGGCAATTAAGCAGGTGTCTAATGTTCTTGTGATTGATCAGGAAAAACAGTTATGCAGATGTCTTATGTTCCCGAAAGTGATCAGGAAAGGCAGTTAACCAGGTGTGTTATAATCTCGAGAGAGATCAGAAAAGGCAGTTACGAAGGTGTCTTGTTCTTGAGACTGATCAAGGAAGGCAGTTATGCAGGTGTCTTATGTTCTTGATAGTGACCCGGAAAGGAAGTTAAGCAGGTGTCTTATTTTCTCGAGAGTGATCCGGGAAGGCAGATAAGCAGGTGTCTATTGTCCTTGAGTGTGATCAGGGAAGGCAGTTAAGCAGGCGGGACAGGATGTCTTTCTCTCTTTGGTTTGGCAGTTAAGCAGATGTCTTATAGTCTTATGAGTGATCAGGAAAGGCAGTAAGGCAGATGTCGAATAGTCTTGAGAGTGATCAGAAAAGGCAGTTAAGCAGGTGTCTTATGTTCTTGAGAGTGATCAGGAAAGGCAGTTAAGCAGATTTCTTATGCTCTCTCGAGCGATCAGGAAAGGCAATTAAGCAGGTGTCTAATGTTCTTGTGATTGATCAGGAAAGACAGTTATGCAGATGTCTTATGTTCCCGAAAGTGATCAGGAAAGGCAGTTATTCAGGTGTCTTATAATCTCGAGAGAGATCAGAAAAGGCAGTTACGAAGGTGTCTTGTTCTTGAGACTGATCAAGGAAGGCAGTTATGCAGGTGTCTTATGTTCTTGATAGTGACAAGGAAAGGAAGTTAAGCAGGTGTCTTATTTTCTCGAGAGTGATCCGGGAAGGCAGATAAGCAGGTGTCTATTGTCCTTGAGTGTGATCAGGGAAGGCAGTTATGCAGGCGGGACAAGATGTCTTTCTCTCTTTGGTTTGGCAGTTAAGCAGATGTCTTATAGTCTTATGAGTGATCAGGAAAGGCAGTTAGGCAGATGTCGTATAGTCTTGAGAGTGATCAGAAAAGGCAGTTAAGCAGGTGTCTTATGTTCTTGAGAGTGATCAGGAAAGGCAGTTAAGCAGATTTCTTATGTTCTCTCGAGCGATCAGGAAAGGCAGTTAACCAGGTGTCTTATGTTCTTGAGAGTGATCAGGAAAGGCAGTTTACCAGGTGTCTTATAATCCCGAAAGAGATCAGGAAAGGCAGTTTAGCAGGTGTCTTATGTTCTTAAGACTGATCAAGGAAGGCAGTTATGCAGGTGTCTTATGTTCTTGATAGTGACCAGAAAAGGAAGTTAAGCAGGTGCCTTATGTTCTCGACAGTGATCAGGGAAGGCATTTAAGCAGGTGTCTAATGATCTTGAGAGTGATCAGGAAAGGCAGTTAAGTAGGTGTCCTATAATCTCGAAAGTGATCATGGAAGGCAGATAAGTAGGTGCCTTAACTTCTCGAGAGTTATCATGGAAGGCAGTTACGCTTGTATCTGATGTTCTTGTGAGTGATCAGGATAGGTAATTAAGCGGATGTCTTATGTTCTTCAGAGTGGTCAGGGAAGGCAGTTAAGCAGATGTCTTATGTTCCTGAGAGTGATCAGGGAAGGCAGTTAAGAAGGTGCTTTATGTTCTTGAGAGTGATCAGGGAAATCAATGCAGATAAGCAGGTGTCTTATGTTCTCAAAAGTGACCAGGAAAGACAGTTAAGCAGGCTCCTCCAGATGTCTTATGTTCTGGAGAGTGATCAGGGAAGGTAGTTAAGCAGGTTTCATTTGTTCTCGAGATAGACAAGGATAGGCAGTAAGCAGGTTTCTTATGTTCTTCAGAGTGATCAGGGGAGACAGTTAAGCAGATAGCTCATGTTCTCGAGATTGGACAGGGAATGCAGTTAAGCAGGTGTGTTATGTTCTCGAGACTGATCAGTTAAGACAGTAAAGCAAGTGTCTTATATTCTTGAGAGTGATCAGGGAAGGCAGTTGAGCAGATGCCTTATGTTCTCGCGAGTGATCAGGGAAGGCAGTTGAGCAGATTTCTTATGTTCTTCCGAGTGATCAGGGAAGGCAGTTAAGCAGATAGCTCATGTTCTCGAAATTGGACAGGGAATGCAGTTAAGCAGGTGTCTTATGTTCTCGAGACTGATCAGTTAAGCTAGTAAAGCAGATGTCTTATGTTCTTGCGAGTGATCAGGGAAGGCAGTTGGGCAGATGCCTTATGTTCTCGCCAGTGATCAGGGAAGGCAGTTAAGGAGATTTCTTATGTTCTTGAGAGTGATCAGGAAAGGCAGTTAAGCAGATTTCTTATGTTCTCGAGAGGGATCAGGAAAGGCAGTTAACCAGGTGTCTTATAATCTCGAGAGGGATCAGGACAGGCAGTTAAGTAGATTTCTTATGTTCTATAGAGTGATCAGGGAAGGCAGTTAAGCAGGTGCCTTTTGTTCTCTTGAGTGATCAGGTTAGGCAGTTAAGCAGATATCTTATAGTCTAATGAGAGATCAGGAAAGGCAGTTTAGCAGATGTCATATAGTCTTAAGAGTGATCAGGGAAGGCAGTTAAGCAGATGTCTTATGTTCTTGAGAGTGATCAGGGAAGGCAGATTAGCAGATTTCTTATGTTCCCGAGAGAGATCAGGAAAGGCAGTTAAGCAGATGTCTTATGTTCTTGAGAGTGATCTGCAGAGGCAGTTTAGCAGATGTCTTATAGTCTTATGAGAGATCAGGAAAGGCAGTTAAGCAGATGTCTTAAAGTCTTATGAGAGATCAGGAAAGGCAGTTAAGCAGATGTCTTATGTTCTTGAGAGTAATCAGCAGAGGCAGTTAAGCAGATGTCTTATAGTCTTATGAGAGATCAGGAAAGGCAGTTGAGCAGATGTCTTATAGTCTTATGAGAGATCAGGATAGGCAGTTAAGCAGATGTCTTATGTTCTTGAGAGTAATCAGCAGAGGCAGTTAAGCAGATGTCTTATAGTCTTATGAGAGATCAGGAAAGGCAGTTGAGCAGATGTCTTATAGTCTTATGAGAGATCAGGATAGGCAGTTAAGCAGATGTCTTATGTTCTTGAGAGTGATCAGCAGAGGCAGTTAAGCAGATGTCTTATAGTCTTATGAGAGATCAGGAAAGGCAGTTAAGCAGATGTCGTATAGTCTTGAGAGTGATCAGGGAAGGCAGTTAAGCAGATGTCTTATGTTCTTGAGAGTGATCAGGGAAGGCAGATTAGCATATTTCTTATGTTCCCGAGAGTGATCAGGAAAGGCAGTTAACCAGGTGTCATATAATCTCGAGAGGGATCAGGAAAGGCAGTTAAGCAGATGTCTTATGTTCTTTAGAGTGATCAGGGAAGGCCGTTAAGCAGTTGTCTTATGTTCTTGAGAGTGATTAGGGAAGGAAGTTAAGCAGTTGTGTTATTGTCACACAGGTCATTTTTGGATACTTAATAAAATAACAAATTTCCATCATTTATTATAGTAGTATTTTATTTATGTAATTATTTATCCGTGATATTCGGCTGCTTAAGTGATGGTTGACCGTAACTTGTGGAAGGGATTATCCGGAGATCCCTTCTACCTTATGTTTAAGGTATCAGTCGATGATCCAATAAAATTCATCGTGTTATCGGTTAGCGAGTGTGATGACATCAGATGTTTGTTTATGTTGAAAACTTCCTTTTGTGTATTTTCCTGAGAGTATTTCGATAGTATATATATGCAGTGCATAATTCCCTGACGTTTTAAGTCGTAAATAATTGAAGGAGACGGTTTACAACAGTATTTCAGTGATGCAGTGAAGGCTGGGATCAGCCTGCATATACGTGCAGCCTGGTCGGAGTCTTTTCTGGCTTATATTGTCTCCAAGAGTATTATTTAAGATAATAGAAAATCCAGTTTCTATTAACTCTATAGTCAGTCGTAAGACAATGTACATGTCTTTTCCTTTGATGTGTGCCTGTAGTAAATTTCTTTTATGTTATTTGTTCTAGGACACCCTTTTTCTACAATTGTAAATAAATATTGACACGAGATGGCTTCTACCTATTACTGAGCACCCGGTGTCATTGGCACCCAACGTAAAAAATCCACAACTGTCTTTCACAGAGGTTTATATGGGGTGTATTTGACTGATTGCAGACATGGGTCCATCAACATATACCAGATGCATGCCTGTCTACAGTTAAATTCTCATCATACTGCTGTGACTGATATTAAGTATTGGCCATTATTATGTCATCTAGGCGCAAACTTGCGAATCGGTTTGGTGTTATGTAGCTACTTCGTGTTGTAAACATGTTTTGAGTTCATGTAACTACTTTGCGTGTAAACATGGTTTGAGTTCATGTAGCTACTTCATGTGTACACGGTTGACTTCGTTTAATCAATAAGTTATAAACTAAGGTGAAAGTCGTCTTCACCTAAATATTGCCTAAAGACTGCGACTTATAGAGCTGGTATTTTCCTATTCGCGAAAGAGAAACTGTGACTCTTATCTTTTCTTATTTATATTTATGTGACTTTTATTATTTAGTGTCCTTTGTCTTTGTTTTTGTCTTGAATGTGAATTGTGTATAGCAAAAAAATCCTGTACAGGTTTCATCACTTTTTATATGGACAAATTGATTTAATTCTGTAATTTGTGCATATAACCGGTGACTTTAATTGCTTTTGTGTTGTCCTGCGTTCAGTGCAAAGCTTTTTACACGAAAACACATCCATTTAATTTAGTGATCACTTTTAGATATTAAACTACAATATTTCAACAAGTTTCAGCTTTTGGGAAAACAATATTTCAGTTATAGAGAAAACATTATTTCAGTCATACATTTAGTTGTATTCATTATGGATTGTTTTCTGGTAGTGCCTGTCACTATGGGGTCACTTATGTGAAATATTGAGTGGCACTATAGGTACAGATGATTTGTGATTAAATTTTGTGTATTGTCTTTGTTACTGAAAATTAATTTTGAGAAAATGGCATAATTTTGAATTGAACATTTTGCTATTCTTTGCACATTTCACATGCAATAACATTATTTTTCAGGTCCTGAATGTGTGAAGAAGAATGATTGAAGTTTTAATCCTATAGTATATATTTTACAGTGAAAGTTTGGTTGAAAATCTCCCCTTTTTCTGTTACCTAGTACTTAACAAGTTGTTAATATTTCAGGCACCTGATATCCTGAATATTGACTATACTCTGTGATATCCTGATTTCTGAATATCCTGATTTTCTGAATACTCTGTGATATCCTGATTCCTGAATATTGAATAGTCATAAATTCCTGAATCTTGCCAGTGAATAATTACATTCCTAGCAGTAAGAAGACTTCTAGAATACGGTAGGATCTTTTAAATTATTACCCTACCCCTACAAAATACCCTTATTTTTTTGTTGTGCATAGTAAACTTCTGAAATATGTCAATACACCCATACGAGATCCAGGAAGACTACGGAAACATCCTATTCTTTTAAGTGATAGCAAAGGGAATTATTTGCGAACTCACTCAGATTTGATTGAACAATCTGGTCATCATGTTGAATTTCAGTGTAGAGGTGGTGCTAGATTTGTAGGCCAGTTTTATTGGTTACAATCTAATTTACATAACAAAGTAAATCAATTTAGTGAAATTGTCTTATATGTTTTCTTAGGAACTTGTGATTTAACCTTAAAAAGGGGAAAATATATTGAACTTAGGCATGATACTGACCATGCAGCTGTATCTTATCTCCAATTTCAGATAAACAGATTTTTGAATTTTGTATCAAATTTTCCCTCTGAATTTCAGATAAACATATTTTTGAATTTTGTATCAAATTTTCCCTCTGTTTCCATAGTTTTCCTGGAAATTCCTCCTTATTCTCTACAAGCTTGGAATAAGATCAGAGGACATGGGGATCCGTCCAGTGTCCGTTCACAAGATTTGATTCTGCATCAACGAATTTGTCTGGTCACCGAGACATAATGACCAAAACGGCAAAGCGTCTCCACGGTTCAATTTAGACCTACATAGAATTTTAGACCCTCAAACCAGGGCAGAACTAGTATAAACATTTCCAATTACAAAGGTGGAGTTCACCCTAAGTCTTTATTAGCAAGGTGTTGGATGAAGAGAATCGTGTTGCGCATTTTTACAGACTGTGTTTGAATTTCGTATTTTGCTGTGGAGAAAAGGATGCTGGTTCTGTGTAGGTGAGGGATAAGGCCCAATCACAGCTCTTGCCAGTACTGCAGTTTCTATGACATTTTATGGCATTTAAACAGTGTTTGTAGTGCAACAATACCTATATCTTGCTAGTACTCATTTTTTTCAGTGACAATTATACCAGTTTCTGTTGTGGTTTGTTAAATGCTTGTGTATATAGAATACTTTGATGGTGTATATTTTTTTGTGAAATAGATTATAGCCATCAATAAACTGTGATATTTGTAGAGTCATACAAAGCATATAATTTAATATAGCATAGCATACCATTTATAGTTTTATTTCGAAATGGCGGATAAAGGTCCTGTGGATGGGCAAGCCATCTCAGATATTGAGGCTAAGCAAAATCAAGTCCTCCCTACAGAGGAATATGATCATCTCATTGCAATACATGTTGCAAAACAAAAAAAACTCCTAGTGGTGGTGCACAAGTGCTTACACCACAAATTCCCAGTACAAGCACTCCACAAGTTTCACAAGCACCTAGTGTTAATCAGCCAAAACCGAATTTTAGATTTCCTGGGTTATCACCAGTACAGAGGTGGCAACATAATTCACTTTTAAATACTTCTGCTTTCTGCTCAGCATATAACATACCTAAGTTCCCCTTTTTTAGTGGTTCAGATGAACCACAGAAGGGGGAAACTACCTACGAGGTATGGAATTTCGAGGTGAAATGCCTTCAAAAGTCTTATTTTCCAGAACATGGTCTTCAGGCTATAAGATCTTCTTTGAAAGGCACAGCTAGAAGCATGCTGGTCTCTCTTGGAGAAAATGCCTCCATTGATGATATTTTGAATAAGCTTGATGGTTTTTATGGAAATGTTACGCTTATTCAATCTTTCTATAGTGACTATCATAGTGAAACTATAGTTGCATATGGCTCTAGGTTAGAGCAAACTTTGTCTCGTGCAATCAGATATGGGCATATAGATTTAATTGCTAAGGACGCAATGTTAAGGTCCAAGTTTTGGACAGGTCTTAAGAGCGTACAGTTAAAGCATTCAACACGGCACTTGTATGACTCTATTTAAGATTTTCAACTTTTACTTAAGGAAGTTTGAAAAGTTGTACAAGAGGAAAATAGTGTGGGTAGACCTCCTGCTACTGCTGCAAAGCAAAAGGTTGCTCAGCAGCAGGCAGGTCAAGCTTCTTGTGAAGCTGATGATACAAACTCACAATTATTGAAACAAATGAGTGAATCAATGGGCCGAATGAAGGCAATGGAAGCAAAAGCTTGACTCTCCACAGCAAGCAATTGCATCTGCAAATACTCAATCCTCAGCCCAGTTGAATTCATTTCAACCTCAATCCTCACGAGGAATGGGCAGAGGCTATGGCCGAACTAAAGGCTGGAGAGGTGGATTTGGTAATAGAGGTCACCAAAATTATACCAAAAATAATAATAGTAATAGTTGTAATAACAGCTACAGTAATTCGCAACAAAATAGTAGGAGAAGCAACAACTTCCGTGGCGGACGTCGTGGTGGCGCTAGCGGCCATGGTGCCAACCGCGGCAATGCCGGCTCGGAAGATTCACAGAATTTAAACTTCTAGCTCCCTCAGTTGTTGGGCAAACAGAGGAAGTAAAAGCCAGTGTGGAACATCAAAGCCCAGATAGTAATTCAAACAAAGATTCTCTTTTTGATAGAATAATTGGTTCGGCAAATGAAACAGAAATTTATATAAATAACATCAAAACATCAGGGCTAGTAGACACTGGCTCAATGATAACCTCTGTTTCAGAAAGTTTCTTTAAATCAATGAAGCCTCGTTCAGAATTGCATAACATCAGTGAGTTTGGTCTTACAGTGCAGAGTGCAAATGGTGATGAACTGCCATACAAGGGTTACATTGGTGCTGAAATTCCAGTTCCTTTTTTGTCAAATAGTACTTTTAGATGGATTTGTTTCATCTAAAATTTATGACAAACGCGATGATTTTGATTTCGACTTTGTTAATTTTCCGTTTTTGGATGGTGATGTTCCCCGCACCACTTCTTAAAGTGTTTACATTTCTCAGCTTATTCGCTTCGCTAGGGTGTCTAGTCATTTGGCTGATTTCAATGCTCGTAATTAAAGTTTGACTGCCAAGCTTTTACAGCAGGGGTATCGGTATGATAAACTTCGGAAAGCTTTTTCTAAATTTTATCGTAGACACTTTGAATTGGTTTCTAAATATAATACTGGGTTACGTTCACTTCTGCAACAAGGCCTATCGGAACCTGAATTTTATGGTGACTTAGTATATAAATTACGCAAAATAGTAGGGAAAGTAAAAAGTATGCAAAGACCAGGAACTGAAACAATCAAAATCCAAATCCAGCCCTCAAACCATAGTTGGAAACAACTAAGATTACAAATAATCAAGATACAGAGAACATATGGCCAACCGAGTGAGCAGCTTGTTTCCAAAAGGTGGCCACTCAGCAACCCAAACCGAACCAAAAATAATAAGAACATACATAAGGTAAAACATCACAGAAACTCTGACACAAAAAACAGGCAACAGAGAACCACAACAGAACTACCGCCTTGGAACGGTCAGTAATGAATTACTGGGGGGCTTAAATCGATTTTACAGGCCCAACCTCACCCTCAGTTTCTGAAGTGGTACAAAACATTTAGTTGGTTGTTCGGTTCGCATGATAACCCTCTAACTCGTCAATGAATCATCACGGTAAACACATAAATCAAATTTCAACACCATGAAGAAGCAAAGACGAGGACTCAACAGATACAACAGGCCGTCTGACAGGTGGAAATCCCTGTCCTGCCAAACAACCCCACTGGAAATCTGAAGCAAAAAAAGGTCACCAGTTGAGCCCCGGTGGACCAAGCAACAGACAAAAAGGCTCCGGTCCCAACCAACTAAAATATATAGCTTTAGGTCGGGGCCATCATAGAGTCTGACGACCGATCCCCCGGTGTGCAATTAAAGAGTGCAGCAAAGTTATCAACCGTGATTGGGTTAATCACTAAGCATGCAGACTGTCGCATAACATTTAAATTATAGCCAATACGTTTGTGACGTATTATTATTTTTCGGAATTGATCAGAAAAAATCAGTCCTACCCTTAATCTTTTTGAATTTGTATATATAATTTAAAACAGAATTTCCTGATCAATTTAAGAAAATTATCATACGATTTAAACGCAATGGCTATAACATAGATGTAATGCGACAGTCTGCATGCTTATTGGTTAACCCAATCACGGTGGACAACTTTGCTGTCCTCTTTAATTGCACGCCGGTGGGTCGGGGTTCAGACTCTATGATAGCCTCTACATAAAGCTATATATTAGTTGGTTGGGGCCGGATGTTTGTCTGTTTCTTGGCCCACCGGGGTTCAACTGGTGTTCTTCTTTTGCTCCAGTGCTCCAGTGGTGTTGCTGACACCCCAGGGATCTCCAGGTGTCTCAACACGTTTCGGCTGTCTAGTCCTCATCCTTTCTTCATCACGGTTTTTTCTTGATTTTAATTGTTGACTGTGATGACTCTCTGATGAGTTAGGGTAACTCCATACGAACCGAACTACCAACTAATTGTGTGC
This sequence comes from Ctena decussata, assembly GCA_963989385.1. NCBI lineage: Eukaryota > Metazoa > Mollusca > Bivalvia > Lucinida > Lucinidae > Ctena > Ctena decussata. The sequence continues at coordinate 362,664 of OZ022502.1, read as the reverse complement.
ACCGCGGCGGAGGGTGAGGGCGAAGGTTTGGGCCCAGTAAAACCGGTTTAAACCCCCCCCCCCAGTAGTTATTTCGGACCGTCCCAAGGCGGTACTTTCGTTGCGGTTGCATTTGTTTTATGTTCGGTGCTGTTTAATTATTGTGTTCTCATTTTAACCCTTCTATCATAAAAATAGAAAATAGGTAAAAATAATTGTTAAATGTTTTTCGTATAATTTGCTTAGTCTATTGTTACCCTTCTGTTGGTCTAAAATATTTAGTTCAATAAAGATAGCTGAGTTGCCACCTATTTGGGAAAGAGCTGCTGACTCGGCTTATCACTTGTAATTTATTGTTTGTTGGGATATCTTTGTCAATCTTTCCCTTTAATGTTGGGGAATAGGGTTTGGGATCTGATTCAGTCAGTTCCTGAAGTGTAGTTACTCTTAAAATTTCAATATACCCTTGTTGGTTGTTTCTGATATAGAGTGTAACTCTAAAGTTCCAACAATTGTTGGAATAAATGTTATACGTCTTTGTAAAAATCAAGTTTCAAATAGTCAAGTGCCGGTTGAGTGGCAAACTACTTACGATAGTTTATGTGATGATAGCATACCAGTAAAAACTACCAGTAATTATGCAATACGTATTGCTCCACATGAAATTAAAACAATTCATGGTATTGCACGTAGAACAGGTGAGTTTGATACAGCGGTCACAGAGATATGGACACCTCATTGCCAGGGGATCTTACAATTTGTCCAAGGGTTGTCTCTCTTAAAGCTCCAGGTAATACAGTACGGGTTCCTGTAAGGGTTTGTAATTCGTCTGCCCGAGCAATAAATATTCCACCTAAGTCAACTCTATGCTCATTGAATAGCGTTTCTGTTGTTGATTCTTTTACTCCTTCTTCGCAGAAACCGGAGAAGGTGTCTACAGAATCAACTTTGGAAGATTTAGGCATATCAATAGAAACAGACAATTTGTCCGCTGACCAATCGCATAAAGTTAAGGACGTCCTCTGTGGCTGGTCGCATATTTTTTCCAAAGGTCCGACTGATCTTGAGAAGGGTGCCATTCTCAAGCATTCTATAAAATTGACAGATAACACACCTTTTAAGGAACACTATAGGAAAATTCCACCTGCCATGTTTGAAGAAGTCAAACAACAATTAAAGGAAATGTTAGAAGCGGATGCAATCAGACCTTCGGAGAGCCCTTTCTCTTCTAATGTAGTTTTAGTTAGAAAGAAGGATGGTTCTCTGAGGTTCTGTATTGATTTTAGAAAGTTAAATACTCTCACCATCAGGGATGCATTTATGCTTCCACGTATTGATGATACAATGGACACCCTGATTGGTGCAAAGTACTTTTCTAAATTGGACTTAAGGTCAGGTTATTGGCAGGTGGAAATGGAAGACCAAGATAAGCATAAAACCGCATTTCAATTGGTTCTCTGGGGTTCTTCGAATGTAACAGGATGGCCTTTGGTTTGACTAATGCCCCTGCAACTTTCCAGCGTTTGACGGAGCGTTGCATGGGCGAGTTAAATCTGATGGAATGTCTAATTTTCTTAGACGACATCCTGATATTTTCTACTACATTTGAGGAACAGACAAAGAGAATCAATGCAGTGTTTAGTAGACTGCATGAACATGGTCTTAAATTAAAGCCCTCCAAGTGTGAGTTTTTCAAAAGCAGTGTGAAATATTTAGGCCATGCAGTTAGTGGACATGGCTTTGTGACAGAAGCGGACAAAATAAAAGCCTTTTCAGAATGGCCTGTTCCACATGATATTTAAACTTTGAGATCATTTCTCGGGTATACCGGTTATTACCGGAGATATATCAAGGACTATGCCAAAATGGTCAAACCACTTAATGACATGTTGGTTGGTCATCCAACCAATAAGCATGCCGTTTCTTCTAAAAAGAAAAAGAAAACTGTTCTATGGCAATGAGGTAAAGAACAACAGGATGCATTTGGCACTTTAAAGTTAAAGTTGTCTACACCCCCTGTCCTAGCATATGCTGATTTTACTAAGCCATTTATTGTCCATACTGATACGTCGGGAGAGGGACTAGGTGCTGTTTTATACCAAGAACAGAATGGTATAGAACGAGTAATTGCCTATGCTAGTCGAGGATTACGCCGCAGTGAACGAAACTATCCGGCCCATAAGTTTGAGTTTTTGTGTTTAAAATGGGCAGTTTCGGAAAAGTTTCACGATTACCTTTATGGTAATCAGTTTCTTGTTTTTACGGACAATAATCCGTTAACATATGTACTTTCGTCAGCGAACTTAAACGCTACAGGCCACAGATGGCTAGCTGCATTGTCTACATACAATTTTTCACTGAAGTATAAAAGTGGAAGTACAAATAGTGATGCTGACGGTCTCTCCAGGAGGCCACATGGCACTACAGAGTTGTTTTCCGATGCTGTTAAGGCTATATGTGAAGCCTATTTAGTAAACGTGGCTCTTGTCCTTATGCGGAAAATCTTGTTGTCTCAAGTGCTTCTCAGCTGACAGAGTCCATTGATTCTCAGTTAGAATCATCAGATATTGATGATAGGGATTTTCAGTCCACCGATTTACATACTGTGGACGTCCACTGGCATAATAAGTCCCTATGTGAGAAGTGGATATTATTCACAAAAGGGAGAGTTGTCAGAAGATCTTCCAGATGTCTGCAAGTATTTGAGACACCGGAAGAATTTATGTCTGTTAGACGGTATTTTATACCGCAATACAGTTTTAAATGGAGAAAAAGTGAAACAGTTAGTTCTACCTTTTCGATTTCGTGACTTGGTTTTCAAACACCTTCACGATGATGTTGGTCATCAGGGCCAAGACAGAACTCTCTCTTTAGTAAGGTCAAGATTTTTCTGGCCTGGGTTTGCGCAAGATATTGAAAACAGAGTTAGGTCATGTGAACGCTGTATTAAGCGTAAAACCTTTCCAAAGCCTAGCACAGAGTTAGTCAACATTATCAGCACTCAGCCAATGGCGCTGGTCTGTATTGATTTCCTCTCGTTGGAAAGGTCAAAAGGCGGATTTGAAAATATTTTGGCCCTTACTGATCATTTCAGCCGATAAGTACAGGCCTTTCCAACGAGAACTCAGTTGGCAAAAACTACCGCCAAGATTCTTTTTGAAAATTTTATTTTGCATTACGGCTTCACTGCTCGCTTACATAGCGACCAGGGAAGAAACTTTGAAAGTAATGTTATAAAAGAACTTTGCTCCTTGGCTGGGATTGAGAAATGTCGGACTACGCCGTATCAGCCTATGGGGACCGGCATGACCGAGAGGTTTAATCAACCCGTTTTAAATATTGTAGGCACACTGGAGGACCGTCAGAAAGAAGACTGGAAGTCTTTCGTTGCACCATTAGTGCATGCATATAATGCAACCAGACATGACAGTACTGGTTTTTCGCCATACTTTTTGATGTTCGGTCGACATCCTCGACTAGCTGTTGATGCATATTTAGGGCTGAATTCACCACAGGATCCATCCGACTCCAGCAGACAACATTATGCTTCTAAACTTCAAAAACGATTGAAGTTTGCATATCAGGTTGCTTTTTCTGAAGCGCAAAAGTCTGCTGGACGCCATAAAATTGTTTATGACTCTAAAGTCAGGGTTCTATTGTAGATATAGGGGACAGGGTGCTAATTAGAAATGTTGGCCTTAAGGGCAAACATAAACTAGCAGACAAGTGGGATAAAGACCCCTAAATTGTGGTTGACAAACCAGATGAGCATATACCTGTTTTAAAGGTTACGAAAGAGACGGGATCAGGCCCAATTAAAGCATTGCATAGGAACATGCTTTTCCCGTTTTCCTCCATTCCTACTATTTCTGAGGTAGGCGATTCTTTGTTGCCAAACAAAGAGGGCACGCCTCAGAAGTAGGACAGGAAGACAAAGGAGAAGCCTGTTATTTCTTCTGTGTCTGATGAAATTTCAGAATCAGATTCTGATTCGGAATACAGTTTTTCACGCTATGTTATGCCTCAGAAGAGGAATAAACCTCACGTTTCTATTTCAGACACTTCTGAAATAGTCAGAAACAAGTCCGCTGATGATATTGTTTCATCTCTTTCAAAAGAACAACTTTGCGTTCTCTGTATAGTGACTTTGCAGATATTACTGCAAAAGATGTTGCTAATAGTGCTGCCCCGTCTGCTAGTTTATCGACCACCGCAGTTCATGTTCCAAGACGTACTGGTCGGGTAAGAAAACCACCAGACCGGTACGGTGAATGGATCAGTAACCAAGTGACAGCTGCTGCTGTGCCTGGTGAATCAGAATGTCAGATTTGGTATGTTTAATTGCTGTCTGTTTTTTAGTGTTGGTCGGTATTTTTTTTTTTTTTTGACTGCTTGAATTTTACCTTGTGATATGCAGGGGAGAATGTCACAAGATTTTGTACCTGAGAAGTTTTATTTCATTTCAAAGACAAAATTGTCTTTCCTAGCTGGCTGGAGCAGCATTCCTAACGTTTTTCGTGCTCCTGATTCACTTTCATATTTTCTTAGTTTCATAATTCTGGCTACTTTATATTTCATATGTTCTTATTCGTAAATTTGCGACTAAGAGATGGAAAGGGCATCATGACATGCAATTTGTTATAAAAGTGTGAAACGATTTCACATGGGCTTATAGTTTTTCATGCTTTAATTCAAATCAACATTGCATGAAACACATGCATTTAGAGATTTGTAGTACTTTATAATGGTGTTGAGTGGACAAGTAAAATGACTGAATGAATTCAGTCAAATTATAGTTGATTCTTATAATCAACCTTGGCAGTTTCATACAACACTAAATTATATAGTACATCTGTTTCAGTACAGGATGCGTTGCAGTTTTGCACTTATATACAGATACTAACTTTGTGTAAATAGATTATTGCCGGAGAAAGTGTTATATTGCCAGCTGTGAATTACTTAACTAACTGTACATACTATATTTGATAATTTATAAAATGTCAGGAGCCATTTTCGTGCTCCTGATTCACTTTCATATTTTCTTAGTTTCATAATTCTGGCTACTTTATATTTCATATGTTCTTATTCGTAAATTTGCGACTAAGAGATGGAAAAGGCATCATGACATGCAATTTGTTATAAAAGTGTGAAACAATTTCACATGAGCTTATAGTTGTTCATGCTTTAATTCAAATCAACATTGCATGAAACACATGCATTTAGAGATTTGTAGTACTTTATAATGGTGTTGAGTGGACAAGTAAAATGACTGAATGAATTCAGTCAAATTATAGTTGATTCTTATAATCAACCTTGGCAGTTTCATACAACACTAAATTATATAGTACATCTGTTTCAGTACAGGATGCGTTGCAGTTTTGCACTTATATACAGATACTAACTTTGTGTAAATAGATTATTGCCGGAGAATGTGTCATATTGCCAGCTGTGAATTACTTAACTAACTGTACATACTATATTTGATAATTTATAAAATGTCAGGAGCCATTTTCCCTAGCAGGGGAGAATGTCACACAGGTCATTTTTGGATACTTAATGAAATAACAAAATTCTATCACTTATTATAGCAGTATTTTATTTATGTAATTATTTATCTGTGATATTCGGCTGCTTAAGTGATGGTTGACCGTAACCTGTGGAAGGGATTATCCGGAGATTCCTTCTACAGTATTTTTAAGGTATCAGTCGATGACCCAATGAAATTCATCGTCTTATCGGTTAGCGAGTGTGATGATGTCAGAGTGGAGTTCCCTTGTCTTTTAACCAATAATTCACTGCATGACAAATATAGCACAAATTTCTGCACGCGCGTTTTATGAGCCATATTTGTTGTAGCTGCAAATGTTCTCGAGTGTGATCAGGGAAGGCCGTTAAGCAGGTTTCTTATGTTCTTTAGAGTGACCAGGAAAGGTAGTTAAGCAGGTTGATTATGTCCTTGAGAGTGATCAGGGAAGGCAGATAAGCAGGAGCATTATGTTCTTGAGGGTGATCTGGGAAGGCAGTTAAGCCGGTGTCTTATGTTCTTGAGAATGACCATGAAAGGCAGTTAAGCAGGTATCTTATGTTCTCGAGAGTGATCAGGGAAGGCAGCTATGCAGATGTCTTATGTTCTCGAGAGTGATCCAGGAAGGCAATTAAGCAGGTGTCTTTTGTTCTTGAGAGAGATCAGGGAAGGCAGTTAGTCACGTGTCTTATGTTCTTGAGAATGACCAGGAAAGGTAGTTAATCAGAGGGCAGTTAAGAAAGTGTCTTATGTTCTCGAGAGTGATCAGGGTAGGCAGTTAAGCAGGTGTATTATATTCTTTCGAGCGATCAGGGAAGGCAGTTAAGCAGGTGTCTTATGTTCTCGAGAGTGATCAGGGTACGCAGTTAAGCAGGTGTCTGATGTTCTTGGGAGAGATCAGGAAAGGCAAATAAGCAGGTGTCTGATGTTCTTGAGAGTTACCAGGAAAGTCAGTCTAACAGTGTTTTATGTTCTCGGCAGTGATCAGGGAAGGCAGTTAAGCAGGTATCTTATGTTCTCGAGAATGATCAGGGAAGGCAGTTAAGCAGGTGTCTTATGTTCTCTGGAGGGATTTGGGAAGGCAGTTAAGCAGGTTTTTGATGTTCTAGATCGTGATTAGGGAAGGCAGTTAAGCAGTTGTCTTATGTTCTTGAGAATGACTAGGAAAGGCAGTTAAACAGGTGTCTTATGTTCTCTGGAGTGATCAGCAGGGAAGGCAGTTAAGCAGGTGTTTGATGTTCTAGATACTGATCAGGGAAGGCAGTTAAGCAGGTGTCATATGGTTAAGAGAGCGATCAGGGAAGGCAGTTAAGCAGTGTTTAATGTTCTAGATAGTGATCAGGGAAGGCAGTTAAGCAGGTGGCTTATGTTCTCGAGAGTGATCAGAGAAGGCAGTTACGCAGATGTCTTATGTTCTAGATAGTGATCAGGGAAAGAAGTTAAGCAGGTGTTTTATGTTCTAGATAGTGATCAGGGAAGGCAGTTAAGCAGGTGTCTTATGTTCTAGATATTGATCAGAGAAGGCAGTTAAGCAGGTGTCTTATGTTCTAGATAGTGATCAGAGAAGGCAGTTAAGCAGGTGTCTTATGTTCTAGATTGTGATCAGGGAAAGCAGTTAAGCAGGTGTTTTATGTTCTAGATAGTGATCAGGGAAGGCAGTTAAGCAGGTGGCTTATGTTCTTGAGAGTGATCAGAGAAGGAAGTTAAGCAGATGTCTTATGTTCTCGAGAACGATCAGGGAAGGCAGTAAAGCACGTGTCTTGTGTTCCAGAGGATGATACGAGAAGGCACTTAAGCAGGTTTCATATGTTCTTGAGCGTGACAAGGAAAGGCAGTTAAGCAGGTTTCTTACGTTCTTGAGAGTGATCTGGGAAGGCAGTTAAGCAGATGGCTCATGCTCTCGAGATTGATCAGGGAATGCTGGTAAGCAGGTGTTTTATGTTCTTGAGAGTGATCAAGGAATTTAGTTAAGGAGATGTCTTATGTTCTCGAGAGTGATCAGGGAAGGCAGTTTAGCAGGTGGCTTATGTTTTGAGAGTGATCAGGGAAGGCAGCTAAGCAGGTGTGTGATGGTCTGGAGATTGATCAGGAAACGCAGTAAAGCCGGTGTCTTATGTTCTTGAGAGTGATCGGAGAAGGCAGTTAAGCAGGTGTTCTATGTTCTTGAGAGTGATCAAGGAATTCTTGATGTCTTATTTTCTCAACAGTGATCAGGGAAGGCTGTTAAGAAGGTGTCTTATGTTCTTGAGAGTCATCAGGGAAGGCAGTTAAGCAGGTGTCTTATGTTCTTTAGAGTGACCAGGAAAGGTAGTAAAGCAGGTGTCTTATGTTCTTGAGAGAGACCAGGGAAGGCAGTTAAGTAGGTGTCTTACGTTCTTGAAAGGGATTAGGAAAGGCAGTTAAGCAGGTGTTGTTTGTTCTTGAGAGAGATCAGCAGGTGTCTTATGTTCTCGAGAGTGATCAGGGGAGATAGTTAAGCAGGTGTCGTATGTTCTCATGACTGATAAGAGAGGGCAGTTAAGTAGGTGTCTTATGTCCTGAGAGTGATCAGGAAAGGCAGTTAAGCAGATGTCTTATGTTCTGGAGAATGATCAGGAAAGGCAGCTAAGTAGGTGTCTTATGTTCTTGAAGGTGTCAAGGAATGGCAGTTAAACAGGTGTCACATGTTCTTGAGAGTGAGCAATGAAGGCAGTTAGGTAGATGTCTCAGGAAAGGCAGTTAAGCAGTGTTATGTTCTTGAGACTGATCGGGAGGGGCAGTTAAGCAGGTGTCTTGTAATCTCGAAAGTGATCAGGGAAGGCAGTTAAGCAGGTGTCTTAAGTTCTCGTGATTTATCTGGGAAGGCAGTTAAGCAGGTGTCTTATATTCTTAAGAGTGATCAGGAAGGCAGTTAAGCAGATGTCTTAAGTTCTTAAGAGAGATCAGGGAAGGCCATTAAGTAGGTGTCTTATGTTCTTGAGAGTGATCAGGGAAGGCTGTGTAGCAGGTGTCTTATGTTCTTGAGAGTGATCAGGATAGGCAGTTTAGCAGGTGTCTTATGTTCTCGGAAGTGATCAGGGAAGGCAGTTAAGCAGGTTTTTTATGTTCTCGAGAGTGATCAGGGAAGGCAGTTAAGGAGGTGTCTAATGTTCTTTAGAGTGACCAGGAAAGGCAGTTAAGCAGGTGTCTTATTTTCTTGAGAGAGATCAGGGAAGGCAGTTAAACAGTTGTCTTATGTTCTTGAGAGTGATCAGGAAAGGCAGTTAAGCAGGTGTCGTTTGTTCTTGAGAGTGATCAGCAGGTGTCTTATGTTCTCGAGAGTGATCAGGGGAGATAGTTAAGCTGGTGTCGTATGTTCTCATGAGTGATAAGGGAAGGCAGTTAAGTAGGTGTCTTATGTCCTGAGAGTGATCAGAAAAGGCAGTTAAGCAGATGTCTTATGTTCTGCAGAATGATCAGGAAAGGCAGTTAAGTAGGTGTCTTATGTTCTTGAAAGTGATCAGGGAAGGCAGTTAAGCAGATGTCTTATGTTCTCGAGAGTGATCAGGTAAGGCAGTAAAGCACGTGTCTTGTGTTCCAGTTAGTGATACGAGAAGGCAGTTAAGCAGGTTTCATATGTTCTTGAGTGTGACAAGGAAAGGCAGTTAAGCAGGTTTGTTACGTTCTTGTGAGTGATCTGGGAAGGCAGTTAAGCAGATGTCTCATGTTCTCGAGATTGATCAGGGAATGCAGTTGAGCAGGTGTTTTATGTTCTTGAGAGTGATCAGGGAAGACAGTTAAGCAGGTGTCTTATGTTCTTGAGAGTGATCAGGGAATTTAGTTAAGGAGATGTCTTATGTTCTCGAGGGTGATCAGGGAAGGCAGTTAAGAAGGTGTCTTATGTTCTCGAGAGTGATCAGGGAAGGCAGTTAAGCAGGTGTCTTATGTTCTCGAGGGTGATCAGGGAAGATAGTTAAGCAGGTGTCTTATGTTCTCGAGGGTGATCAGGGAAGGCAGTTAATCAGGTGCTTTATGTTCTCTCGAGTGATCAGTAAAGGCAGTTAAGCAGATGTCTTATGTTCTCGAGAGTGGTCAGGAAAGGCAGTTTAGCAGATGTATTATGTTCTTGAGAGTGATCAGGGAACGCAGTTTAATAGGTGTCTTATGTTCTTGAGATTGACTAGGAAGGGCAGTTAAGCAGGTGTCTTATCATCTTGATAATGATCAGGGAAGGCTGTTAAGCAGGTGTCTTATGTTCCTGAGAGTGATCAGGGAAGGCAGTTAAGCAGGTGTCTTATGTTCTCGAGAATGATCAGGACAGGCAGTTAAGCAGGCGAGACTAGATGTCTTTCTCTCTTTGTTTCTCTCTTTTCCCAATCCCCTCTCCCGTCCCCACCATCCCACGAGATCCAAAATGTAGGTGGAATTATGTTTCTTATTCTCTGAATATCAACGTTGTAACAGGTTTCGTGAACATATCTGCAACGTTTTCAGAATAATAGAGAGGACATAATTTCGATGTCAAAATTCAAAGGGACATGAATAAGCATGTAGGTGGAGTAGCGGTTCTTGTACTCTGCCCATTGCCTGATAATACTTGACATTTTTATAAAATTTCATTAAAACATTTTCGACAGTTTTAAAGTGATAGAACGGACGCGATTTATACACTAAAATTACCCATAGAAATAATTCGGTCAAAATTGTAGGTGGATCTCTGAATATTGCCCGATAATGCTTTATAGTTGTATAAGTTTTGAGAAAAATCTTCAAAGATAAAACAGTTGTAAGGCGGAGACGATTACCTATCTGAAAATTAAAAAGGGCATAATTCCGTATCAAAAAGAGTGGGAATGTGTAGTGTCCTGGTTCTCTCTATATCATCTAATGATGATTTAGACGTCTACCATGTTACCATACTTAAAGGTACAAAAGGACATAATTTCGTTAAAAACGTAGGAGGGGTTATTTTCCATGTCCTCTGCACACTGTTTACAGTGTCTACTGAATATGAGTCTGTATTCTGTGTTTTAACCGTTTCCGTAGGACAGGTTTTCGCATGCTCTGGTTTATATGAATCAACAATACTAGAAAATAAAATAAAATAAGATGAGGGGATGCAGCTTCAGGGGAGGCAACTCTGCCAATATTAGTTGTGCCACCCTTTTTAGTGGAGTTCAGGTCTTGAAGAAAACAATTTAGTCCATTAAGAGCAAATTCTTTCATTGAAGAGTGTCTTCCATTTCGGAAGGGCTATGCAATGGATCAAAACTTCCAGAAAGCCGCAAAAGTTGTTCCCTCAGTAAAAATAGAGGAAAAACAGGGAGGCGTACCCATACATTGTAACAGGTTTTTACTTGTATCATATATAACGATTGTATGTGTTGGGGATGGGGGCATTGTCGACTCTATACATTGTAACAGATTTTTACTTGTATCATATATAACGATTGTATGTGTTGGGGATGGGGGCATTGTGGACTCTATACATTGTAACAGGTTTTTACTTGTATCATATATAACGATTGTATGTGTTGGGGATGGGGGCATTGTGGACTCTATACATTGTAACAGGTTTTTACTTGTATCATATATAACGATTGTATGTGTTGGGGATGGGGGCATTGTGGACTCTATACATTGTAACAGGTTTTTACTTGTATCATATATAACGATTGTATGTGTTGGGGATGGGGGCATTGTGGACTCTATACATTGTAACAGGTTTTTACTTGTATCATAGTTAACGATTGTATGTGTTGGAGATGGGGGGCATTGTGGACTCTATACATTGTAACAGGTTTTTACTTGTATCATATTTAACGATTGTATGTGTTGGGGATTGGGGCATTGTGGACTTTGATCAGTTGTCATGTTCACAGTAGGCAGGGCGGAGTATACACTGTTTGCAAAACTTCATTGATTAGTCAGACAGCATCAAGGGGTTTAAAGCAATCACTCCAAGGAAAATTTTTAAATAACTGGACCTTAGAACTTAAAAAGAATAAAAATTTAAAAACGTAAAGACAGTTGAAGTAAGTTTTTTTATGTACAAGAAATACTTTTAATGTGTAAGTAATTATTCTGACCGTCGAAATGTGTCTCGATTTAGGACTAGCTCCCATAAACTACAGTTTGAAGTTAGTCGGTATACTATTCCAAATACATGAACACCAGTTGCAGATAGGCTATGCAAACAGTGTTCCATGAATAATGTTGAGGATGAGACACATTATCTTATGATAATAGAAAACTCCCCATTTGCCAACATCCAAGCAATAACGTAGGCAGGAATAACTACTCTGTTTCATCAAAATTTAATGGCTTATGAATAATGATAATGCGCATCTGTTTAAGGATATGCGGTGAAAAATTAAAATTAAGAAATTTCAGTATGCTTTTTTTCTGGTTTCGTTACCAGATATTGTCAGGGTCACTGACGAGGCTTTATTATCCAAAACTACGTAGTCTGGCCCATATTCCTACTTCTGTATGTATTCTCTGTTCTTGAAGGAGCTTTTTAAGATTTTAATTGTAGCTAAATTCAGTAGATCATGTCTGTCAGTTAGAGATCGGTAGTAACTCAGTGGACACGCTTCCTCGGAGTGATACTGTGTTCGAGTCGACTCAATGATGAGACTTTGTGTCATCGCTGATTCAGCTTTTCCCCGGCATCGTGTGCCCGCTGAGACTAGGATTGAATTATAGTTGCTTGTGCATATTCAGCTATTTAGTATTTTGTGACTGCTTCATGTGAAAAATATGAATTTGCCCTATGTCAACATTTGTTCAGACATTGTGTGCTTATTGTCTATCCATATTGTATGACACTTTTAAACTATTTTGCAAGTATTCATACAGATTGCAGTGCTGTAGACGGGAGGAAATCGCGGGTACAATTTGGGAATTTTTTCCACTAAAACATATGTTGTGACCTCTCATTGAACAGTATCGCTGACATGCTGAAGTGTTGCAACACTGTTTGTTTTTGGGAGGTGGAGACGGGATTTTTTTTTCTCTTTGATAATTGTCCTTCCCATTAGAGCACTGAGATTAGAAATTAGTTTGTTGGAAGTACCGTGTTGATCATATTAAGTCTGTTTTAATCCTTTCTCAGTGGGGTCAGTTCTTCAAGGTAAAAAATTTGCTCCTTCGGGAGCAAATATTCTTTCCTTTAGGAGTTTAAGTAAAAGAGTTTGCTTCTCCGGGAGAAAATTATTTCCTTTAATAGTAGACCTAAGTTCAAAGAGCTACTATATCCAGGGAAGCGAACAGGAATGCATATAAGGTTTTACTTTTTTTTTAAGAAAAAGAGAACAGGGGCATTTAATAGGATTAATACGGTACATAGTTAAGTTGGTCTTATATGGTATTTTTATAAGCACTCATATGAATTGACTGTGCACTTTCGGCATTTTGGCTTCGATGCTCCTCGGGACACTTGAAGATATATATACATGTACATACATATCTTCGGGTGGCCCAAGCTCTGTAGGTGTGTACTCAGGTTTGCCCGAGTGATAAGGTGAATGCGCTATATATTGTCTGGCTTTATGGGCAATAACTGGAATAGTGTGTTGAGGTTGTCTTCCTTGGAGTTGGTATGACTTTTGTTCATAATTTTCCTCTTTTCTGTCGCTCAAGTTATACCTTGCGGATTGCGGTTTTCAAAATAAAAAATAAATTTGAATTTTTTCGTCGTCATGAATTATGATATTTGTATTTTAAAGTCTGATATGGTGATTTTTTTCCAGCATGCATCAAGGGGTTAATTATACACTTCAGAGCCTAGGTGGATTATAAAAGGCAAAATTAGGTACTAGCTTATCTTAGTACTTCTCTACAAACCTCAGGATAAACATCTACAGCAGGTCAAAAAAGGACAATATCTGAACTGATTAGTTGCTGCTTGCCCAGAGATATTTACCAAGGAAATAATTGACAGTTTATTGGGATTAAATTATCAACAAGGCAATCGATATTGATTTGATTAGTAGGACTGTAGCACCGTTCCGCCCCTCCCATTAACAGACTTTAATCCATTACCAGGTGGCAGCAGATCTAGGCCTTTAATCGTCGCCATGTATCATGAGATTCGTATTTTAAAGTCTGTTATAATGGTGATAATTTTCCAACAATGGACAATATAATATAACGTAATGCATTTATTTATTTGAAACGTGGCTTTCGACTGGAGCGCAGTATGAGTATCTAAGAGGACATATATATATATAAACGAAGTATAAAATGACTTCACATGCTCCTTTTTAAACTTTATTTGTCACATAAACAAACGCGTTTCGTTAAACAACTCTTCAGTGTTAAAGTGACATTAACAATGGTGGCGTTAGCTCTTAGCAACAGTTTATGACGTAACGTCATATGAGTTCTATTCTATTCTATTCAAAATTCTATGACACCATAATGGTGGCAGATGTTTAATATTAACGTTAACTATTTAATGTAGGCTTAAAACATTTGATAAAGTAATTTTCTTTATTTAACCTAGCGGAAGCGCTCTCAGTACGAAGTTTGAAAAACGGAAACATTTGAAATTTCGGAATATATATATCTGGAGAATGAGACGGTGAAACTTAAGCAGTCAATCATCCAGTTTTAGAATAGGAACTTGAACACCCGAAAAAGGAAAAAGACATTTCTGGCAAAAATTACACAACGAAAACTTAGCGGCAATATATGAACAATGGCGTAACAACACACCAATAGTTCTTCCGAGAAAATTTCAAATAAAGCAAATATCTAACGAACCAGAAGATCAACGACGAAAAAGGGAAAGACAAGTTCTAGATAATTTCAGAACGGAAAAGGAACTTTTGGAATTAAGATCTCAAAGTCATATGCAGCATGTTGAGACGGTAGATGAAGAAATGTCAGGTATAATAGCCGACAAATGCACAGGCCAACGCAGACAAATGTTGATGAAACTATGGACAGAAGATGTCAAAAGAGAAGAAGAAATCTCACAACAGGTGTGGAATAACAAAAATAAAGCATGGCTAACAAGGTATGCACAAGAGTTTACGGCCAAATACCAGTCGAAAAATCCTTTCTTAAAGGACAGATTTGATGATGATTCGCCCAGTGATGACTCTCAATTGCAGAGACAAGCAGTTAATACGAGGGTGACAAGACGAACCAACTCTCAAAGATCAGAATTCAGAGAACCAAGACAGTCGTATCAAAACGTGAGGAATACCGGATATAGACAAACACAGTATCAAAGTTATGCTGATGCAGCGAATGTCAACAGAAACAGAACCAACCCTTACTACAACCGAGTTACATACATTGGAGCGCAAACCAATAACGGTTAAGGAACCATGGAAGTTTCAGAAGGCGTTATCAGTCTCCAAATTCAACATATGGACGAAATCAAGAATATAAACAAGATAGGAGATATACATATCGACAGCGCAGGGAAACACGTGATCAAGATATCAACGAAATGGACGACAGAAGAAACCAACAGCCTACTGAGGAGCATTTTTGGAACAGCGACCACATTGGAACAGAATGAGATAAGTAACAGTGCTTCTTATAGAGATGACATTGATATAAAAGTTATTAATTTATCTAAAAGGGGACTCAATCAAACAGAAATTAAGCTATTAGGAAAAGGCCTAAAATTCACACTCACCCCGTTAAAACAGATAATCAAGAAATAACTGAAGATTTAGCAGAATTCACCCGTAAAATTCGTCTTGCGGAGTACTTTTATAATTGTGAAAATGATGACATGTCTTTGGTAAAAAATAAGAGTAATTTTGTACCGCCAAAGAACAGAAATCAAGCTCTTGATGAGTTCGTAAAATCAGTCGAGAGAATTCCTTTAACTGATAATGAAAGGACAGTAAAAGATAATCTGACGAGGCATGAAAGGAATTCAATTAGGTCATTATCTACAGACAAAAATATAATTATAAAGGAAGCTGATAAGGGTGGGTCGGTTATCATAATGGATACTGAACATTATAAGAACATGGTTAATAACATTTTGATGGATGAATCTTATTATGAACGATTGAGAGCACGTGTCTCACAAATAAAGAAGTAGACTACCTTACGCGTTTCGAAAAGAAAGTCAATTTTACGGACTACCGAAAGTCCACAAAAGTAAACAAATTTCTGAAAAGTGTAAAATTGCAGAGTCATCCTATGTTGAAATTAAAGATGTAAATGATTTAAAGCTAAGGCCGATAGTCGCGGGTCTAGCGTGTCAGACGCACAGAATTAGCAACCTTTTAGACATATTGCTTAAACCATTTATTAAACATGTACCGAGTTTTCTGAGAGATAAAACAGATTTTTTGAATAGTTTACCAAACAGAATACCCAAAGAAACAATTCTAGCAACATTTGAAGTCGAATCGTTATACTCTAATATACCCCATAGTCTGGGAATAGAAGCTCTCAACTTTCGGATAGAGCAGTTTTCTGAAGAGCTACCTGAAAGGTTTTCAAAAGAATTTGTTATTGAATCATTACGTTTTATCCTAGAAAATAAGACATTTCAATTCAACGATGAATTTTTCAGACAAAAGAAAGGTACAGCGATGGCCACGAAGGTTGTACCCACTTACGCTACCTTAACAATTGGTTACCTTGAACAAAAACTTTATAATCAGATAGCTTCAGATTTCGGACCGACATTTAGGAAAGAATTTGAAAATACATGGAAAAGATTTTTAGATGATTGCTTTATTCTATGGTCTAAAAGTAAAAAGTATGCAAAGACCAGGAACTGAAACAATCAAAATCCAAATCCAGCCGTCAAACCATAGTTGGAAACAACTAAGATTACAAATAATCAAGATACAGAGAACATATGGCCAACCGAGTGGGCAGCTTGTTCCCAAAAGGTGGCCACTCAGCAACCCAAACCGAACCAAAAATAATAAGAACATACATAAGGTAAAACATCACAGAAATTCTGACACCAAAAACAGGCAACAGAGAACCACAACAGAACTACCGCCTTGGAACGGTCAGTAATGAATGAACTACCGCCTTGGAACGGTCAGTAATGAATTACTGGGGGGCTTAAATCGATTTTACAGGCCCAACCTCACCCTCAGTTTCTAAAGTGGTACAAAACATTTAGTTGGTTGTTCGGTTCGCATGATAACCCTCTAACTCGTCAATGAATCATCACGGTAAACACATAAATCAAATTTCAATACCATGAAGAAGCAAAGACGAGGACTCAACAGATACAACGGGCCGTCTGACAGGTGGACTAAGACTAAAGACGACCTCCAAAAGTTTCTTTCAATATTAAATAATTTACATGAAGATATTAACTTTACAATGGAAACCAGTGAAAAAGAGTTGCCATTCTTGGATGTGAAGATAAAAAACATAGACGGACTAGTTGAAACGGACATATTTTATAAACCTACCGACAGCAAGTTATATCTTTTATTTCACTCTTGCCATCCCAAACATATTAAAACAAGCATACCTTTCTCTTTAGCAAGACGTTTACGTTGTATTGTTTCCAACGAAAATGTTTTAAATGATCGCTTCATTGAACTAAAATCTTTTTTGACTAGACAAAAGTACCCAGAACAATTAATTACAGCTGGCATTGAAAAAGCAAAAGCCTTAGATTTAAAAACTGTTCGAACAGTTAAAAGTAAAAACGAACAAGACCTAATTACTTACGTCAGCACACACAATCCCAAACATACAGAGATTTTTGGCGATATTCGTAACGATTTACAGGTTCAAACGAGAGATGAACATATGAAAGAAGTTTTGGAACCATATAAAATCATAAAAAGCAACCGTCAACCAAAGAACTTAAAAAAATTACTGACAAGAGCTAAATTTACAGAAATTCAGGACAGTCCAAAAGTATTACTTTGCAATAGATCGAATTGCAAACTTTGTCTTCATTTAATTGAAGGTGAGGAATTCAAATTTAAATGCGGTAGAATTATGAAAGTAGTAACTAATATTTCATGCGATGTAAAAATGTTATTTACGTGATTGTCTGTGCGGGGTGTGGTAAAGAATATATAGGCGAAACCGGGGACCTGCGAAAACGTGTAACATTCCATAATCAACAAATTAGAGACATTTCCACAAGGATGCTACAAGTAAGCACACATATAGATAATTGTGCCCAGGCAAAGACTCCAAAATATCATATATTCCCTTTCTTTAAAATGCAAACAGATAGCAGAAAACAACGGGAGTCGTTTTACATAAGAAAACTGAAGCCGAAACTCAACGCCGAACGTACCGGAAAATAATTCTTGTTGTGACGTTACGTTGTTACCCTTGACAACGTCGCCATATTGTTTCTAAATCTCTTGATAATGTTTCACTACTGAAAGCGCTTGAGGAATAAAACAAAATGTGACTTGTTGTGGTGTTTCCGATTTTCTCTTATATATATATATATAGTTGAGAAATGAAGAAGTACCCACTGGGACTCGAACCCACGCCGACTACGACAACTCCGCCTAGCGATTCAGAGACATGAGCTTAACCTGTTGCGCCACTACGCTCCCCCAAAAAGGAGTTTCATGGAACAATGTTAAGCTTTATTTCTCTGAATGACAAACTTCAACAGATATTCCGGCCCAGGATCATTTTACTGATGCAAGTACATCCGAAAAAATTGTATAGTTGAGAAATGAAGAAGTACCCACTGGGACTCGAACCCACGCCGACTACGACAACTCCGCCTAGCGATTTAGTTGAGAAATGAAGAAGTACCCACTGGGACTCGAACCCACGCCGACTACGACAACTCCGCCTAGCGATTCAGAGACATGGGCTTAAGCTGTTGCGCCACTACGCTCCCCAAAAAAGGAGTTTCATGGAACAATGTTAAGCTTTATTTCTCTGAATGACCCATCGGATAGGGCTATTTTATTAAGTTGTGCTAACACAATCAGGTATATACATGGAATATCTGGATCATGCGATACAGAAGCTTGGAAATATTATATGATTAAATCTAAGATTTAACAAACTTCAACAGATATTCCGGCCCAGGATCATTTTACTGATGCAAGTACATCCGAAAAAATTGTATAGTTGAGAAATGAAGAAGTACCCACTGGGACTCGAACCCACGCCGACTACGACAACTCCGCCTAGCGATTCAGAGACATGAGCTTAACCTGTTGCGCCACTGCGCTCCCCAAAAAAGGAGTTTCATGGAACAATGTTAAGCTTTATTTGTCTGAATGACCCATCGGATAGGGCTATTTCATTAAGTTGTGCTAACACAATCAGGTATATACATGGAATATCTGGATCATGCGATACAGAAGCTTGGAAATATTATATGATTAAATCTAAGATTTAACAAACTTCAACAGATATTCCGGCCAAGGATCATTTTACTGATGCAAGTACATCCGAAAAAATTGTATAGTTGAGAAATGAAGAAGTACCCACTGGGACTCGAACCCACGCCGACTACGACAACTCCGCCTAGCGATTCAGAGACAGGAGCTTAACCTGTTGCGCCACTACGCTTTCCAAAAAAGGAGTTTCATGGAACAATGTTAAGCTTTATTTCTCTGAATGACCCATCGGATAGGGCTATTTTATTAAGTTGTGCTAACACAATCAGGTATATACATGGAATATCTGGATCATGCGATACAGAAGCTTGGAAATATTATATGATTAAATCTAAGATTTAACAAACTTCAACAGATATTCCGGCCCAGGATCATTTTACTGATGCAAGTACATCCGAAAAAATTGTATAGTTGAGAAATGAAGAAGTACCCACTGGGACTCGAACCCAAGCCGACTACGACAACTCCGGCTAGCGATTCAGAGACATGAGCATTACCTGTTGCGCCACTACGCTCCCCAAAAAAGGAGTTTCATGGAACAATGTTAAGCTTTATTTCTCTGAATGACCCATCGGATAGGGCTATTTTATTAAGTTGTGCTAACACAATCAGGTATATACATGGAATATCTGGATCATGCGATACAGAAGCTTGGAAATATTATATGATTAAATCTAAGATTTAACAAATTTCAACAGATATTCCGGCCCAGGATCATTTTACTGATGCAAGTACATCCGAAAAAATTGTATAGTTGAGAAATGAAGAAGTACCCACTGGGACTCGAACCCACGCCGACTACGACAACTCCGCCTAGCGATTCAGAGACATGAGCTTAACCTGTTGCGCCACTACGCTCCCCAAAAAAGGAGTTTCATGGAACAATGTTAAGCTTTATTTCTCTGAATGACCCATCGGATAGGGCTATTTTATTAAGTTGTGCTAACACAATCAGGTATATACATGGAATATCTGGATCATGCGATACAGAAGCTTGGAAATATTATATGATTAAATCTAAGATTTAACAAACTTCAACAGATACTCGAACCCACGCCGACTACGACAACTCCGCCTAGCGATTCAGAGACATGAGCTTAACCTGTTGCGCCACTACGCTCCCCAAAAAAGGAGTTTCATGGAACAATGTTAAGCTTTATTTCTCTGAATGACCCATCGGATAGGGCTATTTTATTAAGTTGTGCTAACACAATCAGGTATATACATGGAATATCTGGATCATGCGATACAGAAGCTTGGAAATATTATATGATTAAATCTAAGATTTAACAAACTTCAACAGATATTCCGGCCCAGGATCATTTTACTGATGCAAGTAATTCGAAAAAATTGTATAAGTTGAGAAATGAAGAAGTACCCATTGGGACTCGAACCCAAGCCGACTACGACAACTCCGCCTAGCGATTCAGAGACATGAGCTTAACCTGTTGCGCCACTACGCTTTCCAAAAAAGGAGTTTCATGGAACAATGTTAAGCTTTATTTCTCTGAATGACCCATCGGATAGGGCTATTTCATTAAGTTGTGCTAACACAATCAGGTATATACATGGAATATCTGGATCATGCGATACAGAAGCTTGGAAATATTATATGATTAAATCTAAGATTTAACAAACTTCAACAGATATTCCGGCCCAGGATCATTTTACTGATGCAAGTACATCCGAAAAAATTGTATAGTTGAGAAATGAAGAAGTACCCACTTGGACTCGAACCCACGCCGACTACGACAACTCCGCCTAGCGATTCAGAGACATGAGCTTAACCTGTTGCGCCACTACGCTCCCCAAGAAAGGAGTTTCATGGAACAATGTTAAGCTTTATTTCTCTGAATGGCCCATCGGATAGGGCTATTTTATTAAGTTGTGCTAACACAATCAGGTATATACATGGAATATCTGGATCATGCCATACAGAAGCTTGGAAATATTATATGATTAAATGTAAGATTATACAAACTTCAACAGATATTCCGGCGCAGGATCATTTTACTGATGCAAGTAATTCGAAAAAATTGTGTAAGTTGAGAAATGAAGAAGTACCCACTGGGACTCGAACCCAAGCCGACTACGACAACTCCGCCTAGCGATTCAGAGACAGGAGCTTAACCTGTTGCGCCACTACGCTTTCCAAAAAAGGAGTTTCATGGAACAATGTTAAGCTTAATTTCTCTGAATGACCCATCGGATAGGGCTATTTCATTAAGTTGTGCTAACACAATCAGGTATATACATGGAATATCTGGATCATGCGATACAGAAGCTTGGAAATATTATATGATTAAATCTAAGATTTAACAAACTTCAACAGATATTCCGGCCCAGGATCATTTTACTGATGCAAGTACATCCGAAAAAATTGTATAGTTGAGAAATGAAGAAGTACCCACTGGGACTCGAACCCACGCCGACTACGACAACTCCGCCTAGCGATTCAGAGACATGAGCTTAAGCTGTTGCGCCACTACGCTCCCCAAAAAAGGAGTTTCATGTAACAATGTTAAGCTTTATTTCTCTGAATGACCCATCGGATAGGGCTATTTTATTAAGTTGTGCTAATACAATCAGGTATATACATGGAATATCTGGATCATGCGATACAGAAGCTTGGAAATATTATATGATTAAATCTAAGATTTAACAAACTTCAACAGATATTCCGGCCCAGGATCATTTTACTGATGCAAGTACATCCGAAAAAATTGTATAGTTGAGAAATGAAGAAGTACCCACTGGGACTCGAACCCAAGCCGACTACGACAACTCCGCCTAGCGATTCAGAGACATGAGCTTAACCTGTTGCGCCACTACGCTCCCCAAAAAGGGAGTTTCATGGAACAATGTTAAGCTTTATTTCTCTGAATGACCCATCGGATAGGGCTATTTCATTAAGTTGTGCTAACACAATCAGGTATATACATGGAATATCTGGATCATGCGATACAGAAGCTTGGAAATATCATATGATTAAATCTAAGATTTAACAAACTTCAACAGATATTCCGGCCCAGGATCATTTTACTGATGCAAGTACATCCGAAAAAATTGTATAGTTGAGAAATGAAGAAGTACCCACTGGGACTCGAACCCACGCCGACTACGACAACTCCGCCTAGCGATTCAGAGACATGAGCTTAACCTGTTGCGTCACTGCGCTCCCCAAAAAAGGAGTTTCATGGAACAATGTTAAGCTTTATTTCTCTGAATGACCCATCGGATAGGGCTATTTCATTAAGTTGTGCTAACACAATCAGGTATATACATGGAATATCTGGATCATGCGATACAGAAGCTTGGAAATATTATATGATTAAATCTAAGATTTAACAAACTTCAACAGATATTCCGGCCCAGGATCATTTTACTGATGCAAGTACATCCGAAAAAATTGTATAGTTGAGAAATGAAGAAGTACCCACTGGGACTCGAACCCACGCCGACTACGACAACTCCGCCTAGCGATTCAGAGACATGAGCTTAAGCTGTTGCGCCACTACGCTCCCCAAAAAAGGAGTTTCATGTAACAATAGTAAGCTTTATTTCTCTGAATGACCCATCGGATAGGGCTATTTTATTAAGTTGTGCTAATACAATCAGGTATATACATGGAATATCTGGATCATGCGATACAGAAGCTTGGAAATATTATATGATTAAATCTAAGATTTAACAAACTTCAACAGATATTCCGGCCCAGGATCATTTTACTGATGCAAGTACATCCGAAAAAATTGTATAGTTGAGAAATGAAGAAGTACCCACTGGGACTCGAACCCACGCCGACTACGACAACTCCGCCTAGCGATTCAGAGACATGAGCTTAACCTGTTGCGCCACTACGCTCCCCAAAAAAGGAGTTTCATGTAACAATGTTAAGCTTTATTTCTCTGAATGACCCATCGGATAGGGCTATTTTATTAAGTTGTGCTAACACAATCAGGTATATACATGGAATATCTGGATCATGCGATACAGAAGCTTGGAAATATTATATGATTAAATCTAAGATTTAACAAACTTCAACAGATATTCCGGCCCAGGATCATTTTACTGATGCAAGTACATCCGAAAAAATTGTATAGTTGAGAAATGAAGAAGTACCCACTGGGACTCGAACCCACGCCGACTACGACAACTCCGCCTAGCGATTCAGAGACATGAGCTTAACCTGTTGCGCCACTACGCTCCCCAAAAAGGGAGTTTCATGGAACAATGTTAAGCTTTATTTCTCTGAATGACCCATCGGATAGGGCTATTTCATTAAGTTGTGCTAACACAATCAGGTATATACATGGAATATCTGGATCATGCGATACAGAAGCTTGGAAATATTATATGATTAAATCTAAGATTTAACAAACTTCAACAGATATTCCGGCCCAGGATCATTTTACTGATGCAAGTACATCCGAAAAAATTGTATAGTTGAGAAATGAAGAAGTACCCACTGGGACTCGAACCCACGCCGACTACGACAACTCCGCCTAGCGATTCAGAGACATGAGCTTAACCTGTTGCGTCACTGCGCTCCCCAAAAAAGGAGTTTCATGGAACAATGTTAAGCTTTATTTCTCTGAATGACCCATCGGATAGGGCTATTTCATTAAGTTGTGCTAACACAATCAGGTATATACATGGAATATATGGATCATGCGATACAGAAGCTTGGAAATATTATATGATTAAATCTAAGATTTAACAAACTTCAACAGATATTCCGGCCCAGGATCATTTTACTGATGCAAGTACATCCGAAAAAATTGTATAGTTGAGAAATGAAGAAGTACCCACTGGGACTCGAACCCACGCCGACTACGACAACTCCGCCTAGCGATTCAGAGACACGAGCTTAACCTGTTGCGCCACTACGCTTTCCAAAAAAGGAGTTTCATGGAACAATGTTAAGCTTTATTTCTCTGAATGACCCATCCGATAGGGCTATTTTATTAAGTTGTGCTAACACAATCAGGTATATACATGGAATATCTGGATCATGCGATACAGAAGCTTGGAAATATTATATGATTAAATCTAAGATTTAACAAACTTCAACAGATATTCCGGCCCAGGATCATTTTACTGATGCAAGTACATCCGAAAAAATTGTATTGTTGAGAAATGAAGAAGTACCCACTGGGACTCGAACCCACGCCGACTACGACAACTCCGCCTAGCGATTCAGAGACATGAGCTTAACCTGTTGCGCCACTACGCTCCCCAAAAAAGGAGTTTCATGGAACAATGTTAAGCTTTATTTCTCTGAATGACCCATCGGATAGGGCTATTTTATTAAGTTGTGCTAACACAATCAGGTATATACATGGAATATCTGGATCATGCGATACAGAAGCTTGGAAATATTATATGATTAAATCTAAGATTTAACAAATTTCAACAGATATTCCGGCCCAGGATCATTTTACTGATGCAAGTACATCCGAAAAAATTGTATAGTTGAGAAATGAAGAAGTACCCATTGGGACTCGAACCCAAGCCGACTACGACAACTCCGCCTAGCGATTCAGAGACATGAGCTTAACCTGTTGCGCCACTACGCTTTCCAAAAAAGGAGTTTCATGGAACAATGTTAAGCTTAATTTCTCTGAATGACCCATTGGATAGGGCTATTTCATTAAGTTGTGCTAACACAATCAGGTATATACATGGAATATCTGGATCATGCGATACAGAAGCTTAGAAATATTATATGATTAAATCTAAGATTTAACAAACTTCAACAGATATTCCGGCCCAGGATCATTTTACTGATGCAAGTACATCCGAAAAAATTGTATAGTTGAGAAATGAAGAAGTACCCACTGGGACTCGAACCCACGCCGACTACGACAACTCCGCCTAGCGATTCAGAGACATGAGCTTAACCTGTTGCGCCACTACGCTCCCCAAAAAAGGAGTTTCATGGAACAATGATAAGCTTTATTTCTCTGAATGACCCATCGGATAGGGCTATTTTATTAAGTTGTGCTAACACAATCAGGTATATACATGGAATATCTGGATCATGCGATACAGAAGCTTGGAAATATTATATGATTAAATCTAAGATTTAACAAACTTCAACAGATATTCCGGCCCAGGATCATTTTACTGATGCAAGTAATTCGAAAAAATTGTATAAGTTGAGAAATGAAGAAGTACCCACTGGGACTCGAACCCAAGCCGACTACGACAACTCCGCCTAGCGATTCAGAGACATGAGCTTAACCTGTTGCGCCACTACGCTTTCCAAAAAAGGAGTTTCATGGAACAATGTTAAGCTTAATTTCTCTGAATGACCCATCGGATAGGGCTATTTCATTAAGTTGTGCTAACACAATCAGGTATATACATGGAATATCTGGATCATGCGATACAGAAGCTTGGAAATATTATATGATTAAATCTAAGATTTAACAAACTTCAACAGATATTCCGGCCCAGGATCATTTTACTGATGCAAGTACATCCGAAAAAATTGTATAGTTGAGAAATGAAGAAGTACCCACTGGGACTCGAACCCACGCCGACTACGACAACTCCGCCTAGCGATTCAGAGACATGAGCTTAACCTGTTGCGCCACTACGCTCCCCAAAAAAGGAGTTTCATGGAACAATGTTATGCTTTATTTCTCTGAATGACCCATCGGATAGGGCTATTTTATTAAGTTGTGCTAACACAATCAGGTATATACATGGAATATCTGGATCATGCGATACAGAAGCTTGGAAATATTATAGGATTAAATCTAAGATTTAACAAACTTCAACAGATATTCCGGCCCAGGATCATTTTACTGATGCAAGTAATTCGAATAAATTGTATAAGTTGAGAAATGAAGAAGTACCCATTGGGACTCGAACCCAAGCCGACTACGACAACTCCGCCTAGCGATTCAGAGACATGAGCTTAACCTGTTGCGCCACTACGCTCCCCAAAAAAGGAGTTTCATGGAACAATTTTTAAGCTTTATTTCTCTGAATGACCCATCGGATAGGGCTATTTTATTAAGTTGTGCTAACACAATCAGGTATATACATGGAATATCTGGATCATGCGATACAGAAGCTTGGAAATATTATATGATTAAATCTAAGATTTAACAAACTTCAACAGATATTCCGGCCCAGGATCATTTTACTGATGCAAGTACATCCGAAAAAATTGTATAGTTGAGAAATGAAGAAGTACCCACTGGGACTCGAACCCACGCCGACTACGACAACTCCGCCTAGCGATTCAGAGATATGAGCTTAACCTGTTGCGCCACTACGCTCCCATAAAAAGGAGTTTCATGGAACAATGTTAAGCTTTATTTCTCTGAATGACCCATCCGATAGGGCTATTTTATTAAGTTGTGCTAACACAATCAGGTATATACATGGAATATCTGGATCATGCGATACAGAAGCTTGGAAATATTATATGATTAAATCTAAGATTTAACAAACTTCAACAGATATTCCGGCCCAGGATCATTTTACTGATGCAAGTACATCCGAAAAAATTGTATTGTTGAGAAATGAAGAAGTACCCACTGGGACTCGAACCCACGCCGACTACGACAACTCCGCCTAGCGATTCAGAGACATGAGCTTAACCTGTTGCGCCACTACGCTCCCCAAAAAAGGAGTTTCATGGAACAATGTTAAGCTTTATTTCTCTGAATGACCCATCGGATAGGGCTATTTTATTAAGTTGTGCTAACACAATCAGGTATATACATGGAATATCTGGATCATGCGATACAGAAGCTTGGAAATATTATATGATTAAATCTAAGATTTAACAAATTTCAACAGATATTCCGGCCCAGGATCATTTTACTGATGCAAGTACATCCGAAAAAATTGTATAGTTGAGAAATGAAGAAGTACCCACTGGGACTCGAACCCACGCAAACTACGACAACTCCGCCTAGCGATTCAGAGACATGAGCTTAACCTGTTGCGCCACTACGCTCCCCAAAAAAGGAGTTTCATGGAACAATTTTTAAGCTTTATTTCTCTGAATGACCCATCGGATAGGGCTATTTTATTAAGTTGTGCTAACACAATCAGGTATATACATGGAATATCTGGATCATGCGATACAGAAGCTTGGAAGTATTATATGATTAAATCTAAGATTTAACAAACTTCAACAGATATTCTGGCCCAGGATCATTTTACTGATGCAAGTACATCCGAAAAAATTGTATAGTTGAGAAATGAAGAAGTACCCACTGGGACTCGAACCCACGCCGACTACGACAACTCCGCCTAGCGATTCAGAGACATGAGCTTAACCTGTTGCGCCACTACGCTCCCCAAAAAAGGAGTTTCATGGAACAATGTTAAGCTTTATTTCTCTGAATGACCCATCGGATAGGGCTATTTTATTAAGTTGTGCTAACACAATCAGGTATATACATGGAATATCTGGATCATGCGATACAGAAGCTTGGAAATATTATATGATTAAATCTAAGATTTAACAAACTTCAACAGATATTCCGGCCCAGGATCATTTTACTGATGCAAGTACATCCGAAAAAATTGTATTGTTGAGAAATGAAGAAGTACCCATTGGGACTCGAACCCACGCCGACTACGACAACTCCGCCTAGCGATTCAGAGACATGAGCTTAACCTGTTGCGCCACTACGCTCCCCAAAAAAGGAGTTTCATGGAACAATGTTAAGCTTTATTTCTCTGAATGACCCATCGGATAGGGCTATTTTATTAAGTTGTGCTAACACAATCAGGTATATACATGGAATATCTGGATCATGCGATACAGAAGCTTGGAAATATTATATGATTAAATCTAAGATTTAACAAATTTCAACAGATATTCCGGCCCAGGATCATTTTACTGATGCAAGTACATCCGAAAAAATTGTATAGTTGAGAAATGAAGAAGTACCCACTGGGACTCGAACCCACGCAAACTACGACAACTCCGCCTAGCGATTCAGAGACATGAGCTTAACCTGTTATATATATATATATATATATTGGCGAGACCGGTGATACCCTGCGCCACCGCATGACATTACATCGTCAACATATTAGGCACAGTAGCGTTCGTAAACTTTTTGTTAGCGAACATATTGCAACCTGTGCAAGAGGACTTGATATAAACTTTAAAGTTTTCCCACTTTACAAAATGAAAACAGACAACCCCATTTCAAGAAAGCTTAAAGAGACATATTTTATAGATTTATTTAAGCCTAAACTTAATAGAACGCTTTAGTGAATTTTCATTGTTTGTCAAATATATTAGAGACGTTATTTTAACTCAACCTATTAACGTTGTTAATGTTGTAAACGTTGTTACTATGACGCCAACGTCATTATTGTTCATTCCTTGACGATCTATTGAAGTAGTGAAACGCGTTGGAATTAAACAATGTAATATCTGGCTATTCCTCTTTTGTTTCATTTCTACATTTCCTGTGTTGTGGATAGACAGTTTTCAACTTATATATATATATATATATAGGGAGATTTAATCATAAACAGTGCAAAATTGTGAAGTTACTGAGCGCTTTCGGCTTTCGCCTTCTTCAGAGTTTACAAAGTCAAAATTTCAACATATCTACAGGTAAAGCATGTGAATCAAGAAAATACAAAATCATCATGAAAATGTTTCACAATTTACTGTTCAAATTCACATTAAACGACCAAAAAATTGAAAAATGGTCGTTTAGTAAAGCAAAATTGCTAGAAGACGGCCGTTTCACGGCCCCAGTTCGAATTCGAAATTGCAAATGGCCGCCAAAATGAGAAAAATCGTATTTTGTGATTTGTAGCGCTGTATTTATAGCGCTACAAATTCATTGTATGTATTGACCATTCACATATGAGGCAAAACTCACCATGATGAAGGAAACAGCTCATTATACATATGAATGCATTGCTACAAAAGACAAAAGCAAGAGTGGAACACTATGTCTAGGGGAAGCAAGATGCCCCTGCACAAGTATAGGTTGAATAGAACGTCATAATGATAAACACACCGCTACAAACTCAGTCTAGTTTTTTAATCATTCTTGTTGATACCGTGAGGCCTTAGAGTGTTCAGACGGCGGATCCAGTAACTCTCACGAGATTTCCTGGTCGAATCTGTCCACTCTGGGCTATGGTCAATGCAACAATAAGAAGCATGTTTGAGAAAGTCATGTTCTGTTGAGCGAAAATGCTCTGCCACTGGTGACCTTTCAAACCTGCTATGTTTCCAGTCATCGCGATGACCATTCATCCTGAGGTTCAACGGACCTTTTGTCTCTCCATGTCTCTCTCATGTACACATCCCTTGCATTATCTATATGTCTGCTTGTCTACGACATACATAACATGGTATCCCTTAGGTTAGAACGCCCTTTAATTTCAAATACCCTGAAGAAGGTCCGGTACACACACCACTATGAGTTTCTCAGCAAATGCCTGCACCACAAAGTGATACCAAAAGGCCTAACTCTCAATGCAGGAGAGACAAAAGGTCCGTTGAACCT
Organism: Ctena decussata; assembly: GCA_963989385.1. Lineage (NCBI taxonomy): Eukaryota > Metazoa > Mollusca > Bivalvia > Lucinida > Lucinidae > Ctena > Ctena decussata. Next base: position 333,340 of record OZ022502.1, on the reverse strand, counting down.
CAGGATGAATGGTCATCGCGATGACTGGAAACATAGCAGGTTTGAAAGGTCACCAGTGGCAGAGCATTTTCGCTCAACAGAACATGACTTTCTCAAACATGCCTCTGTTTGTTGCATTGACCATAGCTCAGAGTGGACAGATTCGACCAGGAAATCTCGTGAGAGTTACTGGATCCGCCGTCTGAACACTCTAAGGCCTCACGGTATCAACAAGAATGATTAAAAAACTAGACTGAGTTTGTAGCGGTGTGTTTATCATTATGACGTTCTATTCAACCTATACTTGTGCAGGGGCATCTTGCTTCCCCTAGACATAGTGTTCCACTCTTGCTTTTGTCTTTTGTAGCAATGCATTCATATGTATAATGAGCTGTTTCCTTCATCATGGTGAGTTTTGCCTCATATGTGAATGGCCAATACATACAATGAATTTGTAGCGCTATAAATACAGCGCTTCAAATCACAAAATACGATTTTTCTCATTTTGGCGGCCATTTGCAATTTCGAATTCGAACTGGGGCCGTGAAACGGCCGTCTTCTAGCAATTTTGCTTTACTAAACGACCATTTTTCAATTTTTTGGTCGTTTAATGTGAATTTGAACAGTAAATTGTGAAACATTTTCATGATTATTTTGTATTTTCTTGATTCACATGCTTTACCTGTAGATATGTTGAAATTTTGACTTTGTAAACTCTGAAGAAGGCGAAAGCCGAAAGCGCTCAGTAACTTCACAATTTTGCACTGTTTATGATTAAATCTCCCTATATAAATATTCCAATCATAATTGTATCCCTCACAGGATCCAGTGCTACGAAAGGGATTTTTGTTTGATGTATTGCCCCATATCTCCCCTTATATATATATTAAAAGATCTCCTACCGCTGAGCACTTTTGCTTGCAAGGACATGACTTTCTCAGTCATGCCTCTGTTTGCTGCTTAGAAAGCAATTCAGAGTGGAAAGACAATGCCAGAAAAAGTCGTGAGAGCTACTGGATACGTCGTCTTAACACTTTGAATCCAAGCGGCATTAACAAAGGAGATTAGCCTCGGTCCCACCTTCAGTCTATTTCTGCAGGGGCATCTTGCATTATTCCAGACATACAGTGTTCCACTCTTGCTTTTGTAGCGATGTAATTACATGTAAAATTCTCTTTTTCCTTCATTATGGTGAGTTTTGCATCATAGCTGAATGGCCAGTATACAGAATGTATGTATATCGCTATAAATACACCGCTACAAATCGCATAATACGATTTTTCTCATTTTGGCAGCCATTTGCAATTTCAAATTCGAACTGGGGCCGTGAAACGGCCGCCTTGTAGCAATTTTGCTTTGTTAAACGACCTTTTTTCAATTTCTTTGGTCGTTTGGTGTGAATTTGAATAGTAGATTGGGAAACGTTTTCATGATTATTTTGTTTTTTCTTGATTTACCTGTAGAAATGTTGAAATTTTGATTTTTTTCTTGTACCTGTAAACTCTGAAGAAGGCGAAAGCCGAAAGCGCTCAGTAAATATTGTTTTGCACTGTTGATGATTTAATCCTACCATATATATATATATATATATATATGAGCCAGTCTCTGTGAAAACCGGGCTTAATGACATAAAATTAAAAAAATAACTAACCTCATCACTGAAAAGTATTAGCTTTTCTAAACATTTTCTGAAAATTTGAGATGGTTACCATTTTTTATTACTGAGATATGGACTTTAGAAGCTCACAGGTAGTGCAGTTTCTTTATATGACGTTATTAACGTCACGTAAGTATGTTTTGACGTCAACGTCATTACGTTTGTTTGAACGAGCTTTCGGTGCTTGTTAAACAAAATAATTCGGACAAACAGTGTATTTGCTCATTTTCAATGTGTATTTCATAGTACACACATCGCAATTTGCATGATTAAACATTCTTTCTCAAATGGTAGGTCTTTTTAATGGTATACCATATGTTTTCAAGGCTTTGGGGTTACTATGGAATAAGCGTTGTCATGGCAACATATGTCATATTTATAATTATATTTTGTCTGAATTCATAGGCTTTCTGTTATATCTCAACGCTTAAGGTATTTTCATGGAAATAAAGAAAGGTCCGAAAAATCATTAATTTTAGTGTTTTTCATCCGTTCACAACGTAGTTATTACGTAATGTCATTAAGCCCGGTTTTCACAGAGAACGGCTCATATATATATATATATATATATATATATATATATATATATATATATATATATATATATATATATATATATATATATATATTTGGAATAGTACTGTGTTTGAGGAATTACAGTATGGTTGATTATTCGTTATTTATTTCTATTGTGCCGTTGGGTCACCGTCGAAACAACGTACAAACAACGTCGCAACGGCTATTTGTCTTGTATTGTGCCGGTGGGTCAATGTTGAAACAACGTTGAAACAACATGAAATCATCTCTTTAATGGTTATTTATATTGGGACGTTGGATCAACTTTGAAACCACATCGCAACTGATATGTTGTTCCGTCGATTGTGTTCCAAGTTATAGCTGCACTGTTCAAAGAGGTGAATTGTTTGTCTGAAATATGTCACCTTTGTCTTGTTTTCCAGACAGGTTCCGAGTTTTGGGGTATACCATGTTGGCGTACATTGCTGACAAGGCAGCAAGCGCCTGTATGGCACAGGCAACCTTACCGACATCTAAACTAGAAGCATAACGCCTCGTTTTACAACCTTCAGCAGATTGCAAATGTTTATCTAGTGACGCATTTTTCTCATGTTGTTTATTTCTATGTCTTTAAATGATATATTATTTATGATGTTGGGGCTATTCTAATGACCAGCTGCATGGGAAATGACTGGTCACCTGACTGTCGCTGGTGATGTGTTTGGTGATGTCTAGCATTTTGTTATCTTTTCCCCCATGGGGTCTTGAATGGGAGCTGGGTTTGAATTGTATCAGTTCCTGATTATTTTCCTACTTACTTTTTCGCATGTATGACGAGTGTTTACCAGCAACTTTTAAAATTACTACAAGGACAGAAATTTCAGAAAGTAAGCCAGAGTTGCGGTTATTGCCCCTACATTATACACATTCCTATGACGTTTCCTTTATTGTCCCCCATTTTTCATACATTTTTACTATCAAAGTGAATAGATAGTGGGTACCTTGTGTAGGAAACTCCTCCTACAGTTTTATGTCGATTCCTTTGAAACTTCACAGGTGTTTTGATCATGTTCTGAAGATGTGCACGTGGTTTGGATATAAGCCTCACATTTTTTTATTACTTTTTCCCCAAGTTGAACTGAGCCTTTTTTCATACATTTTTACTATTAAAGTGAAAAGATAGTGGGTACATTGTGTGTGCAACTCCTCCTATAGTTTTATGCTGATTCCTTTCAAACTTCACAAGTGTTTTGGTCATGGTCTTAATATATGCATCTGGTTTAGATATAATCCTAAAATTATTTTTTTGTTATTTTTCTGCTAGTTAAACTTAGTCTCCTTTTTCAGGCGTTTTTACTATCAAACTGAATCGATGGAGGGTACATTTTTTTTTCATTAACATGTCCTTTAATTGAAATAAACAATAATGGCGGGGGAACATAAACTCTTTGAATTTGCTTGTTTTTTAAACGTTTAAGAAGACACGGAATGAACGGGACGGAAATAGACTGACATCACTTTAAGGCGTCACATTAAAACAAAACGTCCGATATTTTTAAAATGTGCGTAGAAAAAGTAAATTCGACTAGAAGTGTAATGGCAACTAACAATTACAAGCGTACACACATGTACAAGAATTTCTGATATAAAAGAAAGAACTTACCTTCTTCAGTTACCGATAATGTTTCTGTTTTCCTAACCATCTTGGTAAGGTTTTCGATGTCTGCAGCCATATCTGCTTGTTCTGCAGCCATATCTGCTTGTTTCCGTTTCAACTGCTCAAGTAAGGTTTTGATTGTGTTCGCATCTGCGCCGATCTTGCGGATCAGTTCTGCATCGCCTTTTATTGTCTGCTCTAGTATTTGTAGACTTTTCTCCAACTGTAAATAAAACTGGCATTTTGGCACAAATATAATGGAGGTTAAGGGTCAAAACTTACTGATAAATACACGTACACGTTCAAGTAAGAAAAGCAGCAGCAATCGAACTCATGACCGCTATATCAGCAGGCCAGCGCTTAACCCACTGAGATACTGGGGCTCCCATGGGATTGGAGGCTTAATTTAGTTAAGCAGCAAACCAACTATAAGCAAAAGGGGTAGCTGTTGAAAATCAGGCGACCCAATGCTAGCATCACAGACAAGTCACAGTCAAATAAAACATGAAGTAAAGCGGGCTGAAATTTAGAAGTTGGCTGCAATGCTAAAATTACAATTAACACGAACCGCATAGTTTGTTTTTTATTTTTTTCCTAAGACAGACACCAAGCACTTAACCTCTTAAATACAAAACAAATTGGCAATAATTAATACCAATACTTATTCCCCATGAGTGCAAAGGAGCGGTGGTAGTGTAGTGACTAACACGCTGGACCACCAATCCAAGGATCGCAGGACCTATCCCCCTCTTCTTCGGTCTTTCGGATGAGACCTTAAACCGAGGTCCCGTCTCCGTGTGACCTAGTTTTTGATGGGACATTCACTCACTCACTCTTAGTGCCTAAGCTTGATAAACATTTTGTTTAAATGGTACAGTTAGTTTAAATGATAAGTTAGATCTTTATGAACTTCTTATTTTATGACCATAAATTATAGAAATTACGTTCTTCGAAACAGGTTCAAATATAAATATGCTTATCTTTATAACACGTGTATAAAAAGGTGGTACTTAGATTAAAAATCAAACATGGATGGATTGGAAGAAGAACTTAAAATAGTTAAAGGGTTATTGCTCAGGAACTGACATAATCAAATTCCATATCCATCCCACGATACCAAACGGACAATAGTAACAATAGTGGCATTAATCAACAACACAAGTAAAATGACAACATGAGTGGACAGTTAAAAGAACAGGGTTTTCGTAGGTAGGTGGTCATAAAATTAACCCTGACCAAACATAGCAGGAATGACGAAAAAGCCGCCATATCATCTTAAGCGCCTAACTGTGTTATTTCAATAAAACTTCATCCTTTAACACGGCGAAACAATCTAATGTAACGTTTGCTGGAGACTGTCATGTTACTAGAAATTACATTTGTTATAAATGCATATATTCGGTTGGACAGAAATCAGTAATTTTATATGATATGAATCACAAATACCACTCTAGTATCAAAGGACAAATTTTCATTGATGAAAGTCACGTAATAAAGAGACTTCATACTTTCCGGAAACTTTCTGATAATCCCTCGTAAAAAGGTTTACAAAACATGTAGTTTTTCACATTTCCGTTATTTATTAACAAGCAACCCCTACATCAGATTGATAGAGAACAAGTAAACAACAGAAACCAACAGATAAGCGGGTACAACTAATAAAAATATCGACAAAGTACAACAGAAGCACGGCTTGGGATGGTTAGTAATAAATTACTGGCTGGCTTAAGTCGATTATACATAGAACCAATTCTCGCCGTAAATCCCGTCAAAATTCATGTAACATTTGGTTTGGTCCGCGTGGAGGCCTTCTAGCTCATCAGTGGCTCATCATTTTAAGCAAATAAATCAGGAGACAATACCAAGATGAAACAAAGATGAGGACTCAACCGAAACATAGACAATGGAACTCTGAAGCAAAAGACATCGCCAGTTTAACTCCAATCAGCCCAACCAAAGACATATTAATATCATGCGCCGACCAGGAATGTATAATACCTTAAAACTGTAGCATTTATGGCGTCAGAGGACTGCCCCACCTGCGGACAATTGAAGAGGGCATCAAAACTGGCAACCGTGATGTGGGTATTCTGTCAAAATATTTCTGTTATATCCCGTTCTTTTATAAGAAATTTATATTTACCAACAACCTTCTTGAACTCCATGTCACCGTAAATTCAGATTCCGAAAGACCTTGTAACAGAAATGTTTTCAATCCGACATTAAATCTTGAAACCAAGTCAAATTTCCGTCCTTATAATATGGAAAATACTTTTCCGAGATGTCTATTTTTTCAGCTTTCAAAGTTTTATTATGAACCTTTAATTCAACAACTTGACTTGTCCATCTTGCAGAAACAAAGGCTTGAGAAAAAATAAACAACAAAAATATCAAATTAACTGAAACCTGCATTGGTATGCTGAAACGTTTGACCCCAACAACAATTAACAGTTGCTGCTTGAATTTCAAGGCCACTCTTCTGCAGACCCATAATGAAAATACAAACCGTTCGTTTGTCATTCTCTCTGTCCTGAAGTTTTTTTTCGAGTTTATCTTGTAGTGCTTTCATTTCCTGACCTACACTTGTTTCCATTCTGTTCATCTCTGTTTGCAGAAGTGGAATTGTCACCGTCTACAAATGGGAAATTAACAATATCAAACTCAGATGGAGATTGACAACATCAAAATCATCGCGTTTGTTATAGAAGAACCAGAGCCGTTTGGCAAAGACAAATAGAAACCCAGTTATGGAGTTTCGGCATCAGAGGAATTTGTCATATTTTACTTAAGCTCCTTATAGCAAATTTGACTTACAATGCTATCAAAATACTTGTCAATATTCCGAAGGTCACTCAGTTATCAACCATAAACTGCTTCAGTAACTTAAATATGTTATTATTGATCATCAGAAACAGAAAACGTGCAGTCCCTCTCAAAACAAAATATCAGCAACTACGCGAGCACGATCTGTACACACTGAAACACCAACAATTTGTTTAAATAATTTAGTGCCAAATCTTATGCAAATGCTAGTGTTGTCCAAGAGAACGGTGAAAGCTTCACAAACATTCTGGCAAGACCACAACGTATCCGTATGTTCTCCAGACATGATGAATGCATTTTCATCATTACTTGCAAATTAAAGTGACTCTTCTGTTCGGAAAAAAATTTGAATTAACTTTGTGAGCTTTTATGTATTCAAATTGTAAAGTAACATAGTGTTTTGTGTAGAAAAATCATGTGTAGATAAATTGGACTCTTGAACTACTCTTAAATTAAGTTTTTTTTATTAACTCGTCTGCGCCTTTACCAGAACAAACAAAATAGAATAAGTCAATTCTTTAGCTAATTTAGATCTAGTAAACAAACAAACAAACAAACGGGCAATATATAATGCTTTTTTATGGTCTTTTGTAATGTTTAGGTAAGCTCTATGTTATCAAAAGGTTACCATGGATGAGTGTATTTAAAGATGTTCTTTGCAAACGGGAAACTGAGGCATATTAAGTCTGAACTGATTGAAAAAAAAAAGTTCGGTCGATGTACCAAAGTCATTTGTTCGAACTAATGAGTCATTAAAACTTGCCAAATCCGAAACAGAAACCAAAACAGAGGTGGGACGTAGATGCTCCTCGAGTAGCAAGCATCATCTGCATATTATAATACATCTGCCATGAATTTGAATCTGACGGAAGAGAAAATCAAATTGAAAACCCGATAATTGAAATATTTAAATTTACAAAATAAAATTAACAGTTGTTTTACGAAAGATTAAAATAGTTGTAACAAGTGATATGAAAAATAATTTATATACAGCATAATTATGAATGAGCTTTTACAATGTATAATCAAAATACTGGCTTCGTTTAATTACAATTTAATGTTATGGATTTCATCAAAACTTGTATAGAACGATTTCACGTTAAAATTTGATATAAATACAGTTCAAATTAAAACATGTCACAACATGTTTGATAGTAAGTACTCCGTTACACGGAACACAAAAACGTTGTGCTTTGGGTTTCAATATATATGAATAAATAAAATAATCTCTTAAGGATGATCTTAAGCAAGGAACATATCAAAGAAACGTAAATCGTAGACTCGGTTTAATGGAGTTTGTTTATCTGCAATTAGGTAATGCTGCAACACTGCTTCGCCCCTCTAGCACCGACTTTCAGCGGAATACTATTCTCACTTTGTCTCAGAAAGGACCAGAAAATATATTATCTGTACTGTTACGATTATTACCTTTTACGGCCACCACACGGCACAACACCAGTTCCAATAAAAATAAAATAAATTATAAAGGAAGATCTTCTGGAATACACATCAAAGAAACAAAGGTAGCTGACTAGGTATAACCGTGTCTGTTTTATGTACAGTAACGTAATGCTGTAACACTATTAGTCAAGAATGTCCTATTCTTCATTTTTAAACAGAATTAAAATTCTCTTTACGGTTAAAGTTTGGTTTAATTTCATGTAGTTTATTATGTATTTGATTATACAAGTTTCATTAACATTAAGAAATTACGGATTTACGTATATTTGATGTGTGCTCTGACACACATTCCTTGTTATGAATGTTTTCATTGCTGACAAAAGAAATTCATTTATGATTTTATTCCTAAATAAAATAAATCCAGCATGATGCTCCACAAATATCAACAGCTGTAGTATAAATTCCCAAACTTCTCTTCTTCAGAGCGTGTTAAAATACTAACCATTTGTTTGTGTGTATCTCTGTCCTGCAGTTCTTTTTCTAGTTTATCTTGGTGTGCCTTCATTTTCTGGCCTATGTTTGTCTCCACTTTGGTCAACTCCGTTCGCAGATCATCTATATTCGTATTTAATGTTTCACTGAGGCATTGCAATTCTGTAGCCAACTCCTTCAGAATTTTTTCTTCATTTTCCTTCGTTATATGGAAATCAGCTGCTGCCACCTGAAATGTAAGCTATCACAAAGTCCATGTCCGAGAATAGGAGTCACAAGAAAGTTTACGAATAGTTAACAATCGCAGGAAATGTTAGCAATTAAATCAAGAAAAAATAAAGTATTTGCACTGTTTTTATCTTCAAATACTTTCCCATATAACTTAAATTAATCAACAGCTGACAGTACTTTCTTTTGAAGTTGCAAGTACTGATAAATCCTGATACATGTATTGTTATCATGTACAGTTATTATGTACAGTTATCATGTACAGTTTTGAATAGACCAATCATTACAGAGCTGCAATTAAACAAACTTAGTGAACTCTGCTGTTTTCCTTTTAGCCACAGAAATATTCGTTAAGGGTATTCATTTGACTCCCCTCGCTTAAATGAGTCTCCACAACATATTTTATATGAAAATAATCCATTAAATCATATGATTGCATTAGATTCACCTCAGAGGTTATTGATGGTTACCAACTTTTTGTTCAGAAAATGAGCACTAAATTAAGGTCATAGTATTACTCTGCCATTTTCATTTTTTGCCTCCCTTCTCATGGGGACAACTCTTGAAAGCAGGAATTTACTCCTTTCTCCTTTAGGAGCAAATTCTTTCCTTTAAGAGTAGACCACTGGGAAGAGTTACATCATCCAGAGAAGCAATTTGTTCCTTTTGCATTAATGGCAGAAAAACTTGGATGTGTACCCATACATCTTAAAACATATGTTGTGGTTACTCATCAATTAGGTGAGTCCCTACAACATAAGTTTTAGTAGAAAAATGTTAAAATTAAGCACTGAAACTTGTTGGTAATCCATATAAAAAGGCACGCCAGCGAGGTTATTTCAGTAGCACTACATTTGTTCTATTGAAAAAAAAGAACCTCTATGTTATGGGTTCTGAGTGATCATAAACAGCATAAATGGTAATAGAAAAAAAAACACTAAAATATACGTGATTGAAATAACCCAAACAAAATGAGATTAATGAATACCCTGAACAAACATTTCCTTGAATAGAACAGCAGAGCTTACCCAACAAAATTTCAATTTGTTTAAACTGCAGCCCAATTTTCTGATCTTTCCTCTCCTGTGTACAACCTTAGAATGAGAAACATTCTGATTCAAATTTCTTTCTGATCACTCAAGCCGTTTCTGATTGGTCAGGTAACTGATGACCTTATTGCATCAGACAGGAAGGTCCATTTTCCAGACAAGGTGAGGCAGGTTGAATAAGATAAAATAAATAAAGAAGATAAAATGTATTTTTTATTGGTTTAATTTTTTTTTTGTTGAAAAGTTCAATAAAGCTGTGGATTAAAACAGATATATCCATTTCTTTTTGAGATGTATTAGTAAATATCAATACTGATTGTTAGATGTAAAGGATAATTGGACATGCCCTAAAGGGCTCGTCCATTATCCTGTACATCTAACAATCAGTACTGATATTTACTGATACATCTAAGAAAGAATGGATATATCTATTACTTAAATGAAAACCGGGGTTAACGTATTATCAGTACGAAACAAAAAGGGACGATAATAGGACAACATAAACAGTGTAACATGTATAGAACGAACAAAAGTTGGAAGGAAAAATCTCAGAAACTGACATAATTCAATCCAAGATCCCACCCAAGACACCATGTGGGACAATAAAACACAAATCTAGACACTACCAAAGGCATCACAAGCAACAGCCAGGTGAACAGCCATTTCTCATGTGGATTAGCCTTAAAATCACCAATAATATATCAATCATATACCTAGCAACAAACAACATATAAACGAGAAAAATTTAACATAACATTGTGTAACAAATGCCCCCAAAGACCCCTGAGACTGACCTTTGACACCAGATTGTGACCTTGACTTTAGGCATGGGACTTTAAATGTTGCATGTGAGACCTTTTTATCACGTTTTACGTTTCTGTGAAGTTTGACGAAATTCATTTTTAGAAGTTTTGATCGGTCTGGAGACACAATCTGATCTCTATCGCATGACGTGACCCTGACCTTAAGCATGGAAACCTTAATTTTCTTTGTGACATACCAGCTCATTATGTATTACCATTTCATGAAGTTTTAATTAATTTTGCCTTGGATGTAGTTTTAGTAATTGGGGAGGAATAACTTGACCTTCAACCTCTGTGACCTTGAACTTAGAAGTGGAAGCCTATGTCTTCTGTGTGGCATTCCTTATCATTTAGCATCATCTTTCTTTGAAGTTGGATGGAATTTGCTTTGGTACATATTCCAGCAATTGCTGTCTCATGATTTGATATCCTACCTCCGATTGTGACCTTGACCTTGGGATTGGTAACATAAATATTATATGTGACAAACCTTATTATGCTGAACAATTCTGCGAAGTTTGACTACATTCACTTAGGTAAAAGTTATTACAGAGACACTATTTGACCTCTAACCCCTGACAGTCACCTTGACCTTTGATGTGGTAACCATAAAGCTTGTACATGACACACATTCTCATTATGTTTTATTTTTCTGTGAAGTTTTATCAAATTCGCTTCAGTAGTTAAAAAGTTATAGATAACTGAGACACATTTTGAGTCACTATTTGGCATTTGACCCAATAGTGGCCTTGACCTTGGGCACGGAAACCTTAGGCTTACATACGACATGCCTTCTCAGTATGCTTTATCTTTCTGTGAGGTTTCATCAAATTTGCTTCAGTAGTTTTTAAGTTATCGCTGTGAGACAATTTGTTTCGGACAGATAGAAGGACGGACATACTGACTGACAGAAAGTGCGATTTTAAAATGCCATCAGAAGTCCCTTCGGGGTCATAAAAACCCAAGAAGAACCAAAATCAGACGTGCTGCCTTGGGACGGCCAGCAATGAAATAACTGGAGGGCGGGGCTGTGTGTGTGTGCTTAACGGGTTGGCAGTTGACTATCCCTCACAGGTGGTTTCCCAATTATATACAGAGTGTTAGAACTGAAGACATTACACTATTGCTTATAACTTCAGGAGTTACAACGTTTCAATCTTAAAACTTAACAGGTTTCAAAAACTATGCAATCTAAATGTATTCACTATGTAACAACTGTTAAAATCATACTTAACTATTATAACATTAGCAGTTCATACCCAACATGTAAAACTGATCTGCAGTTTATTATTGATTTTACGTATAAAGGTGTGGTAATTTCAAAGAGTAACTACACTTCAGGAACTGACTGAATCAGATCCCAAACCCTATCCCCAACATCAAAGGGAAAGATTGAAGAAGGCATCCCACCAAACAATAAATTACAAATGATAAGCCGAGTCAGCAGCTCTTTCCCAAATAGGTGGCAACTCACCTATCTTTATTGAACTAAATAATTTAGACCAACAGAAGGGTTACAACAGACTAAACAAATTATACGAAAAACATTTAACAATTGTTTTTACCTATTTTCTATTTTTATGATAGTTTAAACATATTTTATTGCCACAAAAGTACAAGCAAGTGGGTTGGACCACAAGTTCTATCAACATTAGTTACGGTCCTCCCCACAATAGAAGGATTAAACTGAGAACACAATAAATTAAACAGCCCCGAACATAAAACAAATGCAACCGCAACGAAAGTACCGCCTTGGGACGGTCAGTAATAACTACTGGGGTAGGGGGGGGGGTTAAACCGGTTTTACTGGGCCCAAACCTTCACCCTCCGCCGCGGTGCACACAATTAGTTGGTAAGTTTTCATTTTTTCCCGCCTGTGGTAGAGCATATTTGGTAATCTAGTCAGCTGATTGCAGTTCTTCGTTTTCTCAGCTGGAGGTAAGACATGTTTTTCTGTAGTTAAGCTTTAAGACATTCTTGGTTCTTTATTTGCTGCATATTGTTCTTGATAATGCTTTTTCTCTAACTGTTATTACTCTAAATGCTAGGTACCATGGGGTATGAATGTTTGCTGTTTGTAGATTTCTTTTTTCTTGAGCTTTTTTACAATCCTGAATTAATTCTTGAAGTATATTTCAAATATCTAAACAGCCACTTGTCCAGTTGTAACCAAATTTTATATAGAGCCTCAAGAGGTGGCTGGAAGGAAAATTTGTTTAATATGGCCGCCATGCCCATACATTCATTAAAATTAAATTCTACTAAACCCACTGACCGATAACTATGAAGCATTTAGTACATGGATATTACCACTGTTATTGTTCAAATGATGTCCTTAGGTTGCCTTTAGTTTTTCCAGCTAGGTCAAATATGCTGTCCTGTGTTTTTGTATGGGGAAATGCTAGAACATAAAAGCTCATGGAAAACTATAGAAGATTTTGGCCTAAAATGGTATATACATTTTTCTAAATGAATACATGAAGAATTCTGAGTACAAAAGGTGTGGGTCATTCTTTGACCTTTGACCAACGTCTCTCATATTTAGATAATTTCAAACGAGTCCTCAAAAGCTACTAGGCCAATTTAAACCAAATTTCATATAAGTCCGCCAGGACTTCTCTAAATAAAACAGTGTTCAAGCGGTCCAGGTCATATGACCAACATGGCCACCACGCCCATATGTAGTAAAGATCTTCCCAATAACTAAATGGCGGATTGCCTTCTGAAACTTGGTATGTAGCATTGGAGACCCAAGTACTACCAAGTTTTTTTTTCAACTGATGACATTGGGTTGACCTTGACTTTTTACATCAATATTCTGGTGTCAGTATATGGGAAAATGTATAAACAAAAACGTTCATTAAATTCGCTAAAGCCTTTTGGTAAAAAGTTGATAAATACAGTCAACTAATTGAGCACTCTGAGTAATAGAGGTCAAGGCAATTTATTCATCTCTAATACCACTCAATGCCACTCATATTTAGAAAAATTTAAAGAGGAAATACACTTCAGGAACTGACTGAATCAGATCCCAAAACCTATCCCCAACATCAAAGAGAAAGATTGACAAAGACATCCCAACAAACAATAAATTACAAGTGATAAGCCAAGTCAGCAGTTCTTTCCCAAATAGGTGGCAACTCAGCTATCTTTACTAAACTAAATAATTTAGACCAACAGAAGGGTTACAACAGACTAAGCAAATTATACGAAAAACATTTAACAACTATTTATACCTATTTCTATGGAAGTTTCAAATTATCTGATGACCGTAATTTGCACTTTGACCTTTTTACTCAGGTGCGCGATTCACGGCTTCGTGGTCCTCTTGTTATGTTTCACATAACGAGTCCATGGCAATTTCATGTTGCAATAGCATTAACACTAGTGAACGGAATGGCACGAGTAACAAGATGTGCTAATGACTTTTATGCCTAACCTCCTCATTTTTCAGCAGATAGTTTAGTTGCGGCGGTAACCTGGCCAATTAAGCAGCTGTCCGATGCTGCTTAATCTAAGTAAAACTTATAAAAAAGAAAAGAAGAAAAAACAGTCAGGCAAACAAACAACAACAACAAAAAACAACAACATAATTTCTGCATTACTGAAAGAAGATTTAATTTTAATTCTTCCAATTCAGTGGCGGTTTCAATTTGTTATAGCAATCAAAGAAACGTGATTATTGACAAGCACAAAAGAAACATAGCAGAGACATACGCTAAAATCCTTCAGCAAAGTATTAGCATATCCAGCCTTAAGGCTACTGAGGAGTTGGTTATTGAATAGATAGCTGTATTTAGCATATCAGTCAGTTGCTATTGCAAACAGACCAATTGAACTGCTGGCATAACACTATATGTCCGATGCTGGGCTTCCTAAGGAACCTTTCTGTGAAACAATTGTACTGCACCCACCTAGCAGTTTAAGCCAATTAAGGCTTTTCAATGAAGTTCATAGTCACCTTCAAATTGCCATAGAAACCAAAGTACTGCAGCATTTGCATAAAGACAATATATATTATTTCCGCATCAGGAGGGACTAGGCAGGCGTGCATTGCCTGATGTATGCGGCTACCTGTCTTGTGGGACTGCTGATATCAGTAAATGTCACTGATAAAGGTTTGTTCTTTGCCTGCTGGGACATTTCCAGCCTTGTTTTCCCTTCAAACTTCTCCAGTTTAACGACATTCGAAAAGTTAAATATACAAATTTGCATTTGTTGCATTAAATTCGGAAAAGTACATTTATAGAGGGTGCAAACATACCAACATGAGTGCCAAGGCTCCTCATAATTTCAGAGAGCATATCGTGTAGAAGAGCGACGGGCGGACAACAGACCACTGGCCATACTTAGAACTCCGTCGGAGCTTGTGGCTCAGGCGAGTTTAAAGGTAAGATATTTTTGAAAAAAAATGAAACATTGCAAATTACATTTCGCAAACAATTATGTGTTTTTTGTACCCCACATCTATGCATGTACCAATTCACAACATGACAGTAATGTTTCAGGCATACATTTCTGTAACATTGTATCTACATCAATGAAAGGTAGGTTTAATGGACCGTCAAGACTCCCAGAATCCGTTCAATATTTAATGAAATGTCCTGAGACCAATAATACATTTAATAATTAAGGTCTTATGATAAGATATGTTGTGTTTTCTAACAAAATGAGACAACAAATCAGGAGCTGTCTTGAAATACCAAACGATAGGACTGTACACAATAAATGTCATAGCATAATGGCAATTTTGTAACGAACACAAACAACATTATCAAAATCTACAATTTTTCCCTCAGCATATCAACAAGGCAAACAGATTGCTCGCCCCTTTATCCTGGATAAATAAACAACAGTCTAAACAATGTACCTCTTTGATTTTAATTATGGCATCCTGAGATTCTTTACGTTGTACCAAACTCTTCGGATCAGAAAGTAGGTCGATCATGTCTTGTGTTTTTGACAGAAAGTCGGCCTCTGTTAGACTCATAACTGCTTTGTGTATTATGGTGTTCCGTCCTTCCCGGCACTGAAATAGTTTAAGAGAAACAATAGACCTGAGGATATGGCATAAAATTGAAGCCATAAAATGATACAGGCAAAAGAACAGTACTATGACAGTTAGACAAATAAACAGTAAATGATTGACACTATATAAAGATACTCGGATTGAGTAACCTTCAGTAAGCCACGCAGAGACACCGGTTCAAGATTTAAAATGTTAGAAAGGAAATTCTTTATTTCTGTAGAATCAGCATGTAAATTTTTGAAATTTTGTTTTGGTTATTCACTGACTTGTTTTTGATGATATTGAAGCGGCATAGCTTAAAAATGAAACGAAATCATGCTTAATTATTCATGAAAATTCAGATTCCTCGGACTTATAGGCAATATTAAAAAATATTAAATAGTCTCAATTCATTTGGTGTATCCATGGCCAGTAATGGAAAGTGCAAAAACTGCCATACACTCTAGGAATGACTTAGGCATAAATTTGTTTCTGTTTAATATGACTTTAACGAAATGATTTCAAAGGACTAGAAATTATGAAACCTACACAATAACACTGTATGGGGAGAATTTTTACTGCTGGCGCACGGCACTTAACAATATATGCAGTGAAGATAAATAGGGTCTAAATATTAGATCCCTGGCAAGTACAAACAACCCAGACAAACGGTATGAGCATATGATTACAAGTTAAAGAATTTAAATAACACAAAGCATAAGTCCGACCTCATTCATCATATAATTAACCATTATCAGTTAGTTTGTGTTTAAAGTACTCAAATCAAGTCCAAACTTATGAATCATTTAATTAACCATTATCAGTTAATTTGTGTTTAAAGTACTCAAATCATGTCCAAACTTATGAATCATTTAATTAACCATTATCAGTTAATTTGTGGTCAAAGTACTCAAATCATGTCCAAACTCATGAATCATTTAATTAACCATTACCAGTTAAAATGGTCAAGGTAGCCAAATCATAAGTCCAAACTCATGAATTATTTAATTAACCATTATCAGTTAAAGTGGTCAAAGTACCCAACTCATAAGTCCGAACTCATGAATCATTTAATTAACCATCATCAGTTAAAATGGACAAAGTACCCAAATCATAAAGCAGAACTCATGAATCATGTAATTATCCATCAGCAGTTAAAATGGTCAATAGACCCAAATATAAATCCGAACTAAAAAATCATATAGGATAACCATTTTCAGTTAAATGTTCAAAGTACCCAAATCATAAGTTCGAAGCTATGAATCATATAAGATAACCATATACAGTTACAGAAGTCAAAGTACCCAAATCATAAGTCCAATTTCGTGAATCATATATTTAGAAGATCATCAGTTAAAGTGATCAAAGTCCCAAATCGTAAGCCCGAACTCGTGAATCATATAACATAATAATTTTCGCTTAAAGTGGTCAAAGCACCTCAAGCATACAACCAGTTTCGTGAATCATATAATATTATTTAGAAAATAATTATCAGTTAAAGTTGCCAAAGTTCCCAAATCATAAGTCTGAAATCATGAATCATATAAGATAATAATTATCAGTTAAAGTTGTCATAGTTCTCAATCGTAAGTCCGATCTCGTAACTTTTATAAAACAGCTAGTATCAGAGAATGGAAATTTCGTTCATTTAAAGTCACATCATGTACTTGCCTTTTCAATGGAGAGAGTATTATGGATTTCTTGCCTCGGAACGTCGCAGTTGTTAATAAAACTTATTAGACCGCTTATATCTGTATCTCGAGGACTAATAGTCGCCACATCCTGGCCTTGATTCATGAACAGTTTTGCCAGCTGCCAGTGCTCAGTATGCCATTGTTGGATATCAGAGTTGTTGAAATTACTTTGCTTGAAAGTGAATGTGGTGTTTTGATGTATGCCTAACGTTACACATCTGTACTTGCTAAGTTCATCAATGAAGATTTGGCATCTATGACAGGTACAGTTTATCACCTCCCATTTGTTTTGTCTCAGTCTGTTATGACGTAAACCGAAACCAGCACATGTGCCGTTGATTGAAGGGTTACCACATCTACTAAGTTCCTGTAAGACTTTATCATGAAGCTCCTGCACCTTTGGATCTAAATGTATTTGTCCAGATTTGACGACTTGGTGCTCTATCACAGCGACGCATCGTGTACAATCTTGACAAGTACAATTTTGCACGGACCATGTCTTCCTAACTGGGTTAAACCTGATTTCGCCGCCAGTGCATAGCCCTTGAACAGATATGTTTTCACAGTTCTGCACTTCTTTTAAAACGCTATCATGTAACTTTCTGCTCTTGTCCTCTACAAACTGTTCCAGTCCCTCCTTAAGATACTGTATACAGAGTGCAGCTTTAACCCAATACCTATAGCCTGGGTCAGCCAGTCGTGCGTTGAGAGATGACATTGTGTCAGCGGTATGACAGCTGTAAAGGAAAACAGTATTATGAAAACAACATTCATTTTATCTAGTTTCTTTCATTAACAACTCGAGGCCTTGGCTCGAAACTAGTCTAACTGTGTTTTTCAGAATTTTACAGGATAAGCAAAAAACATAATTTCTTCAATACTTTGAAAGAAAACATTGACTCTACCAAACTATTTCTTTAAAAAACAACACAGTGTAAACTTTCTATACAACTGTTTATTACAATATCTGAATAATAAAGAAAACTGTCAGATAGACTAGTTTCGCACTGAAATGCAAATGTGATGACAGAAATTCTTAGCGCGAAACTAGTCTATTTGGGAAAAAAGCTGCTTTTGACTTATTTTTCCAACTTTTTCAATGCTGTTTTGAATAAATAATGACTTGATGAATAATATCTTTCATCTTGTGAGGAAAACTACATAAAATAGCAACGTTTCACCACAGTATGTACTGCTTTACAGTACTTTTCTCTTAATTATTGGTGTAACAAAAGGTTTTCTGCAATAACTTATATCACTGAAGCTTTTTTTTTTGATTGATAGATTGATTTCTTGCTTTTGCTTGACCTAAAATGTAATAAGTATGGGAATTGAAATAGATCATAAATTTGTTATCAAGAGCTAGGATAGTTAGCATTAAATGGTTTGGATGAATACGCTAGGCATTTCTACTCCAGTGCAAAGCTAAAACCGAAATTCTCTTTTATAAGAGCAAAAAGAATTCCATGAATCCACTGTATGTATTGAATGTTATTTATGCATATACCTACATTCAGGAACCCTGAAAAAGATTTTCCTTTCTCCAATCCTCAAGACGTCTTTTTCATGGTCAACCCATACTGACTGGCTACATTGAAACACGTTGAGCACAGCTCAGTGTACCTGTAAATTGTTGTGCATGGAGCAACAAGGGGGAGCATGGAGTTTGTTTACAAGGGGTAGGTCATTCCAGATTCAAATGATCAAAAGGAGAGGTAGGTAGGTGACATGCTGTGATACTTAACTTGGTTTGATATACCTTGGAAAGTATATACACCGTTAGAAGTTTATCACCCGAATGTATGGTCATACTGTATTCTGGAACTGTTGAAGTCTAAGATATGTTTAAAATTTACCATGTATTATCTAAAATGTTTTTTCTAACTTCAGGTCAATAAAATCTTGAAATAAACATATGATTCAATATGGATATATTTAAGGCACCACCATGAAATGGCTTATTGCAAGACACCACCCATTTTCAAAGTCACTGTGTAATAGCAGATCCCTTTCTGTGAGGGCTACTGCTTTTCCCAGAGCAAGCACACGTGTTATCCCGCAGCCCCTACTGAGGTTTATTCGTAATTTTTCTTTAATTCTGGTCAGCTCAGCGTAGAAATTTTAACTAGGTGAAGATGCTAATGCATCAATGACATGCAAAAATAAAATGTCAAAAATTTTGCCTTAAACGTGCTGTTTGCAGGTAATAAACTAAGCTGACAATTGCAAAATAGGACTTTTGTCAGTTTTGCCTGAGCTACAGTTAGCTTATATAGACAGATAACTACGTTCGTCACTGTTTTGCCTGTGTTAAACTAAGCTGACAATGACAGGTTACGACGGTTTTACTGTTTTGCCTGTGTCAAACTGAGCTAACAATGATAGAATACGACGTTTGTCACTATTTTGCCTGTGTTAAACTCAGCTGACGATGACAGAATACGACGTTGGTCACTGTTTTGCCTGTAATAAACTAACTGACAATGGCAGAATAGGACGTTTCCTACCGGCTGGCACGTGTAATAGTTAGCGGACAATGACAGAATGCGACGTTTATCCCTGCTTTGCCTGTGTTAAACTCAGCTGACAATGACAGAATAAGACGTTTGTCAGTTTTGCCTGAGTTACAGTTAGCTGACAATGACAAAATAGGACATTTGTCAGTTTTGCCTGTGGTAAACTAAGCTGACAATGACAGAATAAGACGTTTGTTAGTTTTGCCTAAGTTACAGTTAGCTTACAATGACAGATTACTACGTTCGTCACTGTTTGCCTGTGTTAAACTAAGCTGACAATGACAGAACACGAAGTTTTTCCTGTTTTGCCTGTGTTACAGTTAGCTCAAAAAGAATAGGACGTTTGTCCCTGTTTTGCCTGTGTTATACCTATCTGACAATGACATGATATGATGTTTGGCACTGTTTTGCCTGTGTTACAGTGAGTAGACAATTGTAGAATATGACGTCTTTCATTGTTTTGTCTGTGTTACAGTAAGCTAACAATGGCAGAAAAGGACGTTTGTCACTGTTTTGCCTGTGTTAAACTTAGCTGACAATGGCAGAATACGACGTTTGTCACTGTTTTGCCTGTGTTTCAGTAAAATGACAATGTCAGAACAGGACGTGTTTCACTGTTTTGCCTGTGTTATACTAAGCTGAAAATGGAAAATTACGACGTTTGTCACTGTTTTCCTGTGTTATACTAGTCTGATAATAATATATTACGACGTTTGTTCCTGTTTTACCTGTAGTATAGTTAGCTGCCAATGACAGAATACAACGTTTGTCACTGGTTTGCCTGTGTTACAGTTAGATGACAATGGCAGAATACGACGTTTGTCATTGTTTTGCCTTTGATAAACTGAGCTGACAATGACAGAATACAACGTTTGTCATTGGTTTGCCTGTGTTACAATTAGCTGACAATGTCAGAATACGGCGTTTGTCACTGGTTTGCCTGTGTTACAGTTAGCTGCCAATGACAGAATACGACGTTTGTCACTTTTTTTGCCTATCTTACAGTTACCCGACAATGACAAAATACGATGTTTGGCATTGTTGTACCTTTGATAAACTAAGCTGACAATGACAGAATACGACGTTTGTCACTGTTGGCCTGTGTCACAGTTACCTGACAATTACAGAATACGACCTTTGTCATTGTTTTGCCTTTGATAAACTTAGCTGACAATGACAGAATACGACGTTTGTCACTTCTTGCCTGTGTCACAGTTAACTGACAATTACAGAATACGACGCTTGTCATTGGTTTGATAAACTTAGCTGACAATGACAGAATACGACGTTTGTCACTTCTTGCCTGTGTCACAGTTAACTGACAATTACAGAATACGACGCTTGTCATTGGTTTGCCTGTGTTGCAGTTAGCTGACAATGACAGAATACGACGTTTGTCATTGGATTGCCTGTGTTACAGTTAGCTGACAATGACAGAATACGACGTTTGTCACTGGTCTGCCTGTGTTAC
The DNA here is from genome assembly GCA_963989385.1 of Ctena decussata. Classification (NCBI taxonomy): domain Eukaryota; kingdom Metazoa; phylum Mollusca; class Bivalvia; order Lucinida; family Lucinidae; genus Ctena; species Ctena decussata. The sequence goes on along the minus strand of OZ022502.1, from coordinate 312,046 downwards.
TGTTAGCTCCCAATGACAGAAACCGACGTTTGTCACTGGTTTGCCACTGCCACAGTTACCTGACAATTACAGAATACGACGTTTGTCATTGTTTTGCCTTTGATAAACTAAGCTGACAATGACAGAATACGACGTTTGTCCTGTTTTGTTCGGTAACAGCTAGCTGACAATTACAGAACACGACGTTTGTCATTGTTTTGCCTTATATAATCTAAGCTGACAATGACAGAATAAGACGATTGTCACTGTTTGCCTGTGTTGAACAAGCTGACAATGGCAGAATACGACGTTTGTCACTGTTTTGCCTGAGTTATAATTAGCTGACAATGGCAGCATGCGACGTTTGTTACTGTTTTGCCTGAGTTAGATTAAGCTGACAAGGGCAGAATAAGACGTTTGTCACTGTTGTGCCTGTGTTAAACTAAGGTGACAGTGACATTATACGACGTTTGTCACCGTTTTGCTTGTGTTAAAGCTAGCTGACAATAATAGAATTGGACGTTTGGCACTGTTTTGCCTGTGTTAAACTAAGCTGGCAATGGCAGAATACGACGTTTGGCACTGTTTTGCCTGTGGTACCGTTAGACGAAAATGGCAGAATAGGACGTTTGTCACTGTTTCGCCTGTGTTAAACGAAGCGGACAATGGCAGAATACGACGTTTGTCACTGTTTTACCTTTGTTACATTTAGCTGACTATGGCTAAATGAGACGTTTGTTCCTGCTTTGCCTTTGATAAACTAAGGTGACAATGATAGAATCCGACGTCTGTCACTGGCTTGGCTTTGTTAGAGCTAGCTGACAATGGCAGAATAGAACGTGTGTCACAGCTTTGCCTGTCTTAAACTAAGGTGACAGTATTATTCGACGTTTGTCACCGTTTTGCTTCTGTCAAAGCTAGCTGACAATGATAGAATTGGACGTTTGGCACTGTTTTGCCTGTAAACTTAGCTGACAATGGCAGAATACGACGTTAGGCGCCGTTTTGCCTGTGGTACCGTTAGCTGAAAACGACAGAATAGGACGTTTGTCATTGTTTTGCCTGTGTTAAACTAAGCTGACAATGGCAGAATACGACGTTTGTCACTGTTTTACCTTTATTACAGTTAGCTGACTATGGCTGAATGAGACGTTTGTTCCTGTTTTGCCTTTGATAAACTAAGGTGACAATGATAGAACCCGACGTCTGACTCTGTTTTGCCTGTGTTACAGTTAGCTGACAATGGCAGAATAGGACGTGTGTCACAGTTTTGCCTGTGTTAAACTAAGCTGAAAATGACGGAATACGACGTTTGTCACTTGTTTGCCTGTGTGAAACTAGGCTGACAATGTAAGGATACGACGTTTGTCACTTGTTTGCCTGTGTTAAACTAAGCTGAAAATGGTAAAATAGGACGATTGTCACTGTTTTGCCTGTGTAACTAAGCTGACAATGATAGAATAGGACTTTTGTCACTGTTTTGCCTGTGTAAAATGAAGCTGACAATGGCGGAATAAGACGTTTATTACTGGTTTTCCTGTGTTAAACTAAACTGACAATGGTAGATAAGGACGTTTGTCACTATTTTGCCTGAGTTAAATTAAGCTGTCACTGGCGGAATAAGACGTTCTTCACTGTTTCGCCTGTATTAAACTAAGTTGACAATGCCAGAATTCGACGTTGGTCACTGTTTTGCCTGTGTTGCAGTAAGCTGACAATGACAGAAAAGGACGTTTGTCCCTGTTTAAACGTTTGTCACTGTTTTGCCTGTGTTTAACTAAGCTGATAATGGCAGAATAAGACGTTTGTCACTGTTTTGCCTGTGTCAAACTAAGTTGACAATGACAGAGTACAACGTTTGTCACTGTTTTGCCTGTGTTAAACTAAGCTGACAATGGCAGAATGCGACGTTTGTTCTCTGTTTTGCCTGTGTTAAACTAAGCTGTCAGTTGCGGGATGTAGGATTTGATTGTATTGATTCCTGATCATTTCCTATCGTTTTTCTTTACATAAAAAAATCAAAGTAACCCGTTACCTTGGTTGGTTTAATCCTGGACTGGCAAGTCAGCGGTGTGGGCTAGAATTCCACGGGAAACGGAATTTTTTCCGACATAAGCAGTCTCATTACAATGTTCTTAAAATATCATTCATCGATCTGCTGACTGACTTGACAAGACAGTAAAACCACTAGTCATTCATCCATCTAAACAGACCGTTTTGCATGTGCATGTCTACAGCTGACATATTTTCTAAAATTGTTTCAAGCAAACTTACTTTTTATTTTTCCTCCATGAGTAACATAACAGAACATATAGTATGGTAGCCAAGGCAACAACCGCTAGTATCCCCACTTGTAGCTGCAGAAAAGGCAAACACTAGGATGAAAAGAGGATTTGGCACACTTCTGCCATTTTCAGTTTTGCCTTCCTCCTCAATAGGAGTCAAATTTTAAAGGAAAAAATTTACTCTTCTTGTCAAAATTATTGTCATTATTATGTTCTCCTATTATCTACAACAGAAGAATGGATGGAAGGAAAAGCCTATAACCCCCCCCCCCCCCCCGATATACTTCGAATGCCGGAGATTTAATTTATGCTCGCATTGTGACCTAGCCTTTATCATACGTTTAGATTCATTTTCTAAACAAATTTGAAATATTTTGGTATTTTTCGACTTATATCAGTCTTTGAGACGACTGCCATGTTAAAACTGCAAATTTACTGTTTTTTTTCCTCTGGCTCCTTGTGCCAGATTTAAAGGGTCACTGATGAGGCTTGAATAGACGAAACCGCGGTATGGCCCAACTTCTTACTTATGAATGTTTTCTTTGCTCTTAAAGGATCTAAACTTTTATTATTATTTACTATCACTGCAGCTGGATGTTGTGCCGTGTGGCGGCCGTAAAAAGTCTCCCCGCACTCATCTATAGTGCAGTTTATATTTTCCTTTTGGTCCTTTGAGATCATGGAATATATTCTGAGAAGTTAGAAATGATCATACGTTTAGATTCATTTTCTAAACAAATTTGAAATATTTTGGTATTTTTCGACTTATATCAGTCTTTGAGACGACTGCCATGTTAAAACTGCAAATTTACTGTTTTTTTCCTCTGGCTCCTTGTGCCAGATTTAAAGGGTCACTGATGAGGCTTGAATAGCCGAAACCGCGGTATGGCCCAACTTCTTACTTATGAATGTTTTCTTTGCTCTTAAAGGATCTAAACTTTTATTATTATTTACCAAAATATTTTTCACATTAAGAAATACTGCTGAGCAACAATTCAACTTCCTGCATGAGAGTCAAGCAGTCCAAAAGTGTGAAGAATGCCAAATTAAAACAAGGGTTAAAACTCTATCATCTTTTACAGAATTTGCCTATATGTTAATCAGTTCGTGTACATATCACCCGAAACATGTATATTCAATAGCATCATTGTAGGCCACATCGTAGAAATAGGATTTTATTTTTTTTTCGACATATGGGAAGTAACTTTAAAAGTACAATTTCGACAAAGGAGAAACGTGTGTCTGCTCATTTTTTATTAATTTATCAATATATATGAAATTTCGAAACGCAACGCCCAGTGACTCTCGAGCCTAGTAGATGCACACTAACTAAAAATAAGTAAAATAACTGCGTGAGCTAGACACTTGGTATCTAATAGGACCCCGCCTGTATGGGACTGTTGACGGCATTTCTATTATCATGTTGTTCCTTCATAATTAATATCGTGTTTGGAATTATACCTCAGGTAGAGTCATTAAGATGTGGACGAAATACAAAATCATGACTGATTAAAACAAGGAAAACAACTCTGTGAAGCAGGAACCTGGAGTTACCATTCTTGCATTCTGCACACCTTCAGATCTTCTGATGATGCTTTAAAATTGTACAAAGTTTTGTGAAAATATCTTCAAAGGGTATAATGTTATAGATTGGCTACGATTTATATGCACTAAAAGTTACTAAGGGGCATAATTCTGTAAAACATGTAGATCGTTCTACAGTTCTTATACATTGTAAATCATCTGATAATGCTTTATATTTATACCAAGGTTTGTGAAAATATCTTATTAAAACGGTTTTAAATCTATAGAGCGGACACAAATCTATACACAAAATTACAAGGAGATTATTGTAGGGCCTCCACAGACTTCGTCTGGCGGGGCCTTAATAATGACTGCATAGTTACGTTACCTTTATTGAAACATTTACCACATCAATCACTGTTACGATGCCAAAAATCAGCCTCCTTGCTCATATGACTCAGAAGTTGGTAAATTGCCAAATTAAACAACGGTTTCAGTAGCTCTTTATCGCTCACCAGAGAGCATGTAGCTTACTGTAAGTACCAACTTCCCCATCATGTGCCCCATTTACATGCGCAGATTTGCTCACGTGAGTATTTTTGCATATATGTAAATTTTACTCACGTCAGCAAATTCGTCATGTGAACGCAAATACATACGTAAATAAATTTGCTTATACATAAAGTTTTGCTCCAGGTCCGACTAGGTGCAAAAGTATATTTGCTAATTTAGCTTATATGCAAATTTACTCCTGGAGTATTTCTCGTCATGTGAACGTAAAGTTCATTTACTTATAAATCTAATATTGCCCTAATATAGCATGAGAACTCAGCATCTTATGATTCAAGGTCAACTCCCCCACCACCACACCCCGATTCCCCAAACAAAAGCAGATTATCGTGACCTATTTTTGCGGTTTACTCCCGTCTCGCCTACTCCCGTTTCGCCTATGATTTGTCCCATTACGCCTACTCTAAAATATATCACTTTTCCCGTTTTGCTGACTCCTTTTTTATACCACGCCAAACATTAGTGGGGGTATTATGTTTTCACATTGGTCATCCATGTGTCCGTCCGTCCATCCGTAACAGTATGTATAGTAAAAAGTATGCAAAGACCAGGAACTGAAACAATCAAAATCCAAATCCAGCCCTCAAACCATAGTTGGAAACAACTAAGATTACAAATAATCAAGATACAGAGAACATATGACCAACCGAGTGAGCAGCTTGTTCCCAAAAGGTGGCCACTCAGCAACCCAAACCGAACCAAAAATAATAATAACATACATAAGGTAAAACATCACAGAAACTCTGACACCAAAAACAGGCAACAAAGAACCACAACAGAACTACCGCCTTGGAACGGTCAGTAATGAATTACTGGGGGGCTTAAATCGATTTTACAGGCCCAACCTCACCCTCAATTTCTGAAGTGGTACAAAACATTTAGTTGGTTGTTCGGTTCGCATGATAACCCTCTAACTCGTCAATGAATCATCACGGTAAACACATAAATCAAATTTCAACACCATGAAGAAGCAAAGACGAGGACTCAACAGATACAACGGGCCGTCTGACAGGTGGAGATCCCTGTCCTGGCAAACAACCCCACTGGAAATCTGAAGCAAAAGAAGGTCACCAGTTCAGCCCCGGTGGACCAAGCAACAGACAAAAAGGTCCATCCGTACTTTGTTTCCGTTTGATAAGTATTTTGAACAGATTTCATTCAAATTTTGCATATGCATTTGTAACAAAAATGTTTCGCTTAGGATTGTCAGTTGAAAAATTTCAATTATTCCTTACAGAGTGATGGTACTTAGCAATGTACAAAATTGTTTTTCTCCTCTTGTTCATTTACTATTTTAGAATATCATTATAAAGTTTACAGAAATAATTGAAGTATTACCATAAGATTCTTTTCCTCCGGAATTATTTGCCTCTTTCCTGGGGCTGTGTACAAGTATAACTTTATAAAAAATCCATATAAAATCGGAGATTGAAGGAGTTTTTCAATAACTTGCAGCAATGATCAGAGTATTAAAAGCCTCCAGTAATGCTCAAAATGTACCCAATGGAGGCTCTCTGTTCCTGTCCTCACATGTATAAAATCGCGAAAAAAACTATATAAAATCGGAGTTCCAAGCATTTTTTCTAAAAAATTCCAACAAAGAAGACTTTGTGATTTTTCTTTGCCAGTACATAAATTTTAGTGCATCTTCTCTGAAATTTGAATAAATGATTGGTAAAAATTAAGAAATACGCCTGGAACTTAAAATCCATGTGAACGCAGAGTAAATTTGCTCCATGTAACTTCTACTCACGTGAGCAAATTTACTTATATGCAAATATACTTACGTAAGTAAATCTGCGCATGTGAATGGGGCAATAGATGTCAATGGTTTTGAGAAATAAATTATGTAAGCAGTTTCCCAATTTAGTGGACAGGCTTCTCTGATGCTGCCTGCAAAATTTCAGCACGTTCGCATTTTTGGTTTCGGAGAAGAAGATTTTACTGCTTAAACAGTCCCGCCTCAACATGACCTATGTGTTAGCTAGGCGTTTAACTCAATTTGAGTCCGGTTGCTTATTGAGTTGATAACTTGCCTACTGATCTAGCGTTCCCGGGTTCGATTCCCGCCGAAGGCTGAAATCATCTCAACCGCAAACTGGGTTCCGTTTCAAAAAGTGTTTCATTATCACCCTCCAATGGTCCTAATATGACTGAAATATTGCAGAAAAGGACGTAAAAACGGAAGTCATCCATCCATCTCACTCATTTTACAGTACCAATGTCACATGCTTACTGGGAGCATATTACCATAGCCTGACTAAAGCTAAACTTATAGCTGGGCTTCTTTCATCTAACACCTTGTTCGAATATTCGTAGTTTTAGACATATTCACCAAGTCCCAGACAATCATTAGTAAAAGAGACATTTTAAATTTTCTCTATAAAAACATATCTCCCTTTTGAAAATGGTGAGCAAACAAAGGTCTGTATCAACATATTTAACTACCATTAAGATAGATCTTTGGGTCTTGTCAATGTTAGTGTGATTACAGCAGCGTATTTAAACACATTAAATACCATGTAAGACAGGTCTTGAAGCCTTGTCAATGTTCAAGTAATTCCAACAGCATATTTATACGCATTAATTACCATGTAAGACAGATAACTGGGCCTTGTCAATGTTTATGTGACTCCAACACCATATTTATACACATTAAATACCATGTAAGGCATATCTAGGGGGCCTTGTCAATGTTTATCTGATTCCAACAGCATATTTATACACATTAAAACCATGTAAGACAGGTCTAGGAGCCTTTTCAATGTTTATCTGATTTCTTTAGTCACTGAAAAATTTCGATAGGCGAACTTACAGGACATGGCAACGAAGGAAGTTACATCGTTCAGTGTTTTACTTTGTCCAGTTTCGTAGTTTTATCTCGAACTGCGCAGTTCCTGAAACAAGAAATACTGAAATTATTATAACATTTAAGACGACCTTACCATTCCACTTATAAAATCGTTCATGTAAAACAGCTTGAAGATAGTTCTGACCTAGATCAGACTGCTCCTTCTATGTCTACTGTAGATTGTTGGCAAGACAACCAGCAATTTTCTGAGAGAACAAATTGAAGTCTGGTTAAGCATGGGAAAAAGCCAGTTTAAAAACAAATTGTCTACTAGTTTAGAATGTCCCACACTGTAACAAAAAATCCGTAAATTTTACGGTAAAATATCTGGAAACCAGCTGCCAGTACATTTCCCGTTATTATACGGGCGCCTGTATACATTTGCAAGACTCATCACGCAGTGTAAATGAGAATGTGATAGGTATTGTTTTAGTAATTCTATTCTATTTTTATTTTCTATTCTATCCCATAACCTTACTAGGTCGTTGGGGCACCACAGATGACTTCTAAACAATCCTCTTCTACCTTGTCCTGTTTTCAGTTGAGCTGGCAAAATCCATCCCTGTCCACTCTTTAATAGTGTCTTCCCACCTCTTCTTCTGTCTACCTCGTCTTCTTTTTCCTTTCACTGTGCCCTGAAGAATCGTCTTTGCTGAACCAGAAGACCTTTAAACGCGGCCAAACCACCTTAGTTTCCGTTTCTTGACCAGCGTCAGGAGTTCATCATAGTCTCCCAATGGCTGCTTGGATCTTTCTGCAAACCCCCTCATTGGTTATATGGACCGTGTACCAATTGTTCAGTAACCTTCGGTAGCATCTCATCTCAAAGACCTGCGTTCTTTTCTCTAACTCTGCTGTCAAGGTCCACGATTCACAAGCATAGAGAAATATGGAAATGACAAGGGAGCGCATAAGTTTCATCTTTGATCCAAGAGATATATCGCTATCTCTCCAAATTGTTTTCAGCTGGGTAAGAGCTGAAGTGGCTTGTGCAATCCTTGAGAGAACCTCCTGTTTTGAGCCATCATCTGAGACACTTGCTCTAATGCATTTGAAGCTTGTTACAGTACCCAGCTTCTGCCCTTTTACCTTGATCTGCCTTTGGATGCCAACTGCACTGTTTGTAATCAGTTTGATCTTCTCAGCACTGATCTCCATCTTATACCCTGTGCAGGTTTGGTAGAGACTTTCAGCTAAGGCTTTCAAGTAGAAGTTTTTGTAATACAGCCCTTTAACACTTTAAAGGTTCCGAGTGCGGTAAGTTCACATTACCCTACCTTATCGTGGTTGCCACAAATGTTCTACTGGCGGACGCCCGTAAAAAATAAAGGAAAATGGACTAGTTTGGATTACCTCACCTCACACGCCAGCGTGTACGAGGTCAGGTACCTAGTAATTCTCATCCCAGTGAATTCGCTGGGATGAAAGTACGCAGGCGCAGAGCGCATGCTATTAATAGCTAAGGTAGACTCAGCGCGTCTGCATTAGTTAATCAGCAAGAGCTAAAATTCCATACTAATCGATCCTTTGTTTATACAATAAAGCTACAGAGTCTGAATATTTACTTTTATCGACAAAACACATTTAATACACACTTACTAGATTCATTTTATAAACACAATTCATGTTTCAGATGAGTGTTGGCACGTAAAAATGTATCTTGTACTATTTGAAAACAAGGTAGAGTCAGATCAGCTGGGGCAGTTTTTCGCCAGCGCAATCTGTGGACAACGTGGAAACTATAAGGGCAGCCAGTCTGAGCCGGCTGACTCGACTACCTAGGCTACAGTACGCATATGGCGCAGGGTCTCTTTTCTTGCAAAACCGAACAAATAATTTATATAAACAGGCTAAGGATCTGAAATTGGATGCTTTGTGGGTGTAAAATTCTGTTGTTTATCTGATAAGGGCGAATCAGATATTTCCAGATACATACAAACTGTGCTAAAAATACCGAGCTTACGTATACACAGTCATGCGGTATAAACGGTTATTATCGCTTTACTCTATGTAATGGCGGTTTACTGGGTTCATAACCTCATATGATGATGTAGGTTATGTAGTGCACAACTAAAAATGGACTGGCAGCTGGTTTTCAGGTATTCGACCGTAAAATCCACGGATTTTTTTACAGTGCGTCAATTACATGTTATTAAGCAAAACATTGTAGGATTCAATTATATCTTAATGATTTTTTAGTTCGGAGTTATGATTTTCGTACTTTGGCCACTTTTATTTATATTTGGTTTGTTCAAAACATGGAAAAGTGTCATTACATGCCATTGTATTTTGCTGAGCTTTGATTCTCTCAATGTAGGTTTTTGGACACCTGTTATTATTTTTTAAGTATTGGGACAGACTGAAACTTAATAATTATTTAGTGCACCTTTGCTTACACATATTACAATATTTGTAATGAGCGCAACCTGTCATCCCTTTATATTTGACACTATCAAAGCCATCGTTGGGTTTTGACAGTCATGATATGTAGCATTGGAGAATATGATGAACTCCTGATTCAGGTCAAGAAACGGAAACTAACATGGTTTGGCCAAGTGTTCTAGGTCTTCTGGTTTAGCAAAGACGATTCTACAGGGCACAGTGAAAGGAAAAAGAAGAAGAGATAGACAGAAGACAAGATGGGAAGACAATATTAAAGAGTGGACAGGAATGGACTTTGCCAGCTCAACTAGGGCAGCTGAAAACAGGACAAGGTGGAAGGGGATTGGGTGCCCCAACGACCTAGTAAGGTTACGGGATAGAATAGAATAGAGATATGTAAAAGGGCTTCCCTACAGAAAGGCAAACAAATGAGAGCATGATTAAAAACTTCAAACGTAGCTAATGCATATGATTCTGAACTGTTTTCAATGGCCTTTCAAACTGAAACGGTAAAGACTAATACGTTAATGACCCAACATAAGAGGAAAGAGCCTCCATAGCAAATGTGCTACATGAACAAGCTGCTTATGCTAAATTTCGTTGCAGTTGTTAAACACTAACAGTTTAAGTGTATAAACCGTAACATTTACATTAACAACTGCATTGTTTGAAAGCATACTGCCATGTTTTGCAAAAAAAAAAGACGGGGAGGCGGGGGGGGGGGGGGGGCGGGAGCGGAGGTGCGAGGGGGCAAGTTTTGCTTGCAAAGCTTTTTAGATTTTTTCAAGCAAACATTTTAGCACATCTGATTGTATTTGTAACTGGAGACTAAACAAAATGTTGAGAATGGATTTCATGAAGCTAATAATGCTTTGAACAATTTGATTTTGATCCGGTTTATGCCAGGAAACTTTTGACTAACATTACTGTAATCAGTTAATTAAAGGTGAGTGAAGACATATCAATGTTTTACACCATGTTTTGCCAAAGGCAACAACTTTTCTGACTTCCTGCTTGCTAACCCTTCCAACAGGGAATATTTTCAAAATCTGTACGAATATTCTTCCTTTAAGAGTAGAACTTAAAGTGAAATGAATCTCTAAGAGCTGACTCCCAATGAGAAGTCAAACAAAATTAAAATGGTACAGTCGGTTCCCCTGTGAGTGTATCCAATCACCTTAATGAAGATATAAGCATAAACTAATATCAAAATTATCATCAAACTCTTCTTAGCTATAGCCCAGCAAAATATAATTTACGCTGGTGAAAAATTATATACTGCTTGTTTCCCTTTAATACCCTCTCCAGTCAATACCTGATAGCCTCCCATTTTATATATATTCTGGACTTGTCAATGTTTATATGACGTACGAGTTCGGACGTATGATCTGGGTACTCTTTTACCTCTTTAACTTCAACCAAAGGGGGCAGGCGATGTGACAACTGCCAATTGAAGTGAAATGTACATCCATCACATGTCCCGTCAGTACGCTTGGGGTGAGAGCGGTGACATTGTGCCTGTGCCTTTCGTCTAAGTCACATCTCAGACTTATGATTGTCTCGCAGCCATTTGGACAAGCTCTTCGTTTGGAATATGGAATATGATTTGTGATTTTAATGATAATAACTATATATGATTTGTGATAGCATTCATAAATTGTATCTGCAAAAATGGATGAGTCTAATCTCACTGTACGAAAGCACGCGCTGATCTGAGTCTTTCCTGTTTGGACATCGTAACGTATCTTTCCACATAAAACCGATCATATTTTATTGCTCCTACGAAATTGTACACACTGGAATTTCTAGCTTCTTCATAATAGTGAAAAATGGAAGTGGTCAAAGTACCCAAATCATAAGGCCGAACTCGTAAGTCATTTTAACATTGACCAATACGGAATATTCTAGATACACAGACATGGACCCTGTTACGAAATGCTTCGGATCGTCGAATATGCCAAGTTGTAATTCTTTTTAATCCTTTCAATAGGTAGGGCTACAGTTTTTAGGGCAACTGTGGTAGTAAAACATTTACGGAAATTGTGGCTATGTCATGCATGGATTATTGGTGAATACCACACGTGGTCTGCTCACATTGAAAGCATGATTCTTAAGTTGCATGATTTTAAGGTGAGATGCATAGTATCTATAATCGTAAATTATTATTGAAAATTTAGACGTGGCTTCAAATTCAAAGTGGAATGCTATGATATTATTAGTGCCTGGATTCAGTGTTAAATCCTGAGGGGTAAGATTTTATTATATTTATTCAGAATAGTTTTGGCTAAGAATGAAAACTGTGACTTCTGATTGATATGGTATGATTAAATGTATCGACTGATTTTGTTGATAATGATCATGCTGCGCATGGTATTTGTATTTTAGGAAGTTTTCTAAATTACGGAAATAGTTTATAACACTGATGTTGGTTGCAATGGTGTGCGTCTTTTTGACATCGATTGACGTCAGTTGCATTAATGTTATTCATGTGACGTCAGTTGCATTCATGTTATTGCGACGTCAGCACTTTTAATATTAGTTTCAGGTATACGTTCCCTATAGAAGTTGATTTATTTGTAATGGAAGTAATTAACATGCTCGTGACATCAATTGACGTCATAGCATGCACCGCATAAAGGGGTTTTGCCATGTTATAACGGTAACATTTGGTCTTCATGCGTTTGATGTGCCTTCACTAGATGACGTCATATAGTATGACATCATTGGCGTCATGATGTCAGATCAAACGTAATGATCCCAAATGTGTTAGAAACGCTTATAAAGCTTTTCAAAGGCTATATTCTATGGCAAATGGTCATACGCTTAGTTTAAAGAAGTGAATTAATACATGAGCCCGTCCAGATAGAAATCGACCTTATGACACGCGACGTGAAACTGAGATAAGTGACGTCAAAGTTTGACGTTACGTCAGACGATTTGCCTGCTGTTTCACAAGGCATATGATTCAACTTTAATATGAATGTTACTAGTGTGGGAAACCACCGTAGCCGCGTATTTGTTGCCATAGATCCAGAAATATGATTCTTTGGAGCCTTAATTACCGAATTTAATAAATTGAAAAAATATTTTATTCGCAGATGCGTAAAAAAGCTTGATACTGGCGACAGTTCTGGTCCCGTATTAGTTCATGTTCATAAATTTTCAGCTTTGATCTAGCGAAGATAATTTTTAATCTCGAACAACAACAACAATAACAACAACAACAATAATAATACATGTAATAATAATAATAACAACTATATTATTAATATCAAAGTAAGATCCTGAACTGAAAAAAAAAACAAAGCCTATAGCTTTGTGAAGGTACATGTATACGAACAGCGTCGGCATTTTTCATGCATACACTGACATTGTTTACAAGTGTTCAGTTTAAACTGCAAGACAGCAAACGAAATGTAGATACAATCTTGTGTAAAAGCAATTTCAAGTTTTCATGCATTGCTTGTTTTCTATACCACAGACTGCGAGATCGAAGGTAAATTTGCAATACGATTTTTTCCTCTCCTTCAGTGCCGGGGCGGAACATTGCAAGGCAAGGGCCTACTGTGCCTGCAGTAGGTGCGGGTGAGCGTTGTTTGGTCATTTTTTCTCTGGTCTATCAATTCTCTTCTTTCTCTGTCTCTCTGAGGTACTGGCCGATATAGACTGAAATACTGTCTCAAAGGGCCGTTAAACCCAAAACAATCAATCAGTCAATCCTCTCCTGCCTGTCAGCGCTGACGAATGCCGGATGACAAACGGCAAAGGGCGGCATAAAGAAGTGTATTCTGATTCTTAATGTCTCTAAATGGTGGAAGACAAAACGCTTTCCAATTTTAACACAGTTTTCGGAGATCCTAAACCATTTTGATCTACTTACAATTCCCTGTCCAATGAGATGAAAATTGCGAGTTTAAGTCCGTCTGGTTGTTTTGTGGGTTTTCCTTAAGCTTATATAGTTTTAATTTTTAATTTCTTTTTTCCCTGTTTATATTGTTGGTGGTTGCTGGATTATATTTGTAAAATAAATCAACAAATTAAAGAGAAAAAAATCGATGTTTTACTTTCGTTTAAAATTGTGATTTGTTTGCTTTTCCGCGGTTTGGTAACTCAAAGTCCGTACCTGTTACCATAGTGACGATTTTACTTTTGTTACGGACACAGAAAATATAAGATCGCATCCCCTTTCTAAAGAGACGCCTATATGATCAAGAAATCCATTTTAACCAAAAGCTGGCATAAGTGTGGATGTGGAAAAGCGGGATGTGGAGGAACTCGTAATAAAACGTAACTGAGTTTCACATAAAAAAGAAGGTTGAAAAAATTATGAGTCTTTTAAGTTGGCAACTAAAATTACCTCATTTCGAGTGAGTTTTTTTTTAGCTTCAACAAAATGGTAAAAATACAACGTACAAGCCTGGAACCCCATTTACTGTCTTACCTTTGTTTATATTGCATTGCTGGGCGGGAAACTAGAACAAGAAATTGTGTTTTGCTGAGCAGTTAGACAGTTTTCAAAATTATGTTCTCTCTACTTTTTGCCAGTTATCTGGCACAGTATCTGCTCATCAACCCACATTTTGTCACCAGTCACGAAGGTTGAACTGCTTTTCAAAACGATTTTTGTTTAGGCCATTTTACAACTGATAGGAATATGGAGACTTTAATAGAACATGCATGCAATTATTTGTATGCAAATGAGCCGCGACGTGACAAAACCAACAAAGTGGTTGTGCGCCTAGCGCACATTAAGATCAGAGTCTTCGCTGTCCGCATGGAGGTAGCTTAGACCCTTAGCTACCCTTTAAGCGCTTAGCGAAGGGTCTGATCAGACATGGTGGATGCTCAGGCTGATCTGAGTCTGCACTGGACGCACAACCACTTTGTTGGTTTTCTCGTGTCGCGGCTCAAATAAACTCAGCCTTTGAGTCCACTAGGCCTTTGGACCTGGAAAATTGTATGGTGAACAGATGCTCCAAAGCAGAAGTGATATTTCTTGTGACGTGGCATATGCCACATGTGTATGTTTTCCCACTATTTTTACAAAGGGAAACAACTTTGTGACTTTCTATTATGCTTCCTCGGACGTAGCTCTTCAAAAATGCGATCTACTCTTAAAGGTAAAATGCTACTGAAGGATTCTTGCACAGAAACAAATTCTTTGCTCTTGAAAAGAAATGACAAACTAAAACTTAATTGCTTACTGATCTTAAGAAACAGTTGAAGTCTTTCAAAATATTTAAAGGTATGTTTTGTTTATGTTTTGCTTTATGCACTCGAAGCCAAAGGAACACCGGAGGTTTGAAGTTTCTGGATCGTCAGAACGTGTGAACGGCAGAACTTAGGCATGTCGGTCAGTCCGAATATTAAGTAGCTGCTTCGGAAAATATATTTTTGATAACTGTTCGAGGTAAAGGGATCATACTTGGTATGACATTTACCTGGACCAAAGCCTTTCCATCTTTTCTATCTTTCCCAAGAGGCATATCCCAGGGTGGGACCAAAGTCTAGAGCTTTGTTACGTGAAAATTTACTCATACTGATTACATGCGTTTGCTGTTTTAACGTTAATAATAATGATATGCGTTTCAAGTGAAAACACTGATAATGGCGTTATCCATAACAGTGCAACACGACGTCACGTAACGTTATTAATTCTGGCAAATTTCATTAGATACCAGTATGTTTAAAAGTGCCATAACATCCTTAATAATCTATATAACTTCATACGGTTTTTACCTTTTTGTTCTATAATGGCATGCGCATTCAGATAACAGAAAACCTAAAAATCGAATTCTTATGTCATAAGGTCGATTTCTATCTGGACGGGCTCACATATGCGAGCTAGATTTTTGGTAAATCAATTTAATATTAAAGGTTCATTGTTTAGATCATTCATGTTTTATGTGGGGTATGTCATGGTGATACCTGTTGACGTCAGTATACTTCTTGACAATGTTTGACGTCAGATCCTTCGACGCACATGCGAGGTAGGATCTACGTTTCCTTATTGGCGAGAGTGGTAAGCACAGTTTTGGCTTTACATAGTGAGCGCGAGTTGTGTCTAGTGACACGGCTGGCGTGTGCATATGCTCGACATACGTCGAGGGCGTTGTATGGTATTTCCAAGACAGGCCCTGGTCTTACGTATTGTTATTATGTTTTTATAATGTATCAAGTGTAAGTTCGTTATTTTTAGGCACTTCAAGTCCGGCAGTCAGCTGTTTGGGCTTAAAGCCACTTCTCACCTGGAGATTCTATATACATCTCCAGGTTAATACTAACCCGGGTAGAGGCAAAATCACAACGCCACGTGCTCAAGAGTCCTAGCCAAGGCGGGATGCACGTATACTAGGCGAAGTCGAGGTGATTGGCTGTTGAAAGTGTGGGACGGGGTGAACCAGTAGTGTTCGACCACTAAGGTGTTTCCCATATATATTGACTGGTCCCTGGTATGATCCAGGGAGCGACCAGTATATAAGTGCGTGCGCGATATGGTATAAGTGGGTGTTTCCCATAATATATGGACTGGCCCATGGTAGGATCCAGGGAGCGACCAGTTTAACTCAGCCGGCATAAGGCCTTATTTTTTTGTTGTGAGCTCAGTTAACGTTTTTGTTCCTTGTATTTTTCTTTTTAGTTCATGGCGCTGAGCCGAGTATGACGTTGACGTCAGTCAGTAATCTATTTGCGTATCGTACGCAGATCGATTACAGATTTGAAACAAACACCTTACTTTGGCCAGCGACATGAACTGATATGTGTTGTATATTATTGTAATTGTGACAGTTGTAAATTGTATTGTTTGTATATAGAATTTATATTACCACATATATGAACTTCAATAATTCTAACGTTGTAAGAGTTTTCTTGTTAATGTAATACACTGGTCGATAACCCTTTAACTGGAAGTCACCCTCCACCGTCCTGGCGACGCATAAGGCTCTACACCCGTGTCGACCGTGTGTAAAACTTTCTGCGTAACATGTTGTCAGGAGTGGGATTGGTTTCCGGTTGAAACCTGCCAGTGTAAGACATTGACAATATATAATATAGAATCTAGGCACAATTTTGTCAGTCATTTTTATTGACCTTCTGATTGTTCTTTTCTAAGGTGACGTAAGGCTGTTTGCATTGATGTGAATTCTAGGAGAGCAATTTTGTCACTAAATTCTTTGTAAATGTAACCTACACTCAATTAAGGTCAACTATCCTTATTCCCTGCGTGATGAAGTGCGATAGCCCATGCATTAATTTGTGATAGAATGTAACAGGTTGCATATCTTAGTGGGGAAACTGAGGTATATAGACCTGAATTGTCTTGGCACGGATGATACAAATTTAGTTTTAAGGTCCGTTTGAGTACCTTCGCACTGCTGTTGCATGACAATCTGTTAGTTAATTTAAACGTTTTGTACGTTGTGTCGTAACCGTTACTGAGGTACTTTTATGTCCTGATTTAGTAACGTAGGTCACCCGTAACGTTGTATGATATCGTTACAATGAATTAAACCTAATAGCAGAATCTTAAGTTTGATTTATCGTTGGTATCTTCTAAGGTTTTGTAATGTAGGACGTACAGTTGTCATGTCATTATTAACACGTTGCTTTACATACGTTACGTTTGTATATCCGTTACGCTAGATCAAGTTGGGCGTAATTGTAATGTGGGTTATTTACGTCATGTAATTACGTCATTTGATAGTGGAAAGTAGTTCCTGGCAAAGTAAACGTCAGTTTATGACGTCATTTCCGGTCTATTATGAACGTAACTTTAATAGCTACGTCTAGATCGCGAGTATACTAATTAATCAACGTTTTAGTTGGATTAGTTCGTTATTATTATTGTTAACGTTTTAGTTAACGTGTGAGACTATAAGTGAACGTCGGTTTCAGTTAAGTAAACGTGAGCATTACGTTAAGCGTCATGGATCAGTTAGTTAAGACAGGAAAGGAGTTAGGTTATGAGGGGCAGTCTTTGCAGGAAGACTGAGAGGGCAGAAAGGCACGCGGTAAGGGAACTTGATAAGGAGAAGATCGCGGCGGAGAAGGAAAAGATTGCGCAGGCCGAAAAAGACAGGGAAATTGAGTTAGCTAGGATCGCGCAAGCCGAAAAAGATAGGGAAATTGAATTTGCTAGGATAGCGACGGAAGAAGCTAAGATTGCGGCGGATAGGGAAATCGAGATGGCGCGGATTGAAAGTATAGAGCGGCAAGCCGAGAAAGATAGGGAAGTTAGGTTGTCTAAAGTCGAAAGCGATAAGGAAGCGAAGTTGTCGAGCGAAGTTGAGTTAGAAAAGTTGAAGTATAGTTTTGAATCGCAGCAACGCGAGTTAAAGAATCAGATAGAGTTGCAGAAGGTAACGTTTAGAGTTGAATTAGAAAAACAGAAGGTTGAAAAGCTAGCGCATGCGCGAGAGCCAAAGTTACCGTAATTTGATGAAAGTAAATACAAAATGGATAGTTACTTATCAAGGTTTGAGAAATACGCGACGGCGAATAAATGGGATAAAAATGTTTGGGCTGCATATTTAAGCGCATTACTTAAAGTTCGCGCGCTTGATGTACATAATAGATTGTCCGTGGATGATGCAGCAGATTATGACAAGTTGAAAGATGCGTTGTTAAAGAATGTCGATATGACTGATTTAGGAAGAAATGTCGCTATGATAGGCCTGAAAAGTCCGAAACGTTTATTCAGTTTAGTAGTAGACTTAGGTCGTATCTTAATAAGTGGTTGAAAATGGCGAAGTAGGCCAGTCTTACGAAGCTGTTTGTGATTTTTTCGCTAGAGATCAGTTTTTAGAATCCTGTAGTAAAGAACTATATGTTCATTTGAAACCGAAAAGATTCACGAATCTAGGTGAGATGGCTAGGGAAGCAGATTTATTTGCAGAAGCACGTGGTGGTGTCTACGCTTGTGTTAATAAGGGGCAGCGTGATAGTAAGGGCGTAACTCAGAGTAGATCTGATAATAAGCCGAGAGCGATACCAGAGATAAAATGTGGTATTTGTGGTAAGGGACATTTAACATATAAATGTTATAAGAATCCCGAAAGGAAGCAAGCATATAGTGCGGAGGTAGGTGCAAGTGCAAGCGGATATAGGCGAAATAAGGGGAGTATTTATGCACCGAAAGATGAGGCACAAAAATCACAGAGTAAGAGCGATACTGTGCAGACGAAGTGTAGTAATTCAGATCGTGGCCGTGGTCGGGGTTATTCCCGCGGACGTGGTCGGGGTAGCAGACATCAAATGAGCTTTTGTAAAACTACAATCAATAGGTCTCATGAAATTGAAGGTCTCTATAAGAGTAAGAAAGAAAGTCCATTAATCGATTATAACGTGGATAAGGAAGGTGCCTGTTACTTTTTAAGGTCGCGATTACCAACAGCACAGGGTACGGTTAATGGTAAGACAGTTGTAGTTTTAAGGGACACAGGTTGTACTGGGTGTGTCGTTCGTAGAAACTTGGTTTCTAATGATCAGTTACTTGGTAGAGAATCTGACGTAACTTTGATTGATGGATCTACCCAAAGGTATCCCTTAGCAATGTTTGACATAGATTGTCCATTTTTCACAGGAAAAACTGAGGCATTGTGTATGGAGAATACATTGTATGACCTGGTTATTGGAAATATTGACGGGTCAAAACTTCCCGATATGTCCCATTTTGCAATGGCGGCAGTGACTAGGTCACAAGCTAAGCAAGGTGAAGAGGTCTATAGGAAACTTAAGGTTCCTGATCAAATTATTGCTAGTGATAAGGAGGCATTGAGGCAGGCCCAAGTTGTTGACCCTAAATTGAATGGCATAAAGCAAAGAGTGGAATCTGGTTATGTGACTATTAGTCGTGGATTGAACCGAGGTGAAACTAAGTTTGCCCGAAAGAAAGATTTATTGTATAGGCAGTTTACTAAGGGAAATAAGGTCACTTTGCAACTTGTTATCCCTGAAGGTGTTCGTGAAAAGATGTTAAGATTGCCGCACGAAACCTTGATGTCAGGACATTTGGGCATAAAGAAAACGATGGATAGAGTGTTAACTGAGTTCTTTTGGCCTGGAGTTTGTGGTGATGTGGCAAGGTTTTGTAAATCTTGTGATATTTGTCAAAGGACTATTCAGAAAGGTCGTGTCACTAAGGTACCTTTAGGAAAGTTGCCACAGATTGACACACCGTTGAAACGAGTCGCTGTTGATAAAGTCGGACCGATAAAGCCTCGTTCTGACAGGAAATACCGCTTTATTTTAACAATGATAGACTATGCGACGAGATATCCCGAGGCGGTAGCGTTACCTGGCATTGAAACGGAACGCGTAGCCGAAGCGTTAGTTGAGATCTTCAGTAGATTAGGAATACCGAGTGAAATGCTAATCAAACATGATAGTAAGATCATGAGAGAGGTTAGTACGTTGTTGTCGCTTCAAGATCTGACAACTACGAGGGGCGTTCGAAAAGTTTTGCAAATGGCCTTAGAACTTGGTTAGGGGCATGCTGGGTACACATGCTATGCATGAACCGAAAGCACTACTTTTGGTATTTACAACGGTACCAGACACTTTACAAAGGCACTTTTTCTTATTGAGTAACAATGCATTTTAGTAGACACCAGTCATACCACTGGGCTAATTTCACATGTAAAATCTTTTCAGTGTTAGGCTCTAGATTCAAATATCGTTGTAAATACAAAATATTTCTTTGTCAACTGCATGTCTATCGTTGCCTACATTATCCATACATAAGTTAGAAGGGTGACAACTGTTATCGATTCATTCCTTGCAAAGCAATGTGAAGTTCTTATGACGCCATTAAAATCGACGTTAACGTCATTTTTGATAGATTGTAGCGTTTTCATATTTTGCATTAATTTTAATTTACTGACAGATTTTAGTTGATCAATGCAAATGCTCTTGCTGACAAGATTTGAAATACTGACAGACTTGTTTTCATTACAGAATCATTATAACTTTAGTAGAAACGGAGAATTTGCTATTACATAAAATACGGAAAATACATATTTACGGGACTGTATGGAACCGAGATTAAATATAATTTCCGCGATATTTACAGGACAATATTGCCTGGGCATTGTATTTAAGCAGCAAAGATTTTAAAAAATCAAAGGCTGTTCATATATGAATTACGGCCAACTAAAGTAAAATTCTGCAGTGCCTTTAGGGTATACCTCTTTCAAAGAAATTAAAAACGCGTCTTTTTCAGAAAAATATACCGCGTTTGCAAACATCTGTAGGCATAACATAGCTTTATGTGGTTTTGCTATCAATAGTTCTGTCTTTATGGTAGTTACTAAGAAATTATGTCATTTGCAAAACTTTTCGAACGCCTCTCGTATTCCTTATCAATCTACTGGTAAAGGACCCGTGGAGAAATTCCATGATATATTCAAACAGATATTACGTGAAATGTGCGTATAACGTCCGAATGACTGGGACAGGTATCTCTCAGCATTATTATTCACAGTAAGGGAAGTTCCGCAAGAGTCGTTAGGTTTTTACCCGTTTAAACTGTTGTATGGACGTGATGTGAGGGGTCCTATGCAAATATTAAAGGAGTTGTGGTCTGTAGAGGAAACTGACCAACGTGCGTTATTGACGTATCAGTACGTTATTTATTTAAAAGAACGCTTAGAGAGAACATGTAAGTTAGCACAGGATATTGTCCGGAAAATGGACGTAAAGCAAAATGCTTATTATGATAAACGCGCGAGATCGCGTAAGTTTGACGTCGGAGACAAAGTACTTTTGCAACTCCCGAATAATTGCAATAAATTGTTACTTCAATGGAACGGGCCATATGAAGTTGTCGAAGTAGTCAATGTAATGAACTACAAGATTAACGTCAAGGGCGTCGTGGATACTTATCCTGCTAACACGGTTAAGCAGTACGTTCAACGTCAAAAGAAAGTGACGTCTGCGGTGGTTAACGCACGTGACAATGTTGGATATGAGGATCATAGTGATCCGCATGTCCAAAGAGTTATTATTTGTACGTCAGAGGACGTATCTCAATATGACTTCATACGTGAAAACGTAAAGTCCGACGACGTAACGTCGACTCAGAAAGCAAACATGGAAAAACACGGTGGCAATAGTAGATTAGAGGCAGAGGCAACGGATCCTGTGGGATCTATCGTGCGAAGTAGGTGTAACGTCAATGACAGCGTTAATTTTACGTCTGATACACTTAAAGGTGGCGATTTCCACCTAGTATTCGATCAGACTTACCCATACTTCCCCATTCCATTTGAGGCACGACAGGTACGACACAGAGAATTGATTGACTTTGGGATTAGGTTAATCAGTTGCCAAGATAATTTGGGGGCGGACTACCTTAGTAGATGGTTTGGCCACATTATGCATCGCACGGTTGTTGTGTATATAGCTACTTTAATTTCGAGTTTTGACATAGCCTACGATTCGATTGCATTTTGTACTATTTAAGAAAAGAAACATTTTGTTATGATTTTTTCTCCCTAAGGGGAAAACTATATTACGAAATGCATCGGATCGTCGAATATTATGACAAGTTGTAATTCTTTTTAATCCATTCAATCAGTAGGGTTACAGTTTTTAGGGTAACTGTGGTAGTAAAACATTTACGGAAATTGTGGCTATGTCATGCATGGGTTATTGGTGAATACCACACGTGGTCTATTCACATTGAAAGCATGATTCTTAAGTTGCATGATTTTAAGGTGAGATGCATAGGATTTATAATCGTAAATTATTATTGAAAATTTAGACATGGCTCCAAATTCAAAGTATATTGTTATGCTATTATTAGTGCCTGGATTCAGTGTTAAGACCTGAGGGGTAAGATTTTACGTTTGTATATCCGTTACGCTAGATCAGTATGGGCGTAATTGTAATATGGGTTATTTACGTCATATAATTACGTCATTTGATATTGGGTAGTAGTTCCTGGCAAAGTAAACGTCAGTTTATGACGTCATTTCCGGACTGTTATGAACGTAACTCTAATAGCTACGTCTAGATCGCGAGTATACTAATTAATCAACGTTTTAGTTGGATTAGTTAGTTATTATTATTGTTAACGTTTTATTTAACGTGTGAGACTATAAGGGAACGTCGGTTTCAGTAAAGTTAGCGTGAGCATTACGTTAAGCGTCATGGATCAGTTAGTTAAGACAGGAAAGGAGTTAGGTTACGAGGGGCAGGCTTTGCAGGAATTTGTAAAGCAACAGCAAGAGACTGAAAGGGCAGAAAGGCACGCGGTAAGGGAACTTGATAAGGAGAAGATCGCGGCGGAGAAAGAAAAGATTGCGCAGGCCGAAAAAGACAGGGAAATTGAGTTAGCTAGGATCGCGCAGGCCGAAAAAGATAGGGAAATTGAATTTGCTAGGATAGCGACGGAAGAAGCTAAGATTGCGGCGGAAAGGGAAATCGAGATGGCGCGGATTGAAAGTATAGAGCGGCAAGCCGATGAAGATAGGGAAGTTAGGTTGTCT
The DNA here is from genome assembly GCA_963989385.1 of Ctena decussata. Taxonomy (NCBI): domain Eukaryota; kingdom Metazoa; phylum Mollusca; class Bivalvia; order Lucinida; family Lucinidae; genus Ctena; species Ctena decussata. The sequence goes on along the minus strand of OZ022502.1, from coordinate 288,965 downwards.
CAAGTCGAAAGCGATAAGAAAGCGAAGATGTCGAGCGAAGTTGAGTTAGAAAAGTTAAGGTATAGTTCCGAATTGCAGCAACGCGAGTTAAAGAATCAGATAGAGTTGCAGAAGGTAATGTTTAGAGTTGAATTAGAAAAACAGAAGGCTGAAATGTTAGCGCATGCGCGAGATCCGAAAATACCGTATTTTGATGAAAATAAATACAAAATGGATAGCTACTTATCAAGGTTTGAGAAATACGCGACGGCGAATAAATGGGATAAAAACTTTTGGACTGCTAAAGCACTTTTGCTACTCCCGAATGAGTGCATTAAATTGTTACTTCAATGGAACGGGCCATATGAAGTTGTAGAAGCAGTCAATGTAATGAACTACAAGATTAACGTCAAGGGCGTCGTGAATACTAATCCTGCTAACATGATTAAGCAGTACGTTCAACATCAAAAGAACGTGACGTCTTCGGTGGTTAACGCACGTGAAAATGTTGGATCGCAGGATCACAGTGATCCGTATGTCCAAAGAGTTAACCATTGTACGTCAGAGGACATATCCCAATATGACTTCATACGTGAAAACGTAAAGCCCGACGACGTAACGTCGACTCAGAAAGCGAACATGGAAGAACACGCTGGCGATAGTAGATTAGAGGCAGAGGCAACGGATCCTGTGGGATCTATCGTGCGAAGTAGGTGTAACGTCAATGACAGCGTTAATTTTACGTCTGATACACTTAAAGGTGGCGATTTCCACCTAGTGTTCGATCAGACTTACCCAAACTTCCCCATTCCATTTGAGGCACGACAGGTACGACACAGAGAGTTGATTGACTTTGGGATTAGGTAAATCAGTTGCCAAGATAATTTTGGGGCGGACTACCTTAGTAGTTAGTTTGGCCACATTATGCATCGCACCGTTTTTGTATATATAGCTACTTTTCCAGTTTTGCCATAGCCTACGATTCGATTGCATTTTGTACTATTTAAGAAAAGAAACATTTTGTTATGTTTTTTCCTCCCTAAGGGGAAACCTATGTTGCGAAATGCATCGGATCGTCGATTATGACAAGTTGTAATTCTTTTTAATCCTTTCAATCAGTAGGGCTACAGTTTTTAGGGTAACTGTGGTAGTAAAACATTTACGGAAATTGTGGCTATGTCATGCATGGATTATTGGTGAATACCACACGTAGTCTGCTCACATTGAAAGCATGATTCTTAAGTTGCATGATTTTAAGGTGAGATGCATAGTATTTATAATCATAAATTATTATTGAAAATTTAGACGTGGCTTCAAATTCAAAGTGGAATGTTATGCTATTATTAGTGCCTGGATTCAGTGTTAAGACCAGAGGGGTAAGATTTTATTAAATTTATTCAGAATAATTTTGGCTTAGAATGCAAATTGTGACTTCTGATTGATATGGTATGATTAAATGTATCGACTGATTTTGTTGATAATGATCATGCTGCGCATGGTATTTGTATTTTAGGAAGTTTTCTAAATTACGGAAATAGTTTATAACACTGCTGTTGGTTGCAATGGTGTGCGTCTTTTTGACGTCGAGTGACGTCAGTTGCATTCATGTTATTCATGTGACGTCAGTTGCATTCATGTTATTGCGACGTCAGCACTTTTAATATTAGTTTCACGTATATATGGCCTTTAGAAGTAGATATATTTGTAATGGAACTAATTTACATACTCGCGACGTCAATTGACGTCATAGCATGCACCACATTAATGTTTTTTATATGTTATAACGGTAACATTTGGTCGTCATGCGTTTGATTTGCCTTCACTAGATGACGTCATATGGTATGACATCATTGGCGTCATGTTGTCAGATCAAACATAATGATCCCAAATGTGTTAGAAACGCTTATAAAGCTATTCAAAGGGTATATTCTATGGCAAATGGTCATACGCTTAGTTTAAAGAAGTGAATTAATACATATGCGAGTTAGATTTTTGGTAAATCAATTTAATGTTAAAGGTTATATGTTTAGATCATTCATGTTGTATGTGGGGTATGTCATGGTGATTCCTGTTGACGTCAGTATACTTCTTGACAATGTTTGACGTCAGATCCTTCGACGCACATGCGAGGTAGGATCTACGTTTCCTTATTGGCGGAAGTGGTATGCCCAGTTTTGGCTTTACATCGTGAGCGCGAGTTGTGTCTAGTGACACGGCTGGCGTGTGCAGGCTATACTCGGCATTCGTCGAGGGCGTTGTATGGTATTTCCAAGGCAGGCCCAGGTCTTACGTATTGTTATTATGTTGTTATAATGTATTAAGTGTAAGTTCATTATTTTTAGGCACTTCAAGTCCGGCAGTCAGCTGTTTGGGCTTAAAGCCATGTCTCACCTGGAGATTCTATATACATCTCCAGGTTTATACTAACCCAGGTAGAGGCAAAAGCACAACGCCACGTGCTCAAGAGTCCTAGCCAAGGCGGAATGCACGTATACTAGGCGAAGTCGGCCGATGTTGTCGAGGTGATTGGCTGCTGAAAGTGTGGGACGGGGTGAACCAGTAGTGTTCGACCACTAAGGTGTTACCCATATATATAGACTGGTCCCTGGTATGATCCAGGGAGCGACCAGTATATAAGTGCGTGCGCGATATGGTATAAGTGGGTGTTTCCCATAATATATGGACTGGCCTATAGTAGGATCCAGGGAGCGACTAGTTTAACTCAGCCGGCATAAGGCCTTATTTTTTGTTGTGAGCTCAGTTGACGTTTTTGTTCTCTGCATTTTCCTTTTAGTTCATGGCGCTGAGCCGAGTATGACGTTGACGTCAGACGGTAATCTATTTGCGTATCGTACGCAGATCGATCGATTACAGATTTGAAACAAACACCTTACTTTGGCCAGCGACATGAACTGATATGTGTTGTATATTATTGTAATTGTGACAGCTGTATATTGTATTGTTTGTATATAGAATTTATATTACCACATATATACACTTCAAATATTCCAACGTTGTTAGAATTTCCTTGTTAATGTCATACACTGGTCGATAACCCTTTAACCGGAAGTCAGCCTCCGCCGTCCTGGCGACGCATAGTGCTCTACTCCCGTGTCGACCGTGTGTAAAACTTTCTGCGTAACAGACCCCCAAGAAAGAGGTGTTATCAGGTGCTCGCCACCCGCCATATCTATGTATCAGTGGAAAAGTCTGTGAAAATTGAAGTTCGGTATTTTATAGCTTAACTATGCTTCGACTGAGACCATCAAATCGGAAATTAGTTTAGAAACGGCCACATTGTAGGGATTAGCGAGGTCATGGTGTCTCCCAAAAAAACTAAAAACTGTCGACACAAGCTTAACTTTATGATAACCCTGTGTCAACAGTTTTCGGGCGAGTAGCTTCCCTCCTTCAGCTAAGCCTTGATATTTGAAACAGGCTCTTGCAAACCTTTTTTTTCGAACTTGACTGAGAAATATGAACACATGTATGATCAGTCATATTTACAAGTAAGTCATATCATCTTGTTGTACAAGAGGGAGGTATTGGTCATGCAAAATTACCAAAACAAACATTAACAGGAACAGGGTGTACCAAGGGCAATAAATCGTATACTTTCTGCATATCGGCGTCAAAATGATAAGTTGTGTACAACAGACTAAGCAAATTATACGAAAAGCATTTAACAACTATTTTACCTATTTTCTATTTTTATTGTAGAAGGGTTAAAATGAGAACACGAAATGAGGCCGCTTGATGTACGAACATGATTGCTTGGAATATTGACTTAGAATGACCAGATGTTCGACCTCAACCGACCAGTACATGTAAAAGTGAGTTTCCCTTATGCCTTGTGAACTATTTGAGATACAAACATGATTGATTGATCTCATCCTGGTCGAAGGTCAGTGTGACCTATATTTCATGATCTTGTGGTTTTTACCTCATATTTCGTCTTACACTGTTTCATTGATTTGCATTATACTTGGGTTCATGGTTTTGGCAGACACTGTGAGTGGCCTTATACTTATTGTAGGCTTGTACCAACTAATTGTGTGCACCGCGGCGGAGGGCGAGGGTGAAGGTTTGGGCCCAGTAAAACCGGTTTAAACCCCCCGGTAGTTATTACTGACCGTCCGAAGGCGGTACTTTCGTTGCGGTTGCATTTGTTTTATGTTCGGTGCTGTTTAATTTATTGTGTTCTCATTTTAACTCTTCTATAATAAAAATAGAAAATAGGTAAAAATAGTGCTTAAATGTTTTTCGTATAATTTGCTTAGTCTGTTGTAACCCTTCTGTTGGTCTAAATTATTTAGTTTTGTAAAGATAGTTGAGTTGCCACCTATTTGGGAAAGAGCTGCTGACTCGGCTTATCACTTGTAATTTATTGTTTGTTGGGATGTCTTTTAGTCAATCATTCCCTTTGATGTTGGGGATAGGGTTTGGGATCTGATTCAGTCAGTTCCTGAAGTGCAGTTACTCTTTAAATTTGTGTGACCTACTTTTCATGGTCCAGTGATTTTCGTCAATATCTCTAACACTTTCTATGAAATTGCATCATATTTAAGTTATTGCATTAAGCTGGCACTATGAGTGATCTTATTGTTATTAATGGTTCGCGTGACTTCTACTTTATGGACCAGTAAGTTAAAAAATATATCTTACACTATTTCTTGACCTGATTAATACTTGATGTAACTGGTATAACTACAAACAGTGACTGACCTTACGTCACTTCTAGGTTACTGTTACCTACATTTAACATTGCTATTTTACAGGTTTGAATTTTTCTTAGGAAAACTTTTTATTCTGACACTGCATTTGGCCGGTATTGTCCATATTAAACATGGCCGTATTTAAGATAAGCTCACGTAGGTCGCGCTTTATTCTTGTCTTCTGACAATTCTTGTAATATTTCTTATAGTGATTTTGTGTCTGTTTTCTAATTTCAATACTTTTTAAGACTGCTATCCAATCTGCTTTTTGTTTTGTTTTGTAAGTTCAATATAAAATAGATAAAAAATGGATGTTGATGCTGTTTTTAATTAGGGTAGCTGACCACCTGTTTACGAAAGAGTTGCTTATTTGGTTAACTGTGCGTGTCTTTCGTGAACTTGTGTCAAAATCTCTCTGTGTAAGTGTTTCTTTCCCTATTGGTTTTGGGAGCAGGATGTGGGATTTGATCGTATTAATTCCTGATTATTGCCTATATTTTCACTTTGATACTTCGTACAAACACAAGACGCTATCAGACAAAGTGCGGAAACTGTACCAGTCTTGCAGTTTTGACAGAACTATGACCTTTTGTAGAACTTTTGTAAATACTTCATATGTACCTCGCTACTAAAGATTTCAGCTTTTAACAAAGTTCTGATCATGCATTGTTTGCTTTCTTTCTATAAACTCCTACGGGCGTATATTGCTCCGCTTAGCGGAGCTCTTGTTATCAGGTCGCTTACTGTGCTCCTATGCTGTAAAAATCTCCCGTAGATGTTACGGTAAAATAACTGATAATCGGCTGCCAGCTCATCTACCGTTATTATCCCCTCGCACCACGAAGTGGTGAGGGGATATAGGTTTTGTCCCGTACGTACGTACGTATGTTCACCTTTTGTCATCGCTCTAGCGTCTACATATCTTAACGGATTTTAAAATAACTTCACACAAATGTAGGGCATGACAATATCTCGAGCAAGTTCGACTTTCAGGGTGCTGCGCCCAAGGTGAAGGTCACTGAGGCCATTTTTAAAAAAACTTTGTCAGCGCTCTAGCGCCTACATTTCTCAATGGATTTTAAAACAACTTCACATAAATGTAGGGCATGACCATATCTCAAGCAAGTTCGACTTTCAGGGTGCTGCACCCAAGGTCAAGGTCACTGTTGCTATTTTTAGAAAAACTTTTTCAGAGTTCTAGCGCCTACATTTCTCAACGGATTGCGAAATAACTTCATACAATTCTAGGGCATGATAATATCTCAAACAAGTTCGACTTTCAGGCTGCTGCGCCCAAGGTCAAGGTCACTGTGGCTATTTTTAGAAATACTTTGTCATCGCTCTAACACCTACATTTCTCAATGGATTTTGAAATTACTTCACATAAATGTAGGACATGACAATATTTCGAGCAACTTCAACTTTCAGGGTGCTGCGCCCAAGGTCAAGGTCACTGTGGCTATTTTTAGAAATACTTTGTCAGCACTCTAGCGCCTATATTTCTCAATGGATTTTAAAATAACTTCGCACAAATGTAGGGCATGACAATATCTCAAGCAAGTTTGACTTTCAGGCTGCTGCACCCAAGGTCAAGGTCACTGTGGCTATTTCAGAAAAACTTTGTCAGCGCTCTAGCGCCTACATTTCTCAATGGATTTTGAAATAACTTCACACAAATGTAGGGCATGACAATATCTCGAGGAAGTTTGACATCAGGGTGCTGCACCCAAGGTCAAGGACACTGTAGCTATTTTTAGAAAAATTTTGTCAGCGCTCTAGCGCCTACATTTCTCAATGGATTTTGAAATAACTTCACTCAAATGTAGGGTATGTCAATATCTCGAGCAAGTTCGACATCAGTGTGCTGGGCTCAAAGTCAAGGTCACTGTGGCTATTTTTAGAAAAACTTTGTCATCGCTCTAGCGCCTACATTTCTCCATGGATTTTAAAATAACTTCACACAAATGTATGGTATGACAATATCTCGAGCAAGTTCGACTTCCAGGGTGCTGGGCTCAAGGTCAATGTCACTGTGGTCTTGTGCGAGGGGATTTGTATCGCCTGCGATGCCTTGTTTATATGAGCATCCATAAACAATTGCAGGGATTATCCCGTAGATTAGGATAGATATTGTTTCTGTGGTACGGCCATTCGACACAATAGGTATTTTCGAGCACAGTCAGTTAATTTACTGGTATTTGACCGTAAATTCTACTGATTTGTTTTAATCAATAACGAATAAGTTTACTGGTCTGCAAATGACTAAACGCGCAGTTTTGCCGCTTATTGCCTGTCACTTTTTGAAAAGCTAGGCACTCCTGAATTTGTTGATAATTTCAACATATTCGATGAAATATTTTTGGTATTCACCTAAAAGTAACTCAATGCCATCTACATATTTAATATTTTCAAACTCTGAAACTGACTCTTCCATCTCTGAATTCTGACATGTCTATTATTTTGAAAGGGGTGGTTGAAAACAGATTGTCAGGATGAAAAATAAAGGGATGGATAAAAAATCATCTGATGCACATTCCTGGACAAAAGGCTCTCAGAAGATCAAATCAACACATGAGGGGGGGGGGCGTTGGAAAAAAACATGAACTGTTGATTACGGTTAAAATGATTTTTTTTTTTTTTACAATTAACAACATTTTTTTGCCAGTAAATGGTTTTATAAGCATTGTTTGGCCGACCAATCATGCCATTTTATATAGTTAAAATGCGCTAGATCGTTACAAAATGGAATCAAGGCTACTGTTTAACAACACTTGAGTCGTTAAATATATGACGAGACTTTTAACTGAAGTATCAAATTCAGTTCATGGCCTGATATGCATCGCTGCATTCAGTAGATATTCCCCAGACTTACCTATTGACCAAGCATGAAGACTCCTGCCCCTGTGGGTACTTAGAAAGTGAGCTAAACGCAGCAGGTGACTATGACTCTATATTTAAGCACCCATCTAATATAGGCCATGACCCTATGTGTAACGCTGCTGTCAGTAGATATGCGCGAGACGTATCTATGGAAAAAGTTCGCAGACTCTAGCCCTTGTGGTAACTTTGAAATTAAGACTGACGCAAAAGGTGATTTTTTGTATGTTCAGTCAACCGTGTAATATTGGTCATGGCCCGATATGCATCACTGTTGTCAGTGTCAATAGGCACTTCCCAGACGTATCTATGGAGCAAGGTTAAAGATCTTTACCCTTGTGGTAACTTAGAAAGTAAAATAGAGCTAAACGGAAAAGGTGAAAACAGAATATTTTTCTATGCTCGGTCAACCGTAAAATATTGGTCATGGCCCGATATAAACCACTGCTTTCAGTAGATCTTCCCTAGATGTATCTATGGAGCAACTTTGAAGACGCTAGCTGTTGTGACAACTTAAAACCTGAAGTAAACGCAAAAGATGGATGTTTTCTTTTATGTTCAATCAGCCGTGATGTATAGCGCATTATCCAATATGTATCACTGCTTTGGAAGAATTTCCCAGATGCATCTAAGGAAATGGTTTGAAGACTTTAGCCAATGTGTTTACTTAGAAACTTAGATTAATTCAAAAGGTGAATGTTTTCCTCTGTGTTCAATTTACCGTGAAATATAGCCACAGCCCAATATTCGTTACTGGTTTTAGAAGACACTTCCACAGATGTATCTATGGATCAGGTCTGAAGACTCTAGCCCTTGTGAGTACTTAGAAACTGAGATATACGTAAACGGTGAATATTTTGCCAACGCACACAAAGGTGCACTCGCAAGCATATGAATAGCATTGCAAAAGCCTTCTTTGCTTCGCGAAGTCGCGCCATAATTGGCATAATTCTGTCAAAATCAGAAAATCATTATGGTTAATGGGTTTTTACTCTACAAATTGCCTTATATCACTTAATACGTAGACACACTTTCATTAAGAATCCTTAACCAGTGTTAAAAATATGAAGCAAGACACATATTATATTCTATAGAACCTCGACCTCAACGTGTGCCCTTGACCTTTGTCAGACATTGTAAAAATGCAAGTTCTGCACAAGATGAACATTTGGTCCAAGTTAAAGGAATATCTTTCCATGTGCTAAGGGGATATAAAGCTGATAAAGTTAATATGTAGACGAACGGATGGACAGACATGCAGTCAAACATTACGATACAATATGGCCTGCTGATGATGCTTTGTATCTGTAAAAGATTTCAAATTAAACTCATACAGTATTAAAACTGGGAGCAGACATGAAATACCTGTAAGAAATATATAAATGGGCATAGTTTCGCCAAAACTCTATATTGGCAAACGTTTGGGGGAAAAGGCAACTTTCTTTTGCTGGCAATTAGGATCTACAAACTATGATTTACTGGCCTAGCATATTCTTGTGCAATTAGAATCTTAAGCGTTCTCCAAGCAGACAACATTAAGATGGTCCAAAATAAAGAGGGTGCTCGTCTGACAAACTGGGAAGTTCAACAATAAATGGTGCGCATGCTTGTCTGCGAACCACTTTTCTTTCACAGGAAATGTGTACGTTCGCGTGTGCGTGCGTGTGTGTGTGTGTATGTTAGGCACTTGCACAAATGAATGTAGCATATTGCAATACTGATATATATATTGACATATATAAAGGGAGTCTGTTGAACTAGGGCTGCAAAACAACGGTTACATTTTAGAAAATCACATTCTAACAATGATCCCCAGCTCCCAATTATTAACAGCTTGTTCCCCATCTCCATGAAAATTATTGTTAATGCTCCCCCAGCTCACTGAAAATAAATGTTTCTTTCCCCAGCTCCCCAAAACCTCTGGGAAACCTCATTTGAGACAAGGATTACAACGGCCCTCTTCAAAGTTTGTTGTCCATTATACTGTGCAAAAGACGTTTACTGATAGCAAAGTTCTTTGCCATAACACAATTTTACATTTTGATAGCATAATATATACTAAACCGCGTCAGAAATTCAAAAAGCGTTAATCCAGACAAGGCTACTGACAATGAGCAATATCATCTAAATCTACACCGTTTTGCTCTCTAGTCTTTGAATTCTCATTATAGATAAGCTTTAAGTAAAAACATTTACTCACATTTTGCGGTCATAAATTTTGCTTTCTGCTTTTCTGGCGCTTTTGTCTATAAATCATAAAGAGACTTACACGTATACAATTTCTTAGGGAGATTTGTTTGTTCTGTCATTCTGCAATTTTCCGGTGAATTTTAGTCTTTTTATAACCATATCGTCTATAAATTTTTTACACAATTGTTCCTTTTCTATAATCTTTCTACACTAATGTTCCTATTTTGAATACTGAACCTTTGGTATTATGCTCCATATACGACTATGGTAGGACTAACTTGAACTGAAACACGACCGCTTAGCAGTTGTCATCATAACTTGTCCGATTTTGGATTTTATTTCAGTCTTTAATTCTCTTGAACATTGATACTGCATCTCTAATATCGGATGGTTGTACTTTGTCCAAATACTGGGAGTATCAACATCACTTTTCTTGTTAAAACTGAAACAATAGTGACATTGAAAAAGTAGATCTGCAAGTCACTATGTCATGGTCGGTGGTGAGAGGATGAGTTGGTTACATCATGACGTTGACTATAAACAAGAGAGAGCTCAGTGGCGCCAATTCACAAAGAGCAGACAACAAAATTTAATAATTCAAAATTGCAAAAATACATCATCCAAACTGAATGATATTGGGAATTCAAAGACTAAAGGGGAAACATGATGAGGCGCCTTATCTTTATCTATACATTGGTTTAAATTGAACTAGTTTCAGTCTTGGCCTCTCGAGCATTAATATCCTGCATCAATATGCCATAGAGAGACATGAGTCTGAATCTTGTCCGGCAAACTAGCAATATTACTATATACAAGGAGAATGTGGGTCGGAACATTTTGCTGATCAGGGCTCAGCTGTTTAATGAACCGTTAACTTTACAACGTTGTCAGTCAGGAATATGTTAAGACTTCTTGTACTGATGGAAGAATGACTTGCGATTTAAGGTCCTTTTCAATAGAATGTCAGTGATATCAGGACGATGGGTGCCTAATAATAGAAAACTGTGTGTAATGGAACCCCATTCATGCTTAAAAAGATTCTCGTCTGAAGCGGGGATCGATACAGAAACGGCAAAATCAGCAGGCCAGCGCTAAACCTACTGAGTTACAGGGGCTCCTTAGTCTTCAAGTACTGTATACCATCTAACGAACTTTCCTTCCTAACACCGGGCCTCCTTAGTCTTCTAGAACTGTATACCATCTAACGAACTTTCCTTCCTAACACAGGACCTCCTTAGTCTTCGAGTACTGTATACCATCTAACGAACTTTCCTTCCTAACACCGGGGCTCCTTATTCTTCGAGTACTGTTTACCATCTATCGAACTTTCCTTCCAAACAGCGGGGCTCCTTAGTCTTCGAGTACTGTATACCATCTAACGAACTTTCCTTCCTATCACCGAGCTCCTTAGTCTTCGAGTACTGTATACCATCTAACGAACTTTCCTTCCTAACACCGAGCTCCTTAGTCTTCGAGTACTGTATACCATCTAACGAACTTTCCTTCCTAACACCGGGCCTCCTTAGTCTTCTAGTACTGTATACCATCTAACGAACTTTCTACCGGGGCTCCTTAGCGCAATCGGTAGGGCACCTAACTTATAAGTCAGAGGTCCTGGGTTCGAAACCCGGTCTGGCCACATACTTTCGATTTTCCTTCCGCTGATTCAAGAAGGGCAGTTGTCAGTTACTGGCGAAAGTATGTGCACTTAGTACTGGTTAACCGCTAAGGAGGTCAAAGCCTGCCCATGAATAGTGTGGTTAGGTTAACTGACCGTCCCGACATGACGTTAGCTGTTTACCGTGGACGTTAAGCATCAAATCAACCAGCCAACCGGGGCTCCTTAGTCTTCGAGTACTGTATAGCATCTAACGAACATTCCTTCCTAACACCGGGCCTCCTTTATCTTCGAGTACTGTATAGCATCTAACGAACTTCCCTTCCTAACACCGGGCCTCCTTAGTCTTCGAGTACTGTATACCATCTAACGAACCTTCCTTCCTAACACCGGGCTTCCTTAGTCTTCGAGTATTGTATACCATCTAACGAACTTTCCTTCCTAACACCGAGCTCCTTAGTCTTCGAGTACTGTATACCATTTAACGAACTTTCCTTCCTAACAGCGGGGCTCCATTGTCTTCCAGTACTGTATACCATCTAACGAACTTTCCTTCCTAACACCGGGCCTCCTTAGTCTTCGAGTACTGTATACCATCTAACGAACTTTCCTTCCTAACAGCGGGGCTCCTTAGTCTTCGAGTACTGTATATCATCTAACGAATTTTCCTTCCTAACACCGGGCCTCCTTAGTCTTCGAGTACTGTATAACTTCTAATGAACTCGCCTTCCTAACAAAAACTGCCCTATTCCGGCAAAACTGGCTTTATTTCTAAGTTTGTTGTTTCTGACCAGACTACTTTGAAAGTCAAACAGACACCGGCCAGGTCAGCAGCAGATCTAGATGGTGTCATTTCGTCTCTGTAAATATTGAAGTCTGAAATTGTTTCACTTACACTTTTAAGAAATACACGCAAAAGCAAAGATTACGAAGTTCAACTTAGAGCAACATTTAAATGCAACTATGATGTTAACTTTTATCAACTTAGACATATCAAAAGGTTCCAAATCAAACTATCTAAATACATAAGCAAATATTAATAAAAGCATCGCAAACGACTGCGTGATACCCCGCTACTGCAAACCTTTTTCACACAACGATTTTTCCAGATTTATGCATGTGTATAGCCCAATGGGCAGGGGAAAATAACTCCTATGGGGTAAATTTGAGCATCACTGGAGGCTTTCATCACTCTGATCATTTGCTGAAAGTTTCAGAAAAATTGCTCCAAACTCTGATTTTATATGGAATTTTTCATGATCTTATAAATGTATATAGTCTCAGGGCTGGGAAGGATAACCCCCGATAATAAAATTTCTGTGCTCATAAAAAGCCTTTGTTACTTCGATCATGTTTGTGAAGTTTCATAATGATACTCCAAGTAGTAAAGGATCTAGAGGCCAAAAACCATTGTTTGTACATTGACAAGTGCCGTAAGTCTATCAGAAATTAATGAAATTTGCCCATTAACAATCCCAAGCGAGACATTCTTGGTACAAATGCATATGCAAAATTTGAAGGAAATCCATTGATAAATACTGAAGTTATCGAACGGAAATGACGTGCGGAATTTTTCATGATTTTATACATGTATATAGTCTCAGGGCAGGGGCAGATAATCCCTGATGATAAAATTTCTGTGCTCATAAAAAGCTTTTGTTACTTCGATCATGTTTGTGAAGTTTCATAATGATACTCTAAGTAGTAAAGGAACTAGAGGCCAATAACCATTTTTTGTACATTGACAAGTGCCATAACTCTGACAGAAATTAACGAAATTTGCCCATTTACAATCCCAAGCGAGACATTCTTGGTACAAACGCATATGCAAAATTTGAAGGAAATCCATTGATAAATACATATGTATCGAACGGAAACGAAGTGCGGACGGACAGACGGACGGACGGACGGACGGACGTACGTACTACGGACGGACAGACACACGGACGGCCAACGTGAAAACATAATACCCCGCCACTAACGTGTGGCGGGGTATAAATGGAGATTGCAAAACTAAAAAGCATGTTTTATATACATATCTATCTCTGCGACCTTGGCCCTATTTACATGTTTTAGTATTACAATTGAATTTGTGAACAAATGTCATTCATGGAAAAGTACAATACCGGTCGTTGTTCACGGGCGGGTGACCTTTGTTTATAGGTTAAATAATTTTTGTCATAAGCAGGTGATTTGTGGTATACACAAAAATCTGAATAAAACCATAAAACATTATCGTATCTCCCTGAAAGTAAGCAGATTTCTTATTTTTGTTGTTCTCTACAATAACACTATGCATACCATAATCGATTTTTTGAAGTACGGCGGAGGACCCGACACATGCCGAGGATACGGACTATGCCGGTGAAACCTCGTGGCGACAGGATCATTTCTTGAGGCAAAACTCTTTTATTTTACAATAGAATACTGCGTTGTTTCTGTCGATTTTGCAAGTACTTATATTGAAGCTTAAATTTATATCATATAGTATTTGTGAATTTATCTGATTCTTGTGTAGATTCACACGGAATCGCCAGGGAGCTTTTACAACAGGTTTTTGCTGATAAAAGTTCCTCGTATTTAATTATTGTGGAATTATATGTTAATCATATCATTTGGCAAGTATTTTGTATCTTTTTTGTTCAAATTACAATCGGTTTTATGTCAGGTAAACGATAGATACCGACAATAAATTTGAGTTCAAATCAGTTGGTCAAACAAAGCATGATAACTTTACGCCGGAGGAATTTCCTGTGAAGGTTTGGCGAACGCCTGAGGATGATAAAGTTTGCACAAAATTTCCTCATCACGATTTCGTATAAAATGTTTACTTTGCACAGTTATTTATGTTTATTTTCTTTCCATCAGCAGATCCTACACGTCAGAGCAATTAATACTGTTTTCAAATGACGGCATAAAGCCGCGTACTTGCCGCCTTGAACTTGATTTTCTGTGTTTGAAACAGAACAATAGGTCTGAGGCTTTTACAAGCGTTTGACAAATTCCTCACTTCTCTTTACAGTTAAGGTTGGATTTACGTAAAGCGATAATAAGGACACAACATCATTGTAATTCAATCAAAGTGGCTTCGCTTGCAACATGGTGATGTAAAAAAATGAAGATTTTACGGTAGAATACCTGGCAACCAGCTGCCAGTCCGTTTCCCGTTATTTTTACCGGCGCCCGTAAACACTGGCGGAAGCATCACGCTGAGTAGGGTAGAATAAGACAGGTATTGTTTTGGCCCTATTGCCCTTCAACACTATAAAGGTACTTTCAAAAAATGTTTTAGAGGCAGACGGCCGCAACAAATAATGGGAAATGAACTGGCAGCTGGTTGCCAGGTATTCTAACGTAAAATCTACGGAAATTTTTAATAGTGTGGCCAACTCCTACGTCCAGCGCATTGCAATTGCGCATGGCAATAATAGTCGTTATGCTGACCTCCGTGATCAGTGATTGAGCCGCGTCACGAGACAATATGCAATCAACAATCGGACGCGTATGAACTACGCAGTCTGGACAGATTTTCCGACGTTAGCTGTCTTAATTACTACCAGTGGCACTGAGCGGCATCTATTTCCGAGTTTTATGTCCCCCCCACACCCCGTGAAATATTGTTTCTTCTTGTGGATCCTGTCGGCGTCAGCTTAATTTTTTGTCTGCACTCTATCTCCTGAAAGGGATGTATGGATTTTGACCAAACTTCCACAGATACATAACTGGATGAGGAGAAAAACTGAGTAGATTTTGGTGACCTTGACCTTATTTTCAAGGTCACAGGAGGTCAAATAATGATGAAAAATAGCTTGTCTGCACCATATCTCCTGAAGGAATTGATGGATTTGTACCAAACTGGCATAAATATATCATTGGGAGAGGGCAAAGAACTGATAAGATTTTGGTGACCTTGACTCTATTTTCAAGGTCACAGGTCAAAGAGTGTTGACAAATGCACCGGCTGCACCATTTCTACTGTATAGATTGATGGATTTGAACCAAACTTGCACAGATATATCACTGAGAGATGGCAAAGAACTGATTAGGTTTCGGTAACCTTGACTAAAATTTTCAAGGTCACAGGAGGTCAAAGAATTTTGAAAAATGGCTTGTCTGCACCATATCTACTGAATGGATAGATTGTTTTGAACCAAACTTGCACAGATATATAATTGGGAAATACAAAATAACCGATTATAATTTGGTGACCTTGACCCTATTTTCAAGGTTACAGGAGGTCAAAATGTTGAAAAATTGCTTCTCTACCATATCTCCTGACTGGATGGATGGATTTAAACCAAACTGTCATAGGTGACCTTGACCATATTTCAAAGTCATAGAAGGCTTTAACTTGGCAGCATTTAGGGAAAATGATACTGCTGGGGGGCATCTGTTTTTGTCAAAAAAACATTTCTAGTTGCATTTTAGCTCACCACAGCCGAAGCTTATTGGATAGGCAGCTGTCCATTGTCGTCGTCTGTCTGTCTTCAACACTTTCGAACGACATGTCCTCTGAAGCAATTGGGCCAGCTGGAAAAAGATTTCATCTGTAGCATCCTTGGGCTGGGGAATTGTGTGTGTGTGTGTGTGTGTGTGTGTGTGTGTGTGTGTGTGTGTGTGTGTGTGTGTGTGTGAAATGGGCTTTTAAGTTGCTATGACAACTTCAGAGTTTCCCTTTTATTACTTATAATTGGAAAAATTAAAAAATGTCATTTACTGCTAAGCCATTGCAGATATTTGACAAACCTTTTATAGAAAAGTTCCGTGAGTAATCTTCTATCAGCCATATGTTTATGGAACACTACTCACTTTTATTGGTTGCCAAAATGCGAAATAAAAAATGGAAAAAAAATATCCTTAAAAATTATCTTTTCAGAAACCATTAGCTCTATGAGGCCGAAACTTATAGACAGTTTCATCACATAAGTCTCTACTTTAGAGGTTTTGTGTGTTGTTATGCAAATTAGCTTAGAGAGAGAGAGAGAGGGGGGGGCCACAGATAGAGTCAGATTCATACGCAAAATCTAGTCTAGTCTTGTCTATCCCAAAACCATGTGAGGTCGTTGGGGCATTACAGGTGACCCTAAAACAGTCCTTTTCCACCTTGTCTTGTCTTAGCTGCTCTAGCTGAGCAACATGTAGCAAAAACCATCCCTGCCCATTCCTTAATATTGTCTCCCGACCTCAGCTTATGTCTATCTCTCTTTCTCTTTCCTTTCACTATGCCCTGCAGAATTGTCTTTGCTAAATCAGAAGACCTTTAGACCAAACCACCTTAGTTCCCGTTTCTTGACCAAGGTCAGGAGTTCGTCATAATCTCCAATGGCTGCTTGGCTATTCCTGCGAACCTCCTTATTCGTTATATGGTCCTTGTACGAAATGTTCATAACCTTTGGTAACAGCTCATCTCAAAGGCCTGTGTACTTTTCTCTAACTGCTGGCAAGGTCCATGACTCACAGGCATACAGAAAAAATGGATAATACAAGGGAGCGCATCAGTTTCACCTTTGATCTAAGAGATATGTTCCCATCTCTCTATATTGGGTTTGTCAGAGCTACAGTGGCTTGTGCAATCCTTAAAAGAGCCTCCGGTCGTGAGCCTTCATCAGAGACAATTGCTTCAAGGTACTTGAAGCTTGTGACTGTTCTAAGCATCTGTCCTTTAACCTGAATCTCCCTCTGGATGCCGCTGGCGCTATTTGTCATTTGTTTGGTCTCCTCTGCACTTATCTCCATTTTATACCTTGTGCAGGTTTCGATAGGGTTTCTACTAGTTCCTGGTCTTCCTCAGGAAGAGCATCAGCGTCAGCGGCAAACCGCAGATTGATAATACATGTAATTCTGCCACCTATGCTAACCTTTCCATCGTGTTCTTCCAGAGCATGGCATTATCCTTTCGAGAAAAATTGTTAAAGAGGGTGGTGAGAAAAGACATCCCTGCCTAACTCCAACTGTTTTTCTGAACCATTCTCCTGTGCTGCCATTAGCAAATTTAAAAAATCTTAATATCATGCTCTTTTCTGTCTCTATGCATTACTGTCAAAGGTTATAGGAGCCTCGGTTAGCTCAGTGGGTAATGGCTTGCCTGCTAAGCTAGCGGTCCAGGTTCGAGTTCCGTTTTAGGATTCTTTTCGCCGTTACAGGTTTCCATTGCACATAGCCTTTCATTATCGAACTGGTCAATTTGATAGTGATACTGTTGAAAAAGGGCCTACAACGGCATCATCATCCATGTACACGTGTACGTAGTAAACAGAATATGTGCGTGTATTTCTGATGACAGCGTTCACCTCTTTTCAGCGTAAAAGAATTTTAGATAGTCCTACTTGTTACATAAGTCCCCGATCACCGAGCACGTAACGTCTACAGCTAGCGCTTTTGGCGCGCGAAACCGACGTCACGCTGAAAACACATATAGGTGACAAGACCTAGCGACCCCCCCCTTCCACACACACACGCTCCCACTCCCGCGCCCGACCCGTTATGCTTATAGGTATATCTGTCTTTGTCTGTCAGTGTGTAAGTATCTGTCTGTGTCTGTCTACTTCTGTTTTTACCTAGCTATACTTAACTAGATGAGAAACATCTCTATATAAGCAGGTTCTGAATGAGATAGAGAACAAAACTTACGTTCTTCCTTTTAGCGGTATATAACCGTGTACGATGTAAATATTGTTGGTAAATACATTTACTTCAAGTTTATCTTTAGTCTCTGTCTCTCTGATCAGTACAAACTCTTACCTCTTTTTGTTAGCCCCCCCCTCTCCTTTTCACCAACGCCGCCTTCATCAGCCTACATGCGCATGGCAGTTATTTGGCGGCAAAAACGCAACAACAATGTAGTCTGATAACATTTTATATATTTTTACTTCGTCCTGTTAAATAATCCCAGTAAATCATATGTATCCTCGATGTTGGTCGTGTCAGTTGACAGATGTCCTCTGGCGGTGGTCGTATCTTACTCAGGTGTTTATTTTATCTTGTTACAGACAGTACCTGACTATGGTCGAGTTTTTGATGCGGAAAACAATGGTTTAGCTGTACATTTTTGTGCTACTTATCCAAGAAAGTGTTTGTAGGATTGAAAAATCCATCACAACTAGACTTCTTCCAATCGAAATACTTTATAAACAATAATTAAGGGTAAGATCATTTGAAACTGATCGCACGGGAATTCTTGACGCACCAACGATGAATTTAATCATTATAGTGCAATTTCTTACATGTACAATATCAGCACATACAATTTTATATCTAATTTTGATGTGATAGCTTGATTTTTTTCATTTTTATCCTTCGAATACATAAAGCATATCCCTTTTCTGTCAGGAGTACCTCGGCGTCAATAGGATCCTCTGGCGTTGGTGAAATATCGATTTTGGTATGCATAGTGTGACAATCTGAAATACAAAATATAGGGACATGCTGTTAAAAGGTAGGTTCCTGGACTAGCGATAACAATTATGTTCATAAAATAATTTCATCTTTTTTCTGGACAGTATTGAATTCTCTTTATTTTTAGACCTTGAGCTGACCATAGACCCCCCTCCCACCCCCAGGGGGAATTTTGGACACTATAATTTTCTGAAACTACATTATATACGAAACAAAATGACACATGTTAGCCCTCTGTACGTTAGGGCATTAACGTGTAACGTCAACGTTACTTACACTACCCAAATTTACATTTTCACGTTATAATAGAAAATACACATTGGTATACAAATGTTAGTATTCGCCCTAAATAATGTTGGGTTTTATCTGCTAGTACATAAATCGCTGTTTCAAGGTAATTGACATTGTCAACGAAAAGTTGACTAACCCGTATAACGTAGTTTACGTTGTATTTGACGTTTTTTCCCTTCAGTGTCTAAATACATGTAATATAAGGAGAAAATTGTAAGAATGAAGTGAAGAGAAAAGTAATTGTCATATATATGACTTTTTCAATAGTCTAGTATAAAAAACAAACAAACTAAAGTCTTACAAAACACATTAGCAGTCACGTTAAATATGTAACGTATATAACCACAACAAAAATTCGGAAAAAAAACAACCAGACTAAATCTCTGAATTGGTGGACTGAAGTTTATACGTGCTCCATCAATCTTCTTTGATTCATGCACAGCTTAGATAAGCTAGGCAGCAGTTAGCAGTGGATATATTTAATGTGGACAGAAACTTATTTTTGCAGAATTTAACCTACAAAATGACGAGAAAAGCTAAGAAAGCCAACATCAGCTGCATTTCATTTTTAATATTATCTATATCATGTCTTAAGCAGACACTGTTGTATATGTAAATATGAAGAAACGCCCGTTTTATATGTCCTCAAACTATAAAAAAATCATTGGATAGTGTATATTTAAAATCAATCTAACAGTAATGTTACGTTACATAATTATAATATGTCGGGGGATAAGATTTGTGAGTCATCTGTTATCAAAAATTTAGTTCCCGGGCAATATGAATTATTCATTGCTGTAGTATTAGCTTACCACTGGTAGTCAGATGGCAATTTAGCTCTTTGAAATACACAAAAACTCAGCAAGACGCACATACATTGTTATAGCTGAAGCATTTCGACCTTGCCTTCAATTCAGTTTCACTTAAAAGTGACTTCATAAAGATGATTTTTTTTTAGATTTTATGCATAGAATGAAATAAGTAAGAGTTGATATATGCTGCAACTGATTAATA
Organism: Ctena decussata; assembly: GCA_963989385.1. Lineage (NCBI taxonomy): Eukaryota > Metazoa > Mollusca > Bivalvia > Lucinida > Lucinidae > Ctena > Ctena decussata. The sequence goes on along the minus strand of OZ022502.1, from coordinate 268,886 downwards.
GATAGGTTCTCGTCATGATGGGGATAAAACCAATTTCGCAACCTGTGCTGTTGGCTGAGCCATTCAATTACCCTACATACAAATATGCAACTGTGACTGCCAGCCGGGGCAATCAAAAGCAGTTCTCCCCCAAAAGGGATAAACACCATTTTTCTATGCTGTCAGTCGAGCACAGCCATGAGCCTCTTTGCACAGTAACCGCTTTACATAGATTAGCAAATATGTGTGGCTCCCGTGATCATAACATACATATTAATTTGTGATCTACATGATCTGTTTATGCAGCTCCCGGCCATCAAATACATTACAAACTATTAACAATGTGAAAATTTAAGGCTGATAGAAAGTGACATACTTTATAACGCATACATCATTCTGTCATCAGCTTGTTCAGGAGTTCTATTTTTCATTATGTTGTTACAAATATTTAACTGGTCAGGTAATTTTGCAAACCCCATGGTTTTATTCCCACTTGTTGTTACTATCACGGACTAAAGGTGTTACGAAATACAAATTTCAGTCAGACAATTTTTCAATATGTAAGCAACTAAAATTGTTGTTTGGATATTGCCAAGATGCTGTATTCCCTAACAGTATTTAATAAATTTGGACAAAGATGATAAGATAAGCATAAGATGTCATAAATAAGCTGTTTTCAACCATATTTATTGCTAAAAAGTAAACAATATGGTAATACAAGGTCACAGAGATCAAATGCAGTAAGTTATTTAGGTTAACCCTTCCTTGGCATATATAGGTATGCACTATTTCTATTGTTTGATTATTTGCTCTTTAGAAATACTGTTTTGCTAGTTTAGGATATCGGAAATGAAGAATCCATAAACTCGCAATGAATACGTTGTATACGTTACTTGTTCCGCCTTTCATTTCTTTTTCTCAATATTATGCTGCAAAGCATAACTACAGTGTAGGCGAATACATTCTGAAGGAGAACACCTAAGATTTGCTCATAGATATCTGAACAGCGAGGACTAACATTAATATATTCTGTCATTTTCATTTGCCATTTCATTATGTGTGCAGAGCTACTGGAACACTGTCCCTGAAACATTTTTGTCCAACTAAACGTATCTTTATGTTCTTTGGTGAATAGAGGCTTTAATAGATAGGTGAATGTAGTTAGATTATTTAAGAGATTGTCGAAAGTATTTAGACTTTAAAAAGAAACAAAAACATAGAAATATAGATAATCTTAAACACAGCATTAATAGATTGCTACAGTATGCTAGTAAACTGCCAGTGTCTCTTTTCTGTATTAAATGTTTCTGATACTATTCTCCCAAACTCCTGGTTGACACATTATTGTTAAATACATAAATAAGCTAAATAAAGCAATGTATTGTCACTACCATTAATTATTTTCAAAAGTTTGTTTCTTAACTGTAACTCAGCAATGTTGTTTCCCTTGGTAACGTAAACTATACGATAGTCTTACAAAAGTAAGAATACGATGCCATCAAATATCTACATTAGCTTTGATGCAGAACTGTATTTGGCTTAAATCTTCAAACTTCAGGTTTACTGTTCTGCTTTATAGTTTCTTCAGTGTGCACGTAAAAACTATACCAAATCCTGTCAGTAAACAAGGTGGTACTACATTTGCTTTGTTAATTACTGATTATTTTATAATTTTATACTAAACACGTCAAAAGCGCTTAGCTTTTAATGTTATCATACTGATTGTATATCATTTTATTCGAGCTCTATATGCAAAATCTATGCTGGCTTAGCTGCGGCTTTATCTTTTTTTGTCTTTTCTGGTGTGGTATTTTGTTTATTTTTTTTAAGTTGTATATAACAAAATTTAACGTATGTTACTGTCTTTAGAACTCAAATGTTCAAATTGTAAAAGAAACAAACTGGGCAACGGCATTATGAAATACTTTTATCTTTGATATAATAACAAAGTTGCCAGCGAAAAACCCGTTTTACGTGTACAGAATATGTCAATGCCCTTAACATTACAATTTGTAGTATACTGGTTTTAATCACGTATAAAACACACCTCATGAATCCCTAAGAGTAATAACTGAGAGAAGTGTTGCTAGGTCCAGGTACACAGTATGTCATAAGAACACCCAGACTTATATATGTTATTGTTTTTTATGTGACAGTGGGAAAAACACCTGATTAAAGGTATTAAAATGAAATATTTTAAATGCTAATGTTATTTACGTTACTTCTAGTAATGACTCATCATAGAAAATAAACCAGAATGCATTTTTTCTTTTATATTTAAAGATTCTTTCATGAAGAAACTGCTACCAACGAAAATAAAATGATTCTATCATCAAATTATGTGAGTTTAACAAAATAGCCCTTGGTAACGTATATAATCGATCATTATAGCCGACTAAAATGCTTTCAAAATATTGTGGAACTGTTCCTTGCTGTTTAGATAGGCTGGCATATTCAATATTACCTTTTCCTGTTGTTTTTTAATTCATACAGTGTAGTTCAAGCACTTGAATTATACAGAAAGTGATAATTGTAATATGGAACAATTATAAGGGGGTACTTTGTTAAACATCCTATTTCTCCCAAAGTATACAAGATAGGATAATAATTTTTGCAGATCTGAAAAGATCAATAAATTGTCTTTAATACAGTAACAAAAATATGGTCTAATAATAAAGGAGTAACTTACAAAAAGAAAGTATTTTGGATAGAAACAGCAATTTTAATTGAGTGTAAAGACAAATGTCACGTATATGACACCATGTGAGCTAAAGTGACCTGTCAAACATCATAACTTTTAGCTACTGGATTGTTCTATTAGACTCCACTATAACTTTAAATATAGGAAAGTGATTTCTATTTTATTTATAATTTTTTACTATTTTTATTTTATGTTTATTTTTTTAATGGGTAACGTTTGTAACAGGCTGTTACAGCTTAACGCCCCACTCGCCAGAGGGCTAACATGCTGCAAAATACTTCTAAGATGCTGGGCTTTAAGAAAAGTATGGTCTACAAAACTCCCCCTCGGGGGGGGGAGGTAAACCATTTCTGGCTCATTGCCTATTTCTGAATCTGTTGCTACTAAGAAAATCGACAGATGTTGTAGAAAATAGTCGTTTTCCCTTTGGTTTATTTTCTTTCGTTGGAATTCCAGTTCTAAAATTAATATATGTAATATGTCTATAAGTGCGCGATTCCTGATGTCATTCTCCGAAGGTCAATTTTCGCTTGCTGTGAGCTCTCCTAGAGGTCCTGGCATGGCGGATAGGTTAAAACTATCTCAAATTGCAATGCAGCATGAAGCCAGATGCGTTATCTATTTTTGGCGCGAACTAAAAATAGCACTAACTGGTGTGCGAAGCAGAGTTAGGAAATCCCTTGCAAAACAACTTTTCTGATATTTTTTTTATGTACACTTTCCAGTGAAAATTATTTATTCCCTTTTTATAAGTGCGTTCCAACAACTCGGATAAAATCATCAAAATTATGATGCATTCCAAAGTACAGGAACCTATCTTTAAAAAAAGTGTTTTTATATTGAAAGATCAAAAGGTAATGTTCTGCGCCGAAATCTGAAAAATAAAATCTGTTCTTGTAAATGTACTTAGCTCTGAAGACAATTTGATGAGTTAAAAAGAGCGTCCTAGCAATTATTTGTTCCAACTCTTTCTCAAATTGTGAGGTTGGCCAGATAAAGACAGTAGCTTTTCCTCAAATGTCTGACCATAATATAGTGCATGTATACTTATTGCATTCATGAAATACAGGTAGGTTAGTTATACCTATATCGTACTCACAGTATAAGTAATGCATAACAATGACCATTACAGGTGTGTTATTGAAATTATTCAGCCTTGAAATAGACTCTTCTGTGTATTTTAGACAAATATTTGGCACAGATCACACCCTTTTCTTATCTGCACAGCCTGATAACGTGCAAATAAAATAGAAAAAAATAATTGCTAGGACGTTCTTTAGAATGCATTAATGTACGTTCAGACCTAGTTACATTTTCAATAATGATGGTCATTTTTTAGCTTTATGCGCACAAAATTACCATTTGATCCTTTCTAATATAAAACCTTTTTAACATCAACAAGTCCAGCATTTACGGATTCTGAATGTTGAGAAACAACATAAAGAAGCCATCTGCTAAGTTTCGGGAAGATCTAATGTATTTTCAGCATTTTATGCAGATTGTTGTTTTTGCCCCAAATCAGTGTTAATCACCACCATAAGGACTCAAGATTTTGACCTGTTGGCAGACGATAAATGTAAACTGCGCTAGAGAAATCGATAGTGTTGTTGTTTCTTTTTTATTCCGGCATTTCTTTGCGTTCGAGTTGTTAATATTATTATGTTGTGACGTTTGAAGGTATGAGAATTCAATGTGCAAAGAGTCTATATACACCTCGGCATATGTTTAACTGTTAGAAACAAGAAATGTTTCAGCATGCACCAAATGTCCCCAAATGCTCCTGAAACTGCTGTTTGACCCTTGGTTATGACATTGATCATAGGCAAGGAGCCTGAACCTATGCATTACATGCCTTCTCGTTTTGTCGGATAGAAAACATTTCTTCTGTAAGGCTCTTCGGGACCTGAATGTTATGATCATTCTTGGACTTTTGACCCGAGACTCTCATATTTTGACAATTTCAAGCATTTTCTCAAAAACTACTAGGCGAATTGTAACCAAATTTCATGGAGAGCCTCCAGGGGCTGAGGGACTATGATAATTTTGGCAAGGTCAAATTTGCTTTCTGGTGCTTTTATGTGGAAAAATACTTAAATATAAGAGTTCGTGGAACTTTTAGAAAATTTTGGTGCAGAAGTTAATTAATACAGTCAAATTCATGAGTGTTTGAACATTTTAGCAATAGAGGTCAAGGTCATGATGATCCTGGTTTGACCATTAATCTTTTTACTCAGGTGACCAATTCAGGGCCTCATGGCTCTCTTTTTTATCGTTCTGTAAAGTTTGTGTCGAAATTCACTGAAGTTGTTTTTGAGTCATCACACAAAAGTCTGGATATCTTAGATTGCTAGTCTGAAAAACTGTATGTATGTTAAATTTGTATGTACATGTATCAACGTCTTTCTTCATTACTTCGCAATAATCGGTATTGTATCGGGTATTCAAATTCAACACCTTTTCTCGGCATACGAGTAGGACCTCCCGGTAGATTAGTCTGTTAAACCCGGGCCTGCTGACTCTTGAAGCGAATTGTAGATAGTGAAAACGTAGATTAGCTTGCTCATTCCTTTGCATTCCAGCCCATTTCATTCCATGTTTTCAGCCGTGAGTATATTGCTTATAAGAGCATAACTTGAAATTGTGATTTACTACCATCGTGTGTAACACATTATAATATCCTGCCAGCACTACATTCACGTATAACAATTTGAAAGTTTAATGTGGGACAATTTCCAAAGTTGAATGGTAAACAAATTTACATTTATTTTGCAGTCAAACTTTAGACATGTATATGGCACAAAGATATTTTCATTATAGCCTATAAGCATAGCTTAAGTGCACACAGTGACCTCGGCCTTTCAGCCAGTGATATGGTTATTGAAAACAACAAACCTTGGATGTTGAAATCTCATCATGCAGGACAAAGTTATTGAAATTTCTTTAAGCATGACATAGCTATGGTTCTCGCTGTAGGCTATGCACAAATTTTAAGTGCCAACTTTGACCTTGGCCTTAAGGCTAGCAACAGGACTCTTGCATAAAATGAAAATAGGCACTGTTTTTATGCGAGCACATTGCTTTTTACAATGTATGGGTTGTATGATAAAGCCCCTTTGGCTGTTACTATGTTAACTTTAAAGTTTCAGACAAAAAATCACAGTCGAGGTGTAGACCCAAATCTGATTATTCACTGTAAGATTCTGGATTCAATTTCACAAGTTGTCGTTTAAAATTTGTAAGAAGATTATTGCAACTCAACAACTGCGAAATCCATCTGACAAACGGATTAAAAACTGGCCGAAAACAGCTTTCCACACCTAATCGTTCCCCTTGGAACACTGGCTATATATTTTTCTTTCAGTTTCTTCTCTGCGGCGCTTTCTATTTCCTTCAAATTCACTCAACGCTCAGCCTACTTGGATTTTGTGAATCACCATGTAGTAATCTATGCACAAAAGAGATAAACGTGGACGCCGTCTTGATGTTTTGGAACGGAAAGTTTGACGTCATTACGTAACGCAGCGACAGAAATACGTTACTTTCGTTTGGTGTCGCTATGAAAGAAATATCATTAAAAGTAATGTTTAAAGGCACAAATATGCTTTACTCACCCTCTACCATAGAGTTCTCGCTCTTGAATTGCAGACGCTACGCGCTGCAAGCGAGTGCTCGCTATAACACATCGTCTTGTCATAATAATCATTTATGCCAAATGATTTTGAAATTTCACCATGTAGCTGTACAGGAAAATGTTTTCTCTAAAGCCTACGCACAGAGTTTAAGAGTCAGATGCGACCTTGACCTTTGAGCTGGTGACATGGTTCTTGCATGTGAGACATCTTTTCATGGTAAAATCAGTTTGAATTCTTACTTTGTTGGACAAAGTTATGGACCGAACACAAACATGCTACACTTTGGCCTATGCACAAAGGCTACGTGCGAAGCGAGACCTTGACTTTAAAGCTAAAAACATGGTTCTTGCACGCGACACATTGTCCTGTCATAATAATCATGTATGCTAAATAATTTTGAAATCCCGCTATACAGGACAAAGTTACGGGCCGGACACAAACATGTTTCACTATGGCCTATGCATAAAGTTTAAGTACCGAATGTGACCTTGACCTCTGAGCTAGTGACATGGCTCTTCCAAGCGACACATTGTCTTGTCATGATGCTCATTTGTGCAAATAATTTTGAAATCGCACAATGCAGAACAAAGTTATGGGCCGGACACGATTCTAGTAACACACAAATAAACAAACAAACAAACGAACGAACAAGCACACAAGCGCACACACGGACAAGGTAAACTCTATATGCCATTCCGCCATTTCATGGCGGGGGTATAAAAGCATTGTGAGGAAAAATTCTTTATGCATTGAAGGTATTAAGTAAGATTCAATATTGAATCAGTCTTCAAGATTCAATGTTGATAGGCCAATTTTTGATAAATATTGAATCAGTCTTTAAATTGCAATGTTTAAATTTCAATGTTGAATCAACATTGAATAAAGGTTGATTAATCTTAAGGAAAAATTCAAGCAAAGTTCAATATTCAATCTATATTTAGTGTCTGCTGGGTCATTAATACAAGCGATATGCTTGGCCCCTTTTGTAAGAGGTTAAAAACTGATCAGTCAATTCATGTAACATGCTATATACCTTTCGCAAGAGTTTCTAAACAGATTATTTGATACAAGTAACACGCTTACGCGTTTCGCAAATGTTTCTATACAAGCGACATGCTTACCCTTTTTTAACAGATTATGCACAGATCAGTCAATACGAGATTAACATTATTGTAGTGCGACAGAGGCACTTTTCTGTATGTAAGTCCGACCGCGACCACCTTTTGTAGATACATGTACTGGACAATTTTAATGTTAGTAAAATTATCACAATAATCTAAATTCGGATCTCCGGAACAACTAAAATAGTGTAATTGTCCAATGAACTTGAACAATGAGGATTTTCAGTGCAGTAATATGTCTTAAAGCTGCAAGTATGTAAACCCTGATAAGACTGCTCCATTAGGATCAGTATGGTCTGGGTCTGCAATGCTGCTCAGAAAATGTATGGTGTGACAACGAAGATAATCATACACTGTGCTTTGAACGACTTGCACCACGTAGGCTAGAGGTTGCCCTCAAAAATACCTTTAAAGTATACAATCACTAGTATCTAATTCGCACTTTTAAAATCTATTTTAAGAGATTCAAAGAATGTGTGCTATTTATACCATTCCATGAATTTTTGGTATGAAATACAAGAAATAACTTTGCTCCTTTTAGATATAAGTAATTCATTTGAAACCAGTATCCTCTATACGTTATGATTGTGATTTTCGGAGATACTGAGCGTTGTCTGGCGCAAAAGCTTTTAAACGAATATGCAAAGGACAAAACCGTATTATACGCTGATCACAGAAACAGGTTGTAGAAGCATCAAAGTACCAAATTCATACGTCATTGACGAATCCGAACTCTTTAGTTACACAGAAATCAATCTCCAAAAGGAAGTGTGATAAGGTGTTCGCTAGTAGTAAGCATCACCTGCCTATTATAACACAGCCGCCGATGTACCAATCAGTGAAAATGAATGTTCGGCAACAGAGAGGCCGTGGCCATCAAACTGGAAATAAGTTTAAAAACGGCCTCATTCTAGGGATCAACAAGGTCATGTGTCTCCCGTATAACTCTTTGACAGTTGTTAGCTTCGTTCTCCGATAATCCTATGACAACATTTTACTGGTGAGTATTAGCTTCCCTCTTGATAGTTGTATCAGACTCTAGCATATCGGACTTAATAAGAGACATCAACTCCGTGCCGAACTTACAAAATGAGAGTTTATTGGAGCATTGAAGCCGCCTCTTTTGTTGTTAAGCTATGTAATACGCTTTTCATCGTCTATGTCAAGAGCCAGAGTCATTACTGTTTAAATACACCATGCATGGTCACTGCAACATCTAACGGCTGCTCATACCTGCAATAAGGTCATAGTGTTTTCTGCGTGAAAACACCTTGCATGATCATTGAAACATCTGCAGAAGCAGTAGGTCAATACGTTTTGCGTTTGCACCCACTTGACTCGTTATTTCAACTACACTCTGCTTCATCACGAGGTCGATGAGAATCTTTTTCTCTTTTCACACATTTTGCATAGTCATGACAGTATCAACATGCCGCTTATACATGCAGTTAGGTTAAAGATATTTTTGTTATCACACTTTGCATAGCCATTCCACCATTTACTGGCTGCTCAAAAATGCTGTTAGGTCAGAGCCTTTCATTTTTGCATATACGTTCCATAGTCATTGCACCTTCTTCAGGAAGCTTATCCATGCAAATAGACCAGAACGTTTTTTGTTTTAACACATCTCGCATGACCAACGAAGCATCTACAGACTGCTACTCGTACATGCAGAAAGGTCAGATCCTTTAACTTGCATGATTATCCCAGCATCTACAGATGACATACATGCAGTAAGGTCAGTGCCTTTTTCTGTTGGCAAAGACCAGTTTTCATGGTAGACACTCTGTGGTGTCGTTTTTAGCTCTATCTGTTTCTGTACTACGTGTTCTAGATACGAATAAATTCTACGATAGAAATCATCCATTGTATGATGCAGCGCTCTTGGCTAGATGTTACACTCAACGGGCTCTTCGTCCATCAATCGATTTTGAAACAAATCACAAAAGGTATTTCATAAAAAATCCTTTTATAAAAAAAGAAATTGAATTTATTGACTTACATAGTATCTTTAAGGATAGATCCATCACTTCATCTATACCTACATATTTCAAAAATTCTGAACCAACTATAATTTGCTATAAATATAATAAACCCATTCGAAACACTATATTTAATTTTCACCAACTTGTTACAGATCTTGACATTCATGCTAACACCCCTGAGTCATGAGACTGCAAAGATTCTAACTTTATTTATCCGGCAGCTGGCCATGTTATAACTGTATATTTAAAAATCATTTCAGATTCAAGAATTTGTTACATAGTTTCTAAGGGTCCAGATTTACTTCCCGCATTGATTTAAAAAATGTAGGGAATAAATAACATCTGCATGAAATGAGTTCGGTGATCGATGGTGTAAACGAGAGTATGTTGGAAAGTCAGCAACATATAAAATTTTATTTGCAAAACAATCACCTTTTACCCCCTAAACCTAAATCTGCTTTTCGACATCTACAGCGAGGTGTCCAAGAATTTCATACAAAGTATGTTTTGGTTCCAGCAGACAAATTTAAAGAGTAACTACACTTCAGGAACTGACTGAATCAGATCTCAAGCCCTATCCCCAACATCAAAGGGAAAGATTGACAAAGACGTCCCAACAAACAATGAATTAAAAGTGATAAGCCGAGTCAGCAGCTCTTTCCCAAGTAGGTGGCAACTCAGCTATCTTTATTGAACTAAATAATTATACGAAAACATTTAACAACTATTTTTACCTATTTTCTATTTTTTATCATAGAAGGGTGTTTAATTTATTGTGTTTTCATTTTAATCCTTCTATAATAAAAATTGAAAATAGGTAAATCAGAATCAGAGAAAAGAACACAGAAATTTTAGATGAGATGCTACCGAAGGTTACTAAACAAGGGTCGTATAGCTAATGAGGGGTGTTTGAAGAAAGATTCAAGCAGCCATTGGAGAATATGAAGAACTCCTGACTGTGGTCAAGAAATAGTAAACGATATGGTTTGGCCACGATTCGAGGTCTTCTTGCTTAGCAAAGACGCTTCTACAGGGAAAATTGAAAGGAAAGAGAAGAAGAGATAGACAGAAAAAGAGATGGAAAAAAATGTATTAGGAGTGGACAGGGATAGACTTTGCTAGCACAGCTAGGATACCGAAGACAGGACTAGCTAAAAGGAGATCGGTGTTGCCCCAACGACCTTGCAAGGTTATGAGATAGATACTACCAGCTTTACTTGCTGTAAAAAGACCACGAGCATTATTAGCCAAAAATGACGACCAACCCAAATGACTCATATCGGTATGAAAAATTGCTGTGATTTTGTCTCAAAGGATATGATAAGGAAATACATGAAATACATTACAGTTGGGTATTAAATTGAATCAGACGTTATGATCCTCTCAATACATTATCTATACTAAATAGATTATAGGGATCAAAGATGGTTTTTATTCGGTCTCGGTTTTTAACTACCGCCGAGGGACCTGACAAATGTTGATGCAATGAAAAACAATGTTTGATCGTTATTATGGCATAAATTCAAGCACAAAGCTACAACAATAACGAAAATGTTTGAGCACTTTTTTTCGGCGTAATCTCTGTAGTAAGCCTGGATCCACCCAATCGCTGTACCACTGCAGCCTAACCTGAGCCACACATCCAGCTAAACGTTCCTTTACTAGCAACAATAGTCCACCACGCTCGTCTTAGTACCGTTAGCTTGCTAAGATCCTCAGAGCATAGATAATCTTGTCATTTACTTTTGGACCATAACTGTACCTGATAAAGTTTCACTAAGTTTAAATGGCTGAATTTCAAATTTCTTGCAGGCTGATTTCTAAAGTATTCATATTCTGTTAGACACCTGTCAATAACTATTTGATGGATATGGTGATGCTTACTACTCGCGAGCACCTAATCACACCTCAATTTCGGGGTCCATATCTGTGTATCCTAAATATTCCGGAATCGTCAATGATAAAAGAATTTACGAGTTCAAACTTATGATTTGGGTATTTTGACCACTGTATTTCTTTATGGATATGTATTAGCAGAATCTGGTTTCCATGCTATACAGAATTAAAATCTTAAGAGTTCATTCAAGAGCAGATAATACGTTCACAAGGAGGAACATGGGCCAGACTACGTAGTTTCGGCTGATAAAACCTCTTCAGTGGCCCTGACAATATCTGGTGACGAAATCAGAGAAAAGCATTCTGTAATTTCTTAATTTCAATTGGACAGTCGATTCAAAGACGGATTAGTATAAAAATGGTTCCAGATAATATATTAAACAACGGTTTAGAATATGAGTATAAACCAATCTAAAATTTCAGATATCTCAGAATATATCCTCTGATCTCAAAGAAGTCAGCAAAATATTAAAACTTCAATGACCAGCATATTTAAAAGAAGGCCTAACTAAAATGTGTGACGGTAATTTTCGTTAATACTGAGACCGAATCTCCTGCGCAATGACTGCTGACTTAGATACGATTGGTCCTAATTAGGACCAGGCCGATCAGAGGCTACACTATTACTATTTTGCAGCCATGTTTTGACACATTCTGGAAAGTAAATTAATTTAAAGAGTAACTACACTTCAGGAACTGACTGAATCAGATCCCAAACCCTATCCCCAACATTAAAACTGTTTCTTCAGGATAAATACAGTTAGTTTAAACGATATTTTATTAACTATAAATTACATACATATACTACAATACAATTTCAAAAGTATCAGGATTTGACAGTAAGCAAGATGCTTATTTATAAAGTCATTTCCTGGTCCTAAGATAAATACAGTTATTGGTTAGTAGATGCCAGTATTTGTGGTTATCACGGTAATTTTGACCTTAAAGTACATTTAAGACAGCGATACTACATCATTTTGTCATCTGTTTTCTTGAAAACTGACACTTATTTATAGATCCCAGTTTTAGGGTATGTGCAGAAAAGATTACTTAACAGTAAATAGATATTTAATAGTCTTATGTCTCTGTTGTTTTAGGAAACTGACACTTTTTGAGGTGAACGTTTCACCATTAGTTATCGGTAAAAACGTTCCTTTACAATTCAGATTGTTTTAAGAATTTAATATGAGCACAATCAAAACGCAATAAAATCGTTCAACATGACGTGGATTGTAACACTACAGGAACATCATATTCTAAAAGAGATTTCTGAGTAATCGTTGTGCTCTATTCTAATATGTAAGCCGAACTTCTAACATTTGACCAAAATGACTAGTTTCATGATGAAGCATGTTTCAGCAGGCATGACTTTGTATTTAATGCTCGGCTAGATTCAAACTCAAATGAAACACTAGAAGTATTGGTCATATGAAAACATGCAAAGACATACTTTTATCTCAACTTTCATACCTTGACCTCATGTTGGGACTTAAAGCATGGCCTTAACGCACGTAGTCCTTCGTATAACTAATATCAAATTAAGTAACATGACCAGCAAACCAAATAAGCTGAGATATATAAACTACATAAGATGTAATAGGAGAAATATGTCCATCTAAAATTGAAACATTTACAAAACAAAACCATCACGTTTATCATATTTAAAAAAAAAAAAATCACCATCTGAACTACTTAAAATGTAAATCAGGAAAAGGGGCCTCGGAATCAGAAGAATTTGTTTTGAAGCGTAATTTGGTCAAAATATGTTTTGTTGGGACACACATTGCCTGGCCATTGCAACATAAACAGGCTTATGACACGCCCCAGCCTTATATGGGTATCAGACTGACATGGTCATTGTAACGTACACAGTGGCTCGATAGTCTATACAAGATCGACACTTGCATGCATTCATCGTGTTGGCCTGGAAATTTGAAGATGGCTGGAGGTGAAATATAATAAGCGAAATTATTTCTGCTATGTTACTGTAATAGACCACTTTCAGCCATAACTGAGTAGGTAGAGAAATTGGAAGAGAACATGCCAATATAGAGACAAAAGAAATTATTGTGACTGGTGACTATGATTTTAATCTACTTTGTGAAGCAAATTTAGAGAGTAACTACACTTCAGGAACTGACTGAATCAGATCCCAAACCCTTTCCCCAACATCCAGTAGCTCTAAACAGTGACAGTGACAGTGACTTTGAACATCTGACAAACTTTTGTGAGTATGCCAACTAGGGTAACAGCAACATCTGAGACCTTGATTGATCACACAAACTCAAACTCTAGAAAATGTTTAGATGTCTCAGTACCTGTGTTGAGCTTTAGTGATCCATATCCTGTTTGTATCACTACAAAATCATCAAAAACTTTTGAAAATGGTTCTGTTCACAAATATTATGTCCCCCCACATAATAAAATTGTGTGTGTGGGGGGGAGAGGGGGTGCTATTTTCAGTGCGGTTCCTGAGCGTCGGCGGCTGCGTGTGCGATATCTCTTGAACTAATGGACGGAATTTTACCAAACTTGCATGGATACATCATTGGGACAAATATAAGGACTGATTAATTTTGGTGATAGAGAAATTGGACCTCGTTTCCAAGTCACTGGAGGACTTAGATGACAATTTCTTTTACCCACCATATCACCTGAACCAATAAATGGAATTTCAACCAACTTGCATGAATACATTATATAGACAAGTTTAAGAGCTTATTAGATTTTGTTATTAGATTTTTGGTGACCTTGACATTATTTTCAAGGTCACTGGAGGAATAAGATGACAATTTCTTCTACCCACAATATTGACAATATCTCTTAAAACAATTGTTGGATTATTACCAAACTTGCGTGGATACATTATTGGGACAAGTTTTAAAGCTGATTTGATTTAAATGACCTTGACTTTATTTTCAAGGACAAGGCCTGAGATGAAAATGTCCTATTACATTGATATCTCCTGAACCAATGAAAGGAATTTCACCAAACTTGCTTGGATACATTATTGGGACTAGCTTAATAGCTGTTTAGATTTTGGCGACCTTGACTTAATTTTCAAGGTCACTGGATGACTTAGGTGGCAATTTCTTGTACCAATGAGAGCTCATGAATCAATAAATGGAATTTCACCAAACTTGCATGGATACATCACTGGGACTAGCTTAAAAGCTGATCAGATTTTGGTGACCTTGACCTCATTTTCAAAGTCACAGGAGGACTTAGATATGTGAAAATTTCAGAGGAGTTGGTATATCTCATTAGCGATTGGCTTGATTTCTAATTTACTTTCATAGATATACCTTTTGGACAATCTCAAGAGTTTATCGTGTTTTGATTACCTTGGCCCCATTTTCAAGGTCAAAAGCTAACTTAACAAGTGCTTATTTGTTCTCTTAAAAATTAGTCTTGATCCAATCGACAGATATTCATCAGACTAGCATGACTATATCGTTGTGACAGGTTTAAGACATGTTTAGTATTTAGTGACCTTGACCCATTTTTCAAGGACATAGTCATCTATGTAGAATATCTTTAAACCAGTGAATGTATTTTCTCCAAACTTGCCTAGATAATTTACTTGTACATGCTTTTTTATGCCCTCGCTATGAAATTGCGGAAGGGAATATAGTGTTTACCATGTGCGTGTGAGCGTGTGTGCATGTGTGTGTTACAAGAATTGTGTCCGACCCATAACTTTAGCCTGGATTGTGGAATTTAAAAATTATTTGGCACAAATGATTATCACAACAAGACGGTGTGGTGCGTGCAAGAACCATGTCGCTAGTTTAAAGGTCAAGGTCACAGTCTACACTTAAACTTTGTGCATAGGCTAATATGAAATAGGCGCCACCTATATTTCAACCAACAAACATTATGACTCAAAAAAAGACTGAAACAAGAAAATTGTAGCACAGCTGCATTGATAGCTCCTTTTTAGTAGTTTTATGCAACTCCGTCCTACAGCACAGTAATCCTGGAATACCTTTTACAAGTAGTAAAACAAAAAATAAATAAATAATAGGACAGCTCAAAACGAAATTATGACGCCCAAAGGAAGCAGACGGGAATAAATATTTTCCCTTTCATTGTAACAGTGCCTCTGTCTTCCCTACCTATACTCGGAGTATATAGCTTGCGTCGTCTGATATGAGTAGTCCTTATTCACATTCGTATATGATCAATTAAATCTGGAGAATCTAAAAACTAAAAGTAAAGATTCTTGATTAAGTTTCTGAAATGCGCAGGCTGATTCAAGTATTCGATGTATTCAAGACCGACAGAGAGAAAGAGAGAGTCAGACAGGTAGACAGACAGACAGACGGAGAGAATGGTATTATCGGCAACCGTGAAACCCTGCACAGGATCGGCAGCCAATAGTGCCATTGGCAACCGTTGACACCACTGGCAAAATTGCCAATGTCAGCACTGGCAGTTCTATATGTGAAGCCAATGGCACCAATGGTACCATTGGTAGAGCCGATGGCGCCTATAGTACCATTGCAGAGCTA
Organism: Ctena decussata; assembly: GCA_963989385.1. NCBI lineage: Eukaryota > Metazoa > Mollusca > Bivalvia > Lucinida > Lucinidae > Ctena > Ctena decussata. The sequence goes on along the minus strand of OZ022502.1, from coordinate 253,058 downwards.
ATACTTTTCTGTGCTTAAAAATCTTTACTCATAAGCAGTTTTGCAGAAAGACAGCCCATGTCGTTTCTAGAAAGATGCAAAACTTGCTAGCTACATCACGTGTGCACCTGTCTGCTGCCGACCTGGAAATATAATGCGTGTCACCAATAAACAGGTGCCGAGAAGCCGTAGTGAAGAGGTAAGGATTGTTGTTGTTTTTCTTCGAGCTGTACGGCCTTCTAGCAGAATTCTGACGGCCATCATAGGATTGTTTTTTTTAACACATTCGCGTGTCCCTATGGAAGAGGCGGCGGAATTTCAGGAATTCATTTTCGTCCACTAAAATGCCAGCGTCTCGTTTCTCCATAGAAAGAAAAACGCCGACCGGAAATTCAGTGACACAAAAATTTCGAATCCTTATTGGGACGGGACAGTATAGACTAGAACAGAAATACGCCTTATATCGCAAAGCAACCTACACACGTTGTTTGGTTGCTAAAATAAAATATATTCGTGTCCGGTCCATAATGTTGGATTCCGAAATTATTTGGCATATATGATCATCATGACAAGACGATGTGTCGCCTGCAAGAACCGTGTCACCAGCTTAAAGGTCAAAGTCAGATTGCGCACGTGAACTTTGTGCATAGACTGTAGTCAAACATGCCATGGTGCGGTCTAGTACTTTGTTCTGTATGATGCGATTTCAAAATTATTCGGCAGCTATAATTATCATGACATGGCGGTGTGTCGCCTGCAGGAACCGTGTCGCTAGCTTAAAGGTTACGATCACAGTTTTGCACTTAAACTTTTCGCATTGGCATTAGTGAAAGATGTTTGTTTTCTGTCCATAACTCTATCCTGCATGTTAAGATTCAAAATTATATGGCATAATGATCATCATGACAAACAGCTAGCCTGAAGGTCAAGGTCACACTGCGCATGTAAGCTTTGTGTATAGGCTATAGTGAAAACATTATTGTGTACGGCCTATAACTTTGCCCAGCAAATTGAGATTTCAAAATTATTTGACATAAGTAATGATCATAGCAAGGGGATGTGTTGTGTGCAAGAACCATGTGGTTAGATCAAAAGTCAAGCTTTCAGTCTGCACTTAAACCTTGTGCATAGGCTACAATGAAAACCTGTTTGTATTCAGCCGATAACTTTGTCCTGCGTGATGAGATTTCAAAACTATTTGGCAAGACGATTTGTTGCACACAAGGAAAATGTCACTACCTTCAAGATCAAGGTCACAGCGCGCACTTCAGCTGTGTTAAGAGCCTATACTGAAAACCTGTGTCGTGTCCAAGGGTTGATTACAAAGGGTAAAAAGACTTTTTGGCCTATATTTCATGTCTCTTGATTGGCCAATTATATTATACAAGTCTGCCTATATGAACCTAGTTATCCTACAAGTGCCAGTAACTTTATAAAAGGCGCCATCTTACTCTAGGCACCATGCGGGGACATCCGGGTCCTATAGACACATTTCTAGTATTCATTAGAGGGGTGGGAAATGGGCTGGGGTCCAGTTTTTGTCTGAAAAACATTTCTAGTTTGTTATAGGAACATAAAAACATTTGATGAAGGACAGTGTCTTACTGAATTGGGCAAACAAGCATGATCATTGCTGATGCCAGTGATGCATTTGGCTACTTCAATGATATTGTCAAGTCTGTTTTATCATCTCATGCTCCTAAAAGGAAAAAACAACAAACAACGGAAGCAAACAAGCTGGATCAATCCTGAGTTTTTAACTGCAACGAAATTTAGAGATCAGTGTCATAAATCTAAAAACAATGCTCAGTACACACTTAGGAGAAATAAAGTTAAGACTTTCATACGAAAGGCAAAATCAAAATTATATTTAGATTCCATACATAACAGCAGTAATCCAAAGCATCTCTGGAAAACTTTGCATGATCTTACTGGCAAATAAACTAAATCATGTACAAATTCTAACAGTGATGAGGATGGCAATCAAATTGTGGATCCAGAAATTGCTACAAACACATTCAACAACTCTTTCACCTCGATGCATAAAACTTGTAATACTGCAAACAGTAACTCAGATGAAAATGCAGATTTAAATAACATCAAATTTAAAAAGTAACTACACTTCAGGAACTGACTGAATCAGATCCCAAACCCTATCCCCAACATCAAAGGGAAAGATTGACAAAGACATCCCAACAAACAATAAATTACAAGTGATAAGCCGAGTCAGCAGCTCTTTCCCAAATAGATGGCAACTCAGCTATCTTTATTGAACTAAATAATTTAGACCAACAGACGGGTTACAACGGACTAAGCAAATTATATGAAAAATATTTAACAATTATTTTTACCTATTTTCTATTTTTATGATAGAAGGATTAAACTGAGAACACAATAATTAAAGACCACTTGAAGCCAATGTCGGAAAATATTCCTGAATTTTCCATTTCTTTTGTGTTTGCAGACTGACATAGTCAGGGCAGTATCCACAGGCTGCTCATGCACGCGGTTAGGACAGAGGATGTTTCACGTTATTCATTTAGACTTTTGTATGGTTGTCACACAGACATGCAGGAATGTCAGTTATTTCTATTTGGACATAACTTGCATAGTCATTGTAGAATAGGAAAACTGCTCATAAACGCAGTTTGGTCAGATATTTTTAACTTACCTGAGCCAGCGGCTCCGGGGGAGCTAATAGGATAGGCAGGCTCCGTCGTCCGTCCGTCCATCGTCCGTCCATCCGGCAACATTTTCAAACGACTTCTCCTCTGAAACCGCTGGGCCGATAGTAACCAAATTTCATTTAGAACTTCTATGGGGCAGGGAAACAAAAAGTTGTTCAAACGGTCCTGGTCACATGACCAACATGGCCGCCACGCCCATATATGGTAAAAACCTATAAAAATCTTCTTCTCAAGAACCAATAGGCCGATGGCCTTGGAACTTGGTATTTAGGATCGAGTACGCGAGTATTGCCAAGATTGTTCAAATTATGACCCTAAGTTGACCTTGACCTTTTTACGGTAAGGTCAGATTTGCTTTCTGTAGCTTGTATATGGAAAAATGCTAGATAACAATGCTACATAAGATTTCTTGGAAACTATTGAAGATTTTGACTTGAAAATTGGTATATAAAGTCATCTTAATGAAAACATCAAAGTTTACGAGTAGAAGAGGTCACGGTCATTCTTTGATCTTTGACTCTGGTCTCTCATATTCTGATAATTTCACACATCTTCTCAAAAGCCACTAGGTCAGTTGTAACCAAATTTCATGTAGAGCCTCTAGGGGGCGGAGGAACGAAATGTTGTTCAAAAAATCCTAGTCACATGACCAACATGGCCGCCACGCCCGTTTATGGTAAAAATCTTTAAAAATCTTCTTCTCAAAAACAAACTGGCTGATTGCCTTGAAACTTGGTATGTAGCATCAGGTACAGGAGTACTACCAAGATAGTTCAAATTATTACCTTTGGTTGACCTTGACCTTTTTTCAGTAATGTCAAATTTGCTTTTTGTAGCTTTTATATGGGAAAATGCATAAGATTTAAGTGTAGTTAGTCATTGCAATATTAACCGGCTGCTCATGCACGCAGTTAATCGCTGCAATATTTACAAAAGTAAAAATGAAAATTCTCAGAAACTGACACAATTTAATTGTAGATCCATCCCAAGGCACCATGTGGGAAAGAAACAACACAAAACTAGTCATCACCAAAGACAACACTAGCGGCAGACGTGTGAACAGCCATTTCCCATGTAGTTGGTCAACGGGCTAGCCTGAATATCACAAACAATATATCAATGACAGAACCAAAACAGAAGTGCCGCCTTGGGACGGCCAGTAATGAAATGACTAGGGCGGGGTGGAGGGGGGGCGTTACCGGTTTGTGGTCGACAAACCCTCGCCCTTTGTTCTGCCTTGGTTCATCAGATACTTAATTGTTCAACCCAACAAAATCAACCACCACCCACACAACAGTTTTACAAAAATCATCAACCCCGACAATAAAAATAAATCATACGTAAACATTAAACATCTCTTTTACCTATTTTCAATTTTATAATGTCAGGGCATTACCATAGCAAACCATATACCAAAACATTCAACCTGACAAACAACCAAGAAGAACCAAAACAGAAGTGCCGCCTTGGGACGTCCAGCAATGAAATTTCTGGAGGGCTTAACTGGATTGCGATCGAGTTTTGGACATACTTTGGTTCATCAGATATTTAATTGTTCGGTTTGCGTGTAATATCTCAGGAACATAGAAATCAAAATTCAAACTAATATAAAACAAATATAAGGACTCACAAAAATAGCAACACTGAAATTCCGGAGCAAAAGAAGCCTACCACGGTGGGCCCGACCCAAGACGTCTCGGAATGGATGTCAGGCACCAACCGTCTGTGTTACTATTAAGTTAGGATTAGGTTGGCGCCTACATAAAGACTGAGGCTCGACCCGACATCGTGCAACTGAAGAGCTAAGCAAAGCTGTTAACCTTAACCACAAAGCATGCAGTTTGTCGCAAAACATCAATATTATAACCAATCTTTTATATCGGATTTTTATTTTCTCAAAATCATAAGGAAAGTCGTTTTTCCGATTTTTTTTTCTGAATTTATATTCCAAGTCGCCTTAAAATTCAGAGTCCAAAAGGCCTTGCTGAAGAAGAGTTTTCAACCCGACATCATATTTAGATACTAAGTGGAAATGCCGTCGGTAAAATTTTGAAAACGCTTTACGAAGTTTGTGATATCTATAACCTTGTTTGAAAAATTTTGCTGTCAAAACTTTATTGCGAATATTACAGTCATCAACATAAATTTAAAGAGTAACTACACTAGCTAGACAATCGAGCATAACGAATAAGTTGAGAAATATAAACACCATAGGATGTAGAACGAGGAATAACACCATCTAAAAATAGAAAAGTAACAAAATCAAAATCAAAATCATCTCGTTTATCGTAAATTTCAGTTCTAACGCAACCATCCGATATTAAATAAGGCCTCGGTATCTCAGAGGCTGGCCTTATGTAATTGAAGTTAAGAAGGGTAAATTTGATTGTCCATGCTATCAAAGAATTTATGTCACTATTCAAAAGGTCATCCAGATACCGAGAAGTAGAATTGAAAGCTTCAATAACTTCAGATTGTGTATTCTTTAAAAGTGACAGCATGAAGTCTCTCTCATAACCGAACAAAAACAGATCAGTTAGCGCCAATAGGAATACCTACAATTTGTCAATATAATTTAGAGCCTAATCTAATATAAATATTGTCCAATAGAATGGTGAGAGCTTCACACACTTTCTGACAAGACCATAAATTATGATTCCTGGCTGGTTCAGAGGTAAAGAAAACACGCCTAGAAAGTACGCCTATCATTACATGCAATAAAAGGAGAGTTTTTCCTGTGGAAGACCCTTTCAGTTAAATCCACAAGTTTATCCCATGCTGCTCATACACGCAATTAGTCATTGCAATATTTACAGCCTGCTCATACACGCAGGCATTACAATATCTACAGACTGCTCATACAGGCAGTTAGTCATTGAATATTTACAGACTGTTCTTACATGCAGTTAGTCATTGCAATAATTACAGACTGCTCTTACACGCAGTTAGTCATTGCATTATTTACAGGCTGATCATATACTCAGTAGGTCTTTGCAATATTTACAGACTGCATATACATGCAGTTAATCGTTTCAATATTAACAGGCTGCTCATACACGCAGTTAGTCATTGCAATGTTTACACACTGCTCATACACGCGGTCATTGCAATATTTACAGGCCTGCTCATACACGCTCTAGTCATTGCAATATTTACAGGCCTGCTCATACACTCAGTTAGTTATTGCAGTATTTACAGACTGTTTTTTTTTCACGCAGTATTGCAATATTTACAGGCCTGTTCATAAATGCAGTTAGTCATTGCATTATTTAAAGACTGGTTCGTCACTGCAATATTTACAGCCGCTCATACACATACAGGCAGTTAGTTATTGCAATATTTACTGACTGCTCATACACACTGTTAGTCATTGCAAAATTTACAGACTGCTCATACACATACAGGCAGTTAGTTATTGCAATATTTACTAACTGCTCATACACACTGTTAGTCGTTGCAATATTTACAGACTGCTTTTACACACAGTAAGTCATTGCAGACTTCTCATACACGCAGTTAGTTTTTGAAATATTACAGGCCTGCTCATACACGCAGTTAGTTATTGCAATAGTTACAGACTGCTCATACACACACTGTTAGTCATTGCAATATTTACAGACTGCTCTAATACACACTGTTAGTCATTGCAATATTTACAGTCTGCTCATACACTCAGTGAGTCATTGCAATATTTGCAAACAGCTCATACACGTTGTTATTCATTGCAATAACTACAGGCCTGCTCATACTCGCAGTTAGTTATTGCAATATTTACAGGCTGCTCATACAGGCAGTTAGTCATTGCATTATTTACCGACTGTTCATACACGCAGTTACTCATTGCAATATTTACAGGCTGCTCATACACATACAGGCAGTTAGTCGTTGCAATATTTACAGACTGCTCATACACATTCAGGCAGTTAGTCATTGCGATATTTACAGGCTGCTCATACACATACAGGCAGTGAGTCATTGCAATATTTACAGACTGCTCATACACATTCAGGCAGAGTTATTGCAATATTTACAGGCTGCTGGTACACATTCAGGCAGTTAGTTATTGCAATATTTACATGCTGCTCATACACATACAGGCAGTTAGTCATTGCAATATTTACAGGCTGCTCATACACATTCAGGCAGTTAGTCATTGCAATATTTACAGGATGCTCATACACATACAGGTAGTTAGTTATTGCAATATTTACAGGCTGCTCATACACATACAGGCAGTGAGTCATTGCAATATTTACAGGCTGCTCATACATATACAGGCACTTAGTTATTGCAATATTTACAGGCTGCTCATACACAAAAGGCAGTTAGTCATTGCAATATTTACAGGCTGCTCATACATATACAGGCAGTTAGTCATTGCAATATTTACAGACTGCTCATACACATTCAGGCAGTTAATTATTGCAATATTTACATGCTGCTCATACACATACAGGCAGTTAGTCATTGCAATATTTACAGACTGCTCATACACATACAGGCAGTTAGTCATTGCAATATTTACAGACTGCTCATACACATACAGGCAGTTAGTCATTGCAATATTTACAGGATGCTCATACACATACAGGCAGTTAGTCATTGCAATATTTACAGACTGCTCATATATATACAGGCAGTTAGTTATTGCAATATTCACAGACTGCTCATACAGATACAGGCAGTTAGTTATTGCAATATTTACAGACTGCTCATTCACATTCAGGCAGTTAGTTATTGCAATATTTACAGACTGCTCATACAGATACATTCAGTTAGTTATTGCAATCTTTACAGGCTGCTCATACACATACAGGCAGTGAGTCATTGCAATATTTACAGACTGCTCATACACATTCAGGCAGTTAGTCATTGCAATATTTACAGGCTGCTCATACACATACAGGCAGTTAGTTATTGCAATATTTACAGGCTGCTCATACACATACAGGCAGTTAGTCATTGCAATATTTGCAGACTGCTCATACATGCAGTAAAAGTATAGTTTTTTCACATTGTTTGTTCAGATTCTTTCTAGTTTGCTTCCAATCTGCACGGAATTTACGGCATTTAGCTAATACAATACTGTTACTGAGAAAAGTCCACACACATTTTCGAAATATGTGTTACGCAGTCTGGGCGGACAAATAGTTGTAAAGGCATATTTATATTTGACAGACAGACAAACAGCATGACTAGAAACATATTACCAATAGGACCCCGTCTTTATGTCACTGTTGGCGGCATTTATGTCATAAGTCCCCACCAAAAAAATAAATAAAACAATAACAGCTTTCTATTATCATGTCGTTCCTTCGTATTTGATATGTTGTATAGAATTAAATGGAATTAATTCTATAGTTGAGTCTTTAAGATATGGGGAAAACTCAAAATCATGACTAATTAAAACAAGGTTAACAACTCTGTGAAGCAAAAAGCTGGCGTAACCATTCTTGCTCTTTGCAAACTTTAAGATCTTCTGATGACGCTTTATATTTGTACAAAACTTTGTGGAAAAATATTCAAAGGCTTTAAAGTAATAGAGCTGACAAGATCTCTATACCTAAAATTAAAATCTTAAAAAGTTCCTTCAACAGCAGAGAATACATACAGAAGTAGGAACATGGGCCAGACTACGTAGTTTCGTCTGCAAAGGGACTTAATTTTGCTAAAAATGAAGGTGTATGGTTCTTGTTCTCTGCACATCGTCCAATAAAGCTGCTTTTATTATGCCCTTGTGGCGATAGTAAGGGAGCATTATGTTTAATGCGTATCCGTCTGTTCGTCTGTCCCTAGCCAAAGGATACTACAGATGAAATCTGGGCCTTATCAGCCCAGTGGTTTCAGAGGAGATAATTTTTTAAGTATTTTTTTACTTATTTTGCATTTTGGTTTCCATGGCAACCAATAAAATGAGCAGTGAGCCAAAAAAACATAAGGCTGATAGAAGACTTCTGAAGGAATATTTCCATATAATAATGCCATTTTCATTTTTTCCCATTATAAGTCTATGGGAACTCTAAGTTGCCATAGCAACCTAACTAAAGGGCAGATTTTCATTACAAAAACCCCATAAACTTTCAATCCCCTAGCCCAAGGATGCTACAGATAGAATTTTAAGCCCAGTCGGCATATTGGCTTCAGAGAAGATGTCGTTTAAATGAGTTGACGGACGACCGACAACGACAGATGACGACAACATACGACGACGACGGACAACTGCCTATCCTATAAGCTCCCCCGGAGCCTTTGGCTCTGGTGAGCTAAAAAACCCATAAATTTTCAATCAGCCAGCCTAAGGATACTACAGATGAAATCTGAGCCTTATCGGCCCAGTGGCATCTAAGAATTATTTTTTTTAAGTCTTTTTTTAATCCATTTTTTTGCATCCTGGTTTCCATGGCAACCAATAAAAGGAGCGGTGGGCAAAAAAAACAACATAGCTAATAAGAGACTTCTCAAAGAACATTCTATAAAAGTTTTATCAACATGTATTCAATGGCTTGGCAGTAAATGCCATTTTTCAATTTTCCTCATTATGTCAATGCAACTCTAAGTTGCTATAGCAACCAAACTAAGGTGGCGATTTTCAAAAAAAAAACAGAAACTTTCAATCCCCCAGCCCAAGGATGCCACAGATAAAATCTGGGCTTTATCGGCGCAGTGGATTAAGAGAAGATAATTTTTCAAGCATTTTTTCCCATTTCATTTTACATTAAGGTTTCCATGACAACCAATAAAAGAAGCAGTGGGCCAAAAAACATATAGCTGACAGAAGACATCTCAAGGAACATTTCTATAAAGGTTTTATATACATGTCTGCAATGGCTTGGCAGAAAAAGCCATTTTTCTATTTTCCCCACCATAAGTCAATGAGAACTCTAAGATGCCATAGCGCCCAAACGAAGGGGCCCATGTCATGGTCATAAAAAAAAATTCAATCACCCATCCCAAAGATGCCACAGATGAAGTCTGGGCCTTATCGGCCAAGTGACTTCAGAGGAAATAATTTTTTACGTATTGTTTTCCATTTTTTTGCATTTCGGTTACCATGGCAACCAATAAAAGGAGCAGTGGGTCAAAAACATATAGCTGATAGTAGACATCTCAAGAAACATTTCTATAAAAAATTTATCAACAGATCTGCAATGGCTTGGCAGAAAATGCCATTTTTCAATTTTCCCCATTATAAGTCAATGGGAACTCTAAGTTGCCATAACAACCAAACTGAAAGGGCAATTTTCATAAAAAACACAAACTTTCAATCCCCTATACCCTGCATGCCACAGATGAAATTTGGGCACAATCAGCCTAGTGCCTTCAGAGGAGATGTCGTTTAAAAGTTTTGACGGACGACAGACGACATACGACGACGGCATACGACGACGGAACACTGCCTATCCTATAAGCTCCCCCGGAGCCTTCGGCTCTGGTGAGCTTAAAACCTATAAATTTTCAATCATCCTGCCTAAGGATACTACAGATGAAATCTGTGCCTTATCGGCCCAGTGGCTTCTCAGGAGATAATTTTTTTTAAGTATTTTTTTTCATTTTTTTTAATTTGGTTTCCATGGCAACCAATGAAAGGAGCAGTGGGCAAAAAACACATAGCTAATAAGAGACTTCTCAAGGAACAATCTATAAAAGTTTTGTCAACAGATATGCAATGGCTTGGCAGTAAAAGCCATTTTTCAATTTTCCCCATTATAAGTCAATGCAGCTCAAATTGCTATAGCAACCAAAGTAAAGGGCCGAATTTCATAAAAAAACCACATAAATTTTCAATCCCCCAGCACAAGGATGCCACAGATGAAATATGGGCCTTATTGGCCTTGTGGCTTAGGGAAAGATAATTTTTGAAAAAAAAAATCCATTTGTTTTCTTACATTTAGGTTTCCATGGCAACCAATAAAAGGAGCAGTGGGCCAAAAAAACATAGAGCTGATAGAAGACATCTTAAGGAACATTTCTATAAAAGTTTATCAACATATCTGCAATGGCTTAGCAGAAAATGCCATTTTTCAATTTTCCCCATTATAAGTCAATGGGAACTCTAAGTTGCCATAGCAACCAAACTAAAGGGCCCATGAACATAAAAAAAACACACAATCGTTCAATCCCCAAGCCCAAGGATGCCACAGATGAAATATAGGCCTTATCAGCCCAGTGGCTTCAGAGGAGATATAGATTAAGTATTTTTCCATTTTTTTGCATTTCGGTTTCCATGGCAACCAATAAAAGGAGCAGTGGGCCAAAAAACATATAGCTGATAGTAGACATCTCAAGGAACATTTCTATAAAAGTTTTATCAACATATCTGCAATGGCTTGGCAGAAAATGCCATTTTTCAATTTTCCCCATTATAAGTCAATGGGAACTCTAAGTTGCAATAACAACCAAACTAAAAGGCCAATTTTCATAAAATAACACAAACTTTCAATCCCCCATCCCAAGTATGCCACAGATGACATTTGGGCCCAATCAGCCTAGTGGCTTCAGAGGAGATGTCGTTTAAAAGTGTTGACTGACGACAGACGACGACAGACGACATACGACGACGACATACGACGATGGACCACTGCCTATCCTATAAGCTTTCCCGGAGCCTTCGGCTCTGGTGAGCTGAAAACCTATACATTTTCAATCATCCTGCCTAAGGATACTACAGATGAAATCTGAGCCTTATCGGCTCAGTGGCTTCTGAGGAGATAATTTTTTTAAGTATTTTTTTCCATTTTTTTAATTTGGTTTCCATGGCAACCAATAAAAGGAGAGTGGGCAAAAAAAAAAACATAGCTTATAAGAGACTTCTCAAGGAACAATTAATAAAAGTTTTGTCAACAGATATGCAATGGCTTGGCAGTAAATGCGATTTTTCAATTCTCCACATTATAAGTTAATGCAGCTCTCAGTTGCTATAGCAACCAAACTAAAGGGCTGATTTTCATAAAAAAACATAAACTTTCAACCCCCGAGCCCAAGGATGCCACCGATGAAATCTGGGCCTTATTGGCCCTGTGGCTTAAGAGAAGATATTTTTTTAAATATTTTTTTCCATTTGTTTTTTTACATTTCGATTTCCATGGCAACAAATTAAAGGAGCAGTGGGCCAAAATCATATAGCTGATAGTAGACATCTGAAGGAACATTTCTATAAAAGTTTTATCAGCATATCTGCACTGGCTTGGCAGAAAATGTCATTTTTCAATTTTCCCCATTATAAGTCAATGGGAACTCTAAGTTGCCTTAACAACCAAACTAAAAGGCCAATTTTCATAAAAAACACAAACTTTCAATCCCCCATCCCACGGATGCCACAGATGACATTTGGGCCCAATCAGCCTAGTGGCTTCAGAGGAGATGTCGTTTAAAAGTGTTGACTGACGACAGACGACGACAGACGACATACGACGATGACATACGACGATGGACCACTGCCTATCCTATAAGCTTCCCCGGAGCCTTCGGCTCTGGTGAGCTAAAAACCTATAAATTTTCAATCATCCTGCCTAAGGATACTACAGATGAAACCTGAGCCTTTTCGGCCCAGTGGCTTCTGAGGAGATAATTTTTTTAAGTATTTTTTTCATTTTGTTAAATTTGGTTTCCATGGCAACCAATAAAAGGAGTAGTGGGCAAAAAAAAAACATAGCTAATAAGAGACTTCTCTAGGAACAATTAATAAAAGTTTTGTCAACAGATATGCAATGGCTTGGCAGTAAATGCGATTTTTCAATTTTCCCCATTATAAGTCAATGCAGCTCTAATTGCTATAGCAACCAAACTAAAGGGCCGATTTTCATAAAAAAAAACCCATAATTTTTCAATCCCCCAGCCCAAGGATGCCACAGATGAAATATGGGCCTTATTGGCCTTGTGGCTTAGGGAAAGATAATTTTTGAAAAAAATTTCCATTTGTTTTTTTACATTTAGGTTTCCATGGCAACCAGTAAAAGGAGCAGTGGCCAAAAAACATATAGCTGATAGAAGACATCTTAAGGAACATTTCTATAAAAGTTTTATCAACATATCTGCAATGGCTTAGCAGAAAATGCCATTTTTCAATTTTCCCAATTATAAGTCATGGGAACTCTAAGTTGCCATAGCAACCAAACTAAAGGGCCCATGATCATAAAAAACACACAATCTTTCAATCCCCAAGCCCAAGGATGCCACAGATGAAATATAGGCCTTATCGGCCCAGTGGCTTCAGAGGAGATATAGATTAAGTATTTTTCCATTTTTTTGCAATTCGGTTTCCATGGCAACCAATAAAAGGAGCAGTGGGCCAAAAACATATAGCTGATAGAAGACCTCTCAAGGAACATTTCTATAAAAGTTTTATCAACATATCTTCAATGGCTTGGCAGAAAATGCCATTTTTCAATTTTCCCCATTATAAGTCAATGGGAACTCTAAGTTGCCATAACAGCCAAACTAAAAGGCCAATTTTCATAAAAAAAACCCACAAACTTTCAATCCCCCATCCCAAGGATGCCACAGATGACATTTGGGCCCAATCAGCCTAGTGGCTTCAGAGGAGATGTTGTTTAAAAGTGTTGACTGACGACAGACGACGACAGACGACATACGACGACGACATACGACGATGGACCACTGCCTATCCTATAAGCTTCCCCGGAGCCTTCGGCTCTGGTGAGCTAAAAACCTATAAAGGACCTGGTATGATAAGGCCCATATTTGGCCCCCAGAAAACTCATTTTTCAAAAGTCTTATTTCCATAATAAAAATGTATTCATATGAAAGTTCAAACCTTGAATGTAACAGCAAACACAAAATTAACCAGTTCTTGCACAAAATATTTGTGATATTTGTACTGAACATACCCCTACCCCCAGCGGATTCTGACGAAAATGACGAACTTGGTAGCCTTTGTGGCTTTCAAAATATATGAGCCCGGCCTCCAGCACATTTAATATTTTGTATACAGATAAAATTTTAATATATTTACATGCCATGTAAATATTAAATGTGCTGGAGACCGGGCTCAATGTTTATTTTTAACTTTTTGTTACCAAACTGGCAGCGTTTGGAACATTTTCCCAGCGTTCTCAACATAAAAAAGCCCCTATCTCCGCTCATAGACAAAATAAACATATGTTGTGGGTATTCATTTTCTTAGTTAGAACACAAGGAATAATCTGGTATACATTTCATTTTGATCTGTTGGAATTTTTTGGTTAGCGTCTCTGGCCTTGCAAACTTGAGTGGGTGGGGTACCTGGAGAGCCCTGGTGCAGTGTACAGGTAATTAGCAGTGCAATCTTACATATAAGCAGTTCATCAAAAGCCTGTTGTTAAGAGCTTTCAAAAGTTATTGCAAATGACTTATTTCTTGAAAGGAATATGCATTAAACTCAAATTTTCTCGCAATTTTCCTTCATTTTATTGAAACAACATAGGCATGTCAGAAATCATGTTATTCTGAGAATTAACAAACACGAAACATATTATTTTTGCTTGTTCCCATACACACAAATAATAAGCAATAGAAACTATGCATTTTTAAGAGAATTTGAATGGGGGCCAAAAACGGCCCTTATCATACCAGGTCCTTTTCAATCATACTGCCTTAGGATATTACAGATGAAATCTGAGCCTTATCGGCCCAGTGGCTTCTGAGGAGATAAGTTTTTTAAGTATTTTTTTTTCCATTTTTTTTAATTTGGTTTTCATGGCAACCAATAAAAGGAGCAGTGGGCAAAAAAAAAACACATAGCTAATAAGAGACTTCTCAAGGAACAATTAATAAAAGTTTTGTCAACAGATATGCAATGGCTTGGCAGTAAATGCCATTTTTCAATTTTCCCCTTTATAAGTCAATGCAGCTCTAATTGCTATAGCAACCAAAGTAAAGGGCCGATTTTCAGAAAAAAAAAATTTCAACCCCCCAGCACAAGGATGCCACAGATGAAATCTGGGCCTTATTGGCCTTATGGCGTAAGAGAAGATAATTTTTGATTTTTTTCCATTTGTTTTTTTACATTTAGGTTTCCATGGCAACCAATAAAAGGAGCAGTGGGCCAAAAAACATAAAGCTGATAGAAGACATCTTAAGAAACATTTCTATAAAAGTTTTATCAACATATCTGCAATGGCTTAGCAGAAAATGCCATTTTTCAATTTTCCCCATTATAAGTCAATGGGAACTCTAAGTTGCCATAGCAACCAAACTAAAGGGCCCATGATCATAAATAGACACACAATCTTTCAATCCCCAAGCCCAAGGATGCCACAGATGAAATATAGGCCTTATCGGCCCAGTGGCTTCAGAGGAGATATAGATTTAGTATTTTTCCATTTTTTTGCATTTCGGTTTCCATGGCAACCAATTAAAGGAGCATTGGGCCAAAAAAACATATAGCTGATAGTAGACATCTCAAGGAACATTTCTATAAAAGTTTTATCAACATATCTTCAATGGCTTGGCAGAAAATGCCATTTTTCAATTTTCCCCATTATAAGTCAATGGGAACTCTAAGTTGCCATAACAACCAAACTAAAAGGCCAATTTTCATAAAAAAACACAAACTTTCAATCCCCCATCCCAAGGATGCCACAGATGACATTTGGGCCCAATCAGCCTAGTGGCTTCAGAGGAGATGTCGTTTAAAAGTGTTGACGGACGACAGACGACGACAGACGACATACGACGACGACATACGACGATGGACCACTGCCTATCCTATAAGCTTCCCCGGAGCCTTTGGCTCTGGTGAGCTAAAAACCTATAAATTTTCAATCATCCTGCCTATGGATACTACAGATGAAGTCTGAGCCTTATCGGCCCAGTGGCTTCTGAGGAGATAATTTTTTTAAGTATTTTTTTTTTCATTTTGTTAAATTTGGTTTCCATGGCAACAAACAATTTGGGCCCAATCAGCCTAGTGGCTTCAGAGGAGATGTCGTTTAAAAGTGTTGACTGACGACAGACGACATACTACGACGACATACGACGACGGACCACTGCCTATCCTATAAGCTCCCCCGGAGCCTTTGACTCTGGTGAGCTAAAAAGTAACGTATCTCCCTGAAAGTTAGCAAACTTCTTATTTTTGTTGTTCTTTACAGTTTAGAATACAAAACAGACGTACATGCTGATTAAAAAATGTTTTTATAAGGAAAGATCAAAGGGCAATTTTCTGCAAATAAATCTGAAAAAATAATATTTTTTTAAAAAATTTGCGTAGTGCTGAAGGTGCATTATTGCATAATGAAGAGCGTCCTAGCAATTATTTATTCCAACTCTTTCTCAAATTGTAATGTAGACCAGATTAAAACGGTAGTTTTTTCTCAAATGTTCAACCATGTACAAATTAAATGTACACTGGACGCATGTATTAAATATAGGGTAGGCAAGCATACCTATGTTAACACCTACAATATAAATAATACATTACTGACATGATCAGTGGTGTGTAGATGAAATTGTTCAACCTTGTTATAATAGTATCACCTGTCTCACCTGTGTGTTTTGACAATAAAATTTGGACACAGACTGCATATTTTTTTATCTGCTCAGCCTGATAATGTGTGAAAGAGTTTGAAAAAAATAATTGCTAGGACGCTCTCCATTATGCAACAAGGTATTCTAACCACTAAGTATATTTTCAATAATGATATTATTTTTTCAGATTTATTCGCAGAAAATTACCCTTTGATTTTCTCTTATAAAAACAATTTTTAACATTAACATTAACAAATGCTGCATTTTGGGATTCTAAATTATGAGAAACAACATAAAGAAAGCATCTGCTAAGTTTTGGAAAGATCAGTGTTATTTTGAGTATTTTATGCAGTTTTTCGTCTTTGTCCCAAATCAGTGATTATCACCACCTTAAGTAGTTATGCCCCTTTGTAATTTTCATTACGGAAATCGTGTCCGCTAATTATTATGAAGGATATAGAATGTTTATAGGCCTCGCCAGGCAACTATCGCTATTACCTTGTCTGATTGTATTTTATATTTGTACCAAGTTTGTCAAAAGACCTCTAAAGGTTTCAGAGTTATGAAGCGAACAAGAATCCAGAACAGATGTACGGACGGGCGGACAGGCGAACGAACAAGGTAAAAGCGATACGGCCTCTGCAGACTATGTCTGGCGAGGCTTAAAAACATCATATATCCTTTATGATTATTAGATGTAGTTACAAAATGTGTTATGGTTAACGTTTTGTCCTTTCTTGTTGCACCTTTATAATCTTGGTAAAAAATCTCATGTAGCGCAAAAAATGGTCCAAATAGCTCAGTACCTTTGTATTTGTTACCAGTCAAACACCAATGAATATATATCACATTTCTAGATAATGTTTCATTTGTGCCACGTCTCATGATAAGGGACCTTTTGAGATGCGCAAACATCGAAATTTCAGATGAACCTTGGCATTTGCGTAGTCTGATCAAAAACTGCTTTGTTCGCAGTCAACAAATTATTGATCCTCAGGAATCATTGTGGCTCGCAGCCAAGGCTCTAATCCGGTTGCAGAAACCCGCTGATTCATTTGCGACTATGTACCAGTTGAAAGATACTCATAAAGCCCCTTTGCTGACCATGTATCGGCACAGTTTAAAATATGGTATGTAATGGAGTGTAATGGAATGGACTGACAGGGATAATTTCTTTCACTTCTTTCCATAGATTTGGCATGGCACTCTTACAGGAAAACAATTGCTTTCTCCTCCGTGGGAGCGACATTTTCGCTGTATTTGAAAAATCCTAAGCTCTGGGAACAAACTTTAGCCAATGGAACATAGATTATCTCATCTTTTCCACTCTACTCTATTCGAGGTTTAATACTATGCCTCATGTATCAGGCTACTGCATCATGTACTATAACGTATTGCGCCACATGACGTGTCAAAGCTCAAATGTCTGAGCGTCCTATAAATAGTGCATAATCGACATGCTTATGAAGATCAAATACCGTGCGGTGTCCTGCAGCGTTTGCACTGAATACAGGACTTCTGACAAAATAAAATAAATAAATAAATAAAATAAAATCACACCCCTGATTTTGAAACAGTCCTGTCCAAGGTGCGAAATAGAAGAGTCCACTACTGGCAGTAATTGTGTTAAAAGACGTGCCAGTTATCGCACGTTGCATCTTTGCAAGCCAAGGGTACTAAGTCCACTTTGCCAATTCGTATATATCCGATTTTCTGCAGCGCCGACTTTGGCTGCAGCGAGTATTTTTGCTTGGCTCGTGTTATTTTTTTGACCAATCAGAAGATCCTTTGCATAACACAGAACTTTGCCCCGCAACTTTTCATAATTTTTCAAAACCACTCATGAGTTGGTTAAATATTGACCGTGTACTCTTTCTGTTGGTAGCTGTTCGCGGAAACACGATATTTTTCTGTCGACAAGGGCGCCTGCGTAAAATGTCTTGTTACGGATGATAACATTGGATGCGATGAAAGTGGCTCGCAGCCAATGAAATGGCGCAGTGGGAAATTCCGTTAACGAATAGACCGTCCGCCTAGTGTACGTAAGGAACAAAGTGGACTTAGTACCCTTGGCTCGCGAAGCTGCACACCCTGATATCATCTGATAATCTTTGAATGCCAAAAAGTTAAATTTGTGTAACGAAACAAAAAATTGCGAATATCAAAATACCAGGTCAGCCTGCACATCCACGCGGTTTGTATACAGGATTCCGCATAGGCACCAACAACTACCTATGCGTCTCATGAAATTACACACAGGAAGATCAGACTACTCGGGAGTGCAGTCTGATCTCAGCCTTGGCTGTTCGCATGCGTCGTAATGTCTTTGTTCGCTGAACAACCTCTTGACATTAATTAATAGTAACTAGACACACTCTGCACTGCCACTAACGGTTTCAGAAATTGAAAATAATTAAAAAAAAATTATGTTTAATGTTTTACATTACGCATAATTTGTTCTTAATGTCAGGGTTGATGCTGTATGTATTTAGTAAAGACTGTTGTGTGGGAGATGGTTGTTTTTGTTGGGTTGAACAACTAAGTATCTGATGAACCAAGACAGAACAAAGGAGAGGGGTTGTCGACCACAAACCGGTTAAGCCCCTTAGTAATTTCATTATTGGCCGTCCCAAGGTGGCAGTTCTGTTTTGGTTCTTCTTGGTTGTTTTTTATGTGTCGTGAGTTGCGATGTCTGTTACTCTTATATTGTTTGTGATGTTCAGGCTAGCCCGTTGACCACCTACATGGGAAATGGCTTTTGACATGGCTGTCACTGGTGTTGTCTTTGGTGATGACTAGTTTTGTGTTGTCTCTTTCACACATGGTATCTTGGTTTGGATCTGGAATAGAATTGTTTCAGTTCGTGAGAATTTTCCTCCTTACTTTTTTTCAAACTTCAGATCGAAATCGGAGGTTCTGTGAAGGTAAAAAATCGAAATCACAATTTTCATGAATATATATGAAATAAAAAATCGAAGTTTGGCCAGCTACTGTGTGCAATGGAAGGTTTCACAAATTCGGAGCTCAAGTAGACACATAAAGACAAAAATTTAACTTCTGTTTAATTGTTTATTTTTGTATATATGTATATATGGAGGGCCTCATGGAAGATTAGCTATTACATATATTTATGTATGCGCTAAATGTTGTGACCCTCGATAAATAAAGTCTTTACTTACTTACTTACTTACTTACTTACTAGCTATAACTCGATTTTCGGATAATCATAAATCAGGCTGATTTCTGGATATAAGCAAGAACTTCGCGGAATGCTATGTCGCACCTGCTATGAGCCTTCACTTTAAGAACCCAATGAAAGCATCAGTTTGGTACATATTGGTCAAAATCCATTTAAAAGTTCATGAGATATGGTCCGTTTGATATTGTTCCTGTTTTTAGTAACAGCCAGTGGCAGCCGTTTTTGATGATCGATTTGCAAGAAAAAAAAAGGAAATAGCTTCATTTGAGGATCATTCTGACACACAGTTGCTCCAATTTCATTCAGAGGCTCTATAGAATAGTCTTTTTCATGTTTTTGGTATTTTCAGAAACAGCAGCCGATGGCTATCCTGGACTGCCCAGTCAGATAAAGTTAAAATAACTCCATTTGTGGATCATTCTGATTGCATTTGACTGATATCTGTTCAGCATTTTTTAGATATTGGCATTTTAGCAAAACTGGACTCGTAAACTGAAAGTAAGTCACTAACTCTGCTACAACTTTTGGCCATTTTAATTCTGAAAACCAAGGTCCCACTGATGCTTTATGCCAAATTGCAGCCAAATATACCAATTGGTTCTAAAAAACAGTTTATTTTATTGTTTTTGCTTTTCTTAGTAACTGCGGCCATCTTGGACTCTCGACCTGGCTGAATTTTACCGTTCTGAAGTCCTGCAATCTGATAATGCTGCATATGAAATCTGAGAACCATGGATGCATTGATTTCAGAGAATAAGCCTTTTGAATGGACATAAAAAAGTGTCGACTAAATAAGGCTAGGGTCGACGTAAAGTCACTGTGACCTAATTCCGCTACATATTTTTTTTCATTTTAATAATTCTAAATACAAAGGTCCCACTTATGCTTCACACAAAATATCAGCCAAATATACTAAGTGGTTCTGGAGAAAAAGTAAATTTTATTGGTTTTGCTATTTTTAGTAACTGTGGCCATCTTGGATTCTCGACCTGGCTGAATTTTATCATTCTGAAGCCCTGCAGCCTGATCATGCTGCATGTGAAATTTGAGGATCATGGACATAGTGGTTTTAGAGAATAAGAGGTTTGAATGGACTCAAATATGTCGACGTAAAATTATGTTAGGGTAAACGTAAGGTCACTGTGACCTAATTCCGCTATTGATTGTTTTTCATTTTGATGGTCCCACTTATGCTTCACACGAAATTTCAGCCAAATATACCAAAGTAGTTCTGGAAAAAAGTTGATTTTGTTGTTTTTGCTGCTTTTTGTAACTGCGGCCATGTTGGATTTTCGACCTGGCTGAGTTTTACCATTCTGGAGTTCTGTAGTCTGATTATGGCGCATGTGAAATTTGAAAACCATGGATGCAGTGGTTTCAGAGAATAAGTCTTTTGAATAGACTTAAATGCTAGGCTCGACGTACGGACGGGCTGACGGTCGGACGGAAAACCGGACGCCTATATCGCACCTTGCTAAGGCAGGTGCGGCAAAAACGAATTTTGGATATCCATAAATCGAAAATAAATAGTATATCGGCACCACGTACTCAAATAGCTGCTGATCTCACGACTTGGCCTCGCGTTAGGAGATCTATCTCGGTGATACTGATTGAAACTTGTCAATGTTTATGATACGCTGTATGGGTCTACCCTCATGTTTTTGTGCCATTTGTACGAAGGGGAACAATTCTGTGACTTCCTGTTTGCTTCCCTAAATGATGTTGCCCTTTAAGTATTGGGTCTTATGAGAGCAAATACTTTCCTTTACCCGTTTACCCCTTTACTAAGAACGCATATGACAGAGTTGTTACCCCTGAAAAAGTACCCAGTCTCCTAAAACTTTAAACTTTCTGATTTTTCTTTGGTAGATGTGTCAGCTTAACCAAAATAGTCCTCTGTTTATATTGTTTCGTGACGTTTGAAACTGCTGAATAATTATCTCGAGGTCAGTATCGTCACCTTTAATCCAGACGCGTCTGTTTACAAAAATGAGGTTTTACTGAAAGTAACCAATATTTCAAGTAATTAAAAAAACTGTTATAGTCATTTGATTCGCACTCACCTGTACTTATTTTTAACCACACATTCCGAAAATGTGCACTGTATTAGGTATTTCTGTGTGTGTTTTTAATATTCCTAGTGGACAAATGTTGTTAGTAGCACGTCTACCCAATATTGATGCAACGCCATACAGGTATTGTCAATAAGGGATCAAACATGTTTTTTTATGCATTAACGTTTGCCAGGTCTCGAGGGAGATGTTGGAAACCGAGGCCGAAGGCCGAGGTTTTCAACATCTCCCGAGGGACCTGGCAAATGTTAATGCATTGGAAACAAATGTTTGATAGCTGTTATTGCATAAATTCAACGAACTATTCATTAAAATTTGAGAAAATACTTGGCACTATATTTTGTCACCGTTTGACAGCCAACGCGCTAGTGCATCTTTTCATATTTTTACTAATATTCGTCTTCCGGGCCCGAGAGCATTCAGCTATTCAAAATGTCTGCCATCATCTTCAACCTCAATATTTCGGAAAAGTGTCCAAGATGGTCGTTGTAGATGCAAAATAGATTGCAAATTAATTATCAAAAAGCAGATACCTTGAGCAATAATTTCCGTGCAGAACAAGCCTGGTCCATTCATATACCATCCTGCAGTTCTTGATTGCTGAAAGGTTGAGATGCATGTTTTCTTTACTCTTATTTACTGTCCATTTGGCATCGTAAGAATGTAAACATCGCTTTAAACCTGAGTCACGCTGATGACGTCAGATTACAAAGGACTGATGACGTCATATAGGCATACTTAGGTAGCACACCACCAATTTTTGTAATTCAACCGAAACGGGAGACAAAGTTGCATGGAGATTTTTTAAGTGGCCCGGCACAAGCATAATGAAAGCTCTGTCATCGTGCATCAATACCGCGTGAAAACCATTGTTGAAACACGGCTTTTCGCCTGTTGATGCACGGCTGTTAATACCTCTCGGCACTGCTTTTATGCAATAACGTTGATTATTGTATAAAAAGCAGTGCCGAGAGGTATTAACAGCCGTGCATCAACAGGCGAAAGGCCGTGTTTCAACAATGGTTTTCACGCGCTGTTGAAACACGATGACAGAACTTTCGTTATGCTTGTGCCGGGAAACAAAAAACCGCCATGCACCTTTGTCTCTCCCGTTTCAGTCGAATTACAAAAAATGGTGGTGCGCCTCTCCCCTTTCGGTTAATTAACAATATAATTGGTCGCGTGCTACCTATGTATTGTTGTGACATCATCATACTTTGTACTCTTATTACGTCATAAAGTACTGATACGGATTTCAAAGCCATGTTGTCTTCATTTTCACGATGCCAAATGGAGAGTAAATAAGTGTTAAAGAAAACATGCATCCTAAGCTTTCAGCAATCAAGGACTGCAGGATGGTACATGAATGGGCCAGGCATGTTCTGTTCATGAAATTTTTGCTTTGATCAAGGTATCTGCTTTTTGTTGATGAATTTGCAACGACCATCTTGGACTCCTTCCATAAATACTGAGGTTGAATAGAATGATGGCAGCCATTTTGAACAGCTTGATGCTCTCGGGTCAGAAGACGGATATTAAAAAAACAAATGCACCGGCGCGTTGGCTGTGAAACGGTGACAAAATATAGTGCCGTATTTTCGCAAATCTTAACGAACATTTCGTTGAATTTATGCAATAACAGCGATCAAACATTTTTTCCGATGCATTAACGTTTGCCAGGTCCCTTGGGAGATGTTGAAAACCTCGGCCTTCGGCCTTGGTTGTCAACATCTCCCTCGGGACCTGGCAAACGTTAATGCATGAAAATCCATGTTTGATCCCTATATTCGACGTTGTTAAAACGTCGCATGCCCACTGCTACTACTATTTTCGCTGTCTGGACAGTCTCCCTGTCTTGCCTTTTCTAACTGTCTCCGCTTTCTAACTGTCTCGGCTTTCTAACTATCTCGCCTTTCTAACTGTCTCGGCTTTCTAACTGTCTCCGCTTTCTAACTGTCTCGGCTTTCTAACTGTCTCCGCTTTCTAACTATCTCGGCTTTCTAACTGTCTCGGCTTTCAAACTGTCTCGGCTTTCTAACTATCTCGGCTTTCTAACTATCTCGGCTTTCTATCTATCTCGGCTTTCTAACTGTCTCCGCTTTCAAACTGTCTCGGCTTTCTATCTATCTCGGCTTTCAAACTGTCTCCACTTTCTAACTATCTCGGCTTTCTAACTGTCTCGGCTTTCAAACTATCTCGGCTTTCTGACTGTCTCGGCTTTCTAACTATCTCGGCTTTCTAACTGTCTCGGCTTTCTAACTGTCTCAGCATTCTGACTGTCTCGGCTTTCTAACTGTCTCGGCTTTCTAACTATCTCGGCTTTCTAACTGTCTCGGCTTTCTAACTGTCTCAGCATTCTGACTGTCTCGGCTTTCTAACTGTCTCGGCTTTCTAACTATCTCGGCTTTCTAACTGTCTCGGCTTTCTAACTGTCTCGGCTTTCTGACTGTCTCGGCTTTCTAACTGACTCGGCTTTCTAACTGTCTCCGCTTTCTGACTGTCTCGGCTTTCTAACTTACTCGGCTTTCTAACTGTGTCGGCTCTCTAACTGCCTCGGCTTTCTAAGTATCTCGGCTTTCTGACTGTCTCGGCTTTCTAACTATCTCGGCTTGTAACTGTCTCGGCTTTCTAACTATCTCGGCTTTCTAACTGACTCACATTTCTGTGTTTCCTTTCTAAATGTCTCGCCTTTGTAAATGTCTCACCCTAAGTTGAAACCTTTCAAGGAGAGAGAGAGAGAGAGAGAGAGGAGAGAGAGAGAGAGAGAGGAGAGAGAGGGAATGGGAGAGAATTTTTTAACTAGAGCAACTGAGCAGTGGTTAACGTATACCCCTGGTCAGTGCCACAGCCTGATGAAAACATAGTTAAAAGGGGAAATAACTTTCAGGCAAACCTCAAACAAATTTCTAAGTCTGTGACCTTGTCCTTAGATCAGCAGCAGCATCCGATGATGTCAATTAATACAACTCAATTTTAGAAAGTAAATAAAATGGCTCCTTTGAAGAAAATTTGAACCGAAGGTAAATGTTTTCCATAGCCTAATAGCCAGCCGTAGGAGCAGTATGGGTTAGAGGCCCACTGTGTCTTGGGTACAGCAAAGGATAGGCGGAGCCAATTTCTCTCCTTTCGCTGTCTTATCCCTCCCTGATTCGAAGCAGGTACCCATTTAGTGCTGGGTTGAAAGAGAGAGTTTTCCAGTCGTCGCATGGAGAAACATGACTTTGCGGAGACTTTCTGCATCATAACCGAACGTCTCTAGCCACTCGACCACGGCGCCACTCTATTTGAACTACATGAAAAAAGTCCAAAATACCCAAGTCCTTCTTACCGACCACAGCCCCGTCGAGGGGCCTGAACAAGTTTTAGATATTCCATATCACCGATAATGTTACAGAGTTGTCATCTACCAACCATGAAAGTAATCGTATATGGGGTAACAGAGATATACAAACATGAAACTAATCTAATATGGGGTTCCTCAATCCTCAATCCACGGCCTCTCGGCTCAGATGCTCTCAGATGTAGGGGTCGTCTCGAGGGTAAATTCTTTCCACACAGGTAGCTACGGGTTACAGAAATATATGCAACCACATAGGTTTAACGCAAAAGCATCTACCAAACATGAAACTTATCTAATATGGGGTTACAGAGATAAAAGCAATCACTCAGGTTTAATGCAAAACTTTGATGTAATGAAAATGCCTAAGTCATAATCACTGACTCTGGCCCCACCCTGGTGCCTGACACTGGGGCTTATACGATTCACACCAAAGGTAATACCATTGAGATACCATATACCAAATATGAAATGAATCTGACATGAGGTAACAGATATAGGAGCTATCCAAAAGCTATGCGCAAATCTACTATTGTAGATAATGGGGGATAGGAGAGTTGGCCCGTAACAACTAAAATGGTTTTATAATATAAACTTGTACATATTACCCATAATTGTATTTTTGCCCCCAGGATACGAAGTTTGTCAAGGGTATGTGTTTTTTCTCGTTCTATTGTAGAAACAGACGAAATAGATTTATAAAACTTCACGTAAAAGTCTCAGGGAGGTCATACATGTTATGCCTCCAGTGGCAGTCAAGTCTATCCTTGAACTGATTCACTGTTTCAGCTTCAACCACATATGGTGATAAATTATTCCAGTCATTTACGGCACGGTTGGAGAAAAAGAATATATCACCAAAGGATGAAAGTATAAAGATGAACGTATCACCAAAGGATGTTGAAATACATCTACTGTCTTTTCATTATAATTTGCTTAAAGGCACAGACTAGGGTCAAACCTACTGATACCGATCCACGTACGTGCACCGGTATATTTCATCGGCACCGGTATATTTTATCGATGCGCCTGTGAATTTTATCGTAAACAGATAAATATTATGAATATATCACCAAAGGATGAAAGTATAAAGATGAACGTATCACCAAAGGATGTTGAAATACATGTACTGTCTTTTCATTATAATTTGTTTCAAGGCACAGACTAGGTCAAACCTACTGATACCGATCCATGTACGTGCACCGGTATATTTCATCGGCACCGGTATATTTTATCGATGCGCCTGTGAATTTTATCGTAAACAGATAAATATTATATAATACGTGGTCCGCTAATTTACAGCTTCACCGATATTTTTTTGATCCATTGTTGTATAAATATCGATGTCATACGCTAATGATAGGCATGTTTCATTGAACACAAAGTCCATGTATTAACAAGGCGGTTTACGCGCTGATCACGTGCTGTAATGTCTCGCTTTGCGACTTTTCGTATGCAAGTTGCAGGGCAATACCCCGTCAGTACAGAAACAAGCGGAATGATTGCATTTGCAGTTATCAATAAAACACTTGTACTGAAGTGAATATTAACGTTTGATTCCCGTTACTACCATTCTACAAAAATAAGGAAAATGTTTAGGCACTATTTTTATGCCTCATCGCCATAACCTAGCAGATACCTACACTCACTATGTAGTTTATCGTTGCAGGCCATGGTCAGCCTTCAGTCTCAGTTTTTAACATCTCCCTAGGGACCTTGCAAACGTTAATGCATGAAAAACCATGTTTGATCCCAATGCCATGGGGTAGGCCATTCCAAACAGGGGTCGACTCTTAAAGGAATAAATTTCTTCTTAGAGGAACATTATTCTTCTCTTTAAGAGCAAACCATCATGTAAAAGGGAAGAATGAAAATGGCAGTGTTGCTGCCCTTGAAAGTCAATCAATCCTCCTTAAATGAGATAGTTCTAAAGTTCTCATAAACAACAGGCACCCAGACCAGGCTTCAAATGAATAAAAGCTGTAAGCATTTCATAGTTTCATAGTTCCTGGTCTTTGCATACTTTTGACTTTTATTTCTGTCAACGCTATAGTTTCACGAAACATTCTCAAGAATTTCCCAAATGTACTGAAAGGCTGTCCATACATTCTATTACATGTACAAGAGTTATCCGGAATGCAATGTCTCGCCTGTCTGCCCTTTGTCACAGAACAGAAAACTTGATGCAAAGTTAACACTGCCACCGATTACACCAGAAAAGTTATACCTATGTCTCGCTTCTGCTGGTCCCAGGTGGGACAACAGCCACATAACAGGATTTAATTGTCTTGAGCAAAACAAAGTGTGTCTATAAAAGAACAAGAGGGCCAAGAGGCCCTGAATCGCTCACCTGCGCTAAAAGGTTTTAGGTCAAACTAGGGTCATAGTTTGAACAAACCTGATAGTTTGCAACCATTTCCAAATGGTTCTGAAGAAGAAGATTTTTGAATATTTTTCTATGTATTGCTATGGTTCAAACCCTGGACCCCTTGGGCCAGGCCATTTTGGACCATGGGGCCATCATTTGAATAATCTTGATAAAGGACCACAAGGTAATGATAGAAGCTAAAATTCAAGCCTCTGAGCCAAGTGGAATTGAAGATGAAGATGTTTTGGATATTTTTCTACGCATTTCAATGGTTCAAACCCTGAACCCCTGGGGCAGGGCCATTTTTAACCCTGGCACTGTCATTTGAACAAACTTGGTAAGGGACCACTAGGCAATGTATCATTCCAAATTTCAAGCATCTGCACTAAGGGGTTCTGGAGAAGAAGATTTTTATGTACATTTTGATTTCAAACCCAAGACTCCCTGCCCCAGAGGCATTTTGGATCCCAGGGCTACCATTTACATAAACTTTGCAGGAGTCCACCAGGCAATGCATCATACCAAATTTCAAACATCTGAGCCAAGTGGTTCGGAACAGGAAGATTTTTGAATAGTTTCCTATATGTATTTCTATGGCTCAAACTCAGGACTCCCTGCCGCAGGCCATTTTGGACCGTCAGGCCATCATTTGCGAACTTGATAAAGGACTACAAGGCAATGTGTCATACCAATTTTCACGCATTTGAGCCATGTGATTCTGAAGAAGAAGATTTTTGAATATTTTCTATGTATTTCTATGGTTCAAGTCCAGGACCCCCTAGGGCGGGTCATTTTAGACCCAGGGGTCATCATTAAAACAAACTTGGTAAAAGACTACTAGGCAAAGCTACATACTAAATTTCAAGCATCTGAGCCAAGTAGTGATGAAGTAAAAGATTTTTGAATATTTTTCTATGTGTTTCTATGGTTCAAACCAAGGACTCCCTGCCGCGGGGCCATTTTGGACCCTGGGGCCAAAATTTGAATAAACCTGGTAGAGGACCACTAGGCAATGCATCATTCCAAATTTCAAGCATTTAAACCTTGCGGTTCTGAAGAAGAAGACGTTTGAATATTTTTCTTTGCATTTCTATGGTTCAAACCTTGGACTCCATGCCAAGGGGCCATTTTTGTCCCTGGCGCCACCATTTAAACAAACTTGGTGAAGGACTATTATTCAATGCTTCATATCAAATTTTAAGCATCTGAGCCTTGCGGTTCTGAAGAAGAAGATTTTTTAATATTTTTCTATGTATTTCTATGGTTCGAACCTGGGATTACCTGCCCCGGGGCCATTTTGGACCCTGGGGCCACCATTTGAACAAATTTGGTAGAGGACCACTAGATAATGCTACATACCGAATTTCAAGCATCTGAGCCAAGTAGTTCTGGAGAAGAGGATTTTTAAGTATTTTTTAGTTTTGAACCCAAGACCCCCTGCCCCAGGGCCATTTTGGACCATGGGGCCACCATTTGAACAAACTTGGTAGAGGACCACTAGACAGAGCTACATACCAAATTTAAAGCATCTGAGCCAAGCAGTTCTGGAGAAGAAGATTTTTAAGTATTTTTTAGTTTCGAAACCAAGACCCCCTGCCTCAAGGCCATTTTGGACCCTGGGGCCACCATTTGAACAAACTTGGTAGAGGAACATTAGGCAATGCTACATACCAAATTTCAAGCATCTGAGCCAAGCAGTTCTGGAGAAGAAGATTTTTAAGAATATTTTAGTTTCGAACCCAAGACCCCCTGCCCAAGGGCCATTTTGGACCCTGGGGCCACCATTTGAACAAACTTGGTAGAGGAACATTAGGCAATGCTACATACCAAATTTCAAGCATCTGAGCCAAGCAGTTCTGGAGAAGAAGATTTTTAAGTATTTTTTTTCGAACCCAAGACCCCCTGCCCCAGGGCCATTTTCGACCCAGGGGCCACCATTTAAAAAACTTGGCAGAGGTCCACTAGACAATGCTTCATACCAAATATCAAAGCCCTAGGCCTAGCGGTTTCAGAGAAGATGTCATTTATAGCAAATTGTTGACGATGCACGACGCACACATGGTGATCACAATAGCTCACCCTGAGCCTAAAGGCTCAGGTGAGCTAAAAACTAGATAACTGGCTATCACAGGAACTGATGCTTTAAGGCTGTGTGGGGCTAATTTTCTTCTTATATGTCAAGCCGATCATTAGGAAAAGTGGCTGAGGCTCAAACCCATAGTGGTGAGAGACTGTGTTTAAGGGTGAGTGCTCTTAACTACTAGACCACGGATGGGAGTATTGCAATACCACAAACCACCCCAAATCTCCACTAACCACCACAAACCAGTTAAAAACCTTTCTGACTACGTTTTAAACATCTTTAATACTCTTGAAAAAGCTCTAATATTTATCAGAAGAATTATCTTATAGGCTCGAAAAGGCCACTTATGCCAATATTTATTACATTATTACAACCTGTAACATCGGGAGAATCGTAATAGACATTATTGTTATTATTATTAATAACAACAATTATCATTATTATTTTGATCTAAAAGTAATAATAAAGTTTTGTTTTTTTATGATTGCAGGCATATTTACTCTTTGTGTCTGAATCTTATAGGCATATTAGAAAATACATAGATAAAATTAAAGATTCTAAGGGTCTTGATATGATAACGTTATCGTTAACATTACAACAAAAGTAAAAAGTATGCAAAGACCAGGAACTGAAACAATCAAAATCCAAATCCAGCCCTCAAACCATAGTTGGAAACAACTAAGATTACAAATAATCAAGATACAGAGAACATATGGCCAACCGAGTAAGCAGCTTGTTCCCAAAAGGTGGCCACTCAGCAATCCAAACAGAACCAAAAATAATAAGAACATACATAAGGTAAAACATCACAGAAACTTTGACACCAAAAACAGGCAACAGAGAACCACAACAGAACTACCGCCTTGGAACGGTCAGTAATGAATTACTGGGGGGGCTTAAATCGATTTTACAGGCCCAACCTCACCCTCAGTTTCTGAAGTGGTACAAAACATTTAGTTGGTTGTTCGGTTCGCATGATAACCCTCTAACTCGTCAATGAATCATCACGGTAAACACATAAATCAAATTTCAACACCATGAAGAAGCAAAGACGAGGACTTAACAGATACAACGGGCCGTCTGACAGGTGGAGATCCCTGTCCTGCCAAACAACCCCACTGGAAATCTGAAGCAAAAGAAGGTCACCAGTTGAGCCCCGGTGGACCAAGCAACAGACTAAAAGGCTCCGGTCCCAACCAACTACAATATATAGCTTTCGGTCGGGGCCATCATAGAGTCTGACGACCGATCCCCCGGTGTGCAATTAAAGAGTGCAGCAAAGTTATCAACCGTGATTGGGTTAATCACTAAGCATGCAGACTGTCGCATAACATTTAAATTATAGCCAGTACGTTTGTGACGTATTATTATTTTTGATCAGAAAAATCAGTCCTACCCTTAATCTTTTTGAATTTGTATACTAAGTCACCATAAAATTCTGGTTCCGATAGGCCTTGGTGTAAAAGAAATTTTAATCCGACATCAAATTTTGAAACCAATTCATGGTGTCTGCGATAGAATTTAGAAAAAGCCTTTCTAAGCTTATGATACCGATAGCCCTGTTGAAGAAGTTTAGCAGTTAAACATTTATTACGAGCATTAAAGTCATCTACATGACTACACACTCTAGCAAATCTTATAAGTTGAGAAATATACACTCCATAAGAGGGACGACGTGGAACGTCACCGTCCAAAAATGGAAAATTAACTATATCAAAGTCAAAGGCATCACGTTTATCATAAATTTTAGAAGATACAAAACCGTTAGAAATAGATAGATGTAAATCCAAAAAGGGGGCCTCGGTATCTGAAGTATTAGCTTTATGCAATTTAAGTTCAGGTGGGTAAATTTGGTTAATCATGCATTCAAAATAAGGATTATCAATATTCAGAAGATCGTCTAAATATCTAGAGGTTGAGTTAAATGCCTCAATGATATCAGCTTGATTATCAACAGAAAGAGAAGTCATGAAATCTCTTTCATAACAAAATAAAAACGAATCGGCCACAAGAGGAGCACAATTTGTACCCATCGGAATACCAACAATTTGTCTGTATAACTTATTACCAAATCTGATGTAAATATTATCTAAGAGATATGATAAGGCGTCACATACCAATTAAACTTGATTAAATGTACAGTGAAATAGTTTTTGTGGTGGTTTGCTGTGGTTTGCTGTGATTTGTGACTGGTTTGTGTTGGTTTGAGGCAGATTTCGGTGGTTAGCGACATTTCAGTGGACAGGCCACAGAGGCTTATGCTGTCTGGTTAAAGATACAAGCTGGCCTACTGATCTGACAGTCCCAGGTTCGACATCAGCTGGAGGCAGAAATCTTTCCAATCAATGTTCCATTGCACACTGCCTTTCATTAATTTTCTCCCATCGCCCTGATATGACTGAAATACTGTTTGAAAGGACACAAAATCACAAGGCATCCGTACATTTATCTTCCATAGACCAGGAATTCTGCATCTTGTGTGCCCTGAGCTGGAAAAGTGGTATCATGGTGGCAGTCAGTAATTGTAGAGTAGCATACTGTCAGTGGTGGTGTCTGACTTATCAAACCAGCAAACAAGCAAAACTGTACTGGTACACAATAAACACAGTGCACACAAAGGATACCTCAGGACTGTGGCCTCGCTAAGCACCAGTGATCAAACTACAGCAATGCTTTTGACTCGAATGTATGTAAAGCATACTTGTGCACAATATTCAGTTTGGATGCTGTCAGAAGTTTTGTGATACCTCAACCAGTTCCCTTTTATAAAGATGAAGTTTTTGTTCTAATATGCTTTTCATACATATGATTCAAATAACATTGTTATATGTTGGAGAACCACTTGTAGAAACTTGAATTTGTAATTTTCAGAGGGGAACTGAACTATCCATTTACCATGCATTAAAGATCAGCACACGTTATCAGCAGAATATGACCATAGCCTCATTGGTTGATGTATTGAGCCGCAACATGACAAAACTAACAAAGTGGCATGTGTGCCAGACGAAGACTCTGGTCAACCTGGACATCTGTCCAGTCTGATCAGAATCTTCGCTGTGCACTTAAGGTAGCTATGGGTCTGAGGTGCCGACAGTAAAGACTGATCAGACTGGGCTGCTGTCCATGCTGATCTGAATCCTCCTTGAGTGCACATGCCACTTTGTTGGTTTTGTCGTATCTCTGTCAAATGTAGTACGGTCAGAACTAAAGGTAAACTGTGGGTGAGGGGAGGTGAGGATGGGTTTTTAAAATTCTAGACTAACTGTTCACTCTTCATATAACAAATGGGGGTTTCTGATTAGAATTTCTTCAGAGCTCAAGTTCTGCAGTGGCTCTAAAGAGAAGACATAAACATGTTTTAAGGAGATGTAAGCTTACACTTTATTTCCTGCTATATATTCCAATGTAAAATGTCTAGAGACCCCTAATAAAACAGATCTAGATTTTTAGGGAAAACCCCCTGTTTTATAAGTGAATAAATGTGGTAGTATATATTTGCAGATCTAGTAGTAAGTGTTGGATTTTGTGGGAACAGGCTAGAGTATAATGTAGGAGTGTTTATCTGCAGATCTAGTAGTGAATGTCTGATTTTGTGGGAACAAACTATAGTATAATGTGGTAGTGTATATCTGCAGATCTAGTAGCAAATGTTGGATTTTGTGGGAACAAGCTATAGTATAATGTGGTAGTGTTTATCTGCAGATCTAGTAGTAAATGCTGGATTTTGTGGGAACAAGCTGTAGTATAATCATATTTCCTTGGCTGTTAGATGCAGGTTTAGATCCGTCCCATAAGATGTAGGTTTCTCCCTTCCAAAACTATCCCTAAAGTCTAGATCCATCTCATAAGATGGATCTAGGTGTTTAGGTTTGTTTTGGAAGAGAAAGAAACTGTTTTATAACCAAATAAATATGAAACAGCTTTATTTGACCATCATTCCCTGTGACAGGCTAAGATAAAATATAATTATTATGCTTTATTCAAAATTACAAAACCAAACCCCCTAAATCTTCCCACTATATACAAGTCTTTTATACAACAGGTCTAATATACAAGGGCTGATAAACAGGACAGTAAATAATGATTAGTTTTAATGCTAGTTCTTAAGATATGTTAACCTAGGTACACACTAAAACATATGGACTGGTCCTCATTAAAAATGTCTGAGACAGTTGTAATGAGTGGCCACAATAAATGTATTATGGACCCACATGTGGGCCCTCACTAAAACTGCCGTGGCCACTCTCAAAATGTATGCTGTGGCCCATACTGCAACCACCTTGACAAGTCAGTTTTAATGACCGGCCAAAATATAGAATAGAATAGAACTAATGAGCCATATCACGCAGGGTGTTTAACTTATCCCAGAGATCCAGATAAGAGGGGGTATTGTGGATGGATGGATGATTTGCAATTGTATATTAGTCTATTTCAACAGTATTTCAGTCATATAAGGACGATGGGAGGGTGATAATGAAAGGCTGTGTGAATGGAACACCATTTGTGATTGAAAGATTCCCCCCTCTGGACTTCTAGATCAACAGGCCAGCCCTTAACCTAACCCGAAGTGGGGTTTGAAGATAATTCAAAGATAATTTTTTCTCAGTTTTAAAGGAAAACAAGTTCTGACCCTCAATGGAACCATCTCGGCAAGATGGTTCTAATGAGGGGTCACAACATAGTGGTATGCATCTGTTGAGAAATAGGTAAAATAATTATTCATAAGTTATTCTTGTCAGCCCATCTTATCTGGAGCACTGTATCTGCAACCAGCAAAGACTTAAACCAGTCGGCAAATCCATAAAGTATAGTTGAAGTGCTCATTTTGTGCCATTCTCAGTGTCCATACATGTTGTGTGTAGAGCTCTAGATAAGAGGGAGTATCTGATGATATTTCTTTTATTTCTCATTGAAACCATATGTTGTGGCCCCTCATCTGAACCGTCTCGTTGAGGCGGTTCAGATGAGGGGCCACAACATATGTTTTGAAAGGAATTAACAAAAATTATCCGTGATTATCACCAAATACTCCCTCTTATCTAGAGCTCTGTGTGTGTGAACATCAACCAATGAATGTGCTGGCTGGTCTGAGTATTTGTTGGTCAAATATGTTTACAGCACAT
The DNA here is from genome assembly GCA_963989385.1 of Ctena decussata. NCBI lineage: Eukaryota > Metazoa > Mollusca > Bivalvia > Lucinida > Lucinidae > Ctena > Ctena decussata. The sequence goes on along the minus strand of OZ022502.1, from coordinate 218,743 downwards.
TTTATGTGATGAAACTCACTGTGACATATTTCATAAACAAACAGAAATTATCTAAAACCCAACCTTATCCACAGCCCTTTAATATTTGAGCCGCGACACGATAAAACCAACAACGTGGTCATGCGCCCAACACAGACTCAGATCAGCCTTGGCATCCGCCCAGTCTGATCAGAGTTTTGGCTTTGCACTTAAAGGGTAGCTAAAGGTCTAAGCTACCTCCATGCGGACAGCGAAGACTCTGATAAGACTGGGCGGACGCCCAGGCTGATCTGAGTCTGCGCTTAGCGCATAACACTTTGTTGATTTTCTCGCGTCACGGCTCATTTGTTCAAATAAATAAGAATGATACTATGACAAAGAAGAACACATGTTTTATATACATGAGCATTTTCGTTAAGAATGAACTGTTATCTATTTGGCCATAAGATGGGAGTTGTCTCCCTCTGAAATAATCCAAACCAGCTATAAGATGGTGGTTCCCCTCAAAAAATTCCAAAGCTCTTGACCCATCTCAAAAGAGGAATCTAGATTTTTTTGTCTGTTTCAGAGAAATGGGGGAAGAGGGCTCTAAAACAATCCTTTGCCTTATAAGATAGATATCGATTTTTTTGGTTGTTTTGAAGTGGAAAAATCTGCGTCACAACCAAATAAGTACAGTTTGCACTGAAGAGCATGGTAACAACTTAAATTATGTGAGCATATTTGTATGTTTAAGGTTGTGTTCAACAACATGAGTGCTCACTGGCACTTTGTGTACGGGTACCAAGTTGTATACATAATGATGGTAAACTTAATACACAATGTACTAGTGGACTAGTACAACTAAGTCAACTAAGACTAAAGACTAAACGCTATGCCAAAAACTAACGATGGCGGATTGTCTGACAAGTTTGCGAAAACGAAATTCCCGACTTCAGAAACCTTTGGTGGCATATATAAGGTATCTAAGTTCATGAACAAAGTTTTCCAGTTTCTTTCTTGAATAGTAATCAAATAATAAATCATAATCCCTTCTTTTCAAATAAAGCAAAAAAGGAAAACGAGCTAGATCCGCCACGCTTTGTTATTTATTTAACCGTGTCCAATCACGTGTATTTCACCGTTGCGCATAGTTGTACATCTTTACTAAAATGAGTTGTTGTTATTCATTTGTGTGATTGACATTTGGGTTGAAAATGGCTGAACAAGCCAGTGGAACAAGCATGAGTAGGATGAAAATTCGAGTGGAAAAGTCCTCCGAGGGCGAGAAAGCCTTGGAGTGTTTTCTACCTCTAGTGGGTTGACTGGGCAGTCGGGTCGGGCGATGGTGATGGGTAGCTTTCAGTACTGGTGAGTCCTACTTATTTGGATTGTTTTGGGGCAAGGACCGGCAGTAGATACGGGAAGGGTTGTTTGGACGTTTTTTTTCTCATCTGTCCTTTCTCCTTTCTCGCCTACTCTCTGGGAGACGGCTCGATATAGACTGAAAAACTATCTCAAAGGGCCGTGAAAACCTAAACGACAAAACAACTAATTACCTTCCGCTGTCATTGTCGTAAACAAAGAAATATTTTTTTTAAAAAATCCTACAACTACATATAGTACCCTGGTGCAATGGTATGAGAGTCTGACCTGTATATAGGCTCCGGCTGAAAGCAAATATTTTTAAACATCTTAACGCGTTACAGCTCTTTATTTTCCTTCTCTCTCCTCCCCCCCCCCCACCCCCCCCCCCCCAAAAAAAAAGGAAAACGAAATTATCAATGGAATGGTTTCATTAGTTTTCATCACCTCCAGAGCCTTCAATTTTTCTCATTGTTTTGCAAAATTTCGTAGCATGCGGGGCAAATCGGATATTTTGCCAATTCTAGTAAGCTCCTAACAGTGTAGAGCCTATATAATTATTCTGCGATAGTGACCTAGCATACACATTTTTCCCCCAATGCCTCCAACAACGGGTCCTTCCCAGCGGCTCCGCGGAACGAATCCATAATAGAACCGTCTGGGTGCCCGAGTCCGTCTGTCATCTGTTTCAAATTCAAAGATAGTGTGCACGTTGTTCCTGGGATCGGTATCCGACCTAGCCGCCCCAAAACGTGCCTGAGTACGATCGATTGATTGGGGCCTCGGTTTAAATTATTATCTGGAATAGAAGAAGAGCGAAACGTCGAAATTTATGACAAGAACGCTCATACGAACGGCTAAGCAATGCTTTGTGTAAAGCGCTCAATAGACTTACAAGACCAGCACCACTATCCGAGGTATAGGTCCAAATGCAACATAATTGCATGTAAAACACTTCGAAGAAAGCTTCAGAATAGAATAGAATGACGCCATTAGGAGAATAAGTTGCAGAGTTCTAGATGCGAGTGGGCAATGGGTGACAATTTTTGTCAGATCTGCTAATAAACCCCTCATCCGAACCGCCTCAACGAGGCTGGATGAGGGACCACAAGCCTGTCAGTTCATCTGCCGTCACACTGTGTCTGGGCAGGCTTAGACATACTAAGCGGTTAACCTGGTTACCAATACTGAGTGCACATACTTCCGCCAGTAACAGACAACTACCCTTGCCGGCAGCCCGCTAGCGCAGTCGGCAGCGCGTCAGACTGCAGGTCAAGGGGTCCTGAGATCGATTCCCAGACAGGCCACATAACGCTCGTGGAGACTGATAATGAAATATTTTCTACGGTCATTCATTCCCTTCTGCTGATTCAAGAAGGGCAGTTGTCATTTACTGGCGAAAGTATGTGAACTAAGTACTGGTTAAACCTTTAGGAGATCTAATTAAAATCTTAAAGAGCTTCTTCGAGAGCAGAGAACACATTCGAAAGAAGGAACATGGGCCATACCATGGAACAGTGTCATGGAATAGTTTGAGTAGGTTAACTGACCGCCTAGACATGACCTTAGCTGTTTACTTGGCCGTAAATGCTCAACAAAACAAACAAACTCACAACTGCCCTTAAGTCAGTGGAAGGGAGAGAATGAGCGTAGAAAATATTTCATGACCAATCTTCACGACTGTTAAGGGACCGGGCTTTGGAATCGAACTCGCGACCGCTTGATCTGCAGACCGACGTGCTGCGGACTGCGCCAGACGGCTCGGTAGGACACATGTCAAATTCTGAGGGTACCAAACTCTCTGCATAGGGTAAAGGTGATTTCTAGAATCTCCACATGTAACGCCTTTCGTGCCTGAACTGGTCCTCCATGTGTGAACGAGACCTTGGCATGTAAATGGGCGGTTCATCAATGAAAACAACGAAAACAACAATAAATAAAACAGGTAATGTAAATTGAATCTCCTCCAGTGACCGGGTCCTCCATGGTCGGAAAGGATTCACCACGAGTGAACGAAACCGTTATAGGTGAACCAAACAAGAAGATGTAAACTTGATCTGCACGTGTGAACATGTATTCTACGTTTGATAGGGCCTCCATGTATCAACATTTCTGCTTGTTAGAATGGCTTCTCCAGGTGTGGACGAGATACCCACATATAAACGGGACGGGACGTGTGAACGAGATAGGTACATATGTACGTATGAACGGGACACCCACCTGTGAAAAGGTGCTGCACGCTAGATGGAGACCTTCGCGGGTCCTGTATTTTTCAAAGATCCAGCACGTGAAACGGGACATGCAGTCTGATTATCCAAGTATGCAAGCGATCGCCACAGGCGAACGGACAATCCATGGTTGAACGGGCTCTGCGCCTGTGAAGTGTAAACGGGACCTCCACGTGTTAACGGGATCCGCATGTGAGAAAGGAACCTTCATTTGTGAACGGGTCGTCCATATGTGAGCAGGAACTGCATTTGCGAACAGGACCGCCACCTGTAAATGGATCTTCCACAAGTGAACGGACCTCCACATGTGTATTGGACCGCTACATGTGAACGGGGCCTGCACAAGTGAACGACATCTGCAAGGCTGTACCTGTGAAAGAGAACTACATATATGCGAACGGGATGTCCATATAGGAACGGGGCTTGCATTTTTCAACGGATCCTCTACGTGTTAATGGGACTGTCCACGTGTGAACGAAACGTGAATGTATGAACAGGACCTCATTCCGATGTAACATTTAGGCTCAGATGCGCAATACGTGAATATTATACAAGTTTCTATCACAAATATGTTTGGACTGTATTGACAAGTTTCAAGGAAACATAGCGAGTTGCGACTCTAGACTGACGCTAGATGAATCCCCCTCCCAAGGAAAAAATGCTATACAAGATTCTATCACAAATATGTTTGGACTGTATTGACAGGTTTCAAGGAAACAAAGCGAGTTGCGACTCTAGACTAACCCTAGATAAATAAAATAAAATTCACGTGTCTTGTCTAAGTAATGCAGAATACAACTTTTAAATGAAGGGGCCATTTGCCTTTTAAGATTGTCCAGGGGTAGCAAGTTTTTCATTTTGAAATGGTTCCTAACTGGCTAAGTAATGACTTTCATCAGACTGCCACTGTTTGGTGTGATGGACTTTCGAATAGGGACAAACTACATCTTCAAGACTAAAATGCTTGCAACAGATCGGCGCGGAGAGTTAGGGAGGGCGGAGGGGTTGGGTGTCCTGTGGGATTATAATTTTCTCTGCCTCGTCTTTGTCTCAACCCTATCTTTCCTTTCTACTATCGCGTTGTGAGACGGCTCGACGTAACTCAAATATTATTACTCAGTAAAACAAACAACAAACCATCATACCAAATGCACTACAAACTAAGATCTTGTGTTGTGCAACAAGTATTCCGCGGAATGTGGTGTCTTGCCTGTAAATACACTGTCACAAAACAAGAGCTTAGTGCAACAAGTATTCCGCGGAATGTGGTGTCTTGCCTGTCAATACACTGTCACAAAACAAGAGCTCAGTGCAACAAATATTCCACGGAATGTAGTGTCTTGCCTGTCAATACACTGTCACAAAACAATAGCTCAGTGAAACAAGTATTCCGCAGAATGTGGTGTCTTGCCTGTCAATACACTGTCACAAAATAAGAGCTCAGTGCAACAAGTATTCCGCAGAATGTGGTGTCTTGCCTGTCAATTCACTTTCACAAAACAAGAGCTCAGTGCAACAAGTATTCCGCAGAATGTGGTGTATTGCCTGTCAATACACTGTCACAAAACAAGAGCTCAGTGCAACAAGTATTTTACGGAATGTAGTGTCTTGCCTGTCAATACACTGTCACCAAACAAGAGCTCAGTGCAACTGGTATTCCGCAGAATGTGGTGTCTTGCCTGTCAATTCACTCTCACAAAATAAGAGCTCAGTGCAACAAGTATTCCGCAATTTGCAATCGAAAACGCTGTTTCTAACGGTTTTTGACCCGCGTTAATCGATTGTTAAGAGCGTTTTCGATTGCCGCCTACCCGGTGTGAGCAGTGGCCCAAGATTTAGGTATATGGCTAAATTAAAACGAGGCCTACAGAGACGAGTGGAAGCCTGGACTTTTTGTAACAATACGAGACGCGTGGAAAGTTTGAACCTCAGTGACAATTATGTTTAGAACTTGTACTCAACATTTCCCCAATCCTCAACATTAAGTAAGAAAGGCTAAAGGTCACCTGAAAAAAATACGTAGGTAAAAGAGTACACGTTGATGTTTTTCCGCCATTTTTGGAAAGGGGAACAACAACAATGTTAGTGACTTCCCAATTGCTTTCCTGGAAGATAAATTCCATTAAAATGGGGTCTGCGCTTAAAGGAAAGAACTTTTCTGCACGTGGGGGGGAGAGAGAGAGGGGGGGGGGGGGGCAAGTTATTCTGTTTAACACTTGAATCTCGTTGAAAAGGGAGGCAAAAAATGAAAATGGCAGAGTTGTTTCCTTTGAAAGTATACCCATTCACCTTAGGGTAAAACATTGACTCTTATTTGTTAAACGTAACTTCTATCACTCCAACTTCAAAACGTTCAAGGGTAACGTCACGACATGGCCGAGCCCAAAGCGATAACTGCTCTCTCTTTTGCTAGAGCTGTTGCCTGTATGACTTCAAAATGTGATAGATAGATTATGCGATGTACGGGTGCTTTCGTTAAGCCGACGTCAACATTAACTTTGCACTGCACGGCGGTCCTGAACGTTGAGTGACAGTAAATAATGAAAACCTAAAATATAACTGGCTTGATGCCAATACTTGAATCGGCATTTGGTTTGATGGTTTGTTGTTTGTTTTACTGAGTAATAATATTCGAGTTACGTCGAGCCGTCTCACAACGCGATAGTAGAAAGGAAAGATAGGGTTGAGACAAAGACGAGGCAGAGAAAATTATAATCCCACAGGACACCCAACCCCTCCGCCCTCCCTAACTCTCCGCGCCGATCTGTTGCAAGCATTTTAGTCTTGAAGATGTAGTTTATCCCTATTCGAAAGTCCATCACACCAAACAGTGGCAGTCTGATGAAAGTCATTACTTAGCCAGTTAGGAACCATTTCAAAATGAAAAACTTGCTACCCCTGGACAATCTTAAAAGGCAAATGGCCCCTTCATTTAAAAGTTGTATTCTGCATTACTTAGACAATACACGTGAATTTTATTTTATTTATCTAGGGTTAGTCTAGAGTCGCAACTCGCTTTGTTTCCTTGAAACCTGTCAATACAGTCCAAACATATTTGTGATAGAATCTTGTATAGCATTTTTTCCTTGGGAGGGGGATTCATCTAGCGTCAGTCTAGAGTCGCAACTCGCTATGTTTCCTTGAAACTTGTCAATACAGTCCAAACATATTTGTGATAGAAACTTGTATAATATTCACGTATTGCGCATCTGAGTCTAAATGTTACATCAGAATGAGGTCCTGTTCATACATTCACGTTTCGTTCACACGTGGACAGTCCCATTAACACGTAGAGGATCCGTTGAAAAATGCAAGCCCCGTTCCTATATGGACATCCCGTTCGCACATATGTAGTTCTCTTTCACAGTTACAGCCTTGCAGATGTCGTTCACTTGTGCAGGCCCCGTTCACATGTAAGGTCCAATACACATGTGGAGGTCCGTTCACTTGTGGAAGATCCATTTACAGGTGGCGGTCCTGTTCGCAAATGCAGTTCCTGCTCACATATGGACGACCCGTTCACAAATGAAGGTTCCTTTCTCACATGCGGATCCCGTTAACACGTGGAGGTCCCGTTTACACTTCACAGGCGCAGAGCCCGTTCAACCATGGATTGTCCGTTCGCCTGTGGCGATCGCTTGCATACTTGGATAATCAGACTGCATGTCCCGTTTCACGTGCTGGATCTTTGAAAAATACAGGACCCGCGAAGGTCTCCATCTAGCGTGCAGCACCTTTTCACAGGTGGGTGTCCCGTTCATACGTACATATGTACCTATCTCGTTCACACGTCCCGTCCCGTTTATATGTGGGTATCTCGTCCACACCTGGAGAAGCCATTCTAACAAGCAGAAATGTTGATACATGGAGGCCCTATCAAACGTAGAATACATGTTCACACGTGCAGATCAAGTTTACATCTTCTTGTTTGGTTCACCTATAACGGTTTCGTTCACTCGTGGTGAATCCTTTCCGACCATGGAGGACCCGGTCACTGGAGGAGATTCAATTTACATTACCTGTTTTATTTATTGTTGTTTTCGTTGTTTTCATTGATGAACCGCCCATTTACATGCCAAGGTCTCGTTCACACATGGAGGACCAGTTCAGGCACGAAAGGCGTTACATGTGGAGATTCTAGAAATCACTTTTACCCTATGCAGAGAGTTTGGTACCCTCAGAATTTGACATGTGTCCTACCGAGCCGTCTGGCGCAGACGGCAGCACGTCGGTCTGCAGATCAAGCGGCCGCGAGTTCGATTCCAAAGCCCGGTCCCTTAACAGTCGTGAAGATTGGTCATGAAATATTTTCTACGCTCATTCTCTCCCTTCCACTGACTTAAGGGCAGTTGTGAGTTTGTTTGTTTTGTTGAGCATTTACGGCCAAGTAAACAGCTAAGGTCATGTCTAGGCGGTCAGTTAACCTACTCAAACTATTCCATGACACTGTTCCATTGTATGGCCCATGTTCCTTCTTTCGAATGTGTTCTCTGCTCTCGAAGAAGCTCTTTAAGGTGGTGATTTATGATAAATGTAAAAATCTGCATAAAACCATAAAAAAGGAACGTATCTCCCTGAAAGTTAGCAGACTTCTTATTTTCGTTGTTCTTTACAGTTTAGAGTACAAAATAGATGTACATGCTGCTTAAAAAAGTGTTTTTATAACGAAAGATCAAAGGGTAATTTTCTGCGAATAAATCTGAAAAAATAATATCGTTATTGAAAATTTACGTAATGCTGAAGGTGCAATATTGCATAATGAAGAGCGTCCTAGCAATTATTTATTCCAACTCTTTCTCAAATTGTAATGTAGACCAGATGAAAACGGTAGCTTTTTCTCAATGTTCAGCCATGTACAAAGTCAATGTACACTGGACGCATTTATTAAATATAGGGTAGGCAAGCATACCTATGTTAACACCTACAATATAAATAATACATTACTGACATGATCAGTGGTGTGTAGATGAAATTGTTCAACCTTGTTAAAATAGTATCACCTGTCTCACCTGTGTGTTTTGACAAAAAGTTTGGACACAGACTGCATCTTTTTTCAACTGCTCAGCCTGATAATATGTGAAAGAGATGGAAAAAATAATTGCTAGGACGCTCTCCATTATGCAACAAGGTATTCTAACCACTAAGTATATTTTCAATAATGATATTATTTTTTCAGATTTATTCGCAGAAAATTCCCTTTGATTTTCTCTTATAAAAACACTTTTTAACATTAACAAATGCTGAATTTTGGGATTCTAAATTATGAGAAACAACATAAAGAAGGCATCTGCTAAGTTTTGGAAAGATCAGTGTTATTATGAGTATTTTATGCAGATTTTTGTCTTTGTCCCAAATCAGTGATTATCACCACCTTAAGATTTTAATTAGATCTCCTAAACGTTTAACCAGTACTTAGTTCACATACTTTCGCCAGTAAATGACAACTGCCCTTCTTGAATCAGCAGAAGGGAATGAATGACCGTAGAAAATATTTCATTATCAGTCTCCACGAGCGTTATGTGGCCTGTCTGGGAATCGATCTCAGGACCCCTTGACCTGCAGTCTGACGCGCTGCCGACTGCGCTAGCGGGCTGCCGGCAAGGGTAGTTGTCTGTTACTGGCGGAAGTATGTGCACTCAGTATTGGTAACCAGGTTAACCGCTTAGTATGTCTAAGCCTGCCCAGACACAGTGTGACGGCAGATGAACTGACAGGCTTGTGGTCCCTCATCCAGCCTCGTTGAGGCGGTTCGGATGAGGGGTTTATTAGCAGATCTGACAAAAATTGTCACCCATTGCCCACTCGCATCTAGAACTCTGCAACTTATTCTCCTAATGGCGTCATTCTATTCTATTCTGAAGCTTTCTTCGAAGTGTTTTACATGCAATTATGTTGCATTTGGACCTATACCTCGGATAGTGGTGCTGGTCTTGTAAGTCTATTGAGCGCTTTACACAAAGCATTGCTTAGCCGTTCGTATGAGCGTTCTTATCATAAATTTCGACGTTTCGCTCTTCTTCTATTCCAGATAATAATTTAAACCGAGGCCCCAATCAATCGATCGTACTCAGGCACGTTTTGGGGCGGCTAGGTCGGATACCGATCCCAGGAACAACGTGCACACTATCTTTGAATTTGAAACAGATGACAGACGGACTCGGGCACCCAGACGGTTCTATTATGGATTCGTTCCGCGGAGCCGCTGGGAAGGACCCGTTGTTGGAGGCATTGGGGGAAAAATGTGTATGCTAGGTCACTATCGCAGAATAATTATATAGGCTCTACACTGTTAGGAGCTTACTAGAATTGGCAAAATATCCGATTTGCCCCGCATGCTACGAAATTTTGCAAAACAATGAGAAAAATTGAAGGCTCTGGAGGTGATGAAAACTAATGAAACCATTCCATTGATAATTTCGTTTTCCTTTTTTTTGGGGGGGGTGGGGGGGGAGGAGAGAGAAGGAAAATAAAGAGCTGTAACGCGTTAAGATGTTTAAAAATATTTGCTTTCAGCCGGAGCCTATATACAGGTCAGACTCTCATACCATTGCACCAGGGTACTATATGTAGTTGTAGGATTTTTTTAAAAAAATATTTCTTTGTTTACGACAATGACAGCGGGAGGTAATTAGTTGTTTTGTCGTTTAGGTTTTCACGGCCCTTTGAGATAGTATTTCAGTCTATATCGAGCCGTCTCCCAGAGAGTAGGCGAGAAAGGAGAAAGGACAGATGAGAAAAAAAACGTCCAAACAACCCTTCCCGTATCTACTGCCGGTCATTGCCCCAAAACAATCCAAATAAGTAGGACGCACCAGTACTGAAAGCTACCCATCACCATCGCCAGACCCGACTGCCCAGTCAACCCACTAGAGGTAGAAAACACTCCAAGGCTTTCTCGCCCTCGGAGGACTTTTCCACTCGAATTTTCATCCTACTCATGCTTGTTCCACTGGCTTGTTCAGCCATTTTCAACCCAAATGTCAATCACACAAATGCATAACAACAACTCATTTTAGTAAAGATGTACAACTATGCGCAACGGTGAAATACACGTTATTGGACACGGTTAAATAAATAACAAAGCGTGGCGGATCTAGCTCGTTTTCCTTTTTTGCTTTATTTGAAAAGAAGGGATTATGATTTATTATTTGATTACTATTCAAGAAAGAAACTGGAAAACTTTGTTCACGAACTTAGATACCTTATATATGCCACCAAAGGTTTCTGAAGTCGGGAATTTCGTTTTCGCAAACTTGTCAGACAATCCGCCATCGTTAGTTTTTGGCATAGCGTTTAGTCTTTAGTCTTAGTCGCCTTAGTTGTACTAGTCCACTAGTACATTGTGTATTAAGTTTACCATCATTTTGTATACAACTTGGTACCCGTACACAAAGTGCCAGTGAGCACTCATGTTGTTGAACACAACCTTAAACATACAAATATGCTCACATAATTTAAGTTGTTACCATGCTCTTCAGTGCAAACTGTACTTATTTGGTTGTGACGCAGATTTTTCCACTTCAAAACAACCAAAAAAATCTATATCTATCTTATAAGGCAAAGGATTGTTTTAGAGCCCTCTTCCCCCATTTCTCTGAAACCGACAAAAAATCTAGATTCCTATTTTGAGATGGGTCAAGAGCTTTGGAATTTTTTGAGGGGAACCACCATCTTATAGCTGGTTTGGATTATTTCAGAGGGAGACAACTCCCATCTTATGGCAAATAGATAACAGTTCATTCTTAACGAAAATGCTCATGTATATAAAACATGTGTTCTTCTTTGTCATATTATCATTCTTATTTATTTGAACAAATGAGCCGTGACGCGAGAAAATCAACAAAGTGTTATGCGCTCAGCGCAGACTCAGATCAGCCTGGGCATCCGCCCAGTCTTATCAGAGTCTCCGCTGTCCGCATGGAGGTAGCTTAGACCTTTAGCTACCCTTTAAGTGCAAAGCCAAAACTCTGATCAGACTGGGCAGATGCCAAGGCTGATCTGAGTCTGTGTTGGGCGCATGACCACGTTGTTGGTTTTATCGTGTCGCGGCTCAAATATTAAAGGGCTGTGGATAAGGTTGGGTTTTAGATAATTTCTGTTTGTTTATGAAATATGTCACAGTGAGTTTCATCACATAAAATGTGCTGTAAACATATTTGACCAACAAATACTCAGACCAGCCAGCACATTCATTAGTTGATGTTCACACACACAGAGCTCTAGATAAGAGGGAGTATTTGGTGATAATCACGGATAATTTTTGTTAATTCCTTTCAAAACATATGTTGTGGCCCCTCATCTGAACCGCCTCAACGAGACGGTTCAGATGAGGGGTCACAACATATGGTTTCAATGAGAAATAAAAAAAATATCATCAGATACTCCCTCTTATCTAGAGCTCTACACACAACATGTATGGACACTGAGAATGGCACAAAATGAGCACTTCAACTATACTTTATGGATTTGCCGACTGGTTTAAGTCTTTGCTGGTTGCAGATACAGTGCTCCAGATAAGATGGGCTGACAAGAATAACTTATGAATAATTATTTTACCTATTTCTCAACAGATGCATACCACTATGTTGTGACCCCTCATTAGAACCATCTTGCCGAGATGGTTCCATTGAGGGTCAGAACTTGTTTTCCTTTAAAACTGAGAAAAAATTATCTTTGAATTATCTTCAAACCCCACTTCGGGTTAGGTTAAGGGCTGGCCTGTTGATCTAGAAGTCCAGAGGGGGGAATCTTTCAATCACAAATGGTGTTCCATTCACACAGCCTTTCATTATCACCCTCCCATCGTCCTTATATGACTGAAATACTGTTGAAATAGACTAATATACAATTGCAAATCATCCATCCATTCACAATACCCCCTCTTATCTGGATCTCTGGGATAAGTTAAACACCCTGCGTGATATGGCTCATTAGTTCTATTCTATTCTATATTTTGGCCGGTCATTAAAACTGACTTGTCAAGGTGGTTGCAGTATGGGCCACAGCATACATTTTGAGAGTGGCCACGGCAGTTTTAGTGAGGGCCCACATGTGGGTCCATAATACATTTATTGTGGCCACTCATTACAACTGTCTCAGACATTTTTAATGAGGACCAGTCCATATGTTTTAGTGTGTACCTAGGTAAACATATCTTAAGAACTAGCATTAAAACTAATCATTATTTACTGTCCTGTTTATCAGCCCTTGTATATTAGACCTGTTGTATAAAAGACTTGTATATAGTGGGAAGATTAAGGGGGTTTGGTTTTGTAATTTTGAATAAAGCATAATAATTATATTTTATCTTAGCCTGTCACAGGGAATGATGGTCAAATAAAGCTGTTTCATATTTATTTGGTTATAAAACAGTTTCTTTCTCTTCCAAAACAAACCTAAAAACCTAGATCCATCTTATGAGATGGATCTAGACTTTAGGGATAGTTTTGCAAGGGAGAAACCTACATCTTATGGGACGGATCTAAACCTGCATCTAACAGCCAAGGAAATATGATTATACTACAGCTTGTTCCCACAAAATCCAGCATTTACTACTAGATCTGCAGATAAACACTACCACATTATACTATAGCTTGTTCCCACAAAATCCAACATTTACTACTAGATCTGCAGATATACACTACCACATTATACTATAGTTTGTTCCCACAAAATCAGACATTCACTACTAGATCTGCAGATAAACACTCCTACATTATACTCTAGCCTGTTCCCACAAAATCCAACACTTACTACTAGATCTGCAAATATATACTACCACATTTATTCACTTATAAAACAGGGGGTTTTCCCTAAAAATCTAGATCTGTTTTATTAGGGGTCTCTAGACATTTTACATTGGAATATATAGCAGGAAATAAAGTGTATGCTTACATCTCCTTAAAACATGTTTATGTCTTCTCTTTAGAGCCACTGCAGAACTTGAGCGCTGAAGAAATTCTAATCAGAAACCCCCATTTGTTATATGAAGAGTGAACAGTTAGTCTAGAATTTTAAAAACCCATCCTCACCTCCCCTCACCCACAGTTTACCTTTAGTTCTGACCGTAATACATTTGACAGAGATACGACAAAACCAACAAAGTGGCATGTGCACTCAAGGAGGATTCAGATCAGCATGGACAGCAGCCCAGTCTGATCAGTCTTTACTGTCGGCACCTCAGACCCATAGCTACCTTAAGTGCACAGCGAAGATTCTGATCAGACTGGACAGATGTCCAGGTTGACCAGAGTCTTCGTCTGGCACACATGCCACTTTGTTAGTTTTGTCATGTTGCGGCTCAATACATCAACCAATGAGGCTATGGTCATATTCTGCTGATAACGTGTGCTGATCTTTAATGCATGGTAAATGGATAGTTCAGTTCCCTTCTGAAAATTACAAATTCAAGTTTCTACAAGTGGTTCTCCAACATATAACAATGTTATTTGAATCATATGTATGAAAAGCATATTAGAACAAAAACTTCATCTTTATAAAAGGGAACTGGTTGAGGTATCACAAAACTTCTGACAGCATCCAAACTGAATATTGTGCACAAGTATGCTTTACATACATTCGAGTCAAAAGCATTGCTGTAGTTTGATCACTGGTGCTTAGCGAGGCCACAGTCCTGAGGTATCCTTTGTGTGCACTGTGTTTATTGTGTACCAGTACAGTTTTGCTTGTTTGCTGGTTTGATAAGTCAGACACCACCACTGACAGTATGCTACTCTACAATTACTGACTGCCACCATGATACCACTTTTCCAGCTCAGGGCACACAAGATGCAGAATTCCTGGTCTATGGAAGATAAATGTACGGATGCCTTGTGATTTTGTGTCCTTTCAAACAGTATTTCAGTCATATCAGGGCGATGGGAGAAAATTAATGAAAGGCAGTGTGCAATGGAACATTGATTGGAAAGATTTCTGCCTCCAGCTGATGTCGAACCTGGGACTGTCAGATCAGTAGGCCAGCTTGTATCTTTAACCAGACAGCATAAGCCTCTGCGGCCTGTCCACTGAAATGTCGCTAACCACCGAAATCTGCCTCAAACCAACACAAACCAGTCACAAATCACAGCAAACCACCACAAAAACTATTTCACTGTACATTTAATCAAGTTTAATTGGTATGTGACGCCTTATCATATCTCTTAGATAATATTTACATCAGATTTGGTAATAAGTTATACAGACAAATTGTTGGTATTCCGATGGGTACAAATTGTGCTCCTCTTGTGGCCGATTTGTTTTTATTTTGTTATGAAAGAGATTTCATGACTTCTCTTTCTGTTGATAATCAAGCTGATATCATTGAGGCATTTAACTCAACCTCTAGATATTTAGACGATCTTCTGAATATTGATAATCCTTATTTTGAAAGCATGGTTAACCAAATTTACCCACCTGAACTTAAATTGAATAAAGCTAATACTTCAGATACCGAGGCCCCCTTTTTGGATTTACATCTATCTATTTCTAACGGTTTTGTATCTTCTAAAATTTATGATAAACGTGATGACTTTGACTTTGATATAGTTAATTTTCCATTTTTGGACGGTGACGTTCCACGTCGTCCCTCTTATGGAGTGTATATTTCTCAACTTATAAGATTTGCTAGAGTGTGTAGTCATGTAGATGACTTTAATGCTCGTAATAAATGTTTAACTGCTAAACTTCTTCAACAGGGCTATCGGTATCATAAGCTTAGAAAGGCTGTTTCTAAATTCTATCGCAGACACCATGAATTGGTTTCAAAATTTGATGTCGGATTAAAATTTCTTTTACACCAAGGCCTATCGGAACCAGAATTTTATGGTGACTTAGTATACAAATTCAAAAAGATTAAGGGTAGGACTGATTTTTCTGATCAATTCCGAAAAATAATAATACGTCACAAACGTACTGGCTATAATTTAAATGTTATGCGACAGTCTGCATGCTTAGTGATTAACCCAATCACGGTTGATAACTTTGCTGCACTCTTTAATTGCACACCGGGGGATCGGTCGTCAGACTCTATGATGGCCCCGACCTAAAGCTATATATTGTAGTTGGTTGGGACCGGAGCCTTTTAGTCTGTTGCTTGGTCCACCGGGGCTCAACTGGTGACCTTCTTTTGTTTCAGATTTCCAGTGGGGTTGTTTGGCAGGACAGGGATCTCCACCTGTCAGACGGCCCGTTGTATCTGTTAAGTCCTCGTCTTTGCTTCTTCATGGTGTTGAAATTTGATTTATGTGTTTACCGTGATGATTCATTGACGAGTTAGAGGGTTATCATGCGAACCGAACAACCAACTAAATGTTTTGTACCACTTCAGAAACTGAGGGTGAGGTTGGGCCTGTAAAATCGATTTAAGCCCCCCAGTAATTCATTACTGACCGTTCCAAGGCGGTAGTTCTGTTGTGGTTCTCTGTTGCCTGTTTTTGGTGTCAGAGTTTCTGTGATGTTTTACCTTATGTATGTTCTTATTATTTTTGGTTCGGTTTGGGTTGCTGAGTGGCCACCTTTTGGGAACAAGCTGCTTACTCGGTTGGCCATATGTTCTCTGTATCTTGATTATTTGTAATCTTAGTTGTTTCCAACTATGGTTTGAGGGCTGGATTTGGATTTTGATTGTTTCAGTTCCTGGTCTTTGCATACTTTTTACTTTTGTTGTAATGTTAACGATAACGTTATCATATCAAGACCCTTAGAATCTTTAATTTTATCTATATATTTTCTAATATGCCTTTAAGATTCAGACACAAAGAGTAAATATGCCTGCAATCATAAAAAAACAAAACTTTATTATTACTTTTAGATCAAAATAATAATGATAATTGTTGTTATTAATAATAATAACAATAATGTCTATTACGATTCTCCCGATGTTACAGGTTGTAATAATGTAATAAATATTGGCATAAGTGGCCTTTTCGAGCCTATAAGATAATTCTTCTGATAAATATTAGAGCTTTTTCAAGAGTATTAAAGATGTTTAAAACGTAGTCAGAAAGGTTTTTAACTGGTTTGTGGTGGTTAGTGGAGATTTGGGGTGGTTTGTGGTATTGCAATACTCCCATCCGTGGTCTAGTAGTTAAGAGCACTCACCCTTAAACACATTCTCTCACCACTATGGGTTTGAGCCTCAGCCACTTTGCCTAATGATCGGCTTGACATATAAGAAGAAAATTAGCCCCACACAGCCTTAAAGCATCAGTTCCTGTGATAGCCAGTTATCTAGTTTTTAGCTCACTTGAGCCTTTAGGCTCAGGGTGAGCTATTGTGATCACCAAGTGTGCGTCGTGCATCGTCAACAATTTGCTATAAATGACATCTTCTCTGAAACCGCTAGGCCCAGGGCTTTGATATTTGGTATGAAGCATTGTCTAGTGGACCTCTGCCAAGTTTTTCAAATGGTGGCCCCAGGGTCGAAAATGGCCCTGGGGCAGGGGGTCTTGGGTTCGAAAAAAAATACTTAAAAATCTTCTTCTCCAGAACTGCTTGGCTCAGATGCTTGAAATTTGGTATGTAGCATTGCCTAATGGTCCTCTACCAAGTTTGTTCAAATGGTGGCCCCAGGGTCCAAAATGGCCCTTTGGCAGGGGGTCTTGGGTTCGAAACTAAAATATTCTTAAAAATCTTCTTCTCCAGAACTGCTTGGCTCAGATGCTTGAAATTTGGTATGTAGCTCTGCCTAATGGTCCTCTACCAAGTTTGTTCAAATGGTGGCCCCAGGGTCCAAAATGGCCTTGAGGCAGGGGGTCTTGGTTTCGAAACTAAAAAATACTTAAAAATCTTCTTCTCCAGAACTGCTTGGCTCAGATGCTTTAAATTTGGTATGTAGCTCTGCCTAGTGGTCCTCTACCAAGTTTGTTCAAATGGTGGCCCCATGGTCCAAAATGGCCCTGGGGCAGGGGGTCTTGGGTTCAAAACTAAAAAATACTTAAAAATTCCTCTTCTCCAGAACTACTTGGCTCAGGTGCTTGAAATTTGGTATGTAGCATTATCTATTAGTCCTCTACCAAATTTGTTCAAATGGTGGCCACAGGGTCCAAAATGGCCCCGGGGCAGGCAATCCCAGGTTCGAACCATAGAAATACATAGAAAAATATTAAAAAATCTTCTTCTTCAGAACCGCAAGGCTCAGATGCTTAAAATTTGATATGAAGCATTGAATAATAGTCCTTCACCAAGTTTGTTTAAATGGTGGCGCCAGGGACAAAAATGGCCCCTTGGCATGGAGTCCAAGGTTTGAACCATAGAAATGCAAAGAAAAATATTCAAACGTCTTCTTCTTCAGAACCGCAAGGTTTAAATGCTTGAAATTTGGAATGATGCATTGCCTAGTGGTCCTCTACCAAGTTTATTCAAATTTTGGCCCCAGGGTCCAAAATGGCCCCGCGGCAGGGAGTCCTTGGTTTGAACCATAGAAATACATAGAAAAATATTCAATAATCTTTTACTTCATCACTACTTGGCTCAGATGCTTGAAATTTAGTATGTAGCTTTGCCTAGTAGTCTTTTACCAAGTTTGTTTTAATGATGACCCCTGGGTCTAAAATGGCCCGCCCTAGGGGGTCCTGGACTTGAACCATAGAAAACATAGAAAATATTCAAAAATCTTCTTCTTCAGAATCACATGGCTCAAATGCGTGAAAATTGGTATGACACATTGCCTTGTAGTCCTTTATCAAGTTCGCAAATAATGGCCTGACGGTCCAAAATGGCCTGCGGCAGGGAGTCCTGAGTTTGAGCCATAGAAATACATATAGGCAACGATTCAAAAATCTTCCTGTTCCGAACCACTTGGCTCAGATGTTTGAAATTTGGTATGATGCATTGCCTGGTGGACTCCTGCAAAGTTTATGTAAATGGTAGCCCTGGGATCCAAAATGCCTCTGGGGCAGGGAGTCTTGGGTTTGAAATCAAAATGTACATAAAAATCTTCTTCTTCAGAACCCCTTAGTGCAGATGCTTGAAATTTGGAATGATGCATTGCCTAGTGGTCCCTTACCAAGTTTGTTCAAATGACAGTGCCAGGGTCAAAAATTGGCCCTGCCCCAGGGGTTCAGGGTTTGAACCATTGAAATGCGTAGAAAAATATCCAAAACATCTTCATCTTCAATTCCACTTGGCTCAGAGGCTTGAATTTTAGCTTCTATCATTACCTTGTGGTCTTTTATCAAGATTATTCAAATGATGGCCCCATGGTCCAAGATGGCCTGGCCCAAGGGGTCCAGGGTTTGAACCATAGCAATACATAGAAAAATATTCAAAAATCTTCTTCTTCAGAACCATTTGGAAATGGTTGCAAACTATCAGGTTTGTTCAAACTATGACCCTAGTTTGACCTAAAACCTTTTAGCGCAGGTGAGCGATTCAGGGCCTCTTGGCCCTCTTGTTCTTTTATAGACACACTTTGTTTTGCTCAAGACAATTAAATCCTGTTATGTGGCTGTTGTCCCACCTGGGACCAGCAGAAGCGAGACATAGGTATAACTTTTCTGGTGTAATCGGTGGCAGTGTTAACTTTGCATCAAGTTTTCTGTTCTGTGACAAAGGGCAGACAGGCGAGACATTGCATTCCGGATAACTCTTGTACATGTAATAGAATGTATGGACAGCCTTTCAGTACATTTGGGAAATTCTTGAGAATGTTTCGTGAAACTATAGCATTGACAGAAATAAAACTATGAAATGCTTACAGCTTTTATTCATTTGAAGCCTGGTCTGGGTGCCTGTTGTTTATGATAACTTTAGAACTATCTCATTTAAGGAGGATTGATTGACTTTCAAGGGCAGCAACACTGCCATTTTCATTCTTCCCTTTTACATGATGGTGTGCTCTCAAAGAGAAGAATAATGTTCCTCTAAGAAGAAATTTATTCCTTTAAGAGTCGACCCCTGTTTGGAATGGCCTACCCCATGGCATTGGGATCAAACATGGTTTTTCATGCATTAACGTTTGCAAGGTCCCTAGGGAGATGTTAAAAACTGAGACTGAAGGCTGACCATGGCCTGCAACGATAAACTACATAGTGAGTGTAGGTATCTGCTAGGTTATGGCGATGAGGCATAAAAATAGTGCCTAAACATTTTCCTTATTTTTGTAGAATGGTAGTAACGGGAATCAAACGTTAATATTCACTTCAGTACAAGTGTTTTATTGATAACTGCAAATGCAATCATTCCGCTTGTTTCTGTACTGACGGGGTATTGCCCTGCAACTTGCATACGAAAAGTCGCAAAGCGAGACATTACAGCACGTGATCAGCGCGTAAACCGCCTTGTTAATACATGGACTTTGTGTTCAATGAAACATGCCTATCATTAGCGTATGACATCGATATTTATACAACAATGGATCAAAAAAATATCGGTGAAGCTGTAAATTAGCGGACCACGTATTATATAATATTTATCTGTTTACGATAAAATTCACAGGCGCATCGATAAAATATACCGGTGCCGATGAAATATACCGGTGCACGTACATGGATCGGTATCAGTAGGTTTGACCTAGTCTGTGCCTTGAAACAAATTATAATGAAAAGACAGTACATGTATTTCAACATCCTTTGGTGATACGTTCATCTTTATACTTTCATCCTTTGGTGATATATTCATAATATTTATCTGTTTACGATAAAATTCACAGGCGCATCGATAAAATATACCGGTGCCGATGAAATATACCGGTGCACGTACGTGGATCGGTATCAGTAGGTTTGACCCTAGTCTGTGCCTTTAAGCAAATTATAATGAAAAGACAGTAGATGTATTTCAACATCCTTTGGTGATACGTTCATCTTTATACTTTCATCCTTTGGTGATATATTCTTTTTCTCCAACCGTGCCGTAAATGACTGGAATAATTTATCACCATATGTGGTTGAAGCTGAAACAGTGAATCAGTTCAAGGATAGACTTGACTGCCACTGGAGGCATAACATGTATGACCTCCCTGAGACTTTTACGTGAAGTTTTATAAATCTATTTCGTCTGTTTCTACAATAGAACGAGAAAAAACACATACCCTTGACAAACTTCGTATCCTGGGGGCAAAAATACAATTATGGGTAATATGTACAAGTTTATATTATAAAACCATTTTAGTTGTTACGGGCCAACTCTCCTATCCCCCATTATCTACAATAGTAGATTTGCGCATAGCTTTTGGATAGCTCCTATATCTGTTACCTCATGTCAGATTCATTTCATATTTGGTATATGGTATCTCAATGGTATTACCTTTGGTGTGAATCGTATAAGCCCCAGTGTCAGGCACCAGGGTGGGGCCAGAGTCAGTGATTATGACTTAGGCATTTTCATTACATCAAAGTTTTGCATTAAACCTGAGTGATTGCTTTTATCTCTGTAACCCCATATTAGATAAGTTTCATGTTTGGTAGATGCTTTTGCGTTAAACCTATGTGATTGCATATATTTCTGTAACCCGTAGCTACCTGTGTGGAAAGAATTTACCCTCGAGACGACCCCTACATCTGAGAACATCTGAGCCGAGAGGCCGTGGATTGAGGATTGAGGAACCCCATATTAGATTAGTTTCATGTTTGTATATCTCTGTTACCCCATATACGATTACTTTCATGTTTGGTAGATGACAACTCTGTAACATTATCGGTGATATGGAATATCTAAAACTTGTTCAGGCCCCTCGACGGGGCTGTGGTCGGTAAGAAGGACTTGGGTATTTGGACTTTTTTCATGTAGTTCAAATAGAGTGGCGCCGTGGTCGAGTGGCTAGAGACGTTCGGTTATGATGCAGAAAGTCTCCGCAAAGTCATGTTTCTCCATGCGACGACTGGAAAACTCTCTCTTTCAACCCAGCACTAAATGGGTACCTGCTTCGAATCAGGGAGGGATAAGACAGCGAAAGGAGAGAAATTGGCTCCGCCTATCCTTTGCTGTACCCAAGACACAGTGGGCCTCTAACCCATACTGCTCCTACGGCTGGCTATTAGGCTATGGAAAACATTTACCTTCGGTTCAAATTTTCTTCAAAGGAGCCATTTTATTTACTTTCTAAAATTGAGTTGTATTAATTGACATCATCGGATGCTGCTGCTGATCTAAGGACAAGGTCACAGACTTAGAAATTTGTTTGAGGTTTGCCTGAAAGTTATTTCCCCTTTTAACTATGTTTTCATCAGGCTGTGGCACTGACCAGGGGTATACGTTAACCACTGCTCAGTTGCTCTAGTTAAAAAATTCTCTCCCATTCCCTCTCTCTCTCTTCCTCTCTCTCTCTCTCTCTCTCTCTCTCTCTCTCCTTGAAAGGTTTCAACTTAGGGTGAGACATTTACAAAGGCGAGACATTTAGAAAGGAAACACAGAAATGTGAGTCAGTTAGAAAGCCGAGATAGTTAGAAAGCCGAGACAGTTACAAGCCGAGATAGTTAGAAAGCCGAGACAGTCAGAAAGCCGAGATAGTTAGAAAGCCGAGGCAGTTAGAGAGCCGACACAGTTAGAAAGCCGAGTCAGTTAGAAAGCCGAGACAGTCAGAAAGCGGAGACAGTTAGAAAGCCGAGTCAGTTAGAAAGCCGAGACAGTCAGAAAGCGGAGACAGTTAGAAAGCCGAGACAGTTAGAAAGCCGAGATAGTTAGAAAGCCGAGACAGTTACACAGCCCAGACAGTTAGAAAGCCGAGATAGTTAGAAAGCCGAGACAGTTAGAAAGCCGAGACAGTCAGAAAGCCGAGACAGTTAGAAAGCCGAGACAGTTAGAAAGCCGAGATAGTTAGAAAGCCGAGACAGTCAGAAAGCCGAGATAGTTTGAAAGCCGAGACAGTTAGAAAGCCGAGATAGTTAGAAAGCGGAGACAGTTTGAAAGCCGAGATAGATAGAAAGCCGAGACAGTTTGAAAGCGGAGACAGTTAGAAAGCCGAGATAGATAGAAAGCCGAGATAGTTAGAAAGCCGAGATAGTTAGAAAGCCGAGACAGTTTGAAAGCCGAGACAGTTAGAAAGCCGAGATAGTTAGAAAGCGGAGACAGTTAGAAAGCCGAGACAGTTAGAAAGCCGAGACAGTTAGAAAGCGGAAACAGTTAGAAAGCCGAGACAGTTAGAAAGGCGAGATAGTTAGAAAGCCGAGACAGTTAGAAAGCGGAGACAGTTAGAAAAGGCAAGACAGGGAGACTGTCCAGACAGCGAAAATAGTAGAAGCAGTGGGCATGCGACGTTTTGACAACGTCGAATATAGGGATCAAACATGGATTTTCATGCATTAACGTTTGCCAGGTCCCGAGGGAGATGTTGACAACCAAGGCCGAAGGCCGAGGTTTTCAACATCTCCCAAGGGACCTGGCAAACGTTAATGCATCGGAAAAAATGTTTGATCGCTGTTATTGCATAAATTCAACGAAATGTTCGTTAAGATTTGCGAAAATACGACACTATATTTTGTCACCGTTTCACAGCCAACGCGCCGGTGCATTTGTTTTTTTAATATCCGTCTTCTGACCCGAGAGCATCAAGCTGTTCAAAATGGCTGCCATCATTCTATTCAACCTCAGTATTTATGGAAAGAGTCCAAGATGGTCGTTGCAAATTCATCAACAAAAAGCAGATACCTTGATCAAGGCAAAAATTTCATGAACAGAACATGCCTGGCCCATTCATGTACCATCCTGCAGTCCTTGATTGCTGAAAGCTTAGGGTGCATGTTTTCTTTAACACTTATTTACTCTCCATTTGGCATCGTGAAAATGAAGACAACATGGCTTTGAAATCCATACAGTACTTTATGACGTAATAAGAGTACAAAGTATGATGCATAATTGGTCGCGTGCTACACAACAATGCATAGGTAGCACGCGACCAATTATATTGTTAATTAACCGAAAGGGGAGAGGCGCACCACCATTTTTTGTAATTCGACTGAAACGGGAGAGACAAAGGTGCATGGCGGTTTTTTGTTTCCCGGCACAAGCATAACGAAAGTTCTGTCATCGTGTTTCAACAGCGCGTGAAAACCATTGTTGAAACACGGCCTTTCGCCTGTTGATGCACGGCTGTTAATACCTCTCGGCACTGCTTTTTATGCATTAATCAACGTTATTGCATAAAAGCAGTGCCGAGAGGTATTAACAGCCGTGCATCAACAGGCGAAAAGCTGTGTTTCAACAATGGTTTTCACGCGGTATTGATGCACGATGACAGAGCTTTCATTATGCTTGTGCCGGGCCACTTAAAAAATCTCCAAGCAACTTTGTCTCCCGTTTCGGTTGAATTACAAAAATTGGTGGTGTGCTACCTAAGTATGCCTATATGACGTCATCAGTCCTTTGTAATCTGACGTCATCAGCGTGACTCAGGTTTAAAGCGATGTTTACATTCTTACGATGCCAAATGGACAGTAAATAAGAATAAAGAAAACATGCATCTCAACCTTTCAGCAATCAAGAACTGCAGGATGGTATATGAATGGACCAGGCTTGTTCTGCACGGAAATTATTGCTCAAGGTATCTGCTTTTTGATAATTAATTTGCAATCTATTTTGCATCTACAACGACCATCTTGGACACTTTTCCGAAATATTGAGGTTGAAGATGATGGCAGACATTTTGAATAGCTGAATGCTCTCGGGCCCGGAAGACGAATATTAGTAAAAATATGAAAAGATGCACTAGCGCGTTGGCTGTCAAACGGTGACAAAATATAGTGCCAAGTATTTTCTCAAATTTTAATGAATAGTTCGTTGAATTTATGCAATAACAGCGATCAAACATTTGTTTCCGATGCATTAACATTTGCCAGGTCCCTCGGGAGATGTTGAAAACCTCGGCCTTCGGCCTCGGTTTCCAACATCTCCCTCGAGACCTGGCAAACGTTAATGCATGAAAAAACATGTTTGATCCCTTATTGACAATACCTGTATGGCGTTGCATCAATATTGGGTAGACGTGCTACTAACAACATTTGTCCACTAGGAATATTAAAAACACACACAGAAATACCTAATACAGTGCACATTTTCGGAATGTGTGGTTAAAAATAAGTACAGGTGAGTGCGAATCAAATGACTATAACAGTTTTTTTAATTACTTGAAATATTGGTTACTTTCAGTAAAACCTCATTTTTGTAAACAGACGCGTCTGGATTAAAGGTGACGATATTGACCTCGAGATAATTATTCAGCAGTTTCAAACGTCACGAAACAATATAAACAGAGGACTATTTTGGTTAAGCTGACACATCTACCAAAGAAAAATCAGAAAGTTTAAAGTTTTAGGAGACTGGGTACTTTTTCAGGGGTAACAACTCTGTCATATGCGTTCTTAGTAAAGGGGTAAACGGATAAAGGAAAGTATTTGCTCTCATAAGACCCAATACTTAAAGGGCAACATCATTTAGGGAAGCAAACAGGAAGTCACAGAATTGTTCCCCTTCGTACAAATGGCACAAAAACATGAGGGTAGACCCATACAGCGTATCATAAACATTGACAAGTTTCAATCAGTATCACCGAGATAGATCTCCTAACGCGAGGCCAAGTCGTGAGATCAGCAGCTATTTGAGTACGTGGTGCCGATATACTATTTATTTTCGATTTATGGATATCCAAAATTCGTTTTTGCCGCACCTGCCTTAGCAAGGTGCGATATAGGCGTCCGGTTTTCCGTCCGACCGTCAGCCCGTCCGTACGTCGAGCCTAGCATTTAAGTCCATTCAAAAGACTTATTCTCTGAAACCACTGCATCCATGGTTTTCAAATTTCACATGCGCCATAATCAGACTACAGAACTCCAGAATGGTAAAACTCAGCCAGGTCGAAAATCCAACATGGCCGCAGTTACAAAAAGCAGCAAAAACAACAAAATCAATTTTTTTCCAGAACTACTTCGGTATATTTGGCTGAAATTTCGTGTGAAGCATAAGTGGGACCATCAAAATGAAAAACAATCAATAGCGGAATTAGGTCACAGTGACCTTACGTTTACCCTAACATAATTTTACGTCGACATATTTGAGTCCATTCAAACCTCTTATTCTCTAAAACCACTATGTCCATGATCCTCAAATTTCACATGCAGCATGATCAGGCTGCAGGGCTTCAGAATGATAAAATTCAGCCAGGTCGAGAATCCAAGATGGCCACAGTTACTAAAAATAGCAAAACCAATAAAAATTACTTTTTCTCCAGAACCACTTAGTATATTTGGCTGATATTTTGTGTGAAGCATAAGTGGGACCTTTGTATTTAGAATTATTAAAATGAAAAAAATATGTAGCGGAATTAGGTCACAGTGACTTTACGTCGACCCTAGCCTTATTTAGTCGACACTTTTTTTTATGTCCATTCAAAAGGCTTATTCTCTGAAATCAATGCATCCATGGTTCTCAGATTTCATATGCAGCATTATCAGATTTCAGGACTTCAGAACGGTAAAATTCAGCCAGGTCGAGAGTCCAAGATGGCCGCAGTTACTAAGAAAAGCAAAAACAATAAAATAGACTGTTTTTTAGAACCAATTGGTATATTTGGCTGCAATTTGGCATAAAGCATCAGTGGGACCTTAGTTTTCAGAATTTTTAAAATGGCCAAAAGTTGTAGCAGAGTTAGTGACTTACTTTCAGTTTACGAGTCCAGTTTTGCTAAAATGCCAATATCTAAAAAATGCTGAACAGATATCAGTCAAATGCAATTAGAATGATCCACAAATGGAGTTCTTTTAACTTTATCTGACTGGGCAGTCCAGGATAGCCATCGGCTGCTGTTTCTGAAAATACCAAAAACATGAAAAAGACTATTCTATAGAGCCTCTGAATGAAATTGGAGCAACTGTGTGTCAGAATGATCCTCAAATGAAGCTATTTCCTTTTTTTTTTTCTTGCAAATCGATCATCAAAAACGGCTGCCACTGGCTGTTACTAAAAACAGGAACAATATCAAACGGACCATATCTCATGAACTTTTAAATGGATTTTGACCAATATGTACCAAACTGATGCTTTCATTGGGTTCTTAAAGTGAAGGCTCATAGCAGGTGCGACATAGCATTCCGTGAAGTTCTTGCTTATATCCAGAAATCAGCCTGATTTATGATTATCCGAAAATCGAGTTATAGCTAGTAAGTAAGTAAGTAAGTAAGTAAGTAAAGACTTTATTTATCGAGGGTCACAACATTTAGCGCATACATAAATACATGTAATAGCTAATCTTCCATGAGGCCCTCCATATATACATATATACAAAAATAAACAATTAAACAGAAGTTAAATTTTTGTCTTTATGTGTCTACTTGAGCTCCGAATTTGTGAAACCTTCCATTGCACACAGTAGCTGGCCAAACTTCGATTTTTTATTTCATATATATTCATGAAAATTGTGATTTCGATTTTTTACCTTCACAGAACCTCCGATTTCGATCTGAAGTTTGAAAAAAAGAAAGGAGGAAAATTCTCACGAACTGAAACAATTCTATTCCAGATCCAAACCAAGATACCATGTGTGAAAGAGACAACACAAAACTAGTCATCACCAAAGACAACACCAGTGACAGCCATGTCAAAAGCCATTTCCCATGTAGGTGGTCAACGGGCTAGCCTGAACATCACAAACAATATAAGAGTAACAGACATCGCAACTCACGACACATAAAAAACAACCAAGAAGAACCAAAACAGAACTGCCACCTTGGGACGGCAAATAATGAAATTACTAAGGGGCTTAACCGGTTTGTGGTCGACAACCCCTCTCCTTTGTTCTGTCTTGGTTCATCAGATACTTAGTTGTTCAACCCAACAAAAACAACCATCTCCCACACAACAGTCTTTAATAAATACATACAGCATCAACCCTGACATTAAGAACAAATTATGCGTAATGTAAAACATTAAACATAATTTTTTTTAATTATTTTCAATTTCTGAAACCGTTAGTGGCAGTGCAGAGTGTGTCTAGTTACTATTAATTAATGTCAAGAGGTTGCTCAGCGAACAAAGACCTTACGACGCATGCGAACAGCTAAGGCTGAGATCAGACTGCACTCCCGAGTAGTCTGATCTTCCTGTGTGTAATTTCATAGGACGCATAGGTAGTTGTTGGTGCCTATGCGGAATCCTGTATACAAACCGCGTGGATGTGCAGGCTGACCTGGTATTTTGATATTCGCAATTTTTTTGTTTCGTTACACAAATTTAACTTTTTGGCGTTCAAAGATTATCAGATGATATCAGGGTGTGCAGCTTCGCGAGCCAAGGGTACTAAGTCCACTTTGTTCCTTACGTACACTAGGCGGACGGTCTATTCGTTAACGGAATTTCCCACTGCGCCATTTCATTGGCTGCGAGCCACTTTCATCGCATCCAATGTTATCATCCGTAACAAGACATTTTACGCAGGCGCCCTTGTCGACAGAAAAATATCGTGTTTCCGCGAACAGCTACCAACAAAAAGAGTACACGGTCAATATTTAACCAACTCATGAGTGGTTTTGAAAAATTATGAAAAGTTGCGGGGCAAACTTCTGTGTTATGCAAAGGATCTTCTGATTGGTCAAAAAAATAACACGAGCCAAGCAAAAATACTCGCTGCAGCCAAAGTCGGCGCTGCAGAAAATCGGATATATACGAATTGGCAAAGTGGACTTAGTACCCTTGGCTTGCAAAGATGCAACGTGCGATAACTGGCACGTCTTTTAACACAATTACTGCCAGTAGTGGACTCTTCTATTTCGCACCTTGGACAGGACTGTTTCAAAATCAGGGGTGTGATTTTATTTTATTTATTTATTTATCTTATTTTGTCAGAAGTCCTGTATTCAGTGCAAACGCTGCAGGACACCGCACGGTATTTGATCTTCATAAGCATGTCAATACTGCACTATTTATAGGACGCTCAGACATTTGAGCTTTGACACGTCATGTGGCGCAATACGTTATAGTACATGATGCAGTAGCCTGATACATGAGGCATAGTATTAAACCTCGAATAGAGTAGAGTGGAAAAGATGAGATAATCTATGTTCCATTGGCTAAAGTTTGTTCCCAGAGCTTAGGATTTTTCAAATACAGCGAAAATGTCGCTCCCACGGAGGAGAAAGCAATTGTTTTCCTGTAAGAGTGCCATGCCAAATCTATGGAAAGAAGTGAAAGAAATTATCCCTGTCAGTCCATTCCATTACACTCCATTACATACCATATTTTAAACTGTGCCGATACATGGTCAGCAAAGGGGCTTTATGAGTATCTTTCAACTGGTACATAGTCGCAAATGAATCAGCGGGTTTCTGCAACCGGATTAGAGCCTTGGCTGCGAGCCACAATGATTCCTGAGGATCAATAATTTGTTGACTGCGAACAAAGCAGTTTTTGATCAGACTACGCAAATGCCAAGGTTCATCTGAAATTTCGATGTTTGCGCATCTCAAAAGGTCCCTTATCATGAGACGTGGCACAAATGAAACATTATCTAGAAATGTGATATATATTCATTGGTGTTTTGACTGGTAACAAATACAAAGGTACTGAACTATTTGGACCATTTTTTGCGCTACATGAGATTTTTTACCAAGATTATAAAGGTGCAACAAGAAAGGACAAAACGTTAACCATAACACATTTTGTAACTACATCTAATAATCATAAAGGATATATGATGTTTTTAAGCCTCGCCAGACATAGTCTGCAGAGGCCGTATCGCTTTTACCTTGTTCGTTCGCCTGTCCGCCCGTCCGTCCATCTGTTCTGGATTCTTGTTCGCTTCATAACTCTGAAACCTTTAGAGGTCTTTTGACAAACTTGGTACAAATATAAAATACAATCAGACAAGGTAATAGCGATAGGGTCTCTGCAGACTTTGCCTGGCGAGGCCTATAAACATTCTATATCCTTCATAATAATTAGCGGACACGATTTCCGTAATGAAAATTACAAAGGGGCATAACTACTTAAGGTGGTGATAATCACTGATTTGGGACAAAGACGAAAATCTGCATAAAATACTCAAAATAACACTGATCTTTCCAAAAATTAGCAGATGCCTTCTTTATGTTGTTTCTCATAAATTAGAATCCCAAAATGCAGCATTTGTTAATGTTAATGTTAAAAATTGTTTTTATAAGAGAAAATCAAAGGGTAATTTTCTGCGAATAAATCTGAAAAAATAATATCATTATTGAAAATATACTTAGTGGTTAGAATACCTTGTTGCATAATGGAGAGCGTCCTAGCAATTATGTTTTTCAAACTCTTTCACACATTATCAGGCTGAGCAGATAAAAATATGCAGTCTGTGTCCAAATTTTATTGTCAAAACACACAGGTGAGACAGGTGATACTATTATAACAAGGTTGAACAATTTCATCTACACACCACTGATCATGTCAGTAATGTATTATTTATATTGTAGGTGTTAACATAGGTATGCTTGCCTACCCTATATTTAATACATGCGTCCAGTGTACATTTAATTTGTACATGGTTGAACATTTGAGAAAAAACTACCGTTTTAATCTGGTCTACATTACAATTTGAGAAAGAGTTGGAATAAATAATTGCTAGGACGCTCTTCATTATGCAATAATGCACCTTCAGCACTACGCAATTTTTTTTAAAAAAAATAGTATTTTTTCAGATTTATTTGCAGAAAATTACCCTTTGATCTTTCCTTATAAAAACATTTTTTGATCAGCATGTACGTCTGTTTTGTATTCTAAACTGTAAAGAACAACAATAATAAGAAGTTTGCTAACTTTCAGGGAGATACGTTACTTTTTAGCTCACCAAAGTCAAAGGCTCCGGGGGAGCTTATAGGATAGGCAGTGGTCCGTCGTCGTATGTCGTCGTCGTATGTCGTCTGTCGTCAGTCAACACTTTTGAATGACATCTCCTCTGAAGCCACTAGGCTGATTGGGCCCAAATTGTTTGTTGCCATGGAAACCAAATTTAACAAAATGAAAAAAAAATACTTAAAAAAATTATCTCCTCAGAAGCCACTGGGCCGATAAGGCTCAGACTTCATCTGTAGTATCCATAGGCAGGATGATTGAAAATTTATAGGTTTTTAGCTCACCAGAGCCAAAGGCTCCGGGGAAGCTTATAGGATAGGCAGTGGTCCATCGTCGTATGTCGTCGTCGTATGTCGTCTGTCGTCGTCTGTCGTCCGTCAACACTTTTAAACGACATCTCCTCTGAAGCCACTAGGCTGATTGGGCCCAAATGTCATCTGTGGCATCCTTGGGATGGGGGATTGAAAGTTTGTGTTTTTTTACGAAAAATGGCCTTTTAGTTTGGTTGTTATGGCAACTTAGAGTTCCCATTGACTTATAATGGGGAAAATTGAAAAATGGCATTTTCTGCCAAGCCATTGCAGATATGTTGATAAAACTTTTATAGAAATGTTCCTTGAGAGGTCTTCTATCAGCTATATGTTTTTTGGCCCACTGCTCCTTTTATTGGTTGCCATGGAAACCTAAATGTAAAAAAAAACAAATGGAAAAAAAAATCAAAAATTATCTTCTCTTACGCAACAAGGCCAATAAGGCCCAGATTTCATCTGTGGCATCCTTGTGCTCGGGGGTTGAATTTTTTTTTCTGAAAATCGGCCCTTTACTTTGGTTGCTATAGCAATTAGAGCTGCATTGACTTATAAAGGGGAAAATTGGGAAAAAATACTTAGAAAACTATTTATGATCATGGGCCCTTTAGTTTGGTTGCTATGGCAACTTAGAGTTCCCATTGACTTATAATGGGGAAAATTGAAAAATGGCATTTTCTGCTAAGCCATTGCAGATATGTTGATAAAACTTTTATAGAAATGTTCCTTAAGATGTCTTCTATCAGCTATATGTTTTTTGGCCCACTGCTCCTTTTATTGGTTGCCATGGAAACCTAAATGTAAAAAAACAAATGGAAAAAAATCAAAAATTATCTTCTCTTACGCCACTAGGCCAATAAGGCCCAGATTTCATCTGTGGCATCCTTGTGCTGGGGGGTTGAAATTTTTTTTTCTGAAAATCGGCCCTTTACTTTGGTTGCTATAGCAATTAGAGCTGCATTGACTTATAAAGGGGAAAATTGGGAAAAAATACTTAAAAAACTTATCTCCTCAGAAGCCACTGGGCCGATAAGGCTCAGATTTCATCTGTAATATCCTTAGGCAGTATGATTGAAAATTAATAGGTTTTTAGTTCACCAGAGCCGAAGGCTCCGGGGAAGCTTATAGGATAGGCAGTGGTCCATCGTCGTATGTCGGTGTCGTATGTCGTCTGTCGTCGTCTGTCGTCAGTCAACACTTTTAAACAACATCTCCTCTGAAGCCACTAGGCTGATTGGGCCCAAATGTCATCTGTGGCATCCTTGGGATGGGGGATTGAAAGTTTGTGGGGGTTTTTTTTATGAAAATTGGCCTTTTAGTTTGGCTGTTATGGCAACTTAGAGTTCCCATTGACTTATAATGGGGAAAATTGAAAAATGGCATTTTCTGCCAAGCCATTGAAGATATGTTGATAAACTTTTATAGAAATGTTCCTTGAGAGGTCTTCTATCAGCTATATGTTTTTTGGCCCACTGTTCCTTTTATTGGTTGCCATGGAAACCGAATTGCAAAAAAATGGAAAAATACTTTATCTATATCTCCTCTGAAGCCACTGGGCCGATAAGGCCTATATTTCATCTGTGGCATCCTTGGGCTTGGGGATTGAAAGATTGTGTGTTTTTTATGATCATGGGCCATTTAGTTTGGTTGCTATGGCAACTTAGAGTTCCCATGACTTATAATTGGGAAAATTGAAAAATGGCATTTTCTGCTTGCCATTGCAGATATGTTGATAAAACTTTTATAGAAATGTTCGTTAATATGGCTTCTATCAGCTATATGTTTTTTGGCCACTGCTCCTTTTATTGGTTGCCATGGAAACCTAAATGTAAAAAAACAAATTCCAATTTTTTTCAAAAATTATCTTTCCCTAAGCCACAAGGCCAATAAGGCCCATATTTCATCTGTGGCATCCTTGGGCTGGGGGATTAAAAAATTATGTTTTTTTTATGAAAATCGGCCCTTTACTTTGGTTGCTATAGCAATTAGAGCTGCATTGACTTAAAATGGGGAAAATTGAAAAATGGCATTTACTGCCAAGCCATTGCATATCTGTTGGCAAAACTTTTATTAATTGTTCCTAGAGAAGTCTCTTATTAGCTATGTTTTTTTTTTTTGCCACTACTTCTTTTATTGGTTGCCATGGAAACCAAATTTAAAAAAATGAAAAAAATACTTTAAAAAATTATCTCCTCAGAAGCCACTGGGCCGAAAAGGCTCAGGTTTCATCTGTAGTATCCTTAGGCAGGATGATTGAAAATTTATAGGTTTTTAGCTCACCAGAGCCGAAGGCTCCGGGGAAGCTTATAGGATAGGCAGTGGTCCATCGTCGTATGTCATCGTCGTATGTCGTCTGTCGTCGTCTGTCGTCAGTCAACACTTTTAAACGACATCTCCTCTGAAGCCACTAGGCTGATTGGGCCCAAATGTCATCTGTGGCATCCATGGGATGGGGGATTGAAAGTTTGTGTTTTTTTATGAAAATTGGCCTTTTAGTTTGGTTGTTAAGGCAACTTAGAGTTCCCATTGACTTATAATGGGGAAAATTGAAAAATGACATTTTCTGCCAAGCCAGTGCAGATATGTTGATAAAACTTTTATAGAAACGTTCCTTCAGATGTCTACTATCAGCTATATGATTTTTGCCCACTGCTCCTTTAATTTGTTGCCATGGAAATCGAAATGTAAAAAAACAAATGGAAAACAATATTTAAAAAAATATCTTCTCTTAAGCCACAGGGCCAATAAGGCCCAGATTTCATCGGTGGCATCCTTGGGCTCGGGGGTTGAAAGTTTATGTTTTTTTATGAAAATCAGCCCTTTAGTTTGGTTGCTATAGCAACTGAGAGCTGCATTAACTTATAATGTGGAGAATTGAAAAATCGCATTTACTGCCAAGCCATTGCATATCTGTTGACAAAACTTTATTAATTGTTCCTTGAGAAGTCTCTTATTAGCTATGTTGTTTGTTTTTTTTGCCCACTCTCCTTTTATTGGTTGCCATGGAAACCAAATTAAAAAAAATGGAAAAAAATACTTAAAAAAATTATCTCCTCAGAAGCCACTGGGCCGATAAGGCTCAGATTTCATCTGTAGTATCCTTAGGCAGGATGATTGAAAATGTATAGGTTTTTAGCTCACCAGAGCCGAAGGCTCCGGGGAAGCTTATAGGATAGGCAGTGGTCCATCGTCGTATGTCGTCGTCGTATGTCGTCTGTCGTCGTCTGTCGTCAGTCAACACTTTTAAACGACATCTACTCTGAAGCCACTAGGCTGATTGGGCCCAAATGTCATCTGTGGCATCCTTGGGATGGGGGATTGAAAGTTTGTGTTATTTTATGAAAATTGGCTTTTTAGTTTGGTTGTTATTGCAACTTAGAGTTCCCATTGACTTATAATGGGAAAAATTGAAAAATGGCATTTTCTGCCAAGCCATTGCAGATATGTTGATAAAACTTTTATAGAAACGTTCCTTGAGATGTCTACTATCAGCTATATGTTTTTTGGCCCACTGCTCCTTTTATTGGTTGCCATGGAAACCGAAATGCAAAAAAAAAAAAATACTTCATCTATATCTCCTCTGAAGCCACTGGGCCGATAAGGCCTATATTTCATCCGTGGCATCCTTGGACTTGGGGATTGAAAGATTGTGTGTTTTTTTTTATGTTCATGGGCCCTTTAGTTTGGTTGCTATGGCAACTTAGAGTTCCCATTGACTTATAATGGGGAAAATTGGCATTTTCTGCTAAGCCATTGCAGATATGTTGATAAACTTTTATAGAAATATTCCTTAAGATGTCTTCTATCAGCTCTATGTTTTTGGCCCACTGCTCCTTTTATTGGTTGCCATGGAAACCTAAATGTAAGAAAACAAATGGAATTTTTTTTTTTCAAAAATTATCTTTCCCTAAGCCACAAGGCCAATAAGGCCAATATTTCATCTGTGACATCCTTGTGCTGGGGGGTTGAAAATTTATGTTTTTTTATGAAAATCGGCCCTTTACTTTGGTTGCTATAGCAATTAGAGCTGCATTGACTTATAATGGGGAAAATTGAAAAATGGCTTTTACTGCCAAGCCATTGCATATCTGTTGACAAAACTTTTATAGATTGTTCCTTGAGAAGTCTCTTATTAGCTATGTTTTTTTTTTTTGCCCACTGCTCCTTTTATTGGTTGCCATGGAAACCAAATTTAAAAAAATGGAAAAAAAAAATACTTAAAAAATCTTATCTTCTCAGAAGCCACTGGGCCGATAAGGCTCAGATTTCATCTGTAGTATCCATAGGCAGGATGATTGAAAATGTATAGGTTTTTAGCTCACCAGAGCCGAAGGCTCCGGGGAAGCTTATAGGATAGGCAGTGGTCCATCGTCGTATGTCGCCGTCGTATGTCGTCTGTCGTCGTCTGTCGTCCGTCAACACTTTTAAACGACATCTCCTCTGAAGCCACTAGGCTGATTGGGCCCAAATGTCATCTGTGGCATCCTTGGGATGGGGGATTGAAAATTTGTGTTTTTCTATGAAAAGTGGCCTTTTAGTTTGGTTGTTATGGCAACTTAGAGTTCCCATTGACTTATAATGGGGAAAATTGAAAAATGGCATTTTCTGCCAAGCCATTGCAGATATGTTGATAAAACTTTTATAGAAATGTTCCTTCAGATGTCTACTATCAGCTATATGATTTTGGGCCCACTGCTCCTTTAATTGGTCGCCATGGAAATCGAAATGTAAAAAAAAATGGAAAAAATATTTCATAAATATCTTCTCTTAAGCCACAGGGCAAATAAGGCCCAGATTTCATCTGTGGTATCCTTGGGCTAGGGGGTTGAAAGTTTATGTTTTTTAATGAAAATCGGCCCTTTACTTTGGTTGCTATAGCAACTGAGAGCTGCATTAACTTATAATGGGGAGAATTGAAAAATGGCATTTACTGCCAAGCCATTGCATATCTGTTGACAAAACTTTTATAGATTGTTCCTTGAGAAGTCTCTTATTAGCTATGTGTTTTTGCCCACTGCTCCTTTCATTGGTTGCCATGGAAACCAAATTAAAAAAAAATGAAAAAAAATACTTAAAAAAAATTATCTCCTCAGAAGCCACTGGGCCGATAAGGCCCAGATTTCATCTGTAGTATCCTTAGGCAGGATGATTGAAAATTTATAGGTTTTAAGCTCACCAGAGCCGAAGGCTCCGGGGGAGCTTATACGATAGGCAGTGTTCCGTCGTCGTATGCCGTCGTCGTATGTCGTCTGTCGTCCGTCAAAACTTTTAAACGACATCTCCTCTGAAGGCACTAGGCTGATTGGGCCCAAATTTCATCTGTGGCATCCAGGGTATAGGGGATTGAAAGTTTGTGTTTTTTATGAAAATTGCCCTTTCAGTTTGGTTGTTATGGCAACTTAGAGTTCCCATTGACTTATAATGGGGAAAATTGAAAAATGGCATTTTCTGCCAAGCCATTGCAGATCTGTTGATAAAACTTTTATAGAAATGTTTCTTGAGATGTCTACTATCAGCTATATGTTTTTGACCCACTGCTCCTTTTATTGGTTGCCATGGTAACCGAAATGCAAAAAAATGGAAAACAATACGTAAAAAATTATTTCCTCTGAAGTCACTTGGCCGATAAGGCCCAGACTTCATCTGTGGCATCTTTGGGATGGGTGATTGAATTTTTTTTTATGACCATGACATGGGCCCCTTCGTTTGGGCGCTATGGCAACTTAGAGTTCTCATTGACTTATGGTGGGGAAAATAGAAAAATGGCTTTTTCTACCAAGCCATTGCAGACATGTATATAAAACCTTTATAGAAATGTTCCTTGAGATGTCTTCTGTCAGCTATATGTTTTTTGGCCCACTGCTTCTTTTATTGGTTGTCATGGAAACCTTAATGTAAAATGAAATGGGAAAAAATGCTTGAAAAATTATCTTCTCTTAATCCACTCGGCCGATAAAGCCCAGATTTTATCTGTGGCATCCTTGGGCTGGGGGATTGAAAGTTTCTGTTTTTTTTGAAAATCGCCCCCTTAGTTTGGTTGCTATAGCAACTTAGAGTTGCATTGACATAATGAGGAAAATTGAAAAATGGCATTTACTGCCAGGCCATTGAATACATGTTGATAAAACTTTTATAGAATGTTCTTTGAGAAGTCTCTTATTAGCTATGTTTTTTTGTTTGCCCACCGCTCCTTTTATTGGTTGCCATGGAAACCAGAATGCAAAAAATGGAAAAAAAAAATACTTAAAAAAAATTAATTCTTAGATGCCACTGGGCCGATAAGGCTCAGATTTCATCTGTAGTATCCTTAGGCTGGATGATTGAAAATTTATGGGTTTTTTAGCTCACCAGAGCCGAAGGCTCCGGGGGAGCTTATAGGATAGGCAGTGGTCCGTCGTCGTCGTATGTTGTCGTCATCTGTCGTTGTCGGTCGTCCGTCAACACATTTAAACGACATCTTCTCTGAAGCCAATATGCCGACTGGGCTTAAAATTCTATCTGTAGCATCCTTGGGCTAGGGGATTGAAAGTTTGTGGGGTTTTTGTAATGAAAATCTGCCCTTTAGTTAGGTTGCTATGGCAACTTAGAGTTCCCATAGACTTATAACGGGAAAAATGAAAATGGCATTATTATATGGAAATATTCCTTCAGAAGTCTTCTAGCAGCCATATGTTTTTTTGGCTCACTGCTCATTTTATTGGTTGCCATGGAAAGCAAAATGCAAAATAAGTAAAAAAATACTTAAAAAATTATCTCCTCTGAAACCACTGGGCTGATAAGGCCCAGATTTCATCTGTAGTATCCTTTGGCTAGGGACAGACGAACAGACGGATACGCATTAAACATAATGCTCCCTTACTATCGCCACAAGGGCATAATAAAAAGCTTTATTGGACGATGTGCAGAGAACAAGAACCATACACCTTCATTTTTAGCAAAATTAAGTCCCTATGCAGTCTTAGGTATAGAGATCTTGTCAGCTCTATTACTTTAAAGCCTTTGAATATTTTTCCACAAAGTTTTGTACAAATATAAAGCGTCATCAGAAGATCTTAAAGTTTGCAAAGAGCAAGAATGGTAACGCCAGCTTTTTGCTTCACAGAGTTGTTAACCTTGTTTTAATTAGTCATGATTTTGAGTTTTCCCCATATCTTAAAGACTCAACTATAGAATTAATTCCATTTAATTCTATACAACATATCAAATACGAAGGAACGACATGATAATAGAAAGCTGTTATTGTTTTATTTATTTTTTTTGGTGGGGACTTATGACATAAATGCCGTCAACAGTGACATAAAGACGGGGTCCTATTGGTAATATGTTTCTAGTCATGCTGTTTGTCTGTCTGTCAAATATAAATATGCCTTTACAACTATTTGTCCGCCCAGACTGCGTAACACATATTTCGAAAATGTGTGTGGACTTTTCTCAGTAACAGTATTGTATTAGCTAAATGCCGTAAATTCCGTGCAGATTGGAAGCAAACTAGAAAGAATCTGAACAAACAATGTGAAAAAACTCTACTTTTACTGCATGTATGAGCAGTCTGCAAATATTGCAATGACTAACTGCCTGTATGTGTATGAGCAGCCTGTAAATATTGCAATGACTAACTGCCTGTATGTGTAAGAGCAGCCTGTAAATATTGCAATGACTAACTGCCTGAATGTGTATGAGCAGCCTGTAAATATTGCAATGACTAACTGCCTGTATGTGTATGAGCAGCCTGTAAATATTGCAATAACTAACTGCCTGTATCTGTATGAGCAGTCTGTAAATATTGCAATAACTAACTGCCTGAATGTGTATGAGCAGTCTGTAAATATTGCAATAACTAACTGCCTGTATCTGTATGAGCAGTCTGTGAATATTGCAATAACTAACTGCCTATATATATATGAGCAGTCTGTAAATATTGCAATGACTAACTGCCTGTATGTGTATGAGCAGCCTGTAAATATTGCAATGACTAACTGCCTGTATGTGTATGAGCAGCATGTAAATATTGCAATAATTAACTGCCTGAATGTGTATGAGTAGTCTGTAAATATTGCAATTACTTACTGCCTTTTGTGTATGAGCAACCTGTAAATATTGCAATAACTAACTACCTGTATGTGTATGAGCAGCCTGTAAATATTGCAATGAGTAACTGCCTGAATGTGTATGAGCAGCCTGTAAATATTGCAATGACTAACTGCCTGTATGTGTATGAGCAGCATGTAAATATTGCAATAACTAACTGCCTGAATGTGTATGAGTAGTCTGTAAATCTTGCAATGACTAACTGCCTGAATGTGTATGAGCAGTCTGTAAATATTGCAATGACTAACTGCCTGAATGTGTATGAGCAGTCTGTAAATATTGCAATGACTAACTGCCTGTATGTTAATGAGCAGCCTGTAAATATTGCAATAACTAACTGCCTGAATGTGTATGAGCAGCCTGTAAAATTGCAATGACTAACTGCCTGTATGTGTATGAGCAGCCTGTAAATATCGCAATAACTAACTGCCTGAATGTGTATGAGCAGCCTGTAAAATTGCAATGACAAACTGCCTGTATGTGTATGAGCAGCCTGTAAATATCGCAATGACTAACTGCCTGAATGTGTATGAACAGTCGGTAAATAATGCAATGACTAACTGCCTGTATGAGCAGCCTGTAAATATTGCAATAACTTACTGCGAGTATGAGCAGGCCTGTAGTTATTGCAATGAATAACAACGTGTATGAGCTGTCTGCAAATATTGCAATGACTCACTGAGTGTATGAGCAGACTGTAAATATTGCAATGACTAACAGTGTGTATTAGAGCAGTCTGTAAATATTGCAATGACTAACAGTGTGTGTATGAGCAGTCTGTAACTATTGCAATAACTAACTGCGTGTATGAGCAGGCCTGTAAATATTTCAAAAACTAACTGCGTGTATGAGAAGTCTGCAATGACTTACTGTGTGTAAAAGCAGTCTGTAAATATTGCAACGACTAACAGTGTGTATGAGCAGTTAGTAAATATTGCAATAACTAACTGCCTGTATGTGTATGAGCAGTCTGTAAATTTTGCAATGACTAACAGTGTGTATGAGCAGTCAGTAAATATTGCAATAACTAACTGCCCGTATGTGTATGAGCGGCTGTAAATATTGCAGTGACGAACCAGTCTTTAAATAATCCAATGACTAACTGCATTTATGAACAGGCCTGTAAATATTGCAATACTGCGTGAAAAAAACAGTCTGTAAATACTGTAATAACTGAGTGTATGAGCAGGCCCGTAAATATTGCAATGACAAGAGCGTGTATGAGCAGGCCTGTAAATATTGCAATGACTGCGTGTATGAGCAGTGTGTAAACATTGCAATGACTAACTGCGTGTATGAGCAGCCTGTTAATATTGAAACGATTAACTGCATGTATATGCAGTCTGTAAATATTGCAAAGACCTACTGAGTATATGATCAGCCTGTAAATAATGCAATGACTAACTGCGTGTAAGAGCAGTCTGTAATTATTGCAATGACTAACTGCATGTAAGAACAGTCTGTAAATATTCAATGACTAACTGCCTGTATGAGCAGTCTGTAGATATTGTAATGCCTGCGTGTATGAGCAGGCTGTAAATATTGCAATGACTAATTGCGTGTATGAGCAGCATGGGATAAACTTGTGGATTTAACTGAAAGGGTCTTCCACAGGAAAAACTCTCCTTTTATTGCATGTAATGATAGGCGTACTTTCTAGGCGTGTTTTCTTTACCTCTGAACCAGCCAGGAATCATAATTTATGGTCTTGTCAGAAAGCGTGTGAAGCTCTCACCATTCTCTTGGACAATATTTGAATTAGATTAGGCTCTAAATTATATTGACAAATTGTAGGTATTCCTATTGGCGCTAACTGATCTGGTTTTTTTCGGTTATGAGAGAGACTTCATGCTGTCACTTTTAAAGAATACACAATCTGAAGTTATTGAAGCTTTCAATTCTACTTCTCGGTATCTGGATGACCTTTTGAATAGTGACATAAATTCTTTGATAGCATGGACAATCAAATTTACCCTTCTTAACTTCAATTACATAAGGCCAGCCTCTGAGATAGCGAGGCCTTATTTAATATCGGATGGTTGCGTTAGAACTGAAATTTACGATAAACGAGATGATTTTGATTTTGATTTTGTTACTTTTCTATTTTTAGATGGTGTTATTCCTCGTTCTACATCCTATGGTGTTTATATTTCTCAACTTATTCGTTATGCTCGATTGTCTAGCTAGTGTAGTTACTCTTTAAATTTATGTTGATGACTGTAATATTCGCAATAAAGTTTTGACAGCAAAATTTTTCAAACAAGGTTATAGATATCACAAACTTCGTAAAGCGTTTTCAAAATTTTACCGACGGCATTTTCACTTAGTATCTAAATATGATGTCGGGTTGAAAACTCTTCTTCAGCAAGGCCTTTTGGACTCTGAATTTTAAGGCGACTTGGAATATAAATTCAGAAAAAAAAAATCGGAAAAATGACTTTCCTTATGATTTTGAGAAAATAAAAATCCGATATAAAAGATTGGTTATAATATTGATGTTTTGCGACAAACTGCATGCTTTGTGGTTAAGGTTAACAGCTTTGCTTAGCTCTTCAGTTGCACGATGTCGGGTCGAGCCTCAGTCTTTATGAAGGCGCCAACCTAATCCTAACTTAATAGTAACACAGACGGTTGGTGCCTGACATCCATTCCGAGACGTCTTGGGTCGGGCCCACCGTGGTAGGCTTCTTTTGCTCCGGAATTTCAGTGTTGCTATTTTTTGTGAGTCCTTATGTTTGTTTTATATTAGTTTGAATTTTGATTTCTATGTTCCTGAGATATTACACGCAAACCGAACAATTAAATATCTGATGAACCAAAGTAT
This sequence comes from Ctena decussata, assembly GCA_963989385.1. Taxonomy (NCBI): domain Eukaryota; kingdom Metazoa; phylum Mollusca; class Bivalvia; order Lucinida; family Lucinidae; genus Ctena; species Ctena decussata. The sequence continues at coordinate 177,227 of OZ022502.1, read as the reverse complement.
GTCCAAAACTCGATCGCAAACCTGTTAAGCCCTCCAGAAATTTCATTGCTGGCCGTCCCAAGGCGGCACTTCTGTTTTGGTTCTTCTTAGTTGTTTGTCAGTTTGAATGTTTTGGTATATGGTTTGCTATGGTAATGCCCTGACATTATAAAATTGAAAATAGGTAAAAGAGATGTTTAATGTTTACGTATAATTTATTTTTATTGTCGGGGTTGATGATTTTTGTAAAACTGTTGTGTGGGTGGTGGTTGATTTTGTTGGGTTGAACAATTAAGTATCTGATGAACCAAGGCAGAACAAAGGGCGAGGGTTTGTTGACCACAAACCGGTAACGCCCCCCCTCCACCCCGCCCTAGTCATTTCATTACTGGCCGTCCCAAGGCGGCACTTCTGTTTTGGTTCTGTCATTGATATATTGTTTGTGATATTCAGGCTAGCCCGTTGACCAACTACATGGGAAATGGCTGTTCACACGTCTGCCGCTAGTGTTGTCTTTGGTGATGACTAGTTTTGTGTTGTTTCTTTCCCACATGGTGCCTTGGGATGGATCTACAATTAAATTGTGTCAGTTTCTGAGAATTTTCATTTTTACTTTTGTAAATATTGCAGCGATTAACTGCGTGCATGAGCAGCCGGTAAACATTGCAATGACTAACTACACTTAAATCTTATGCATTTTCCCATATAAAAGCTACAAAAAGCAAATTTGACATTACTGAAAAAAGGTCAAGGTCAACCAAAGGTAATAATTTGAACTATCTTGGTAGTACTCCTGTACCTGATGCTACATACCAAGTTTCAAGGCAATCAGCCAGTTTGTTCTTGAGAAGAAGATTTTTAAAGATTTTTACCATAAACGGGCGTGGCGGCCATGTTGGTCATGTGACTAGGATTTTTTGAACAACATTTCGTTCCTCCGCCCCCTAGAGGCTCTACATGAAATTTGGTTACAACTGACCTAGTGGCTTTTGAGAAGATGTGTGAAATTATCAGAATATGAGAGACCAGAGTCAAAGATCAAAGAATGACCGTGACCTCTTCTACTCGTAAACTTTGATGTTTTTATTAAGATGACTTTATATACCAATTTTCAAGTCAAAATCTTCAATAGTTTCCAAGAAATCTTATGTAGCATTGTTATTTAGCATTTTCCCATATACAAGCTACAGAAAGCAAATCTGACCTTACCGTAAAAAGGTCAAGGTCAACTTAGGGTCATAATTTGAACAATCTTGGCAATACTCGCGTGCTCGATCCTAATTACCAAGTTTCAAGGCCATCGGCCTATTGGTTCTTGAGAAGAAGATTTTTATAGGTTTTTACCATATATGGGCGTGGCGGCCATGTTGGTCATGTGACCAGGACTGTTTGAACAACTTTTTGTTTCCCTGCCCCATAGAAGTTCTAAATGAAATTTGGTTACTATCGGCCCAGCGGTTTCAGAGGAGAAGTCGTTTGAAAATGTTGCCGGATGGACGGACGATGGACGGACGGACGACGGAGCCTGCCTATCCTATTAGCTCCCCCGGAGCCGCTGGCTCAGGTAAGTTAAAAATATCTGACCAAACTGCGTTTATGAGCAGTTTTCCTATTCTACAATGACTATGCAAGTTATGTCCAAATAGAAATAACTGACATTCCTGCATGTCTGTGTGACAACCATACAAAAGTCTAAATGAATAACGTGAAACATCCTCTGTCCTCACCGCGTGCATGAGCAGCCTGTGGATACTGCCCTGACTATGTCAGTCTGCAAACACAAAAGAAATGGAAAATTCAGGAATATTTTCCGACATTGGCTTCAAGTGGTCTTTAATTATTGTGTTCTCAGTTTAATCCTTCTATCATAAAAATAGAAAATAGGTAAAAATAATTGTTAAATATTTTTCATATAATTTGCTTAGTCCGTTGTAACCCGTCTGTTGGTCTAAATTATTTAGTTCAATAAAGATAGCTGAGTTGCCATCTATTTGGGAAAGAGCTGCTGACTCGGCTTATCACTTGTAATTTATTGTTTGTTGGGATGTCTTTGTCAATCTTTCCCTTTGATGTTGGGGATAGGGTTTGGGATCTGATTCAGTCAGTTCCTGAAGTGTAGTTACTTTTTAAATTTGATGTTATTTAAATCTGCATTTTCATCTGAGTTACTGTTTGCAGTATTACAAGTTTTATGCATCGAGGTGAAAGAGTTGTTGAATGTGTTTGTAGCAATTTCTGGATCAACAATTTGATTGCCATCCTCATCACTGTTAGAATTTGTACATGATTTAGTTTATTTGCCAGTAAGATCATGCAAAGTTTTCCAGAGATGCTTTGGATTACTGCTGTTATGTATGGAATCTAAATATAATTTTGATTTTGCCTTTCGTATGAAAGTCTTAACTTTATTTCTCCAAAGTGTGTACTGAGTAACAAAATCAAAATCAAAATCATCTCGTTTATCGTAAATTTCAGTTCTAACGCAACCATCCGATATTAAATAAGGCCTCGGTATCTCAGAGGCTGGCCTTATGTAATTGAAGTTAAGAAGGGTAAATTTGATTGTCCATGCTATCAAAGAATTTATGTCACTATTCAAAAGGTCATCCAGATACCGAGAAGTAGAATTGAAAGCTTCAATAACTTCAGATTGTGTATTCTTTAAAAGTGACAGCATGAAGTCTCTCTCATAACCGAACAAAAACAGATCAGTTAGCGCCAATAGGAATACCTACAATTTGTCAATATAATTTAGAGCCTAATCTAATGTAAATATTGTCCAAGAGAATGGTGAGAGCTTCACACACTTTCTGACAAGACCATAAATTATGATTCCTGGCTGGTTCAGAGGTAAAGAAAACACGCCTAGAAAGTACGCCTATCATTACATGCAATAAAAGGAGAGTTTTTCCTGTGGAAGACCCTTTCAGTTAAATCCACAAGTTTATCCCATGCTGCTCATACACGCAATTAGTCATTGCATTATTTACAGCCTGCTCATACACGCAGGCATTACAATATCTACAGACTGCTCATACAGGCAGTTAGTCATTGAATATTTACAGACTGTTCTTACATGCAGTTAGTCATTGCAATAATTACAGACTGCTCTTACACGCAGTTAGTCATTGCATTATTTACAGGCTGATCATATACTCAGTAGGTCTTTGCAATATTTACAGACTGCATATACATGCAGTTAATTGTTTCAATATTAACAGGCTGCTCATACACGCAGTTAGTCATTGCAATGTTTACACACTGCTCATACACGCGATCATTGCAATATTTACAGGCCTGCTCATACACGCTCTAGTCATTGCAGTATTTACAGGCCTGCTCATACACTCAGTTAGTTATTACAGTATTTACAGACTGTTTTTTTTCACGCAGTATTGCAATATTTACAGGCCTGTTCATAAATGCAGTTAGTCATTGCATTATTTAAAGACTGGTTCGTCACTGCAATATTTACAGCCGCTCATACACATACAGGCAGTTAGTTATTGCAATATTTACTGACTGCTCATACACACTGTTAGTCATTGCAAAATTTACAGACTGCTCATACACATACAGGCAGTTAGTTATTGCAATATTTACGAACTGCTCATACACACTGTTAGTCGTTGCAATATTTACAGACTGCTTTTACACACAGTAAGTCATTGCAGACTTCTCATACACGCAGTTAGTTTTTGAAATATTTACAGGCCTGCTCATACACGCAGTTAGTTATTGCAATAGTTACAGACTGCTCATACACACACTGTTAGTCATTGCAATATTTACAGACTGCTCTAATACACACTGTTAGTCATTGCAATATTTACAGTCTGCTCATACACTCAGTGAGTCATTGCAATATTTGCAGACAGCTCATACACGTTGTTATTCATTGCAATAACTACAGGCCTGCTCATACTCGCAGTTAGTTATTGCAATATTTACAGGCTGCTCATACAGGCAGTTAGTCATTGCATTATTTACCGACTGTTCATACACGCAGTTACTCATTGCAATATTTACAGGCTGCTCATACACATACAGGCAGTTAGTCGTTGCAATATTTACAGACTGCTCATACACATACAGGCAGTTAGTCATTGCAATATTTACATGCTGCTCATACACATACAGGCAGTTAGTCATTGCGATATTTACAGGCTGCTCATACACATACAGGCAGTTAGTCATTGCAATTTTACAGGCTGCTCATACACATTCAGGCAGTTAGTTATTGCAATATTTACAGGCTGCTCATTAACATACAGGCAGTTAGTCATTGCAATATTTACAGACTGCTCATACACATTCAGGCAGTTAGTCATTGCAATATTTACATGCTGCTCATACACATACAGGCAGTTAGTCATTGCAATATTTACAGGCTGCTCATACACATTCAGGCAGTTAGTCATTGCAATATTTGCAGGCTGCTCATACACATACAGGAAGTTAGTTATTGCAATATTTACAAGCTGCTCATACACATACAGGCAGTGAGTCATTGCAATATTTACAGGCTGCTCATACATATACAGGTACTTAGTTATTGAAATATTTACAGGCTGCTCATACAAAAAAGGCAGTAAGTCATTGCAATATTTACAGACTACTCATACACATTCATGCAGTTAATTATTGCAATATTTACATGCTGCTCATACACATACAGGCAGTTAGTCATTGCAATATTTACAGACTGCTCATACACATACAGGCAGTTAGTCATCGCAATATTTACAGGCTGCTCATACACATACAGGCAGTTAGTCATTGCAATATTTACAGACTGCTCATATATATACAGGCAATTAGTTATTGCAATATTCACAGACTGCTCATACAGATACAGGCAGTTAGTTATTGCAATATTAACAGACTGCTCATACACATTCAGGCAGTTAGTTATTATAATATTTACAGACTGCTCATACAGGCACAGGCAGTTAGTTATTGCAATATTTACAGGCTGCTCATACACATTCAGGCAGTTAGTCATTGCAATATTTACAGACTGCTCATACAGATACAGGCAGTTAGTTATTGCAATATTTACAGGCTGCTCATACACATACAGGCAGTTAGTCATTGCAATATTTGCAGACTGCTCATACATGCAGTAAAAGTAGAGTTTTTTCACATTGTTTGTTCAGATTCTTTCTAGTTTGCTTCCAATCTGCATGGAATTTACGGCATTTAGCTAATACAATACTGTTACTGAGAAAAGTCCACACACATTTTCGAAATATGTGTTACGCAGTCTGGGCGGACAAATAGTTGTAAAGGCATATTTATATTTGACAGACAGACAAACAGCATGACTAGAAACATATTACCAATAGGACCCCGTCTTTATGTCACTGTTGACGGCATTTATGTCATAAGTCCCCACCAAAAAAAATAAATAAAACAATAACAGCTTTCTATTATCATGTCGTTCCTTCGTATTTGATATGTTGTATAGAATTAAATGGAATTAATTCTATAGTTGAGTCTTTAAGATATGGGGAAAACTCAAAATCATGACTAATTAAAACAAGGTTAACAACTCTGTGAAGCAAAAAGCTGGCGTTACCATTCTTGCTCTTTGCAAACTTTAAGATCTTCTGATGACGCTTTATATTTGTACAAAACTTTGTGGAAAAATATTCAAAGGCTTTAAAGTAATAGAGCTGACAAGATCTCTATACCTAAGACTGCAAAGGGACTTAAATTTGCTAAAAATGAAGGTGTATGGTTCTTGTTCTCTGCACATCGTCCAATAAAGCTTTTTATTATGCCCTTGTGGCGATAGTAAGGGAGCATTATGTTTAATGCGTATCCGTCTGCTCGTCTGTCCCTAGCCAAAGGATACTACAGATGAAATCTGGGCCTTATCAGCCCAGTGGTTTCAGAGGAGATAATTTTTTAAGTATTTTTTACTTATTTTGCATTTTGGTTTCCATGGCAACCAATAAAATGAGCAGTGAGCCAAAAAAACATATGGCTGCTAGAAGACTTCTGAAGGAATATTTCCATATAACAATGCCATTTTCATTTTTTCCCATTATAAGTCTATGGGAACTCTAAGTTGCCATAGCAACCTAACTAAAGGGCAGATTTTCTTTACAAAAACCCCACAAACTTTCAATCCCCTAGCCCAAGGATGCTACAGATAGAATTTTAAGCCCAGTCGGCATATTGGCTTCAGAGAAGATGTCATTTAAATGTGTTGACGGACGACCGACAACGACAGATGACGACAACATACGACGACGACGGACCACTGCCTATCCTATAAGCTCCCCCGGAGCCTTCGGCTCTGGTGAGCTAAAAAACCCATAAATTTTCAATCATCCAGCCTAAGGATACTACAGATGAAATCTAAGCCTTATCGGCCCAGTGGCATCTAAGAATTATTTTTTTTAAGTATTTTTTTAATCCATTTTTTTGCATTCTGGTTTCCATGGCAACCAATAAAAGGAGCGGTGGGCAAAAAAAAAACAACATAGCTAATAAGAGACTTCTCAAAGAACATTCTATAAAAGTTTTATCAACATGTATTCAATGGCCTGGCAGTAGATGCCATTTTTCAATTTTCCTCGTTATGTCAATGCAACTCTAAGTTGCTATAGCAACCAAACTAAGGGGGCGATTTTCAAAAAAAAACAGAAACTTTCAATCCCCCAGCCCAAGGATGCCACAGATAAAATCTGGGCTTTATCGGCCCAGTGGATTAAGAGAAGATAATTTTTCAAGCATTTTTTCCCATTTCATTTTACATTAAGGTTTCCATGACAACCAATAAAAGAAGCAGTGGGCCAAAAATCATATAGCTGACAGAAGACATCTCAAGGAACATTTCTATAAAGGTTTTATATACATGTCTGCAATGGCTTGGCAGAAAAAGCCATTTTTCTATTTTCCCCACCATAAGTCAATAAGAACTCTAAGTTGCCATAGCGCCCAAACGAAGGGGCCCATGTCATGGTCATAAAAAAATATTCAATCACCCATCCCAAAGATGCCACAGATGAAGTCTGGGTCTTATCGGCCAAGTGACTTCAGAGGAAATAATTTTTTACGTATTGTTTTCCATTTTTTGCATTTCCGTTACCATGGCAACCAATAAAAGGAGCAGTGGGTCAAAAACATATAGCTGATAGTAGACATCTCAAGAAACATTTCTATAAAGTTTTATCAACAGATCTGCAATGGCTTGGCAGAAAATGCCATTTTTCAATTTTCCCCATTATAAGTCAATGGGAACTCTAAGTTGCCATAACAACCAAACTGAAAGGGCAATTTTCATAAAAAACACAAACTTTCAATCCCCTATACCCTGGATGCCACAGATGAAATTTGGGCCCAATCAGCCTAGTGCCTTCAGAGGAGATGTCGTTTAAAAGTTTTGACGGACGACAGACGACATACGACGACGGCATACGACAACGGAACACTGCCTATCCTATAAGCTCCCCCGGAGCCTTCAGCTCTGGTGAGCTTAAAACCTATAAATTTTCAATCATCCTGCCTAAGGATACTACAGATGAAATCTGGACCTTATCGGCCCAGTGGCTTCTGAGGAGATAATTTTTTTTAAGTATTTTTTTTTCATTTTTTTTAATTTGGTTTCCATGGCAACCAATGAAAGGAGCAGTGGGCAAAAAACACATAGCTAATAAGAGACTTCTCAAGGAACAATCTATAAAAGTTTTGTCAACAGATATGCAATGGCTTGGCAGTAAATGCCATTTTTCAATTCTCCCCATTATAAGTTAATGCAGCTCTCAGTTGCTATAGCAACCAAACTAAAGGGCCGATTTTCATTAAAAAACATAAACTTTCAACCCCCTAGCCCAAGGATACCACAGATGAAATCTGGGCCTTATTTGCCCTGTGGCTTAAGAGAAGATATTTATGAAATATTTTTTCTATTTTTTTTACATTTCGATTTCCATGGCGACCAATTAAAGGAGCAGTGGGCCCAAAATCATATGGCTGATAGTAGACATCTGAAGCAACATTTCTATAAAAGTTTTATCAACATATCTGCAATGGCTTGGCAGAAAATGCCATTTTTCAATTTTCCCCATTATAAGTCAATGGGAACTCTAAGTTGCCATAACAACCAAACTTAAAGGCCACTTTTCATAGCAAAACACAAATTTTCAATCCCCCATCCCAAGGATGCCACAGATGACATTTGGGCCCATCAGCCTAGTGGCTTCAGAGGAGATGTCGTTTGAAAGTGTTGACGGACGACAGACGACGATAGACGACATACGACGGCGACATACGACGATGGACCACTGCCTATCCTATAAGCTTCCCCGGAGCCTTCGGCTCTGGTGAGCTAAAAACCTATACATTTTCAATCATCCTGCCTAAGAATACTACAGATGAAATCTGAGCCTTATCGGCCCAGTGGCTTCTGAGGAGATAATTTTTTTTAAGTATTTTTTCCATTTTTTTAAATTTGGTTTGCATGGCAACCAATAAAAGGAGCAGTGGGCAAAAAAAACAACATAGCTAATAAGAGACTTCTCAAGGAACAATCTATAAAAGTTTTGTCAACAGATATGCAATGGCTTGGCAGTAAAAGCCATTTTTCAATTTTCCCCATTATAAGTCAATGCAGCTCTAATTGCTATAGCAACCAAAGTAAAGGGCCGATTTTCATAAAAAAAAACATAAATTTTCAACCCCCCAGCACAAGGATGTCACAGATGAAATATGGGCCTTATTGGCCTTGTGGCTTAGGGAAAGATAATTTTTGAAAAAAAAATTCCATTTGTTTTCTTACATTTAGGTTTCCATGGCAACCAATAAAAGGAGCAGTGGGCCAAAAAACATAGAGCTGATAGAAGACATCTTAAGGAACATTTCTATAAAAGTTTATCAACATATCTGCAATGGCTTAGCAGAAAATGCCATTTTTCAATTTTCCCCATTATAAGTTAATGGGAACTCTAAGTTGCCATAGCAACCAAACTAAAGGGCCCATGAACATAAAAAACACACAATCTTTAAATCCCCAAGCCCAAGGATGCCACAGATGAAATATAGGCCTTATCGGCCCAGTGGCTTCAGAGGAGATATAGATTAAGTATTTTTCCATTTTTTTGCATTTCGGTTTCCATGGCAACCAATAAAAGGAGCAGTGGGCCAAAAAACATATAGCTGATAGTAGACATCTCATGGAACATTTCTATAAAAGTTTTATCAACATATCTGCAATGGCTTGGCAGAAAATGCCATTTTTCAATTTTCCCCATTATAAGTCAATGGGAACTCTAAGTTGCTAACAACCAAACTAAAAAGCCAATTTTCATAAAATAACACAAACTTTCAATCCCCCATCCCAAGGATGCCACAGATGATATTTGGGCCCAATCAGCCTAGTGGCTTCAGAGGAGATGTCGTTTAAAAGTGTTGACGGACGACAGACGACGACAGACGACATACGACGACGACATACGACGATGGACCACTGCCTATCCTATAAGCTTCCCCGGAGCCTTCGGCTCTGGTGAGCTAAAAACCTATACATTTTCAATCATCTTGCCTAAGGATACTACAGATGAAATCTGAGCCTTATCGGCCCAGTGGCTTCTGAGATAATTTTTTTAAGTATTTTTTTCCATTTTTTTTAATTTGGTTTCCATGGCAACCAATAAAAGGAGAGTGGGCAAAAAAAAAAACATAGCTAATAAGAGACTTCTCAAGGAACAATTAATAAAGTTTTGTCAACAGATATGCAATGGCTTGGCAGTAAATGCGATTTTTCAATTCTCCACATTATAAGTTAATGCAGCTCTCAGTTGCTATAGCAACCAAACTAAAGGGCTGATTTTCATAAAAAACATAAACTTCCAACCCCCGAGCCCAAGGATGCCACAGATGAAATCTGGGCCTTATTGGCCCTGTGGCTTAAGAGAAGATATTTTTTTAAATATTTTTTCCATTTGCTTTTTTTACATTTCGGTTTCCATGGCAACAAATTAAAGGAGCAGTGGGCCAAAATCATAAAGCTGATAGTAGACATCTGAAGGAACATTTCTATAAAAGTTTTATCAACATATCTGCACTGGCTTGGCAGAAAATGTCATTTTTCAATTTTCCCCATTATAAGTCAATGGGAACTCTAAGTTGCCTTAACAACCAAACTAAAAGGCCAATTTTCATAAAAAACACTAACTTTCAATCCCCCATCCCACGGATGCCACAGATGACATTTGGGCCCAATCAGCCTAGTGGCTTCAGAGGAGATGTCGTTTAAAAGTGTTGACTGACGACAGACGACGACAGACGACATACGACGATGACATACGACAATGGACCACTGCCTATCCTATAAGCTTCCCCGGAGCCTTCGGCTCTGGTGAGCTAAAAACCTATAAATTTTCAATCATCCTGCCTAAGGATACTACAGATGAAACCTGAGCCTTTTCGGCCCAGTGGCTTCTGAGGAGATAATTTTTTTAAGTATTTTTTTCATTTTTTTAAATTTTGTTTCCATGGCAACCAATAAAAGGAGTAGTGGGCAAAAAAAAAAACATAGCTAATAAGAGACTTCTCTAGGAACAATTAATAAAAGTTTTGTCAACAGATATGCAATGGCTTGGCAGTAAATGCCATTTATCAATTTTCCCCTTTATAAGTCAATGCAGCTCTAATTGCTATAGCAACCAAAGTAAAGGGCCGATTTTCAGAAAAAAACCATAATTTTTCAATCCCCCAGCCCAAGGATGCCACAGATGAAATATGGGCCTTATTGGCCTTGTGGCTTAGGGAAAGATAATTTTTTAAAAAAAAATCCATTTTTTTACATTTAGGTTTCCATGGCAACCAATAAAAGGAGCAGTGGCCAAAAAACATATAGCTGATAGAAGACATATTAAGGAACATTTCTATAAAAGTTTTATCAACATATCTGCAAAGGCTTAGCAGAAAATGCCATTTTTCAATTTTCCCAATTATAAGTCATGGGAACTTTAAGTTGCCATAGCAACCAAATTAAAGGGCCCATGAGCATAAAAAACACACAATCTTTCAATCCCCAAGCCCAAGGATGCCACAGATGAAATATAGGCCTTATCGGCCCAGTGGCTTCAGAGGAGATATAGATTAAGTATTTTTCCATTTTTTTGCAATTCGGTTTCCGTGGCAACCAATAAAAGGAGCAGTGGGCCAAAAAACATATAGATGATAGAAGACCTCTCAAGGAACATTTCTATAAAAGTTTTATCAACATATCTTCAATGGCTTGGCAGAAAATGCCATTTTTCAATTTTCCCCATTATAAGTCAATGGGAACTCTAAGTTGCCATAACAGCCAAACTAAAAGGCCAATTTTCATAAAAAAAACCCACAAACTTTCAATCCCCCATCCCAAGGATGCCACAGATGACATTTGGGCCCAATCAGCCTAGTGGCTTCAGAGGAGATGTCGTTTAAAAGTGTTGACGGACGACAGACGACGACAGACGACATACGACGGCGACATACGACGATGGACCACTGCCTATCCTATAAGCTTCCCCGGAGCCTTCGGCTCTGGTGAGCTAAAAACCTATAAATTTTCAATCATACTGCCTAAGGATATTACAGATGAAATCTGAGCCTTATCGGCCCAGTGGCTTCTGAGGAGATAATTTTTTAAGTATTTTTTCATTTTTTTAAATTTGGTTTCCATGGCAACCAATAAAAGGAGTAGTGGGCAAAAAAAAAACATAGCTAATAAGAGACTTCTCTAGGAACAATTAATAAAAGTTTTGTCGACAGATATGCACTGGCTTGGCAGTAAATGCCATTTTTCAATTTTCCCCATTATAAGTTAATGCAGATCTCAGTTGCTACAGCAACCAAACTAAAGGGCTGATTTTCATAAAAAACATAAACTTTCAACCCCCCAGCCCAAGGATGCAACAGATGACATCTGGGCCTTATTGGCCCTGTGGCTTAAGAGAAGATATTTTTTTTAAATATTTTTTCCATTTTCTTTTTACATTTCGATTTCCATGGCAACCAATTAAAGGAGCAGTGGGCCAAAATCATATAGCTGATAGTAGACATCTCAAGGAACAGTTCTATAAAAGTTTTATCAACATATCTGCAATGGCTTGGCAGAAAATGCCATTTTTTCAATTTTCCCCATTATAAGTCAATGGGAACTCTAAGTTGCCATAACAACCAAACTAAAAGGCCAATTTTCATAAAAAACACAAACTTTCAATCCCCAATCCCAAGGTTGCCACAGATGATATTTGGGCCCAATCAGCCTAGTGGCTTCAGAGGAGATGTCGTTTAAAACTGTTGACTGACGACAGACGACGACAGACGACATATGACGATGGACCACTGCCTATCCTATAAGCTTCCCCGGAGCCTTTGGCTCTGGTGAGCTAAAACCTATAAATTTTCAATCATCCTGCCTATGGATACTACAGATGAAATCTGAGCCTTGTCGACCTAGTGGCTTCTGAGGAGATAATTTATTAAGTATTTTTTGTTCATTTTGTTTAATTTGGTTTTCATGGCAACCAATAAAAGGAGCAGTGGGCAAAAAAAAACACATAGCGAATAAGAGACTTCTCAAGGAACAATTAATAAAAGTTTTGTCAACAGATATGCAATGGCTTGGCAGTAAATGCCATTTTTCAATTTTCCCTTTATAAGTCAATGCAGCTCTAATTGCTATAGCAACCAAAGTAAAGGGCCGATTTTCAGAAAAAAAAAATTTCAACCCCCCCCCCCCCAGCACAAGGATGCCACAGATGAAATCTGGGCCTTATTGGCCTTGTGGCGTAAGAGAAGATAATTTTTGATTTTTTTTCCATTTGTTTTTTTACATTTAGTTTCCATGGCAACCAATAAAAGGAGCAGTGGGTCAAAAAACATATAGCTGATAGAAGACATCTTAAGGAACATTTCCATAAAAGTTTTATCAACATATCTGCAATGGCTTAGCAGAAAATGCCATTTTTCAATTTTCTCCATTATAAGTCAATGGGAACTCTAAGTTGCCATAGCAACCAAACTAAAGGGCCCATGATCATAAATAGACACACAATCTTTCAATCCCCAAGCCCAAGGATGCCACAGATGAAATATAGGCCTTATCGGCCCAGTGGCTTCAGAGGAGATATAGATTTAGTATTTTTCCATTTTTTTGCATTTCGGTTTTCATGGCAACCAATTAAAGGAGCATTGGGCCAAAAAACATATAGCTGATAGAAGACCTCTCAAGGAACATTTCTATAAAAGTTTTATCAACATATCTGCAATGGCTTGGCAGAAAATGCCATTTTTCAATTTTCCCCATTATAAGTCAATGGGAACTCTAAGTTGCCATAACAACCAAACTAAAAGGCCAATTTTCATAGCAAAACACAAACTTTCAATCCCCCATCCCAAGGATGCCACAGATGACATTTGGGCCCAATCAGCCTAGTGGCTTCAGAGGAGATGTCGTTTAAAAGTGTTGACGGACGACAGACGACGACAGACGACATACGACGACGACATACGACGATGGACCACTGCCTATCCTATAAGCTTCCCCGGAGCCTTCGGCTCTGGTGAGCTAAAAACCTATAAATTTTCAATGATCCTGCCTATGGATACTACAGATGAAGTCTGAGCCTTATCGGCCCAGTGGCTTCTGAGGAGATAATTTTTTTAAGTATTTTTTTTTTCATTTTGTTAAATTTGGTTTCCATGGCAACAAACAATTTGGGCCCAATCAGCCTAGTGGCTTCAGAGGAGATGTCGTTTAAAAGTGTTGACTGACGACAGACGACATACGACGACGACATACGACGACGGACCACTGCCTATCCTATAAGCTCCCCCGGAGCCTTTGACTCTGGTGAGCTAAAAAGTAACGTATCTCCCTGAAAGTTAGCAAACTTCTTATTTTTGTTGTTCTTTACAGTTTAGAATACAAAACAGACGTACATGCTGATTAAAAAATGTTTTAATAAGGAAAGATCAAAGGGTAATTTTCTGCAACTAAATCTGAAAAAAATAATTTTTTTTTTTAAAATTTGCGTAGTGCTGAAGGTGCATTATTGCATAATGAAGAGCGTCCTAGCAATTATTTATTCCAACTCTTTCTCAAATTGTAATGTAGACCAGATTAAAACGGTAGTTTTTTCTCAAATGTTCAACCATGTACAAATTAAATGTACACTGGACGCATGTATTAAATATAGGGTAGGCAAGCATACCTATGTTAACACCTGCAATATAAATAATACATTACTGACATGATCAGTGGTGTGTAGATGAAATTGTTCAACCTTGTTATAATAGTATCACCTGTCTCACCTGTGTGTTTTGACAATAAAATTTGGACACAGACTGCATATTTTTTATCTGCTCAGCCTGATAATGTGTGAAAGAGTTTGAAAAAAATAATTGCTAGGACGCTCTCCATTATGCAACAAGGTATTCTAACCACTAAGTATATTTTCAATAATGATATTATTTTTTCAGATTTATTCGCAGAAAATTACCCTTTGATTTTCTCTTATAAAAACAATTTTTAACATTAACATTAACAAATGCTGCATTTTGGGATTCTAATTTATGAGAAACAACATAAAGAAGGCATCTGCTAAGTTTTGGAAAGATCAGTGTTATTTTGAGTATTTTATGCAGATTTTCGTCTTTGTCCCAAATCAGTGATTATCACCACCTTAAGTAGTTATGCCCCTTTGTAATTTTCATTACGGAAATCGTGTCCGCTAATTATTATGAAGGATATAGAATGTTTATAGGCCTCGCCAGGCAAAGTCTGCAGAGACCCTATCGCTATTACCTTGTCTGATTGTATTTTATATTTGTACCAAGTTTGTCAAAAGACCTCTAAAGGTTTCAGAGTTATGAATCGAACAAGAATCCAGAACAGATGGACGGGCGGGCGGACAGGCGAACGAACAAGGTAAAAGCGATACGGCCTCTGCAGACTATGTCTGGCGAGGCTTAAAAACATCATATATCCTTTATGATTATTAGATGTAGTTACAAAATGTGTTATGGTTAACGTTTTGTCCTTTCTTGTTGCACCTTTATAATCTTGGTAAAAAATCTCATGTAGCGCAAAAAATGGTCCAAATAGTTCAGTACCTTTGTATTTGTTACCAGTCAAAACACCAATGAATATATATCACATTTCTAGATAATGTTTCATTTGTGCCACGTCTCATGATAAGGGACCTTTTGAGATGCGCAAACATCGAAATTTCAGATGAACCTTGGCATTTGCGTAGTCTGATCAAAAACTGCTTTGTTCGCAGTCAACAAATTATTGATCCTCAGGAATCATTGTGGCTCGCAGCCAAGGCTCTAATCCGGTTGCAGAAACCCGCTGATTCATTTGCGACTATGTACCAGTTGAAAGATACTCATAAAGCCCCTTTGCTGACCATGTATCGGCACAGTTTAAAATATGGTATGTAATGGAGTGTAATGGAATGGACTGACAGGGATAATTTCTTTCACTTCTTTCCATAGATTTGGCATGGCACTCTTACAGGAAAACAATTGCTTTCTCCTCCGTGGGAGCGACATTTTCGCTGTATTTGAAAAATCCTAAGCTCTGGGAACAAACTTTAGCCACTGGAACATAGATTATCTCATCTTTTCCACTCTACTCTATTCGAGGTTTAATACTATGCCTCATGTATCAGGCTACTGCATCATGTACTATAACGTATTGCGCCACATGACGTGTCAAAGCTCAAATGTCTGAGCGTCCTATAAATAGTGCAGTATCGACATGCTTATGAAGATCAAATACCGTGCGGTGTCATGCAGCGTTTGCACTGAATACAGGACTTCTGACAAAATAAAATAAATAAATAAATAAAATAAAATCACACCCCTGATTTTGAAACAGTCCTGTCCAAGGTGCGAAATAGAAGAGTCCACTACTGGCAGTAATTGTGTTAAAAGACGTGCCAGTTATCGCACGTTGCATCTTTGCAAGCCAAGGGTACTAAGTCCACTTTGCCAATTCGTATATATCCGATTTTCTGCAGCGCCGACTTTGGCTGCATCGAGTATTTTTGCTTGGCTCGTGTTATTTTTTTGACCAATCAGAAGATCCTTTGCATAACACAGAACTTTGCCCCGCAACTTTTCATAATTTTTCAAAACCACTCATGAGTTGGTTAAATATTGACCGTGTACTCTTTTTGTTGGTGGCTGTTCGCGGAAACACGATATTTTTCTGTCGACAAGGGCGCCTGCGTAAAATGTCTTGTTACGGATGATAACATTGGATGCGATGAAAGTGGCTCGCAGCCAATGAAATGGCGCAGTGGGAAATTCCGTTAACGAATAGACCGTCCGCCTAGTGTACGTAAGGAACAAAGTGGACTTAGTACCCTTGGCTCGCGAAGCTGCACACCCTGATATCATCTGATAAGCTTTGCCAAAAAGTTAAATTTGTGTAACGAAACAAAAAAATTGCGAATATCAAAATACCAGGTCAGCCTGCACATCCACGCGGTTTGTATACAGGATTCCGCATAGGCACCAACAACTACCTATGCGTCTCATGAAATTACACACAGGAAGATCAGACTACTCGGGAGTGCAGTCTGATCTCAGCCTTGGCTGTTCGCATGCGTCGTAAGGTCTTTGTTCGCTGAACAACCTCTTGACATTAATAAATAGTAACTAGACACACTCTGCACTGCCACTAACGGTTTCAGAAATTGAAAATAATTAAATAAAATTATGTTTAATGTTTTACATTACGCATAATTTGTTCTTAATGTCAGGGTTGATGCTGTATGTATTTATTAAAGACTGTTGTGTGGGAGATGGTTGTTTTTGTTGGGTTGAACAACTAAGTATCTGATGAACCAAGACAGAACAAAGGAGAGGGGTTGTCGACCACAAACCGGTTAAGCCCCTTAGTAATTTCATTATTGGCCGTCCCAAGGTGGCAGTTCTGTTTTGGTTCTTCTTGGTTGTTTTTTTATGTTTCGTGAGTTGCGATGTCTGTTACTCTTATATTGTTTGTGATGTTCAGGCTAGCCCGTTGACCACCTACATGGGAAATGGCTTTTGACATGGCTGTCACTGGTGTTGTCTTTGGTGATGACTAGTTTTGTGTTGTCTCTTTCACACATGGTATCTTGGTTTGGATCTGGAATAGAATTGTTTCAGTTCGTGAGAATTTTCCTACTTACTTTTTTTCAAACTTCAGATCGAAATCGGAGGTTCTGTGAAGGTAAAAAATCGAAATCACAATTTGCATGAATATATATGAAATAAAAAATCGAAGTTTGGCCAGCTACTGTGTGCAATGGAAGGTTTCACAAATTCGGAGCTCAAGTAGACACATAAAGACAAAAATTTAACTTCTGTTTAATTGTTTATTTTTGTATATATGTATATATGGAGGGCCTCATGGAAGATTAGCTATTACATGTATTTATGTATGCGCTAAATGTTGTGACCCTCGATAAATAAAGTCTTTACTTACTTACTTACTTACTTACTTACTAGCTATAACTCGATTTTCGGATAATCATAAATCAGGCTGATTTCTGGATATAAGCAAGAACTTCGCGGAATGCTATGTCGCACCTGCTATGAGCCTTCACTTTAAGAACCCAATGAAAGCATCAGTTTGGTACATATTGGTCAAAATCCATTTAAAAGTTCATGAGATATGGTCCGTTTGATATTGTTCCTGTTTTTAGTAACAGCCAGTGGCAGCCGTTTTTGATGATCGATTTGCAAGAAAAAAAAAGGAAAAAGCTTCATTTGAGGATCATTCTGACACACAGTTGCTCCAATTTCATTCAGAGGCTCTATAGAATAGTCTTTTTCATGTTTTTGGTATTTTCAGAAACAGCAGCCGATGGATATCCTGGACTGCCCAGTCAGATAAAGTTAAAAGAACTCCATTTGTGGATTATTCTGATTGCATTTGACTGATATCTGTTCAGCATTTTTTAGATATTGGCATTTTAGCAAAACTGGACTCGTAAACTGAAAGTAAGTCACTAACTCTGCTACAACTTTTGGCCATTTTAAAAATTCTGAAAACCAAGGTCCCACTGATGCTTTATGCCAAATTGCAGCCAAATATACCAATTGGTTCTAAAAAACATTTTATTTTATTGTTTTTGCTTTTCTTAGTAACTGCGGCCATCTTGGACTCTCGACCTGGCTGAATTTTACCGTTCTGAAGTCCTGCAATCTGATAATGCTGCATATGAAATCTGAGAACCATGGATGCATTGATTTCAGAGAATAAGCCTTTTGAATGGACATAAAAAAAAGTGTCGACTAAATAAGGCTTGGGTCGACGTAAAGTCACTGTGACCTAATTCCGCTACATATTTTTTTCATTTTAATAATTCTAAATACAAAGGTCCCACTTATGCTTCACACAAAATATCAGCCAAATATACTAAGTGGTTCTGGAGAAAAAGTAAATTTTATTGGTTTTGCTATTTGTAGTAACTGTGGCCATGTTGGATTCTCGACCTGGCTGAATTTTATCATTCTGAAGCCCTGCAGCCTGATCATGCTGCATGTGAAATTTGAGGATCATGGACATAGTGGTTTTAGAGAATAAGAGGTTTGAATGGACTCAAATATGTCGACGTAAAATTATGTTAGGGTAAACGTAAGGTCACTGTGACCTAATTCCGCTATTGATTGTTTTTCATTTTGATGGTCCCACTTATGCTTCACACGAAATTTCAGCCAAATATACCAAAGTAGTTCTGGAAAAAAGTTGATTTTGTTGTTTTTGCTGCTTTTTGTAACTGCGGCCATGTTGGATTTTCGACCTGGCTGAGTTTTACCATTCTGGAGTTCTGTAGTCTGATTATGGCGCATGTGAAATTTGAAAACCATGGATGCAGTGGTTTCAGAGAATAAGTCTTTTGAATGGACTTAAATGCTAGGCTCGACGTACGGACGGGCTGACGGTCGGACGGAAAACCGGACGCCTATATCGCACCTTGCTAAAGCAGGTGCGGCAAAAACGAATTTTGGATATCCATTAATCGAAAATAAATAGTATATCGGCACCACGTACTCAAATAGCTGCTGATCTCACGACTTGGCCTCGCGTTAGGAGATCTATCTCGGTGATACTGATTGAAACTTGTCAATGTTTATGATACGCTGTATGGGTCTATCCTCATGTTTTTGTGCCATTTGTACGAAGGGGAACAATTCTGTGACTTCCTGTTTGCTTCCCTAAATGATGTTGCCCTTTAAGTATTGGGTCTTATGAGAGCAAATACTTTCCTTTATCCGTTTACCCCTTTACTAAGAACGCATATGACAGAGTTGTTACCCCTGAAAAAGTACCCAGTCTCCTAAAACTTTAAACTTTCTGATTTTTCTTTGGTAGATGTGTCAGCTTAACCAAAATAGTCCTCTGTTTATATTGTTTCGTGACGTTTGAAACTGCTGAATAATTATCTCGAGGTCAATATCGTCACCTTTAATCCAGACGCGTCTGTTTACAAAAATGAGGTTTTACTGAAAGTAACCAATATTTCAAGTAATTAAAAAAACTGTTATAGTCATTTGATTCGCACTCACCTGTACTTATTTTTAACCACACATTCCGAAAATGTGCACTGTATTAGGTATTTCTGTGTGTGTTTTTAATATTCCTAGTGGACAAATGTTGTTAGTAGCACGTCTACCCAATATTGATGCAACGCCATACAGGTATTGTCAATAAGGGATCAAACATGTTTTTTCATGCATTAACGTTTGCCAGGTCTCGAGGGAGATGTTGGAAACCGAGGCCGAAGGCCGAGGTTTTCAACATCTCCCGAGGGACCTGGCAAATATTAATGCATTGTAAACAAATGTTTGATCGCTGTTATTGCATAAATTCAACGAACTATTCATTAAAATTTGAGAAAATACTTGGCACTATATTTTGTCACCGTTTGACAGCCAACGCGCTAGTGCATCTTTTCATATTTTTACTAATATTCGTCTTCCGGGCCCGAGAGCATTCAGCTATTCAAAATGTCTGCCATCATCTTCAACCTCAATATTTCGGAAAAGTGTCCAAGATGGTCGTTGTAGATGCAAAATAGATTGCAAATTAATTATCAAAAAGCAGATACCTTGAGCAATAATTTCCGTGCAGAACAAGCCTGGTCCATTCATATACCATCCTGCAGTTCTTGATTGCTGAAAGGTTGAGATGCATGTTTTCTTTACTCTTATTTACTGTCCATTTGGCATCGAAAGAATGTAAACATCGCTTTAAACCTGAGTCACGCTGATGACGTCAGATTACAAAGGACTGATGACGTCATATAGGCATACTTAGGTAGCACACCACCAATTTTTGTAATTCAACCGAAACGGGAGACAAAGTTGCATGGAGATTTTTTAAGTGGCCCGGCACAAGCATAATGAAAGCTCTGTCATCGTGCATCAATACCGCGTGAAAACCATTGTTGAAACACGGCTTTTCGCCTGTTGACGCACGGCTGTTAATACCTCTCGGCACTGCTTTTATGCAATAACGTTGATTATTGCATAAAAAGCAGTGCCGAGAGGTATTAACAGCCGTGCATCAACAGGCGAAAGGCCGTGTTTCAACAATGGTTTTCACGCGCTGTTGAAACACGATGACAGAACTTTCGTTATGCTTGTGCCGGGAAACAAAAAACCGCCATGCACCTTTGTCTCTCCCGTTTCAGTCGAATTACAAAAAATGGTGGTGCGCCTCTCCCCTTTCGGTTAATTAACAATATAATTGGTCGCGTGCTACCTATGTATTGTTGTGACATCATCATACTTTGTACTCTTATTACGTCATAAAGTACTGATACGGATTTCAAAGCCATGTTGTCTTCATTTTCACGATGCCAAATGGAGAGTAAATAAGTGTTAAAGAAAACATGCATCCTAAGCTTTCAGCAATCAAGGACTGCAGGATGGTACATGAATGGGCCAGGCATGTTCTGTTCATGAAATTTTTGCTTTGATCAAGGTATCTGCTTTTTGTTGATGAATTTGCAACGACCATCTTGGACTCTTTCCATAAATACTGTGGTTAAATAGAATGATGGCAGCCATTTTGAACAGCTTGATGCTCTCGGGTCAGAAGACGGATATTAAAAAAACAAATGCACCGGCGCGTTGGCTGTGAAACGGTGACAAAATATAGTGCCGTATTTTCGCAAATCTTAACGAACATTTCGTTGAATTTATGCAATAACAGCGATCAAACATTTTTTCCGATGCATTAACGTTTGCCAGGTCCCTTGGGAGATGTTGAAAACCTCGGCCTTCGGCCTTGGTTGTCAACATCTCCCTCGGGACCTGGCAAACGTTAATGCATGAAAATCCATGTTTGATCCCTATATTCGACGTTGTCAAAACGTCGCATGCCCACTGCTACTACTATTTTCGCTGTCTGGACAGTCTCCCTGTCTTGCCTTTTCTAACTGTCTCCGCTTTCTAACTGTCTCGGCTTTCTAACTATCTCGCCTTTCTAACTGTCTCGGCTTTCTAACTGTCTCCGCTTTCTAACTGTCTCGGCTTTCTAACTGTCTCGGCTTTCTTACTGTCTCCGCTTTCTAACTATCTCGGCTTTCTAACTATCTCGGCTTTCTATCTATCTCAGCTTTCTAACTGTCTCCGCTTTCAAACTGTCTCGGCTTTCTATCTATCTCGGCTTTCAAACTGTCTCCGCTTTCTAACTATCTTGGCTTTCTAACTGTCTCGGCTTTCAAACTATCTCGGCTTTCTGACTGTCTCGGCTTTCTAACTATCTCGGCTTTCTAACTGTCTCGGGTTTCTAACTGTCTCGGCTTTCTGACTGTCTCGGCTTTCTAACTGTCTCGGCTTTCTAACTATCTCGGCTTTCTAACTGTCTGGGCTGTGTAACTGTCTCGGCTTTCTAACTATCTCGGCTTTCTAACTGTCTCGGCTTTCTAACTGTCTCCGCTTTCTGACTGTCTCGGCTTTCTAGCTGACTCGGCTTTCTAACTGTCTCCGCTTTCTGACTATCTCGGCTTTCTAACTGACTCGGCTTTCTAACTGTGTCGGCTCTCTAACTGCCTCGGCTTTCAAACTATCTCGGCTTTCTGACTGTCTCGGCTTTCTAACTATCTCGGCTTGTAACTGTCTCGGCTTTCTAACTATCTCGGCTTTCTCACTGACTCACATTTCTGTGTTTCCTTTCTAAATGTCTCGCCTTTGTAAATGTCTCACCCTAAGTTGAAACCTTTCAAGGAGAGGGAGAGAGAGAGAGAGAGAGAGAGGAAGAGAGAGAGAGGGAATGGGAGAGAATTTTTTAACTAGAGCAACTGAGCAGTGGTTAACGTATACCCCTGGTCAGTGCCACAGCCTGATGAAAACATAGTTAAAAGGGGAAATAACTTTCAGGCAAACCTCAAACAAATTTCTAAGTCTGTGACCTTGTCCTTAGATCAGCAGCAGCATCCGATGATGTCAATTAAT
Source organism: Ctena decussata (assembly GCA_963989385.1). Lineage (NCBI taxonomy): Eukaryota > Metazoa > Mollusca > Bivalvia > Lucinida > Lucinidae > Ctena > Ctena decussata. Next base: position 154,775 of record OZ022502.1, on the reverse strand, counting down.
ACAACTCAATTTTAGAAAGTAAATAAAATGGCTCCTTTGAAGAAAATTTGAACCGAAGGTAAATGTTTTCCATAGCCTAATAGCCAGCCGTAGGAGCAGTATGGGTTAGAGGCCCACTGTGTCTTGGGTACAGCAAAGGATAGGCGGAGCCAATTTCTCTCCTTTCGCTGTCTTATCCCTCCCTGATTCGAAGCAGGTACCCATTTAGTGCTGGGTTGAAAGAGAGAGTTTTCCAGTCGTCGCATGGAGAAACATGACTTTGCGGAGACTTTCTGCATCATAACCGAACGTCTCTAGCCACTCGACCACGGCGCCACTCTATTTGAACTACATGAAAAAAGTCCAAATACCCAAGTCCTTCTTACCGACCACAGCCCCGTCGAGGGGCCTGAACAAGTTTTAGATATTCCATATCACCGATAATGTTACAGAGTTGTCATCTACCAAACATGAAAGTAATCGTATATGGGGTAACAGAGATATACAAACATGAAACTAATCTAATATGGGGTTCCTCAATCCTCAATCCACGGCCTCTCGGCTCAGATGTTCTCAGATGTAGGGGTCGTCTCGAGGGTTAATTCTTTCCACACAGGTAGCTACGGGTTACAGAAATATATGCAATCACATAGGTTTAACGCAAAAGCATCTACCAAACATAAAACTTATCTAATATGGGGTTACAGAGATAAAAACAATCACTCAGGTTTAATGCAAAACTTTGATGTAATGAAAATGCCTGTCATAATCACTGACTCTGGCCCCACCCTGGTGCCTGACACTGGGGCTTATACGATTCACACCAAAGGTAATACCATTGAGATACCATATACCAAATATGAAATGAATCTGACATGAGGTAACAGATATAGGAGCTATCCAAAAGCTATGCGCAAATCTACTATTGTAGATAATGGGGGATAGGAGAGTTGGCCCGTAACAACTAAAATGGTTTTATAATATAAACTTGTACATATTACCCATAATTGTATTTTTGCCCCCAGGATACGAAGTTTGTCAAGGGTATGTGTTTTTTCTCGTTCTATTGTAGAAACAGACGAAATAGATTTATAAAACTTCACGTAAAAGTCTCAGGGAGGTCATACATGTTATGCCTCCAGTGGGAGTCAAGTCTATCCTTGAACTGATTCACTGTTTCAGCTTCAACCACATATGGTGATAAATTATTCCAGTCATTTACGGCACGGTTGGAGAAAAAGAATATATCACCAAAGGATGAAAGTATAAAGATGAACGTATCACCAAAGGATGTTGAAATACATGTACTGTCTTTTCATTATAATTTGTTTAAAGGCACAGACTAGGGTCAAACCTACTGATACCGATCCACGTACGTGCACCGGTATATTTCATCGGCACCGGTATATTTTATCGATGCGCCTGTGAATTTTATCGTAAACAGATAAATATTATGATAATATCACCAAAGGATGAAAGTATAAAGATGAACGTATCACCAAAGGATGTTGAAATACATGTACTGTCTTTTCATTATAATTTGTTTCAAGGCACAGACTAGGTCAAACCTACTGATACCGATCCATGTACGTGCACCGGTATATTTCATCGGCACCGGTATATTTTATCGATGCGCCTGTGAATTTTATCGTAAACAGATAAATATTATATAATACGTGGTCCGCTAATTTACAGCTTCACCGATATTTTTTTGATCCATTGTTGTATAAATATCGATGTCATACGCTAATGATAGGCATGTTACATTGAACACAAAGTCCATGTATTAACAAGGCGGTTTACGCGCTGATCACGTGCTGTAATGTCTCGCTTTGCGACTTTTCGTATGCAAGTTGCAGGGCAATACCCCGTCAGTACAGAAACAAGCGGAATGATTGCATTTGCAGTTATCAATAAAACACTTGTACTGAAGTGAATATTAACGTTTGATTCCCGTTACTACCATTCTACAAAAATAAGGAAAATGTTTAGGCACTATTTTTATGCCTCATCGCCATAACCTAGCAGATACCTACACTCACTATGTAGTTTATCGTTGCAGGCCATGGTCAGCCTTCAGTCTCAGTTTTTAACATCTCCCTAGGGACCTTGCAAACGTTAATGCATGAAAAACCATGTTTGATCCCAATGCCATGGGGTAGGCCATTCCAAACAGGGGTCGACTCTTAAAGGAATAAATTTCTTCTTGGAGGAACATTATTCTTCTCTTTAAGAGCAAACCATCATGTAAAAGGGAAGAATGAAAATGGCAGAGTTGCTGCCCTTGAAAGTCAATCAATCCTCCTTAAATGAGATAGTTCTAAAGTTCTCATAAACAACAGGCACCCAGACCAGGCTTCAAATGAATAAAAGCTGTAAGCATTTCATAGTTTCATAGTTCCTGGTCTTTGCATACTTTTGACTTTTATTTCTGTCAATGCTATAGTTTCACGAAACATTCTCAAGAATTTCCCAAATGTACTGAAAGGCTGTCCATACATTCTATTACATGTACAAGAGTTATCCGGAATGCAATGTCTCGCCTGTCTGCCCTTTGTCACAGAACAGAAAACTTGATGCAAAGTTAACACTGCCACCGATTACACCAGAAAAGTTATACCTATGTCTCGCTTCTGCTGGTCCCAGGTGGGACAACAGCCACATAACAGGATTTAATTGTCTTGAGCAAAACAAAGTGTGTCTATAAAAGAACAAGAGGGCCAAGAGGCCCTGAATCGCTCACCTGCGCTAAAAGGTTTTAGGTCAAACTAGGGTCATAGTTTGAACAAACCTGATAGTTTGCAACCATTTCCAAATGGTTCTGAAGAAGAAGATTTTTGAATATTTTTCTATGTATTACTATGGTTCAAACCCTGGACCCCTTGGGCCAGGCCATTTTGGACCATGGGGCCATCATTTGAATAATCTTGATAAAGGACCACAAGGTAATGATAGAAGCTAAAATTCAAGCCTCTGAGCCAAGTGGAATTGAACATGAAGATGTTTTGGATATTTTTCTACGCATTTCTATGGTTCAAACCCTGAACCCCTGGGGCAGGGCCATTTTTGACCCTGGCACTGTCATTTGAACAAACTTGGTAAGGGACCACTAGGCAATGCATCATTCCAAATTTCAAGCATCTGCACTAAGGGGTTCTGGAGAAGATTTTTATGTACATTTTGATTTCAAACCCAAGACTCCCTGCCCCAGAGGCATTTTGGATCCCAGGGCTACCATTTACATAAACTTTGCAGGAGTCCACCAGGCAATGCATCATACCAAATTTCAAACATCTGAGCCAAGTGGTTCGGAACAGGAAGATTTTTGAATAGTTTCCTATATGTATTTCTATGGCTCAAACTCAGGACTCCCTGCCGCAGGCCATTTTGGACCCTCAGGCCATCATTTGCGAACTTGATAAAGGACTACAAGGCAATGTGTCATACCAATTTTCACGCATTTGAGCCATGTGATTCTGAAGAAGAAGATTTTTGAATATTTTCTATGTATTTCTATGGTTCAAGTCCAGGACCCCCCAGGGCGGGCCATTTTAGACCCAGGGGTCATCATTAAAACAAACTTGGTAAAAGACTACTAGGCAAAGCTACATACTAAATTTCAAGCATCTGAGCCAAGTAGTGATGAAGTAAAAGATTTTTGAATATTTTTCTATGTATTTCTATGGTTCAAACCAAGGACTCCCTGCCGCGGGGCCATTTTGGACCCTGGGGCCAAAATTTGAATAAACTTGGTAGAGGACCACTAGGCAATGCATCATTCCAAATTTCAAGCATTTAAACCTTGCGGTTCTGAAGAAGAAGACGTTTGAATATTTTTCTTTGCATTTCTATGGTTCAAACCTTGGACTCCATGCCAAGGAGCCATTTTTGTCCCTGGCGCCACCATTTAAACAAACTTGGTGAAGGACTATTATTCAATGCTTCATATCAAATTTTAAGCATCTGAGCCTTGCGGTTCTGAAGAAGAAGATTTTTTAATATTTTTCTATGTATTTCTATGGTTCGAACCTGGGATTCCCTGCCCCGGGGCCATTTTGGACCCTGGGGCCACCATTTGAACAAATTTGGTAGAGGACCACTAGATAATGCTACATACCAAATTTCAAGCATCTGAGCCAAGTAGTTCTGGAGAAGAGGATTTTTAAGTATTTTTTAGTTTTGAACCCAAGACCCCCTGCCCCAGGGCCATTTTGGACCATGGGGCCACCATTTGAACAAACTTGGTAGAGGACCACTAGGCAGAGCTACATACCAAATTTAAAGCATCTGAACCAAGCAGTTCTGGAGAAGAAGATTTTTAAGTATTTTTTAGTTTCAAAACCAAGACCCCCTGCCTCAAGGTCATTTTGGACCCTGGGGCCACCATTTGAACAAACTTGGTAGAGGACTATTAGGCAATGCTACATACCAAATTTCAAGCATCTGAGCCAAGCAGTTCTGGAGAAGAAGATTTTTAAGAATATTTTAGTTTCGAACCCAAGACCCCCTGCCCAAGGACCATTTTGGACCCTGGGGCCACCATTTGAACAAACTTGGTAGAGGACCATTAGGCAATGCTACATACCAAATTTCAAGCATCTGAGCCAAGCAGTTCTGGAGAAGAAGATTTTTAAGTATTTTTTTTTCGAACCCAAGACCCCCTGCCCCAGGGCCATTTTCGACCCTGGGGCCACCATTTGAAAAACTTGGCAGAGGTCCACTAGACAATGCTTCATACCAAATATCAAAGCCTTAGGCCTAGCGGTTTCAGAGAAGATGTCATTTATAGCAAATTGTTGACGATGCACGACGCACACTTGGTGATCACAATAGCTCACCCCGAGCCTAAAGGCTCAGGTGAGCTAAAAACTAGATAACTGGCTATCACAAGAACTGATGCTTTAAGGCTGTGTGGGGCTAATTTTCTTCTTATATGTCAAGCCGATCATTAGGCAAAGTGGCTGAGGCTCAAACCCATAGTGGTGAGAGACTGTGTTTAAGGGTGAGTGCTCTTAACTACTAGACCACGGATGGGAGTATTGCAATACCACAAACCACCCCAAATCTCCACTAACCACCACAAACCAGTTAAAAACCTTTCTGACTACGTTTTAAACATCTTTAATACTCTTGAAAAAGCTCTAATATTTATCAGAAGAATTATCTTATAGGCTCGAAAAGGCCACTTATGCCAATATTTATTACATTATTACAACCTGTAACATCGGGAGAATCGTAATAGACATTATTGTTATTATTATTAATAACAACAATTATCATTATTATTTTGATCTAAAAGTAATAATAAAGTTTTGTTTTTTTATGATTGCAGGCATATTTACTCTTTGTGTCTGAATCTTATAGGCACATTAGAAAATATATAGATAAAATTAAAGATTCTAAGGGTCTTGATATGATAACGTTATCGTTAACATTACAACAAATACCAATTAAACTTGATTAAATGTACAGTGAAATAGTTTTTGTGGTGGTTTGCTGTGATTTGTGACTGGTTTGTGTTGGTTTGAGGCAGATTTCGGTGGTTAGCGACATTTCAGTGGACAGGTTTGACCCTAGTCTGTGCCTTTAAGCAAATTATAATGAAAAGACAGTACATGTATTTCAACATCCTTTGGTGATACGTTCATCTTTATACTTTCATCCTTTGGTGATATATTCTTTTTCTCCAACCGTGCCGTAAATGACTGGAATAATTTATCACCATATGTGGTTGAAGCTGAAACAGTGAATCAGTTCAAGGATAGACTTGACTCCCACTGGAGGCATAACATGTATGACCTCCCTGAGACTTTTACGTGAAGTTTTATAAATCTATTTCGTCTGTTTCTACAATAGAACGAGAAAAAACACATACCCTTGACAAACTTCGTATCCTGGGGGCAAAAATACAATTATGGGTAATATGTACAAGTTTATATTATAAAACCATGTTAGTTGTTACGGGCCAACTCTCCTATCCCCCATTATCTACAATAGTAGATTTGCGCATAGCTTTTGGATAGCTCCTATATCTGTTACCTCATGTCAGATTCATTTCATATTTGGTATATGGTATCTCAATGGTATTACCTTTGGTGTGAATCGTATAAGCCCCAGTGTCAGGCACCAGGGTGGGGCCAGTGTCAGTGATTATGACTTAGGCATTTTCATTACATCAAAGTTTTGCATTAAACCTGAGTGATTGCTTTTATCTCTGTAACCCCATATTAGATAAGTTTCATGTTTGGTAGATGCATTTGCGTTAAACCTATGTGATTGCATATATTTCTGTAACCCGTAGCTACCTGTGTGGAAAGAATTTACCCTCGAGACGACCCCTACATCTGAGAACATCTGAGCCGAGAGGCCGTGGATTGAGGATTGAGGAACCCCATATTAGATTAGTTTCATGTTTGTATATCTCTGTTACCCCATATACGATTACTTTCATGTTTGGTAGATGACAACTCTGTAACATTATCGGTGATATGGAATATCTAAAACTTGTTCAGGCCCCTCGACGGGGCTGTGGTCGGTAAGAAGGACTTGGGTATTTGGACTTTTTTCATGTAGTTCAAATAGAGTGGCGCCGTGGTCGAGTGGCTAGAGACGTTCGGTTATGATGCAGAAAGTCTCCGCAAAGTCATGTTTCTCCATGCGACGACTGGAAAACTCTCTCTTTCAACCCAGCACTAAATGGGTACCTGCTTCGAATCAGGGAGGGATAAGACAGCGAAAGGAGAGAAATTGGCTCCGCCTATCCTTTGCTGTACCCAAGACACAGTGGGCCTCTAACCCATACTGCTCCTACGGCTGGCTATTAGGCTATGGAAAACATTTACCTTCGGTTCAAATTTTCTTCAAAGGAGCCATTTTATTTACTTTCTAAAATTGAGTTGTATTAATTGACATCATCGGATGCTGCTGCTGATCTAAGGACAAGGTCACAGACTTAGAAATTTGTTTGAGGTTTGCCTGAAAGTTATTTCCCCTTTTAACTATGTTTTCATCAGGCTGTGGCACTGACCAGGGGTATACGTTAACCACTGCTCAGTTGCTCTAGTTAAAAAATTCTCTCCCATTCCCTCTCTCTCTCTTCCTCTCTCTCTCTCTCTCTCTCTCTCTCTCTCTCCCTCTCCTTGAAAGGTTTCAACTTAGGGTGAACCATTTACAAAGGCGAGACATTTAGAAAGGAAACACAGAAATGTGAGTCAGTTAGAAAGCCGAGATAGTTAGAAAGCCGAGACAGTTACAAGCCGAGATAGTTAGAAAGGCGAGACAGTCAGAAAGCCGAGATAGTTAGAAAGCCGAGGCAGTTAGAGACCCGACACAGTAAGAAAGCCGAGTCAGTTAGAAAGCCGAGACAGTCAGAAAGCGGAGACAGTTAGAAAGCCGAGTCAGTTAGAAAGCCGAGACAGTCAGAAAGCGGAGACAGTTAGAAAGCCGAGACAGTTAGAAAGCCAAGATAGATAGAAAGCCGATACAGTTACACAGCCCAGACAGTTAGAAAGCCGAGATAGTTAGAAAGCCGAGACAGTTAGAAAGCCGAGACAGTCAGAATGCTGAGACAGTTAGAAACCCGAGACAGTTAGAAAGCCGAGATAGTTAGAAAGCCGAGACAGTCAGAAAGCCGAGATAGTTTGAAAGCCGAGACAGTTAGAAAGCCGAGATAGTTAGAAAGCGGAGACAGTTTGAAAGCCGAGATAGATAGAAAGCCGAGACAGTTTGAAAGCGGAGACAGTTAGAAAGCCGAGATAGATAGAAAGCCGAGATAGTTAGAAAGCCGAGATAGTTAGAAAGCCGAGACAGTTTGAAAGCCGAGACAGTTAGAAAGCCGAGATAGTTAGAAAGCGGAGACAGTTAGAAAGTCGAGACAGTTAGAAAGCCGAGACAGTTAGAAAGCGGAGACAGTTAAAAAGCCGAGACAGTTAGAAAGGCGAGATAGTTAGAAAGCCGAGACAGTTAGAAAGCGGAGACAGTTAGAAAAGGCAAGACAGGGAGACTGTCCAGACAGCGAAAATAGTAGTAGCAGTGGGCATGCGACGTTTTGACAACGTCGAATATAGGGATCAAACATGGATTTTCATGCATTAACGTTTGCCAGGTCCCGAGGGAGATGTTGACAACCAAGGCCGAAGGCCGAGGTTTTCAACATCTCCCAAGGGACCTGGCAAACGTAAATGCATCGGAAAAAATGTTTGATCGCTGTTATTGCATAAATTCAACGAAATGTTCGTTAAGATTTGCGAAAATACGGCACTATATTTTGTCACCGTTTCACAGCCAACGCGCCGGTGCATTTGTTTTTTTAATAACCGTCTTCTGACCCGAGAGCATCAAGCTGTTCAAAATGGCTGCCATCATTCTATTCAACCTCAGTATTTATGGAAAGAGTCCGAGATGGTCGTTGCAAATTCATCAACAAAAAGCAGATACCTTGATCAAAGCAAAAATTTCATGAACAGAACATGCCTGGCCCATTCATGTACCATCCTGCAGTCCTTGATTGCTGAAAGCTTAGGATGCATGTTTTCTTTAACACTTATTTACTCTCCATTTGGCATCGTGAAAATGAAGACAACATGGCTTTGAAATCCGTATCAGTACTTTATGACGTAATAAGAGTACAAAGTATGATGATGTCACAACAATACATAGGTAGCACGCGACCAATTATATTGTTAATTAACCGAAAGGGGAGAGGCGCACCACCATTTTTTGTAATTCGACTGAAACGGGAGAGACAAAGGTGCATGGCGGTTTTTTGTTTCCCGGCACAAGCATAACGAAAGTTCTGTCATCGTGTTTCAACAGCGCGTGAAAACCATTGCTGAAACACGGCCTTTCGCCTGTTGATGCACGGCTGTTAATACCTCTCGGCACTGCTTTTTATGCAATAATCAACGTTATTGCATAAAAGCAGTGCCGAGAGGTATTAACAGCCGTGCGTCAACAGGCGAAAAGCCGTGTTTCAACAATGGTTTTCACGCGGTATTGATGCACAATGACAGAGCTTTCATTATGCTTGTGCCGGGCCACTTAAAAAATCTCCAGCCAACTTTGTCTCCCGTTTCGGTTGAATTACAAAAATTGGTGGTGTGCTACCTAAGTATGCCTATATGACGTCATCAGTCCTTTGTAATCTGACGTCATCAGCGTGACTCAGGTTTAAAGCGATGTTTACATTCTTACGATGCCAAATGGACAGTAAATAAGAGTAAAGAAAACATGCATCTCAACCTTTCAGCAATCAAGAACTGCAGGATGGTATATGAATGGACCAGGCTTGTTCTGCACGGAAATTATTGCTCAAGGTATCTGCTTTTTGATAATTAATTTGCAATCTATTTTGCATCTACAACGACCATCTTGGACACTTTTCCGAAATATTGAGGTTGAAGATGATGGCAGTCATTTTGAATAGCTGAATGCTCTCGGGCCCGGAAGACGAATATTAGTAAAAATATGAAAAGATGCACTAGCGCGTTGGCTGTAAAACGGTGACAAAATATAGTGCCAAGTATTTTCTCAAATTTTAATGAATAGTTCGTTGAATTTATGCAATAACAGCGATCAAACATTTGTTTCCAATGCATTAACATTTGCCAGGTCCCTCGGGAGATGTTGAAAACCTCGGCCTTCGGCCTCGGTTTCCAACATCTCCCTCGAGACCTGGCAAACGTTAATGCATGAAAAAACATGTTTGATCCCTTATTGACAATACCTGTATGGCGTTGCATCAATATTGGGTAGACGTGCTACTAACAACATTTGTCCACTAGGAATATTAAAAACACACACAGAAATACCTAATACAGTGCACATTTTCGGAATGTGTGGTTAAAAATAAGTACAGGTGAGTGCGAATCAAATGACTATAACAGTTTTTTTAATTACTTGAAATATTGGTTACTTTCAGTAAAACCTCATTTTGTAAACAGACGCGTCTGGATTAAAGGTGACGATATTGACCTCGAGATAATTATTCAGCAGTTTCAAACGTCACGAAACAATATAAACAGAGGACTATTTTGGTTAAGCTGACACATCTACCAAAGAAAAATCAGAAAGTTTAAAGTTTTAGGAGACTGGGTACTTTTTCAGGGGTAACAACTCTGTCATATGCGTTCTTAGTAAAGGGGTAAACGGATAAAGGAAAGTATTTGCTCTCATAAGACCCAATACTTAAAGGGCAGCATCATTTAAGGAAGCAAACAGGAAGTCACAGAATTGTTCCCCTTCGTACAAATGGCACAAAAACATGAGGGTAGACCCATACAGCGTATCATAAACATTGACAAGTTTCAATCAGTATCACCGAGATAGATCTCCTAACGCGAGGCCAAGTCGTGAGATCAGCAGCTATTTGAGTACGTGGTGCCGATATACTATTTATTTTCGATTTATGGATATCCAAAATTAGTTTTTGTCGCACCTGCCTTAGCAAGGTGCGATATAGGCGTCCGGTTTTCCGTCCGACCGTCAGCCCGTCCGTACGTCGAGCCTAGCATTTAAGTCCATTCAAAAGACTTATTCTCTGAAACCACTGCATCCATGGTTTTCAAATTTCACATGCGCCATAATCAGACTACAGAACTCCAGAATGGTAAAACTCAGCCAGGTCGAAAATCCAACATGGCCGCAGTTACAAAAAGCAGCAAAAACAACAAAATCAACTTTTTTCCAGAACTACTTTGGTATATTTGGCTGAAATTTCGTGTGAAGCATAAGTGGGACCATCACAATGAAAAACAATCAATAGCGGAATTAGGTCACAGTGACCTTACGTTTACCCTAACATAATTTTACGTCGACATATTTGAGTCCATTCAAACCTCTTATTCTTTAAAACCACTATGTCCATGATCCTCAAATTTCACATGCAGCATGATCAGGCTGCAGGGCTTCAGAATGATAAAATTCAGCCAGGTCGAGAATCCAAGATGGCCACAGTTACTAAAAATAGCAAAACCAATAAAATTTACTTTTTCTCCAGAACCACTTAGTATATTTGGCTGATATTTTGTGTGAAGCATAAGTGGGACCTTTGTATTTAGAAATATTAAAATGAAAAAAAATATGTAGCGGAATTAGGTCACAGTGACTTTACGTCGACCCTAGCCTTATTTAGTCGACACTTTTTTTTATGTCCATTCAAAAGGCTTATTCTCTGAAATCAATGCATCCATGGTTCTCAGATTTCATATGCAGCATTATCAGATTGCAGGACTTCAGAACGGTAAAATTCAGCCAGGTCGAGAGTCCAAGATGGCCGCAGTTACTAAGAAAAGCAAAAACAATAAAATAAACTGTTTTTTAGAACCAATTGGTATATTTGGCTGCAATTTGGCATAAAGCATCAGTGGGACCTTGGTTTTCAGAATTTTTAAAATGGCCAAAAGTTGTAGCAGAGTTAGTGACTTACTTTCAGTTTACGAGTCCAGTTTTGCTAAAATGCCAATATCTAAAAAATGCTGAACAGATATCAGTCAAATACAATCAGAATGATCCACAAATGGAGTTCTTTTAACTTTATCTGACTGGGCAGTCCAGGATAGCCATCGGCTGCTGTTTCTGAAAATACCAAAAACATGAAAAAGACTATTCTATAGAGCCTCTGAATGAAATTGGAGCAACTGTGTGTCAGAATGATCCTCAAATGAAGCTATTTCCTTTTTTTTTTCCTTGCAAATCGATCATCAAAAACGGCTGCCACTGGCTGTTACTAAAAACAGGAACAATATCAAACGGACCATATCTCATGAACTTTTAAATGGATTTTGACCAATATGTACCAAACTGATGCTTTCATTGGGTTCTTAAAGTGAAGGCTCATAGCAGGTGCGACATAGCATTCCGCGAAGTTCTTGCTTATATCCAGAAATCAGCCTGATTTATGATTATCCGAAAATCGAGTTATAGCTAGTAAGTAAGTAAGTAAGTAAGTAAGTAAAGACTTTATTTATCGAGGGTCACAACATTTAGCGCATGCATAAATACATGTAATAGCTAATCTTCCATGAGGCCCTCCATATATACATATATACAAAAATAAACAATTAAACAGAAGTTAAATTTTTGTCTTTATGTGTCTACTTGAGCTCCGAATTTGTGAAACCTTCCATTGCACACAGTAGCTGGCCAAACTTCGATTTTTTATTTCATATATATTCATGAAAATTGTGATTTCGATTTTTTACCTTCACAGAACCTCCGATTTCGATCTGAAGTTTGAAAAAAAGTAAGGAGGAAAATTCTCACGAACTGAAACAATTCTATTCCAGATCCAAACCAAGATACCATGTGTGAAAGAGACAACACAAAACTAGTCATCACCAAAGACAACACCAGTGACAGCCATGTCAAAAGCCATTTCCCATGTAGGTGGTCAACGGGCTAGCCTGAACATCACAAACAATATAAGAGTAACAGACATCGCAACTGACGACACATAAAAAACAACCAAGAAGAACCAAAACAGAACTGCCACCTTGGGACGGCCAATAATGAAATTACTAAGGGGCTTAACCGATTTGTGGTCGACAACCCCTCTCCTTTGTTCTGTCTTGGTTCATCAGATACTTAGTTGTTCAACCCAACAAAAACAACCATCTCCCACACAACAGTCTTTAATAAATACATACAGCATCAACCCTGACATTAAGAACAAATTATGCGTAATGTAAAACATTAAACATATTTTTTTTAAATTATTTTCAATTTCTGAAACCGTTAGTGGCAGTGCAGAGTGTGTCTAGTTACTATTAATTAATGTCAAGAGGTTGTTCAGCGAACAAAGACCTTACGACGCATGCGAACAGCCAAGGCTGAGATCAGACTGCACTCCCGAGTAGTCTGATCTTCCTGTGTGTAATTTCATGAGACGCATAGGTAGTTGTTGGTGCCTATGCGGAATCCTGTATACAAACCGCGTGGATGTGCAGGCTGACCTGGTATTTTGATATTCGCAATTTTTTTGTTTCGTTAAACAAATTTAACTTTTTGGCATTCAAAGATTATCAGATGATATCAGGGTGTGCAGCTTCGCGAGCCAAGGGTACTAAGTCCACTTTGTTCCTTACGTACACTAGGCGGACGGTCTATTCGTCAACGGAATTTCCCACTGCGCCATTTCATTGGCTGCGAGCCACTTTCATCGCATCCAATGTTATCATCCGTAACAAGACATTTTACGCAGGCGCCCTTGTCGACAGAAAAATATCGTGTTTCCGCGAACAGCTACCAACAAAAAGAGTACACGGTCAATACTTAACCAACTCATGAGTGGTTTTGAAAAATTATGAAAAGTTGCGGGGCAAAGTTCTGTGTTATGCAAAGGATCTTCTGATTGGTCAAAAAAATAACACGAGCCAAGCAAAAATACTCGCTGCAGCCAAAGTCGGCGCTGCAGAAAATCGGATATATACGAATTGGCAAAGTGGACTTAGTACCCTTGGCTTGCAAAGATGCAACGTGTGATAACTGGCACGTCTTTTAACACAATTACTGCCAGTAGTGGACTCTTCTATTTCGCACCTTGGACAGGACTGTTTCAAAATCAGGGGTGTGATTTTATTTTATTTATTTATTTATTTTATTTTGTCAGAAGTCCTGTATTCAGTGCAAACGCTGCAGGACACCGCACGGTATTTGATCTTCATAAGCATGTCGATACTGCACTATTTATAGGACGCTCAGACATTTGAGCTTTGACACGTCATGTGGCGCAATACGTTATAGTACATGATGCAGTAGCCTGATACATGAGGCATAGTATTAAACCTCGAATAGAGTAGAGTGGAAAAGATGAGATAATCTATGTTCCATTGGCTAAAGTTTGTTCCCAGAGCTTAGGATTTTTCAAATACAGCGAAAATGTCGCTCCCACGGAGGAGAAAGCAATTGTTTTCCTGTAAGAGTGCCATGCCAAATCTATGGAAAGAAGTGAAAGAAATTATCCCTGTCAGTCCATTCCATTACACTCCATTACATACCATATTTTAAACTGTGCCGATACATGGTCAGCAAAGGGGCTTTATGAGTATCTTTCAACTGGTACATAGTCGCAAATGAATCAGCGGGTTTCTGCAACCGGATTAGAGCCTTGGCTGCGAGCCACAATGATTCCTGAGGATCAATAATTTGTTGACTGTGAACAAAGCAGTTTTTGATCAGACTACGCAAATGCCAAGGTTCATCTGAAATTTCGATGTTTGCGCATCTCAAAAGGTCCCTTATCATAAGAACTGGCACAAATGAAACATTATCTAGAAATGTGATATATATTCATTGGTGTTTTGACTGGTAACAAATACAAAGGTACTGAACTATTTGGACCATTTTTTTGCGCTACATGAGATTTTTTACCAAGATTATAAAGGTGCAACAAGAAAGGACAAAACGTTAACCATAACACATTTTGTAACTACATCTAATAATCATAAAGGACATATGATGTTTTTAAGCCTCGCCAGACATAGTCTGCAGAGGCCGTATCGCTTTTACCTTGTTCGTTCGCCTGTCCGCCCGTCCGTCCATCTGTTCTGGATTCTTGTTCGCTTCATAACTCTGAAACCTTTAGAGGTCTTTTGACAAACTTGGTACAAATATAAAATACAATCAGACAAGGTAATAGCGATAGGGTCTCTGCAGACTTTGCCTGGCGAGGCCTATAAACATTCTATATCCTTCATAATAATTAGCGGACACGATTTCCGTAATGAAAATTACAAAGGGGCATAACTACTTAAGGTGGTGATAATCACTGATTTGGGACAAAGACGAAAATCTGCATAAAATACTCAAAATAACACTGATCTTTCCAAAACTTAGCAGATGCCTTCTTTATGTTGTTTCTCATAAATTAGAATCCCAAAATGCAGCATTTGTTAATGTTAATGTTAAAAATTGTTTTTATAAGAGAAAATCAAAGGGTAATTTTCTGCGAATAAATCTGAAAAAATAATATCATTATTGAAAATATACTTAGTGGTTAGAATACCTTGTTGCATAATGGAGAGCGTCCTAGCAATTATTTTTTTCAAACTCTTTCACACATTATCAGGCTGAGCAGATGAAAAAATATGCAGTCTGTGTCCAAATTTTATTGTCAAAACACACAGGTGAGACAGGTGATACTATTATAACAAGGTTGAACAATTTCATCTACACACCACTGATCATGTCAGTAATGTATTATTTATATTGTAGGTGTTAACATAGGTATGCTTGCCTACCCTATATTTAATACATGCGTCCAGTGTTCATTTAATTTGTACATAATTGAACATTTGAGAAAAAACTACCGTTTTAATCTGGTCTACATTACAATTTGAGAAAGAGTTGGAATAAATAATTGCTAGGACGCTCTTCATTATGCAATAATGCACCGTCAGCACTACGCAAATTTTTTAAAAAAATATTATTTTTTCAGATTTATTTGCAGAAAATTACCCTTTGATCTTTCCTTATAAAAACATTTTTTAATCAGCATGTACGTCTGTTTTGTATTCTAAACTGTAAAGAACAACAAAAATAAGAAGTTTGCTAACTTTCAGGGAGATACGTTACTTTTTAGCTCACCAGAGTCAAAGGCTCCGGGGGAGCTTATAGGATAGGCAGTGGTCCGTCGTCGTATGTCGTCGTCGTATGTCGTCTGTCGTCAGTCAACACTTTTAAACGACATCTCCTCTGAAGCCACTAGGCTGATTGGGCCCAAATTGTTTGTTGCCATGGAAACCAAATTTAACAAAATGAAAAAAAAAAAAATACTTAAAAAAATTATCTCCTCAGAAGCCACTGGGCCGATAAGGCTCAGACTTCATCTGTAGTATCCATAGGCAGGATGATTGAAAATTTATAGGTTTTTAGCTCACCAGAGCCAAAGGCTCCGGGGGAGCTTATAGGATAGGCAGTGGTCCATCGTCGTATGTAGTCGTCGTATGTCGTCTGTCGTCGTCTGTCGTCCGTCAACACTTTTAAACGACATCTCCTCTGAAGCCACTAGGCTGATGGGGCCCAAATGTCATCTGTGGCATCCTTGGGATGGGGGATTGAAAGTTTGTGTTTTTTTTATGAAAATTGGCCTTTTAGTTTGGTTGTTATGGCAACTTAGAGTTCCCATTGACTTATAATGGGGAAAATTGAAAAATGGCATTTTCTGCCAAGCCATTGCAGATATGTTGATAAAACTTTTATAGAAATGTTCCTTGAGAGGTCTTCTATCAGCTATATGTTTTTGGCCCAATGCTCCTTTAATTGGTGTCCATGGAAACCGAAATGCAAAAAAAATGGAAAAATACTAAATCTATATCTGCTCTGAAGCCACTGGGCCGATAAGGCCTCTATTTCATCTGTGGCATCCTTGGGCTTGGGGATTGAAAGATTGTGTGTCTATTTATGATCATGGGCCCTTTAGTTTGGTTGCTATGGCAACTTAGAGTTCCCATTGACTTATAAATGGGAAAATTGAAAAATGGCATTTTCTGCTAAGCCATTGCAGATATGTTGATAAAACTTTTATAGAAATGTTCCTTAAGATGTCTTCTATCAGCTATATGTTTTTTGGCCCACTGCTCCTTTTATTGGTTGCCATGGAAACCTAAATGTAAAAAAACAAATGGAAAAAAAATAAAAAATTATCTTCTCTTACGCCACAAGGCCAATAAGGCCCAGATTTCATCTGTGGCATCCTTGTGCTGGGGGGTTGAAATTTTTTTTTTCTGAAAATCGGCCCTTTACTTTGGTTCCTATAGCAATTAGAGCTGCATTGACTTATAAAGGGGAAAATTGAAAAATGGCATTTACTGCCAAGCCATTGCATATCTGTTGACAAAACTTTTATTAATTGTTCCTTGAGAAGTCTCTTATTAGCTATGTGATTTTTTTTTTTTGCCCACTGCTCCTTTTATTGGTTGCCATGAAAACCAAATTAAACAAAATGAAAAAAAAATACTTAATAAATTATCTCCTCAGAAGCCACTAGGTCGATAAGGCTCAGATTTCATCTGTAGTATCCATAGGCAGGATGATTGAAAATTTATAGGTTTTAGCTCACCAGAGCCGAAGGCTCCGGGGAAGCTTATAGGATAGGCAGTGGTCCATCGTCATATGTCGTCTGTCGTCGTCTGTCGTCAGTCAACACTTTTAAACGACATCTCCTCTGAAGCCACTAGGCTGATTGGGCCCAAATGTCATCTGTGACATCCTTGGGATTGGGGATTGAAAGTCAGTGTTTTTTATGAAAATTGGCCTTTTAGTTTGGTTGTTATGGCAACTTAGAGTTCCCATTGACTTATAATGGGGAAAATTGAAAAATGACATTTTCTGCCAAGCCATTGCAGATATGTTGATAAAACTTTTATAGAACTGTTCCTTGAGATGTCTACTATCAGCTATATGATTTTGGCCCACTGCTCCTTTAATTTGTTGCCATGGAAATCGAAATGTAAAAAGAAAATGGAAAAAATATTTAAAAAAAATATCTTCTCTTAAGCCACAGGGCCAATAAGGCCCAGATGTCATCTGTTGCATCCTTGGGCTGGGGGGTGAAAGTTTATGTTTTTTATGAAAATCAGCCCTTTAGTTTGGTTGCTATAGCAACTGAGATCTGCATTAACTTATAATGGGGAAAATTGAAAAATGGCATTTACTGCTAAGCCATTGCATATCTGTTGACAAAACTTTTATTAATTGTTCCTTGAGAAGTCTCTTATTAGCTATGTTGTTTTTTTTTTTTGCCCACTCTCCTTTTATTGGTTGCCATTGAAACCAAATTAAAAAAAAATGGAAAAAAAAATACTTAAAAAACTTATCTCCTCAGAAGCCACTGGGCCGATAAGGCTCAGATTTCATCTGTAGTATCCTTAGGCAGTATGATTGAAAATTTATAGGTTTTTAGCTCACCAGAGCCAAAGGCTACGGGGAAGCTTATAGGATAGGCAGTGGGCCATCGTCGTATGTCGTCGTCGTATGTCGTCTGTCGTCGTCTGTCGTCAGTCAACACTTTTAAACAACATCTCCTCTGAAGCCACTAGGCTGATTGGGCCCAAATGTCATCTGTGGCATCCTTGGGATGGGGGATTGAAAGTTTGTGGTTTTTTTTATGAAATTGGCCTTTTAGTTTGGCTGTTATGGCAACTTAGAGTTCCCATTGACTTATAATGGGGAAAATTGAAAAATGGCATTTTCTGCCAAGCCATTGAAGATATGTTGATAAAACTTTTATAGAAATGTTCCTTGAGAAGTCTTCTATCAGCTATATGTTTTTTTGCCCACTGCTCCTTTTATTGGTTGCCATGGAAACCGAATTGCAAAAAAATGGAAAAATACTTAATTTATATCTCCTCTGAAGCCACTGGGCCGATAAGGCCTATATTTCATCTGTGGCATCCTTGGGCTTGGGGATTGAAAGATTGTGTGTTTTTTATGATCATGGGCCCTTTAGTTTGGTTGCTATGGCAACTTAGAGTTCCCATGACTTATAATTGGGAAAATTGAAAAATGGCATTTTCTGCTAAGCCATTGCAGATATGTTGATAAACCTTTTATAGACATGTTCCTTAAGATGTCTTCTATCAGCTATATGTTTTTGGCCACTGCTGCTTTTATTGGTTGCCATGGAAACCTAAGTGTAATAAAAACAAATGGAATTTTTTTTCAAAAATTATCTTTCCCTAAGCCACAAGGCCAATAAGGCCCATATTTCATCTGTGGCATCCTTGGGCTGGGGGATTGAAAAATTATGGGTTTTTTATGAAAATCGGCCCTTTACTTTGGTTGCTATAGCAATTAGAGCTGCATTGACTTATAATGGGGAAAATTGAAAAATGGCATTTACTGCCAAGCCATTGCATATCTGTTGACAAAACTTTTATTAATTGTTCCTAGAGAAGTCTCTTATTAGCTATGTTTTTTTTTGCCCACTACTCCTTTTATTGGTTGCCATGGAAACCAAATTTAAAAAAATGAAAAAAATACTTAAAAAAATTATCTCCTCAGAAGCCACTGGGCCGAAAAGGCTCAGGTTTCATCTGTAGTATCCTTAGGCAGGATGATTGAAAATTTATAGGTTTTTAGCTCACCAGAGCCGAAGGCTCCGGGGAAGCTTATAGGATAGGCAGTGGTCCATCGTCGTATGTCATCGTCGTATGTCGTCTGTCGTCGTCTGTCGTCCGTCAACACTTTTAAACGACATCTCCTCTGAAGCCACTAGGCTGATTGGGCCCAAATGTCATCTGTGGCATCCGTGGGATGGGGGATTGAAAGTTTGTTTTTTTTATGAAAATTTGCCTTTTAGTTTGGTTGTTAAGACAACTTAGAGTTCCCATTGACTTATAATGGGGAAAATTGAAAAATGACATTTTCTGCCAAGCCAGTGCAGATATGTTGATAAAACTTTTATAGAAATGTTCCTTCAGATGTCTACTATCAGCTATATGATTTTGGCCCACTGCTCCTTTAATTTGTTGCCATGGAAATCGAAATGTAAAAAAACAAATGGAAAAAAATATTTAAAAAAATATCTTCTCTTAAGCCACAGGGCCAATAAGGCCCAGATTTCATCGGTGGCATCCTTGGGCTCGGGGGTTGAAAGTTTATGTTTTTTTTATGAAAATCAGCCCTTTAGTTTGGTTGCTATAGCAACTGAGAGCTGCATTAACTTATAATGTGGAGAATTGAAAAATCGCATTTACTGCCAAGCCATTGCATATCTGTTTACAAAACTTTTATTAATTGTTCCTTGAGAAGTCCCTTATTAGCTATGTTTTTTTTTTTTTGCCCACTCTCCTTTTTTTGGTTGCCATGGAAACCAAATTTAAAAAAATGGAAAAAATACTTAAAAAAATTATCTCCTCAGAAGCCACTGGGCCGATAAGGCTCAGATTTCATCTGTAGTATCCTTAGGCAGGATGATTGAAAATGTATAGGTTTTTAGCTCACCAGAGCCGAAGGCTCCGGGGAAGCTTATAGGATAGGCAGTGGTCCATCGTCGTATGTCGTCGTCGTATGTCGTCTGTCGTCGTCTGTCGTCAGTCAACACTTTTAAACGACATCTCCTCTGAAGCCACTAGGCTGATTGGGCCCAAATGTCATCTGTGGCATCCTTGGGATGGGGGATTGAATGTTTGTGTTATTTTATGAAAATTGGCTTTTTAGTTTGGTTGTTTTTGCAACTTAGAGTTCCCATTGACTTATAATGGGGAAAATTGAAAAATGGCATTTTCTGCCAAGCCATTGCAGATATGTTGATAAAACTTTTATAGAAATGTTCCTTGAGAGGTCTACTATCAGCTATATGTTTTTTGGCCCACTGCTCCTTTTATTGGTTGCCATGGAAACCGAAATGCAAAAAAATGGAAAAATACTTAATCTATATCTCCTCTGAAGCCACAGGGCCGATAAGGCCTATATTTCATCTGTGGCATCCTTGGGCTTGGGGATTGAAAGATTGTGTGTTTTCTTATGTTCATGGGCACTTTAGTTTGGTTGCTATGGCAACTTAGAGTTCCCATTGACTTATAATGGGGAAAATTGAAAAATGGCATTTTCTGCTAAGCCATTGCAGATATGTTGATAAACTTTTATAGAAATGTTTCTTAAAATGTCTTCTATCAGCTCTATGTTTTTTGGCCCACTGCTCCTTTTATTGGTTGCCATGGAAACCTAAATGTAAGAAAACAAATGGATTTTTTTTTTTCAAAAATTATCTTTCCCTAAGCCACAAGGCCAATAAGGCCCATATTTCATATGTGGCATCCTTGTGCTGGGGGGTTGAAAATTTATGGGTTTTTTTTATGAAAATCGGCCCTTTACTTTGGTTGCTATAGCAATTAGAGCTGCATTGACTTATAATGGGGAAAATTGAAAAATGGCTTTTACTGCCAAGCCATTGCATATCTGTTGACAAAACTTTTATAGATTGTTCCTTGAGAAGTCTCTTATTAGCTATGTTGTTTTTTTTGCCCACTGCTCCTTTTATTGGTTGCCATGGAAACCAAATTTAAAAAAATGAAAAAAAAATACCAAAAAAAAATTATCTCCTCAGAAGCCACTGGGCCGATAAGGCTCAGATTTCATCTGTAGTATCCTTAGGCAGGATGATTAAAAATGTATAGGTTTTTAGCTCACCAGAGCCGAAGGCTCCGGGGAAGCTTATAGGATAGGCAGTGGTCCATCGTCGTCTGTCGCCGTCGTATGTCGTCTGTCGTCGTCTGTCGTCCGTCAACACTTTTAAACGACATCTCCTCTGAAGCCACTAGGCTGATTGGGCCCAAATGTCATCTGTGGCATCCTTGGGATGGGGGATTGAAAATTTGTGTATTTCTATGAAAAGTGGCCTTTTAGTTTGGTTGTTATGGCAACTTAGAGTTCCCATTGACTTATAATGGGGAAAATTGAAAAATGGCATTTTCTGCCAAGCCATTGCAGATATGTTGATAAAACTTTTATAGAAATGTTCCTTAAGATGTCTACTATCAGCTATATGATTTTGGGCCCACTGCTCCTTTAATTGGTCGCCATGGAAATCGAAATGTAAAAAAAAAATGGAAAAAATATTTCATAAATATCTTCTCTTAAGCCACAGGGCAAATAAGGCCCAGATTTCATCTGTGGTATCCTTGGGCTAGGGGGTTGAAAGTTTATGTTTTTTTAATGAAAATCGGCCCTTCAGTTTGGTTGCTATAGCAACTGAGAGCTGCATTAACTTATAATGGGGAGAATTGAAAAATGACATTTACTGCCAAGCCATTGCATATCTGTTGACAAAACTTTTATAGATTGTTCCTTGAGAAGTCTCTTATTAGCTATGTGTTTTTTGCCCACTGCTCCTTTCATTGGTTGCCATGGAAACCAAATTAAAAAAATTGAAAAAAAATACTTAAAAAAAAATTATCTCCTCAGAAGCCACTGGGCCGATAAGGCCCAGATTTCATCTGTAGTATCCTTAGGCAGGATGATTGAAAATTTATAGGTTTTAAGCTCACCAGAGCCGAAGGCTCCGGGGGAGCTTATAGGATAGGCAGTGTTCCGTCGTCGTATGCCGTCGTCGTATGTCGTCTGTCGTCCGTCAAAACATTTAAACGACATCTCCTCTAAAGGCACTAGGCTGATTGGGCCCAAATTTCATCTGTGGCATCCAGGGTATAGGGGATTGAAAGTTTGTGTTTTTTATGAAAATTGCCCTTTCAGTTTGGTTGTTATGGCAACTTAGAGTTCCCATTGACTTATAATGGGGAAAATTGAAAAATGGCATTTTCTGCCAAGCCATTGCAGATCTGTTGATAAAACTTTTATAGAAATGTTTCTTGAGATGTCTACTATCAGCTATATGTTTTTGACCCACTGCTCCTTTTATTGGTTGCCATGGTAACCGAAATGCAAAAAAATGGAAAACAATGCGTAAAAAATTATTTCCTCTGAAGTCACCTGGCCGATAAGGCCCAGACTTCATCTGTGGCATCTTTGGGATGGGTAATTGAATTTTTTTTTATGACCATGACATGGGCCCCTTCGTTTGGGCGCTATGGCAACTTAGAGTTCTCATTGACTTATGGTGGGGAAAATAGAAAAATGGCTTTTTCTGCCAAGCCATTGCAGACATGTATATAAAACCTTTATGGAAATGTTCCTTGAGATGTCTTCTGTCAGCTATATGTTTTTTGGCCCACTGCTTCTTTTATTGGTTGTCATGGAAACCTTAATGTAAAATGAAATGGGAAAAAATGCTTGAAAAATTATCTTCTCTTAATCCACTCGGCCGATAAAGCCCAGATTTTATCTGTGGCATCCTTGGGCTGGGGGATTGAAAGTTTCTGTTTTTTTTTGAAAATCGCCCCCTTAGTTTGGTTGCTATAGCAACTTAGAGTTGCATTGACATAATGAGGAAAATTGAAAAATGGCATCTACTGCCAGGCCATTGAATACATGTTGATAAAACTTTTATAGAATGTTCTTTGAGAAGTCTCTTATTAGCTATGTTGTTTTTTTTGCCCACCGCTCCTTTTATTGGTTGCCATGGAAACCAGAATGCAAAAAAATGGATTAAAAAATACTTTAAAAAAATAATTCTTAGATGCCACTGGGCCGATAAGGCTCAGATTTCATCTGTAGTATCCTTAGGCTGGATGATTGAAAATTTATGGGTTTTTTAGCTCACCAGAGCCGAAGGCTCCGGGGGAGCTTATAGGATAGGCAGTGGTCCGTCGTCGTCGTATGTTGTCGTCATCTGTCGTTGTCGGTCGTCCGTCAACACATTTAAACGACATCTTCTCTGAAGCCAATATGCCGACTGGGCTTAAAATTCTATCTGTAGCATCCTTGGGCTAGGGGATTGAAAGTTTGTGGGGTTTTTGTAATGAAAATATGCCCTTTAGTTAGGTTGCTATGGCAACTAAGAGTTCTCATAGACTTATAATGGGAAAAAATGAAAATGGCATTATTATATGGAAATATTCCTTCAGAAGTCTTCTAGCAGCCATATGTTTTTTTGGCTCACTGCTCATTTTATTGGTTGCCATGGAAACCAAAATGCAAAATAAGTAAAAAAATACTTAAAAAATTATCTCCTCTGAAACCAATGGGCTGGAAAGGCCCAGATTTCATCTGTAGTATCCTTTGGCTAGGGACAGACGAACAGACGGATACGCGTTAAACATAATGCTCCCTTACTATCGCCACAAGGGCATAATAAAAAGCTTTATTGGACGATGTGCAGAGAACAAGAACCATACACCTTCATTTTTAGCAAAATTAAGTCCCTTTGCAGACGAAACTACGTAGTCTGGCCCATGTTCCTACTTCTGTATGTATTCTCTGCTCTTGAAGGAACTTTTTAAGATTTTAATTTTAGGTATAGAGATCTTGTCAGCTCTATTACTTTAAAGCCTTTGAATATTTTTCCACAAAGTTTTGTACAAATATAAAGCGTCATCAGAAGATCTTAAAGTTTGCAAAGAGCAAGAATGGTAACGCCAGCTTTTTGCTTCACAGAGTTGTTAACCTTGTTTTAATTAGTCATGATTTTGAGTTTTCCCCATATCTTAAAGACTCAACTATAGAATTAATTCCATTTAATTCTATACAACATATCAAATACGAAGGAACGACATGATAATAGAAAGCTGTTATTGTTTTATTTATTTTTTTTTGGTGGGGACTTATGACATAAATGCCGTCAACAGTGACATAAAGACGGGGTCCTATTGGTAATATGTTTCTAGTCATGCTGTTTGTCTGTCTGTCAAATATAAATATGCCTTTACAACTATTTGTCCGCCCAGACTGCGTAACACATATTTCGAAAATGTGTGTGGACTTTTCTCAGTAACAGTATTGTATTAGCTAAATGCCGTAAATTCCGTGCAGATTGGAAGCAAACTAGAAAGAATCTGAACAAACAATGTGAAAAAACTTTACTTTTACTGCATGTATGAGCAGTCTGCAAATATTGCAATGACTAACTGCCTGTATGTGTATGAGCAGCCTGTAAATATTGCAATAACTAACTGCCTGTATCTGTATGAGCAGTCTGTAAATATTGCAATAACTAACTGCCTGAATGTGTATGAGCAGTCTGTAAATATTGCAATAACTAACTGCCTGTATCTGTATGAGCAGTCTGTGAATATTGCAATAACTAACTGCCTGTATATATATGAGCAGTCTGTAAATATTGCAATGACTAACTGCCTGTATGTGTATGGGCAGCCTGTAAATATTGCAATGACTAACTGCCTGTATGTGTATGAGCAGTCTGTAAATATTGCAATGACTAACTGCCTGTATGTGTATGAGCAGTCTGTAAATATTGCAATGACTAACTGCCTGTATGTGTATGAGCAGTCTGTAAATATTGCAATGACTAACTGCCTGTATGTGTATGAGCAGTCTGTAAATATTGCAATGACTAACTGCCTGTATGTGTATGAGCAGTCTGTAAATATTGCAATGACTAACTGCCTGTATGTGTATGAGCAGCATGTAAATATTGCAATAATTAACTGCCTGAATGTGTATGAGTAGTCTGTAAATATTGCCATGACTTACTGCCTTTTGTGTATGAGCAGCCTGTAAATATTGCAATAACTAAGTGCCTGTATATGTATGAGCAGCCTGTAAATATTGCAATGACTCACTGCCTGTATCTGTATGAGCAGCCTGTAAATATTGCAATAACTAACTACCTGTATGTGTATGAGCAGCCTGTAAATATTGCAATGACTAACTGCCTGAATGTGTATGAGCAGCCTGTAAATATTGCAATGACTAACTGCCTGTATGTGTATGAGCAGCATGTAAATATTGCAATAACTAACTGCCTGTATGTGTATGAGCAGTCTGTAAATATTGCAACGACTAACTGCCTGTATGTGTATGAGCAGCCTGTAAATATTGCAATGAGTAACTGCGTGAATGAACAGTCGGTAAATAATGCAATGACTAACTGCCTGTATGAGCAGCCTGTAAATATTGCAATAACTAACTGCGAGTATGAGCAGGCCTGTAGTTATTGCAATGAATAACAACGTGTATGAGCTGTCTGCAAATATTGCAATGACTCACTGAGTGTATGAGCAGACTGTAAATATTGCAATGACTAACAGTGTGTATTAGAGCAGTCTGTAAATATTGCAATGACTAACAGTGTGTGTATGAGCAGTCTGTAACTATTGCAATAACTAACTGCGTGTATGAGCAGGCCTGTAAATATTTCAAAAACTAACTGCGTGTATGAGAAGTCTGCAATGACTTACTGTGTGTAAAAGCAGTCTGTAAATATTGCAACGACTAACAGTGTGTATGAGCAGTTAGTAAATATTGCAATAACTAACTGCCTGTATGTGTATGAGCAGTCTGTAACTTTTGCAATGACTAATAGTGTGTATGAGCAGTCAGTAAATATTGGAATAACTAACTGCCTGTATGTGTATGAGCGGCTGTAAATATTGCAGTGACGAACCAGTCTTTAAATAATGCAATGACTAACTGCATTTATGAACAGGCCTGTAAATATTGCAATACTGCGTGAAAAAAACAGTCTGTAAATACTGTAATAACTAACTGAGTGTATGAGCAGGCCTGTAAATATTGCAATGACTAGAGCGTGTATGAGCAGGCCTGTAAATATTGCAAAGACCGCGTGTATGAGCAGTGTGTAAACATTGCAATGACTAACTGCGTGTATGAGCAGCCTGTTAATATTGAAACGATTAACTGCATGTATATGCAGTCTGTAAATATTGCAAAGACCTACTGAGTATATGATCAGCCTGTAAATAATGCAATGACTAACTGCGTGTAAGAGCAGTCTGTAATTATTGCAATGACTAACTGCATGTAAGAACAGTCTGTAAATATTCAATGACTAACTGCCTGTATGAGCAGTCTGTAGATATTGTAATGCCTGCGTGTATGAGCAGGCTGTAAATATTGCAATGACTAATTGCGTGTATGAGCAGCATGGGATAAACTTGTGGATTTAACTGAAAGGGTCTTCCACAGGAAAAACTCTCCTTTTATTGCATGTAATGATAGGCGTACTTTCTTGGCGTGTTTTCTTTACCTCTGAACCAGCCAGGAATCATAATTTATGGTCTTGTCAGAAAGTGTGTGAAGCTCTCACCATTCTCTTGGACAATATTTACATTAGATTAGGCTCTAAATTATATTGACAAATTGTAGGTATTCCTATTGGCGCTTACTGATCTGTTTTTGTTCGGTTATGAGAGAGACTTCATGCTGTCACTTTTAAAGAATACACAATCTGAAGTTATTGAAGCTTTCAATTCTACTTCTCGGTATCTGGATGACCTGGACAATTTTAATGTTAGTAAAATTATCACAATAATCTAAATTCGGATCTCCGGAACAACTAAAATAGTGTAATTGTCCAATGAACTTGAACAGAGGATTTTCAGGGCAGTAATATGTCTTAAAGCTGCAAGGATGTAAACCCTGATAAGACTGCTCCATTAGGATCAGTATGGTCTGGGTCTGCAATGCTGCTCAGAAAATGTATGGTGGGGGGTTAGGGTTAGGGTTAGGGTTAGGTTAGGGTTAGGGTTAGGGTTAGGGGTTAGGGTTAGGGGTTAGGGTTAGGGGTTAGGGTTAGGGGTTAGGATACAATCGAGTGGCGCTTTGGTCGCCAAAAATGGCGCTTTGGCAGATTTTAATGGCATTCTGGCAGATTGGACAGTCGACCATAGCGCCATTTTGGCGCTTTGGTCGAAATTTTGTGGCGCTTTGGCAGACTTGAATGGCGCTGTGGTCGACTTTTTTAAAATACGCTATATTGAGCTTATTTTACGTGCTTTTATGTATGTTTTAATCAAAACTGGCCTGCAAAGATATTTACATGACATTTAGGAGAGAATCGCTGAGCTTTTAGCACTGATATAAAAGTTACTATGCAAAGGTATGGTTTACAATATATTGCATATAACTTTGGATCTATAAGTCCCAAATGTCTTATAATTCCATGTGATTGTTGCCTATAGATCGGCAAATAGTATAGGCTAAGCCGTACCCCTAACCCTGGCCCTATAACATATTTTTTCTAAGTCAGAGGCTGAATCTTCCCTGGTGTTAGGGGTTGCGTGTGGGGTTAGGGTTAGGGTTAGGGTTAGGGTTAGGGTTAGGGGTTAGGATACAATCGAGTGGCGCTTTGGTCGCCAAAAATGGCGCTTTGGCAGATTTTAATGGCGTTCTGGCAGATTGGACAGTCGACCATAGCGCCATTATGGCGCTTTGGTCGAAATTTTGTGGCGCTCTGGCAGACTTGAATGGCGCTGTGGTCGACTTGTTTAAAATACGCTATATTGAGCTTATTTTAGGTGCTTTTATGTATGTTTGAGTCAAAACGGGCCTGCAAAGATATTTACATGACATTTAGGTGAGAATCGCTGAGCTTTTAGCACTGATATTAAAGTTACTATGCAAAGGTATGGTTTACTATATATTGCATATAACTTTGGATCTATAAGTCCCATATGTCTTATAATTCCATGCGATTGTTGCCTATAGATCGGCAAATAGTATAGGCTAGGCCGTACCCCTATCCCTGGCCCTATAACAGATATTTTCTCTAAGTCAGAGGCTGAATCTTCCCTGGTGTTAGGGGTTGCGTGTGCGGGCACTGGGCAGGCATGCGACCCCGAGATCTTCCCCTCTGATGACAGGGGCAGCGTGTGCGGAGACACTCTGCATGCGACCCCGGGAGAATCTTCACTGCTGTATGGGGTTGAGAGTGCGGGCACTGGACCGGCATGCGTCCCCGAGATCGTTCCCTGTGATTTACAGGGGTAGTGTGTGCGGAGACACTCTGCATGCGACCCCGGGAGAATCATCCCTGGTGTTAGGGTTGCGTTTGCGGGTACTGGACAGGCATGCGACCCTGAGATCTTCCCCTTCTGATTTACAGGGGTAGCGTGTGCAGAGACACTCTGCATGCGACCCCGGGAGAATCTTCCCTGCTGTATGGGGTTGCGTGTGCGGGCACTGGACCGGCATGCTTCCCCGAGAACGTCCCCCATATTTACAGGGGTAGCGTGTGCGGAGACTTGATTGATTGTTCTGGGTTTAACGGCCCTTTGAGACAGTATTTCAGTCTATATCGGGCCGTCTCCCAGAAAGGGAGAAAGAGGAGAAATGATAGACGAGAGAAAAAATGTCCAAACAACCCCCAACCTGCACCTACTGCAAGCACAGTAGGCCCTACAATGTTCCAAATCAGTAGGACGCCCCGGCACTGGAAGTTACACACACAGCACCATTGTACCACCCGAGCATCCCCGTGTGCGGAGACTCTCAATGATGTACATTACAACCCGCACCTACTGCAGGCACAGTAGTCCCTACAATGTTCCAAATCAGTAGGACGCCCCGGCACTGGAAGTTACACACAGCACCTTCGCACCACCCGACCATACCCGTGTGCGGAGACACTCAATAATATACATTATATATATAATAGAGAACAAAGTGTATGTGTAGCCAGAATTTTTTTTTTTTTTTTTTTTTTTTTTTTTTTTACAGCTTTGGATTCTTTGTCAAAATTCACTTACTAGAGAGCTCAAAATTAGGTTTGTAGGGCTTGTACTGTAGAAGTTATTCACACATTTCGAAATGTTGAATGTATCATATGCAATACGTTGTGTACATGGATGCTATTTGAGATTTTACCTCTTTTCAGCATTCTGGTATACTATTTTGGCCTGAGTGTTAGATAATCATGGATCTGTTAAGCAGATAATGTCAATAATATGCATGCCAGTCCAGTGCCCGCACACGCACCCCCTAACACCAGGGATGATTCTCATGGGGTCGCATGCAAAGTGTCTCCGAACACGCTACCCAGCTTAATCAGAGGAACACCAGGAATGATTCTCCCGGGGTCGCATGCAGAGTGTCTCCGCACACGCTATCCCGCTAAATCATAGGGGAAGTTCTCGGAGACGCATGCCCGTCCAGTGCCCGCACACGCACCCCCTAACACCAGGGAAAATTCTCCTGGGGTCGCATGCAAAGTGTCTCCGCACACGCTACCCCGTTTAATCAGAGCAACACCAGGGAAGATTCTCCGGGGCTCGCATGCAGAGTGTCTCCGCACACGCTACCCCGCTAAATCAGAGGGGAATTTCTCGGGGACGCATGCCCGTCCAGTGCCAGCTCACGCACCCCTAACCCCAGGGATGATTCTCCTGGCGTCGCATGCAAAGTGTCTCCGCACACGCTACCGAGCAAACTGACCATGTCTCCTGCATTTAAGTGAAAATAACTAAAAAAAAAAAAAGGAAAACGGTCAATACATATCTACCTATATATATATATAAACATATAGATCCGACTTTTGATTCATAACCCTGCGCCAGACGAAGTCTGTTTCTTGTGTTGGCTTTTATTCTTTCTGGGTCGCATGCAGAGTGCCTCCGCACAGGCTACCCGGCAAAAATCAGACGGGACGTTCGCGGGGATGCATGCAGGTCCTGTCCCCGTACACGATTGCCCGAACACCAGGTAAGATCCTCCCGGGGTAGCATGGAGCCTGTCTCCGAACACGCTGCCCCGCTAAATCAGAGGGGAAGTTCTCGGAGACGCATGCCCGTCCAGTGCCCGCACACGCACCTCCAAACACAAGGGATGATTCTCCTGGGGTCGCATGCAAAGTGTCTCCACACACGCTACCCCGCTTAATCAGAGGAACTCCAGGGAAGATTCTCCTGGGGTCGCGCGCAGACTGTCTCCGCACACGCTACCCAGCTTAATCAGAGGGGAAGTTCTCGGAGACGCATGCCCGTCCAGTGCCCGAACACAAAACCCGTAACACCAGGGATGATTCTCCTGGGGTTGCATGCAATGTGTCTCCGCAGACGCTACCCCGCTTAATCAGAGGAGCACCAGGGAAGATCCTCCCGGGGTCGCATGCAGAGTGTCTCCGCACACGCTTCCCCGCTAAATCAGAGGGGAAGTTCTCGGAGACGCATGCCCGTCCAGTGCCCGCACACGAACCCCTAACACCAGGGATGATTCTCCTGGGGTGCAAAGTGTCTCCGCACACGCTACCCCGCCAAATCAGAGGGGAAGTTTTCGGAGACGCATGCCCGTCCAGTGCCCGCACATGCACCCCTAACCCCAGGGATGATTCTCCTGGGGTCGCATGCAAAGTGTCTCCGCACACGCTACCCCGCCAAATCAGAGGGGAAGTTTTCGGAGACGCATGCCCGTCCAGTGCCCGCACACGCACCTCTAACCCCAGGGATGATTCTCCTGGGGTCGCATGCAAAGTGTCTCCGCACACGCTACCCCGCTTAATCAGAGGAACACCAGGATAGATTCCCCTGGGGTCGCATGCAGAGTGTCTCCGCTCACACTACCCCGCTAAATCAGAGGGGAAGTTCTCGGAGACGCATGCCCGTTCAGAGCCCGAACACGCAACCCCTAAAACCAGGGATGCATGCGGTCCTGTCCCCGTACACGCGGGCCCTGACACCGGGGCACACGCAACCCCTAACACCAGGGAATTCTTCTCGGGTCTTATAGGAGGTTAGGGTTAGGGTTAGGGTTAGGGTTAGGGTTAAGGATACAATCGAGTGGCGCTTTGGTCGCCAAAAATGGCGCTTTGGCAGATTTTAATGGCGTTCTGGCAGATTGGACAGTCGACCATAGCGCCATTTTGGCGCTTTGGTCGAAATTTTGTGGCGCTTTGGCAGACTTGAATGGCGCTGTGGTCGACTTTTTTAAAATACGCTATATTGAGCTTATTTTACGTGCTTTTATGTATGTTTTAATCAAAACTGGCCTGCAAAGATATTTACATGAGATTTATGAGAGAATCCCTGAGCTTTTAGCACTGATATAAAAGTTACTATGCAAAGGTATGGTTTACAATATATTGCATATAACTTTGGATCTATAAGTCACAATTGTCTTATAATTCCATGTGATTGTTGCCTATAGATCGGCAAATAGTATAGGCTAAGCCGTACCCCTAACCCTGGCCCTATAACATATTTTTTCTAAGTCAGAGGCTGAATCTTCCCTGGTGTTAGGAGTTGCGTGTGCGGGCACTGGACAGGCATGCGACCCCGAGATCTTCCCCTCTGATTTACAGGGGTAGTGTGTGCTGGCGGAGACACTCTGCATGCGACCCCGGGAGAATCTTCCCTAGTGTTATTGGTTAGTTTAAACGATATCCCCTGGTGTTATTGGTTGCGTGTACGCTGTGACCCCGAGATCTTCCCCTTCTGATTTACAGGGGTTGTGTGTGCGGAGATCACTCTGCATGCTATCCCGCAAGAATCTTCCCCCGGTGTTAGTGGTTGCGTGTGCGGGCACTGGACCTGCATGCCTCCCCTCTGATTTACAGGGGTAGCGTGTGCGGAAACACTCTGCATGCTACCCCGCGAGAATCTTCCCCCGGTGTGAGTGGTTGACCTGCATGCGTCCCCTCTGATTTACAGGGGTAGCGTGTGCGGAGACACACTGCATGCGACCCCGGGAGAATCTTCCCTGGTGTTGGGGGTTGCGTGTGCGGGCACTGGACCGGCATGTTTCCCCGAGAACGTCACCCAGATTTACAGGGGTAGCGTTTGAGGAGACTTGATTGATTGTTTTGGGTTTAACGGCCCTTTGAGTCAGTATTTCAGTCTATATCGGGCCGTCTTCCAGACAGGGAGAAAGAGGACAAATGATAGACGAGAGAAAAAATGTCCAAACAACCCCCACCTGCACCTACTGTAGGCACACTGGAAGTTACACACAGTACCATCGCACCACCCGACCGTCCCCGTGTGCGGCGACACTCAATAATGTACATTACAACCCGCACCTACTGCAGGCACAGTAGGCCCTACAATGTTCCGAATCAGTATGACGCCCCGACACTGGAAGTTACACACAGCACCATCGCACCACCCGACCATCCCCGTGTGCAGAGACACTCAATAATGTACATTTAACAACCCGCACCTACTGCAGGCACAGTAGTCCCTACAATGTTCCAAATCAGTAGGACGCCCCGGCACTGGAAGTTACACACAGCACCATCGCACCACCCGACCATACCCGTGTGCGGAGACACTCAATAATATACATTATATATATAATAGAGAACAAAGTGTATGTGTAGCCAGAATTTTTTTTTTTTTTTTTTTTTACAGCTTCGGATTCTTTGTCAAAATTCACTTACTAGAGAGCTCAAAATTAGATTTGTAGGGCTTGTACTGTAGAAGTTATTCACACATTTCGAAATGTTGAATGTATCATATGCAATACGTTGTGTACAAGGATGCTATTTGAGATTTTACCTCTTTTCAGCATTCTGGTATACTATTTTGGTCTGAGTGTTAGATAATCATGGATCTGTTAAGCAGATAATGTCAATAATATGCATGCCAGTCCAGTGCCCGCACACGCACCCCCTAACACCAGGGATGATTCTCCTGGGGTCGCATGCAAAGTGTCTCCGCACACGCTACCCAGCTTAATCAGAGGAACACCAGGGAAGATTCTCCGGGGCTCGCATGCAGAGTGTCTCCGCACACGCTACCCCGCTAAATCAGAGGGGAATTTCTCGGGGACGCATGCCCGTCCAGTGCCCGCTCACGCACCCCTAACCCCAGGGATGATTCTTCTGGGGTCGCATGCAAAGTGTCTCGCACACGCTACCCCGCTTAATCAGAGGAACACCAGGGAAGATTCTCCCGGGGTCGCATGCAAAGTGTCTCCGCACACGCTACCCAGCTTAATCAGAGGAACACCAGGGAAGATTCTCCCGGGGTCGCATGCAGAGTGTCTCCGCACACGCTACCCCGTTAAATCAGAGGGGAATTTCTCGGGGACGCATGCCCGTCCAGTGCCCGCACACCCTAACACCAGGGAAAATTCTCCTGGGGTCGCATGCAAAGTGTCTCCGCACACGCTACCCCGTTTAATCAGAGCAACACCAGGGAAGATTCTCCGGGGCTCGCATGCAGAGTGTCTCCGCACACGCTACCCCGCTAAATAAGAGGGGAATTTCTCGGGGACGCATGCCCGTCCAGTGCCCGCTCACGCACCCCTAACCCCAGGGATGATTCTCCTGGGGT
The DNA here is from genome assembly GCA_963989385.1 of Ctena decussata. Classification (NCBI taxonomy): domain Eukaryota; kingdom Metazoa; phylum Mollusca; class Bivalvia; order Lucinida; family Lucinidae; genus Ctena; species Ctena decussata. Next base: position 121,212 of record OZ022502.1, on the reverse strand, counting down.
CGCATGCAAAGTGTTTCCGCACACGCTACCCCGCTTAATCAGAGGAACACCAGGGAAGATTCTCCCGGGGTCGCATGCAAAGTGTCTCCGCACACGCTACCCCGCTTAATCAGAGGGGAATTTCTCGGGGACGCATGCCCGTCCAGTGCCCGCTCACGCACCCCTAACCCCAGGGATGATTCTTCTGGGGTCGCATGCAAAGTGTCTCGCACACGCTACCCCGCTTAATCAGAGGAACACCAGGGAAGATTCTCCCGGGGTCGCATGCAGAGTGTCTCCGCACACGCTACCCCGTTAAATCAGAGGGGAATTTCTCGGGGACGCATGCCCGTCCAGTGCCCGCACACCCTAACACCAGGGAAAATTCTCCCGGGGTCGCATGCAAAGTGTCTCCGCACACGCTACCCCGTTTAATCAGAGGAACACCAGGGAAGATTCTCCGGGGCTCGCATGCAGAGTGTCTCCGCACACGCTACCCCGCTAAATAAGAGGGGAATTTCTCGGGGACGCATGCCCGTCCAGTGCCCGCTCACGCACCCCTAACCCCAGGGATGATTCTCCTGGGGTCGCATGCAAAGTGTCTCCGCACACGCTACCCCGCTTAATCAGAGGAACACCAGGGAAGATTCTCCCGGGGTCGCATGCAAAGTGTCTCCGCACACGCTACCCCGCTTAATCAGAGGAACACCAGGGATGATTCTCCCGGGGTCACATGCAGAGTGTCTCCGCACACGCTACCCCGTTAAATCAGAGGGGAATTTCTCGGGGACGCATGCCCGTCCAGTGCCCGCCGCACACGCAACCTCTAACACCAGGGATGATTCTCCTGGGGTCGCATGCAGAGTGTCTCCGCACACGCTACCCCGTTAAATCAGAGGGGAATTTCTCGGGGACGCATGCCCGTCCAGTGCCCGCCGCACACGCAACCTCTTACACCAGGGATGATTCTCCTGGGGTCGCATGCAGAGTGTCTCCGCACACGCTACCCCTGTAAATCACAGGGGACGTTCTCGGGGATGCATGGCGGTCCAGTGCCCGACACCGGGGCACACGAAAGCCCGAAGTGGCAGAGGGAGTCTGAAGGGAATGGATGCATCATCACGCCGCTCAATAATGCCCGAGCAAACTGACCATGTCTCCTGCATTTAAGTGAAAATAACTAAAAAAAAAGAAAAGAAAACGGTCAAACATATCTCCCTATATATATATATATATAAATATATAGATCCGACTTTTGATTCATAACCCTGCGCCAGACGAAGTCTGTTTCTTGTGTTGGCTTTTATTCTTTCTGGGTCGAATGCAGAGTGCCTCTGCACACGCTACCCGGCAAAAATCAGACGGGACGTTCGCGGGGATGCATGCAGGTCCTGTCCCCGAACACGATTGCCCGAACACCAGGTAAGATCCTCCCGGGTAGCATGGAGCCTGTCTCCGAACACGCTGCCCCGCTAAATCAGAGGGGAAGTTCTCGGAGACGCATGCCCGTCCAGTGCCCGCACACGCACCTCCAAACACCAGGGATGATTCTCCTGGGGTCGCATGCAAAGCGTCTCCACACACGCTACCCCGCTTAATCAGAGGCACTCCGTGGAAGATTCTCCTGGGGTCGCGCGCAGACTGTCTCCGCACACGCTACCCAGCTTAATCAGAGGGGAAGTTCTCGGAGACGCATGCCCGTCCAGCGCCCGAACACAAAACCCGTAACACCAGGGATGATTCTCCTGGGGTTGCATGCAATGTGTCTCCGCAGACGCTACCCCGCTTAATCAGAGGAGCACCAGGGAAGATTCTCCCGGGGTCGCATGCAGAGTGTCTCCGCACACGCTTCCCCGCTAAATCAGAGGGCAAGTTCTCGGAGACGCATGCCCGTCCAGTGCCCGCACACGAACCCCTAACACCAGGGATGATTCTCCTGGGGTCGCATGCAAAGTGTCTCCGCACACGCTACCCCGCCAAATCAGAGGGGAAGTTTTCGGAGACGCATGCCCGTCCAGTGCCCGCACACGCACCCCTAACCCCAGGGATGATTCTCCTGGGGTCGCATGCAAAGTGTCTCCGCACACGCTACCCCGCTTAATCAGAGGAACACCAGGATAGATTCCCCCGGGGTCGCATGCAGAGTGTCTCCGCTCACACTAACCCGCTAAATCAGAGGGGAAGTTCTCGGAGACGCATGCCCGTTCAGAGCCCGAACACGCAACCCCTAAAACCAGGGATGCATGCGGTCCTGTCCCCGTACACGCGGGCCCTGACACCAGGGCACACGCAACCCCTAACACCAGGGAATTCTTCTCGGGTCTTATAGGAGGGTTAGGGTTAGGGTTAGGGGTTAGGGTTAGGGTTAGGGGTTAGGGTTAGGGGTTAGGGTTAGGGTTAGGGGTTAGGATACAATCGAGTGGCGCTTTGGTCGCCAAAAATGGCGCTTTGGCAGATTTTAATGGCGTTCTGGTAGATTGGACAGTCGACCATAGCGCCATTTTGGCGCTTTGGTCGAAATTTTGTGGCGCTTTGGCAGACTTGAATGGCGCTGTGGTCGACTTTTTTAAAATACGCTATATTGAGCTTATTTTACGTGCTTTTATGTATGTTTTAATCAAAACTGGCCTGCAAAGATATTTACATGAGATTTAGGAGAGAATCCCTGAGCTTTTAGCACTGATATAAAAGTTACTATGCAAAGGTATGGTTTACAATATATTGCATATAACTTTGGATCTATAAGTCACAATTGTCTTATAATTCCATGTGATTGTTGCCTATAGATCGGCAAATAGTATAGGCTAAGCCGTACCCCTAACCCTGGCCCTATAACATATTTTTTCTAAGTCAGAGGCTGAATCTTCCCTGGTGTTAGGAGTTGCGTGTGCGGGCACTGGACAGGCATGCGACCCCGAGATCTTCCCCTCTGATTTACAGGGGTAGTGTGTGTGCTGGCGGAGACACTCTGCATGCGACCCCGGGAGAATCTTCCCTAGTGTTATTGGTTAGTTTAAACGATATCCCCTGTTGTTATTGGTTGCGTGTACGCTGTGACCCCGAGATCTTCCCCTTCTGATTTACAGGGGTTGTGTGTGCGGAGATCACTCTGCATGCTATCCCGCAAGAATCTTCCCCCGGTGTTAGTGGTTGCGTGTGCGGGCACTGGACCTGCATGCCTCCCCTCTGATTTACAGGGGTAGCGTGTGCGGAAACACTCTGCATGCTACCCCGCGAGAATCTTCCCCCGGTGTTAGTGGTTGACCTGCATGCGTCCCCTCTGATTTACAGGGGTAGCGTGTGCGGAGACACACTGCATGCGACCCCGGGAGAATCTTCCCTGGTGTTGGGGGTTGCGTGTGCGGGCACTGGACCGGCATGTTTCCCCGAGAACGTCACCCAGATTTACAGGGGTAGCGTGTGAGGAGTCTTGATTGATTGTTTTGGGTTTAACGGCCCTTTGAGTCAGTATTTCAGTCTATATCGGGCCGTCTTCCAGACAGGGAGAAAGAGGACAAATGATAGACGAGAGAAAAAATGTCCAAACAACCCCCACCTGCACCTACTGTAGGCACACTGGAAGTTACACACAGCACCATCGCACCACCCGACCGTCCCCGTGTGCGGCGACACTCAATAATGTACATTACAACCCGCACCTACTGCAGGCACAGTAGGCCCTACAATGTTCCGAATCAGTATGACGCCCCGACACTGGAGGTTACACACAGCACCATCGCACCACCCGACCATCCCCGTGTGCAGAGACACTCAATAATGTACATTTAACAACCCGCACCTACTGCAGGCACAGTAGTCCCTACAATGTTCCAAATCAGTAGGACGCCCCGGCACTGGAAGTTACACACAGCACCATCGCACCACCCGACCATACCCGTGTGCGGAGACACTCAATAATATACATTATATATATAATAGAGAACAAAGTGTATGTGTAGCCAGAATTTTTTTTTTTTTTTTTTTTTTACAGCTTTGGATTCTTTGTCAAAATTCACTTACTAGAGGGCTCAAAATTAGATTTGTAGGGCTTGTACTGTAGAAGTTATTCACACATTTCGAAATGTTGAATGTATCATATGCAATACGTTGTGTACAAGGATGCTATTTGAGATTTTACCTCTTTTCAGCATTCTGGTATACTATTTTGGTCTGAGTGTTAGATAATCATGGATCTGTTAAGCAGATAATGTCAATAATATGCATGCCAGTCCAGAGCCCGCACACGCACCCCCTAACACCAGGGATGATTCTTCTGGGGTCGCATGCAAAGTGTCTCGCACACGCTACCCCGCTTAATCAGAGGAACACCAGGGAAGATTCTCCCGGGGTCGCATGCAGAGTGTCTCCGCACACGCTACCCCGTTAAATCAGAGGGGAATTTCTCGGGGACGCATGCCCGTCCAGTGCCCGCACACCCTAACACCAGGGAAAATTCTCCTGGGGTCGCATGCAAAGTGTCTCCGCACACGCTACCCCGTTTAATCAGAGCAACACCAGGGAAGATTCTCCGGGGCTCGCATGCAAAGTGTCTCCGCACACGCTACCCCGCTTAATCAGAGGGGAATTTCTCGGGGACGCATGCCCGTCCAGTGCCCGCTCACGCACCCCTAACCCCAGGGATGATTCTTCTGGGGTCGCATGCAAAGTGTCTCGCACACGCTACCCCGCTTAATCAGAGGAACACCAGGGAAGATTCTCCCGGGGTCGCATGCAGAGTGTCTCCGCACACGCTACCCCGTTAAATCAGAGGGGAATTTCTCGGGGACGCATGCCCGTCCAGTGCCCGCACACCCTAACACCAGGGAAAATTCTCCTGGGGTCGCATGCAAAGTGTCTCCGCACACGCTACCCCGTTTAATCAGAGCAACACCAGGGAAGATTCTCCGGGGCTCGCATGCAGAGTGTCTCCGCACACGCTACCCCGCTAAATAAGAGGGGAATTTCTCGGGGACGCATGCCCGTCCAGTGCCCGCTCACGCACCCCTAACCCCAGGGATGATTCTCCTCGGGTCGCATGCAAAGTGTCTCCGCACACGCTACCCCGCTTAATCAGAGGAACACCAGGGAAGATTCTCCCGGGGTCGCATGCAAAGTGTCTCCGCACACGCTACCCCGCTTAATCAGAGGAACACCAGGGAAGATTCTCCCGGGGTCGCATGCAGAGTGTCTCCGCACACGCTACCCCGTTAAATCAGAGGGGAATTTCTCGGGGACGCATGCCCGTCCAGTGCCCGCCGCACACGCAACCTCTAACACCAGGGATGATTCTCCTGGGGTCGCATGCAGAGTGTCTCCGCACACGCTACCCCTGTAAATCACAGGGGACGTTCTCGGGGATGCATGGCGGTCCAGTGCCCGACACCGGGGCACACGAAAGCCCGAAGTGGCAGAGGGAGTCTGAAGGGAATGGATGCATCATCACGCCGCTCAATAATGCCCGAGCAAACTGACCATGTCTCCTGCATTTAAGTGAAAATAACTAAAAAAAAGAAAAGAAAACGGTCAAACATATCTCCCTATATATATATATATATAAATATATAGATCCGACTTTTGATTCATAACCCTGCGCCAGACGAAGTCTGTTTCTTGTGTTGGCTTTTATTCTTTCTGGGTCGAATGCAGAGTGCCTCCGCACACGCTACCCGGCAAAAATCAGACGGGACGTTCGCGGGGATGCATGCAGGTCCTGTCCCCGAACACGATTGCCCGAACACCAGGTAAGATCCTCCCGGGGTAGCATGGAGCCTGTCTCCGAACACGCTGCCCCGCTAAATCAGAGGGGAAGTTCTCGGAGACGCATGCCCGTCCAGTGCCCGCACACGCACCTCCAAACACCAGGGATGATTCTCCTGGGGTCGCATGCAAAGTGTCTCCACACACGCTACCCCGCTTAATCAGAGGAACTCCGGGGAAGATTCTCCTGGGGTCGCGCGCAGACTGTCTCCGCACACGCTACCCAGCTTAATCAGAGGGGAAGTTCTCGGAGACGCATGCCCGTCCAGCGCCCGAACACAAAACCCGTAACACCAGGGATGATTCTCCTGGGGTTGCATGCAATGTGTCTCCGCAGACGCTACCCCGCTTAATCAGAGGAGCACCAGGGAAGATTCTCCCGGGGTCGCATGCAGAGTGTCTCCGCACACGCTTCCCCGCTAAATCAGAGGGCAAGTTCTCGGAGACGCATGCCCGTCCAGTGCCCGCACACGAACCCCTAACACCAGGGATGATTCTCCTGGGGTCGCATGCAAAGTGTCTCCGCACACGCTACCCCGCCAAATCAGAGGGGAAGTTTTCGGAGACGCATGCCCGTCCAGTGCCCGCACACGCACCCCTAACCCCAGGGATGATTCTCCTGGGGTCGCATGCAAAGTGTCTCCGCACACGCTACCCCGCTTAATCAGAGGAACACCAGGATAGATTCCCCCGGGGTCGCATGCAGAGTGTCTCCGCTCACACTACCCCGCTAAATCAGAGGGGAAGTTCTCGGAGACGCATGCCCGTTCAGAGCCCGAACACGCAACCCCTAAAACCAGGGATGCATGCGGTCCTGTCCCCGTACACGCGGGCCCTGACACCAGGGCACACGCAACCCCTAACACCAGGGAATTCTTCTCGGGTCTTATAGGAGGTTAGGGTTAGGGTTAGGGTTAGGGTTATGGTTAGGGTTAGGGTTAGGGTTAGGGTTAGGTTAAGGATACAATCGAGTGGCGCTTTGGCAGATTTTAATGGCGTTCTGGCAGATTGGACAGTCGACCATAGCGCCATTTTGGCGCTTTGGTCGAAATTTTGTGGCGCTTTGGCAGACTTGAATGGCGCTGTGGTCGACTTTTTTAAAATACGCTATATTGAGCTTATTTTACGTGCTTTTATGTATGTTTTAATCAAAACTGGCCTGCAAAGATATTTACATGAGATTTAGGAGAGAATCCCGGAGCTTTTAGCACTGATATAAAAGTTACTATGCAAAGGTATGGTTTACAATATATTGCATATAACTTTGGATCTATAAGTCACAATTGTCTTATAATTCCATGTGATTGTTGCCTACAGATCGGCAAATAGTATAGGCTAAGCCGTACCCCTAACCCTGGCCCTATAACATATTTTTTCTAAGTCAGAGGCTGAATCTTCCCTGGTGTTAGGAGTTGCGTGTGCGGGCACTGGACAGGCATGCGACCCCGAGATCTTCCCCTCTGATTTACAGGGGTAGTGTGTGCTGGCGGAGACACTCTGCATGCGACCCCGGGAGAATCTTCCCTAGTGTTATTGGTTAGTTTAAACGATATCCCCTGGTGTTATTGGTTGCGTGTACGCTGTGACCCCGAGATCTTCCCCTTCTGATTTACAGGGGTTGTGTGTCCGGAGATCACTCTGCATGCTATCCCGCAAGAATCTTCCCCCGGTGTTAGTGGTTGCGTGTGCGGGCACTGGACCTGCATGCCTGCCCTCTGATTTACAGGGGTTGTGTGTGCGGAGATCACTCTGCATGCTATCCCGCAAGAATCTTCCCCCGGTGTTAGTGGTTGCGTGTGCGGGCACTGGACCTGCATGCCTCCCTTCTGATTTACAGGGGTAGCGTGTGCGGAAACACTCTGCATGCTACCCCGCGAGAATCTTCCCCCGGTGTTAGTGGTTGACCTGCATGCGTCCCCTCTGATTTACAGGGGTAGCGTGTGCGGAGACACACTGCATGCGACCCCGGGAGAATCTTCCCTGGTGTTGGGGGTTGCGTGTGCGGGCACTGGACCGGCATGTTTCCCCGAGAACGTCACCCAGATTTACAGGGGTAGCGTGTGAGGAGACTTGATTGATTGTTTTGGGTTTAACGGCCCTTTGAGTCAGTATTTCAGTCTATATCGGGCCGTCTTCCAGACAGGGAGAAAGAGGACAAATGATAGACGAGAGAAAAAATGTCCAAACAACCCCCACCTGCACCTACTGTAGGCACACTGGAAGTTACACACAGCACCATCGCACCACCCGACCGTCCCCGTGTGCAGAGACACTCAATAATGTACATTTAACAACCCGCACCTACTGCAGGCACAGTAGGCCCTACAATGTTCCGAATCAGTATGACGCCCCGACACTGGAAGTTACACACAGCACCATCGCACCACCCGACCATCCCCGTGTGCAGAGACACTCAATAATGTACATTTAACAACCCGCACCTACTGCAGGCACAGTAGTCCCTACAATGTTCCAAATCAGTAGGACGCCCCGGCACTGGAAGTTACACACAGCACCATCGCACCACCCGACCATCCCCGTGTGCAGAGACACTCAATAATGTACATTTAACAACCCGCACCTACTGCAGGCACAGTAGTCCCTACAATGTTCCAAATCAGTAGGACGCCCCGGCACTGGAAGTTACACACAGCACCATCGCACCACCCGACCATACCCGTGTGCGGAGACACTCAATAATATACATTATATATATAATAGAGAACAAAGTGTATGTGTAGCCAGAATTTTTTTTTTTTTTTTTTTTACAGCTTCGGATTCTTTGTCAAAATTCACTTACTAGAGAGCTCAAAATTAGATTTGTAGGGCTTGTACTGTAGAAGTTATTCACACATTTCGAAATGTTGAATGTATCATATGCAATACGTTGTGTACAAGGATGCTATTTGAGATTTTACCTCTTTTCAGCATTCTGGTATACTATTTTGGTCTGAGTGTTAGATAATCATGGATCTGTTAAGCAGATAATGTCAATAATATGCATGCCAGTCCAGTGCCCGCACACGCACCCCCTAACACCAGGGATGATTCTCCTGGGGTCGCATGCAAAGTGTCTCCGCACACGCTACCCAGCTTAATCAGAGGAACACCAGGGAAGATTCTCCGGGGCTCGCATGCAGAGTGTCTCCGCACACGCTACCCCGCTAAATCAGAGGGGAATTTCTCGGGGACGCATGCCCGTCCAGTGCCCGCTCACGCACCCCTAACCCCAGGGATGATTCTTCTGGGGTCGCATGCAAAGTGTCTCGCACACGCTACCCCGCTTAATCAGAGGAACACCAGGGAAGATTCTCCCGGGGTCGCATGCAAAGTGTCTCCGCACACGCTACCCAGCTTAATCAGAGGAACACCAGGGAAGATTCTCCCGGGGTCGCATGCAGAGTGTCTCCGCACACGCTACCCCGTTAAATCAGAGGGGAATTTCTCGGGGACGCATGCCCGTCCAGTGCCCGCACACCCTAACACCAGGGAAAATTCTCCTGGGGTCGCATGCAAAGTGTCTCCGCACACGCTACCCCGTTTAATCAGAGCAACACCAGGGAAGATTCTCCGGGGCTCGCATGCAGAGTGTCTCCGCACACGCTACCCCGCTAAATAAGAGGGGAATTTCTCGGGGACGCATGCCCGTCCAGTGCCCGCTCACGCACCCCTAACCCCAGGGATGATTCTCCTGGGGTCGCATGCAAAGTGTTTCCGCACACGCTACCCCGCTTAATCAGAGGAACACCAGGGAAGATTCTCCCGGGGTCGCATGCAAAGTGTCTCCGCACACGCTACCCCGCTTAATCAGAGGGGAATTTCTCGGGGACGCATGCCCGTCCAGTGCCCGCTCACGCACCCCTAACCCCAGGGATGATTCTTCTGGGGTCGCATGCAAAGTGTCTCGCACACGCTACCCCGCTTAATCAGAGGAACACCAGGGAAGATTCTCCCGGGGTCGCATGCAGAGTGTCTCCGCACACGCTACCCCGTTAAATCAGAGGGGAATTTCTCGGGGACGCATGCCCGTCCAGTGCCCGCACACCCTAACACCAGGGAAAATTCTCCCGGGGTCACATGCAAAGTGTCTCCGCACACGCTACCCCGTTTAATCAGAGGAACACCAGGGAAGATTCTCCGGGGCTCGCATGCAGAGTGTCTCCGCACACGCTACCCCGCTAAATAAGAGGGGAATTTCTCGGGGACGCATGCCCGTCCAGTGCCCGCTCACGCACCCCTAACCCCAGGGATGATTCTCCTGGGGTCGCATGCAAAGTGTCTCCGCACACGCTACCCCGCTTAATCAGAGGAACACCAGGGAAGATTCTCCCGGGGTCGCATGCAAAGTGTCTCCGCACACGCTACCCCGCTTAATCAGAGGAACACCAGGGATGATTCTCCCGGGGTCACATGCAGAGTGTCTCCGCACACGCTACCCCGTTAAATCAGAGGGGAATTTCTCGGGGACGCATGCCCGTCCAGTGCCCGCCGCACACGCAACCTCTAACACCAGGGATGATTCTCCTGGGGTCGCATGCAGAGTGTCTCCGCACACGCTACCCCGTTAAATCAGAGGGGAATTTCTCGGGGACGCATGCCCGTCCAGTGCCCGCCGCACACGCAACCTCTTACACCAGGGATGATTCTCCTGGGGTCGCATGCAGAGTGTCTCCGCACACGCTACCCCTGTAAATCACAGGGGACGTTCTCGGGGATGCATGGCGGTCCAGTGCCCGACACCGGGGCACACGAAAGCCCGAAGTGGCAGAGGGAGTCTGAAGGGAATGGATGCATCATCACGCCGCTCAATAATGCCCGAGCAAACTGACCATGTCTCCTGCATTTAAGTGAAAATAACTAAAAAAAAAGAAAAGAAAACGGTCAAACATATCTCCCTATATATATATATATATAAATATATAGATCCGACTTTTGATTCATAACCCTGCGCCAGACGAAGTCTGTTTCTTGTGTTGGCTTTTATTCTTTCTGGGTCGAATGCAGAGTGCCTCTGCACACGCTACCCGGCAAAAATCAGACGGGACGTTCGCGGGGATGCATGCAGGTCCTGTCCCCGAACACGATTGCCCGAACACCAGGTAAGATCCTCCCGGGTAGCATGGAGCCTGTCTCCGAACACGCTGCCCCGCTAAATCAGAGGGGAAGTTCTCGGAGACGCATGCCCGTCCAGTGCCCGCACACGCACCTCCAAACACCAGGGATGATTCTCCTGGGGTCGCATGCAAAGTGTCTCCACACACGCTACCCCGCTTAATCAGAGGCACTCCGTGGAAGATTCTCCTGGGGTCGCGCGCAGACTGTCTCCGCACACGCTACCCAGCTTAATCAGAGGGGAAGTTCTCGGAGACGCATGCCCGTCCAGCGCCCGAACACAAAACCCGTAACACCAGGGATGATTCTCCTGGGGTTGCATGCAATGTGTCTCCGCAGACGCTACCCCGCTTAATCAGAGGAGCACCAGGGAAGATTCTCCCGGGGTCGCATGCAGAGTGTCTCCGCACACGCTTCCCCGCTAAATCAGAGGGCAAGTTCTCGGAGACGCATGCCCGTCCAGTGCCCGCACACGAACCCCTAACACCAGGGATGATTCTCCTGGGGTCGCATGCAAAGTGTCTCCGCACACGCTACCCCGCCAAATCAGAGGGGAAGTTTTCGGAGACGCATGCCCGTCCAGTGCCCGCACACGCACCCCTAACCCCAGGGATGATTCTCCTTGGGTCGCATGCAAAGTGTCTCCGCACACGCTACCCCGCTTAATCAGAGGAACACCAGGATAGATTCCCCCGGGGTCGCATGCAGAGTGTCTCCGCTCACACTACCCCGCTAAATCAGAGGGGAAGTTCTCGGAGACGCATGCCCGTTCAGAGCCCGAACACGCAACCCCTAAAACCAGGGATGCATGCGGTCCTGTCCCCGTACACGCGGGCCCTGACACCAGGGCACACGCAACCCCTAACACCAGGGAATTCTTCTCGGGTCTTATAGGAGGGTTAGGGTTAGGGTTAGGGGTTAGGGTTAGGGTTAGGGGTTAGGGTTAGGGGTTAGGGTTAGGGTTAGGGGTTAGGATACAATCGAGTGGCGCTTTGGTCGCCAAAAATGGCGCTTTGGCAGATTTTAATGGCGTTCTGGCAGATTGGACAGTCGACCATAGCGCCATTTTGGCGCTTTGGTCGAAATTTTGTGGCGCTTTGGCAGACTTGAATGGCGCTGTGGTCGACTTTTTTAAAATACGCTATATTGAGCTTATTTTACGTGCTTTTATGTATGTTTTAATCAAAACTGGCCTGCAAAGATATTTACATGAGATTTAGGAGAGAATCCCTGAGCTTTTAGCACTGATATAAAAGTTACTATGCAAAGGTATGGTTTACAATATATTGCATATAACTTTGGATCTATAAGTCACAATTGTCTTATAATTCCATGTGATTGTTGCCTATAGATCGGCAAATAGTATAGGCTAAGCCGTACCCCTAACCCTGGCCCTATAACATATTTTTTCTAAGTCAGAGGCTGAATCTTCCCTGGTGTTAGGAGTTGCGTGTGCGGGCACTGGACAGGCATGCGACCCCGAGATCTTCCCCTCTGATTTACAGGGGTAGTGTGTGTGCTGGCGGAGACACTCTGCATGCGACCCCGGGAGAATCTTCCCTAGTGTTATTGGTTAGTTTAAACGATATCCCCTGTTGTTATTGGTTGCGTGTACGCTGTGACCCCGAGATCTTCCCCTTCTGATTTACAGGGGTTGTGTGTGCGGAGATCACTCTGCATGCTATCCCGCAAGAATCTTCCCCCGGTGTTAGTGGTTGCGTGTGCGGGCACTGGATCTGCATGCCTCCCCTCTGATTTACATGGGTTGTGTGTGCGGAGATCACTCTGCATGCTATCCCGCAAGAATCGTCCCCCGGTGTTAGTGGTTGCGTGTGCGGGCACTGGACCTGCATGCCTCCCCTCTGATTTACAGGGGTAGCGTGTGCGGAAACACTCTGCATGCTACCCCGCGAGAATCTTCCCCCGGTGTTAGTGGTTGACCTGCATGCGTCCCCTCTGATTTACAGGGGTAGCGTGTGCGGAGACACACTGCATGCGACCCCGGGAGAATCTTCCCTGGTGTTGGGGGTTGCGTGTGCGGGCACTGGACCGGCATGTTTCCCCGAGAACGTCACCCAGATTTACAGGGGTAGCGTGTGAGGAGACTTGATTGATTGTTTTGGGTTTAACGGCCCTTTGAGTCAGTATTTCAGTCTATATCGGGCCGTCTTCCAGACAGGGAGAAAGAGGACAAATGATAGACGAGAGAAAAAATGTCCAAACAACCCCCACCTGCACCTACTGTAGGCACACTGGAAGTTACACACAGCACCATCGCACCACCCGACCGTCCCCGTGTGCGGCGACACTCAATAATGTACATTACAACCCGCACCTACTGCAGGCACAGTAGGCCCTACAATGTTCCGAATCAGTATGACGCCCCGACACTGGAAGTTACACACAGCACCATCGCACCACCCGACCATCCCCGTGTGCAGAGACACTCAATAATGTACATTTAACAACCCGCACCTACTGCAGGCACAGTAGTCCCTACAATGTTCCAAATCAGTAGGACGCCCCGGCACTGGAAGTTACACACAGCACCATCGCACCACCCGACCATACCCGTGTGCGGAGACACTCAATAATATACATTATATATATAATAGAGAACAAAGTGTATGTGTAGCCAGAATTTTTTTTTTTTTTTTTTTTTTTACAGCTTTGGATTCTTTGTCAACATTCACTTACTAGAGGGCTCAAAATTAGATTTGTAGGGCTTGTACTGTAGAAGTTATTCACACATTTCGAAATGTTGAATGTATCATATGCAATACGTTGTGTACTGTGTACAAGGATGCTATTTGAGATTTTACCTCTTTTCAGCATTCTGGTATACTATTTTGGTCTGAGTGTTAGATAATCATGGATCTGTTAAGCAGATAATGTCAATAATATGCATGCCAGTCCAGAGCCCGCACACGCACCCCCTAACACCAGGGATGATTCTTCTGGGGTCGCATGCAAAGTGTCTCGCACACGCTACCCCGCTTAATCAGAGGAACACCAGGGAAGATTCTCCCGGGGTCGCATGCAGAGTGTCTCCGCACACGCTACCCCGTTAAATCAGAGGGGAATTTCTCGGGGACGCATGCCCGTCCAGTGCCCGCACACCCTAACACCAGGGAAAATTCTCCTGGGGTCGCATGCAAAGTGTCTCCGCACACGCTACCCCGTTTAATCAGAGCAACACCAGGGAAGATTCTCCGGGGCTCGCATGCAAAGTGTCTCCGCACACGCTACCCCGCTTAATCAGAGGGGAATTTCTCGGGGACGCATGCCCGTCCAGTGCCTGCTCACGCACCCCTAACCCCAGGGATGATTCTTCTGGGGTCGCATGCAAAGTGTCTCGCACACGCTACCCCGCTTAATCAGAGGAACACCAGGGAAGATTCTCCCGGGGTCGCATGCAGAGTGTCTCCGCACACGCTACCCCGTTAAATCAGAGGGGAATTTCTCGGGGACGCATGCCCGTCCAGTGCCCGCACACCCTAACACCAGGGAAAATTCTCCTGGGGTCGCATGCAAAGTGTCTCCGCACACGCTACCCCGTTTAATCAGAGCAACACCAGGGAAGATTCTCCGGGGCTCGCATGCAGAGTGTCTCCGCACACGCTACCCCGCTAAATAAGAGGGGAATTTCTCGGGGACGCATGCCCGTCCAGTGCCCGCTCACGCACCCCTAACCCCAGGGATGATTCTCCTCGGGTCGCATGCAAAGTGTCTCCGCACACGCTACCCCGCTTAATCAGAGGAACACCAGGGAAGATTCTCCCGGGGTCGCATGCAAAGTGTCTCCGCACACGCTACCCCGCTTAATCAGAGGAACACCAGGGAAGATTCTCCCGGGGTCGCATGCAGAGTGTCTCCGCACACGCTACCCCGTTAAATCAGAGGGGAATTTCTCGGGGACGCATGCCCGTCCAGTGCCCGCCGCACACGCAACCTCTAACACCAGGGATGATTCTCCTGGGGTCGCATGCAGAGTGTCTCCGCACACGCTACCCCTGTAAATCACAGGGGACGTTCTCGGGGATGCATGGCGGTCCAGTGCCCGACACCGGGGCACACGAAAGCCCGAAGTGGCAGAGGGAGTCTGAAGGGAATGGATGCATCATCACGCCGCTCAATAATGCCCGAGCAAACTGACCATGTCTCCTGCATTTAAGTGAAAATAACTAAAAAAAAGAAAAGAAAACGGTCAAACATATCTCCCTATATATATATATATAAATATATAGATCCGACTTTTGATTCATAACCCTGCGCCAGACGAAGTCTGTTTCTTGTGTTGGCTTTTATTCTTTCTGGGTCGAATGCAGAGTGCCTCCGCACACGCTACCCGGCAAAAATCAGACGGGACGTTCGCGGGGATGCATGCAGGTCCTGTCCCCGAACACGATTGCCCGAACACCAGGTAAGATCCTCCCGGGGTAGCATGGAGCCTGTCTCCGAACACGCTGCCCCGCTAAATCAGAGGGGAAGTTCTCGGAGACGCATGCCCGTCCAGTGCCCGCACACGCACCTCCAAACACCAGGGATGATTCTCCTGGGGTCGCATGCAAAGTGTCTCCACACACGCTACCCCGCTTAATCAGAGGAACTCCGGGGAAGATTCTCCTGGGGTCGCGCGCAGACTGTCTCCGCACACGCTACCCAGCTTAATCAGAGGGGAAGTTCTCGGAGACGCATGCCCGTCCAGCGCCCGAACACAAAACCCGTAACACCAGGGATGATTCTCCTGGGGTTGCATGCAATGTGTCTCCGCAGACGCTACCCCGCTTAATCAGAGGAGCACCAGGGAAGATTCTCCCGGGGTCGCATGCAGAGTGTCTCCGCACACGCTTCCCCGCTAAATCAGAGGGCAAGTTCTCGGAGACGCATGCCCGTCCAGTGCCCGCACACGAACCCCTAACACCAGGGATGATTCTCCTGGGGTCGCATGCAAAGTGTCTCCGCACACGCTACCCCGCCAAATCAGAGGGGAAGTTTTCGGAGACGCATGCCCGTCCAGTGCCCGCACACGCACCCCTAACCCCAGGGATGATTCTCCTGGGGTCGCATGCAAAGTGTCTCCGCACACGCTACCCCGCTTAATCAGAGGAACACCAGGATAGATTCCCCCGGGGTCGCATGCAGAGTGTCTCCGCTCACACTACCCCGCTAAATCAGAGGGGAAGTTCTCGGAGACGCATGCCCGTTCAGAGCCCGAACACGCAACCCCTAAAACCAGGGATGCATGCGGTCCTGTCCCCGTACACGCGGGCCCTGACACCAGGGCACACGCAACCCCTAACACCAGGGAATTCTTCTCGGGTCTTATAGGAGGTTAGGGTTAGGGTTAGGGTTAGGGTTATGGTTAGGGTTAGGGTTAGGGTTAGGGTTAGGTTAAGGATACAATCGAGTGGCGCTTTGGTCGCCAAAAATGGCGCTTTGGCAGATTTTAATGGCGTTCTGGCAGATTGGACAGTCGACCATAGCGCCATTTTGGCGCTTTGGTCGAAATTTTGTGGCGCTTTGGCAGACTTGAATGGCGCTGTGGTCGACTTTTTTAAAATACGCTATATTGAGCTTATTTTACGTGCTTTTATGTATGTTTTAATCAAAACTGGCCTGCAAAGATATTTACATGAGATTTAGGAGAGAATCCCTGAGCTTTTAGCACTGATATAAAAGTTACTATGCAAAGGTATGGTTTACAATATATTGCATATAACTTTGGATCTATAAGTCACAATTGTCTTATAATTCCATGTGATTGTTGCCTACAGATCGGCAAATAGTATAGGCTAAGCCGTACCCCTAAACCTGGCCCTATAACATATTTTTTCTAAGTCAGAGGCTGAATCTTCCCTGGTGTTAGGAGTTGCGTGTGCGGGCACTGGACAGGCATGCGACCCCGAGATCTTCCCCTCTGATTTACAGGGGTAGTGTGTGCTGGCGGAGACACTCTGCATGCGACCCCGGGAGAATCTTCCCTAGTGTTATTGGTTAGTTTAAACGATATCCCCTGGTGTTATTGGTTGCGTGTACGCTGTGACCCCGAGATCTTCCCCTTCTGATTTACAGGGGTTGTGTGTCCGGAGATCACTCTGCATGCTATCCCGCAAGAATCTTCCCCCGGTGTTAGTGGTTGCATGTGCGGGCACTGGACCTGCATGCCTCCCCTCTGATTTACAGGGGTTGTGTGTGCGGAGATCACTCTGCATGCTATCCCGCAAGAATCTTCCCCCGGTGTTAGTGGTTGCGTGTGCGGGCACTGGATCTGCATGCCTCCCCTCTGATTTACATGGGTTGTGTGTGCGGAGATCACTCTGCATGCTATCCCGCAAGAATCGTCCCCCGGTGTTAGTGGTTGCGTGTGCGGGCACTGGACCTGCATGCCTCCCCTCTGATTTACAGGGGTAGCGTGTGCGGAAACACTCTGCATGCTACCCCGCGAGAATCTTCCCCCGGTGTTAGTGGTTGACCTGCATGCGTCCCCTCTGATTTACAGGGGTAGCGTGTGCGGAGACACACTGCATGCGACCCCGGGAGAATCTTCCCTGGTGTTGGGGGTTGCGTGTGCGGGCACTGGACCGGCATGTTTCCCCGAGAACGTCACCCAGATTTACAGGGGTAGCGTGTGAGGAGACTTGATTGATTGTTTTGGGTTTAACGGCCCTTTGAGTCAGTATTTCAGTCTATATCGGGCCGTCTTCCAGACAGGGAGAAAGAGGACAAATGATAGACGAGAGAAAAAATGTCCAAACAACCCCCACCTGCACCTACTGTAGGCACACTGGAAGTTACACACAGCACCATCGCACCACCCGACCGTCCCCGTGTGCGGCGACACTCAATAATGTACATTACAACCCGCACCTACTGCAGGCACAGTAGGCCCTACAATGTTCCGAATCAGTATGACGCCCCGACACTGGAGGTTACACACAGCACCATCGCACCACCCGACCATCCCCGTGTGCAGAGACACTCAATAATGTACATTTAACAACCCGCACCTACTGCAGGCACAGTAGTCCCTACAATGTTCCAAATCAGTAGGACGCCCCGGCACTGGAAG
This sequence comes from Ctena decussata, assembly GCA_963989385.1. NCBI lineage: Eukaryota > Metazoa > Mollusca > Bivalvia > Lucinida > Lucinidae > Ctena > Ctena decussata. The sequence goes on along the minus strand of OZ022502.1, from coordinate 103,292 downwards.
TTACACACAGCACCATCGCACCACCCGACCATACCCGTGTGCGGAGACACTCAATAATATACATTATATATATAATAGAGAACAAAGTGTATGTGTAGCCAGAATTTTTTTTTTTTTTTTTTTTTTACAGCTTTGGATTCTTTGTCAACATTCACTTACTAGAGGGCTCAAAATTAGATTTGTAGGGCTTGTACTGTAGAAGTTATTCACACATTTCGAAATGTTGAATGTATCATATGCAATACGTTGTGTACAAGGATGCTATTTGAGATTTTACCTCTTTTCAGCATTCTGGTATACTATTTTGGTCTGAGTGTTAGATAATCATGGATCTGTTAAGCAGATAATGTCAATAATATGCATGCCAGTCCAGAGCCCGCACACGCACCCCCTAACACCAGGGATGATTCTTCTGGGGTCGCATGCAAAGTGTCTCGCACACGCTACCCCGCTTAATCAGAGGAACACCAGGGAAGATTCTCCCGGGGTCGCATGCAGAGTGTCTCCGCACACGCTACCCCGTTAAATCAGAGGGGAATTTCTCGGGGACGCATGCCCGTCCAGTGCCCGCACACCCTAACACCAGGGAAAATTCTCCTGGGGTCGCATGCAAAGTGTCTCCGCACACGCTACCCCGTTTAATCAGAGCAACACCAGGGAAGATTCTCCGGGGCTCGCATGCAAAGTGTCTCCGCACACGCTACCCCGCTTAATCAGAGGGGAATTTCTCGGGGACGCATGCCCGTCCAGTGCCCGCTCACGCACCCCTAACCCCAGTGATGATTCTTCTGGGGTCGCATGCAAAGTGTCTCGCACACGCTACCCCGCTTAATCAGAGGAACACCAGGGAAGATTCTCCCGGGGTCGCATGCAGAGTGTCTCCGCACACGCTACCCCGTTAAATCAGAGGGGAATTTCTCGGGGACGCATGCCCGTCCAGTGCCCGCACACCCTAACACCAGGGAAAATTCTCCTGGGGTCGCATGCAAAGTGTCTCCGCACACGCTACCCCGTTTAATCAGAGCAACACCAGGGAAGATTCTCCGGGGCTCGCATGCAGAGTGTCTCCGCACACGCTACCCCGCTAAATAAGAGGGGAATTTCTCGGGGACGCATGCCCGTCCAGTGCCCGCTCACGCACCCCTAACCCCAGGGATGATTCTCCTCGGGTCGCATGCAAAGTGTCTCCGCACACGCTACACCGCTTAATCAGAGGAACACCAGGGAAGATTCTCCCGGGGTCGCATGCAAAGTGTCTCCGCACACGCTACCCCGCTTAATCAGAGGAACACCAGGGAAGATTCTCCCGGGGTCGCATGCAGAGTGTCTCCGCACACGCTACCCCGTTAAATCAGAGGGGAATTTCTCGGGGACGCATGCCCGTCCAGTGCCCGCCGCACACGCAACCTCTAACACCAGGGATGATTCTCCTGGGGTCGCATGCAGAGTGTCTCCGCACACGCTACCCCTGTAAATCACAGGGGACGTTCTCGGGGATGCATGGCGGTCCAGTGCCCGACACCGGGGCACACGAAAGCCCGAAGTGGCAGAGGGAGTCTGAAGGGAATGGATGCATCATCACGCCGCTCAATAATGCCCGAGCAAACTGACCATGTCTCCTGCATTTAAGTGAAAATAACTAAAAAAAAAGAAAAGAAAACGGTCAAACATATCTCCCTATATATATATATATAAATATATAGATCCGACTTTTGATTCATAACCCTGCGCCAGACGAAGTCTGTTTCTTGTGTTGGCTTTTATTCTTTCTGGGTCGAATGCAGAGTGCCTCCGCACACGCTACCCGGCAAAAATCAGACGGGACGTTCGCGGGGATGCATGCAGGTCCTGTCCCCGAACACGATTGCCCGAACACCAGGTAAGATCCTCCCGGGGTAGCATGGAGCCTGTCTCCGAACACGCTGCCCCGCTAAATCAGAGGGGAAGTTCTCGGAGACGCATGCCCGTCCAGTGCCCGCACACGCACCTCCAAACACCAGGGATGATTCTCCTGGGGTCGCATGCAAAGTGTCTCCACACACGCTACCCCGCTTAATCAGAGGAACTCCGGGGAAGATTCTCCTGGGGTCGCGCGCAGACTGTCTCCGCACACGCTACCCAGCTTAATCAGAGGGGAAGTTCTCGGAGACGCATGCCCGTCCAGCGCCCGAACACAAAACCCGTAACACCAGGGATGATTCTCCTGGGGTTGCATGCAATGTGTCTCCGCAGACGCTACCCCGCTTAATCAGAGGAGCACCAGGGAAGATTCTCCCGGGGTCGCATGCAGAGTGTCTCCGCACACGCTTCCCCGCTAAATCAGAGGGCAAGTTCTCGGAGACGCATGCCCGTCCAGTGCCCGCACACGAACCCCTAACACCAGGGATGATTCTCCTGGGGTCGCATGCAAAGTGTCTCCGCACACGCTACCCCGCCAAATCAGAGGGGAAGTTTTCGGAGACGCATGCCCGTCCAGTGCCCGCACACGCACCCCTAACCCCAGGGATGATTCTCCTGGGGTCGCATGCAAAGTGTCTCCGCACACGCTACCCCGCTTAATCAGAGGAACACCAGGATAGATTCCCCCGGGGTCGCATGCAGAGTGTCTCCGCTCACACTACCCCGCTAAATCAGAGGGGAAGTTCTCGGAGACGCATGCCCGTTCAGAGCCCGAACACGCAACCCCTAAAACCAGGGATGCATGCGGTCCTGTCCCCGTACACGCGGGCCCTGACACCAGGGCACACGCAACCCCTAACACCAGGGAATTCTTCTCGGGTCTTATAGGAGGTTAGGGTTAGGGTTAGGGTTAGGGTTATGGTTAGGGTTAGGGTTAGGGTTAGGGTTAGGTTAAGGATACAATCGAGTGGCGCTTTGGTCGCCAAAAATGGCGCTTTGGCAGATTTTAATGGCGTTCTGGCAGATTGGACAGTCGACCATAGCGCCATTTTGGCGCTTTGGTCGAAATTTTGTGGCGCTTTGGCAGACTTGAATGGCGCTGTGGTCGACTTTTTTAAAATACGCTATATTGAGCTTATTTTACGTGCTTTTATGTATGTTTTAATCAAAACTGGCCTGCAAAGATATTTACATGAGATTTAGGAGAGAATCCCTGAGCTTTTAGCACTGATATAAAAGTTACTATGCAAAGGTATGGTTTACAATATATTGCATATAACTTTGGATCTATAAGTCACAATTGTCTTATAATTCCATGTGATTGTTGCCTACAGATCGGCAAATAGTATAGGCTAAGCCGTACCCCTAACCCTGGCCCTATAACATATTTTTTCTAAGTCAGAGGCTGAATCTTCCCTGGTGTTAGGAGTTGCGTGTGCGGGCACTGGACAGGCATGCGACCCCGAGATCTTCCCCTCTGATTTACAGGGGTAGTGTGTGCTGGCGGAGACACTCTGCATGCGACCCCGGGAGAATCTTCCCTAGTGTTATTGGTTAGTTTAAACGATATCCCCTGGTGTTATTGGTTGCGTGTACGCTGTGACCCCGAGATCTTCCCCTTCTGATTTACAGGGGTTGTGTGTCCGGAGATCACTCTGCATGCTATCCCGCAAGAATCTTCCCCCGGTGTTAGTGGTTGCGTGTGCGGGCACTGGACCTGCATGCCTCCCCTCTGATTTACAGGGGTTGTGTGTGCGGAGATCACTCTGCATGCTATCCCGCAAGAATCTTCCCCCGGTGTTAGTGGTTGCGTGTGCGGGCACTGGACCTGCATGCCTCCCTTCTGATTTACAGGGGTAGCGTGTGCGGAAACACTCTGCATGCTACCCCGCGAGAATCTTCCCCCGGTGTTAGTGGTTGACCTGCATGCGTCCCCTCTGATTTACAGGGGTAGCGTGTGCGGAGACACACTGCATGCGACCCCGGGAGAATCTTCCCTGGTGTTGGGGGTTGCGTGTGCGGGCACTGGACCGGCATGTTTCCCCGAGAACGTCACCCAGATTTACAGGGGTAGCGTGTGAGGAGACTTGATTGATTGTTTTGGGTTTAACGGCCCTTTGAGTCAGTATTTCAGTCTATATCGGGCCGTCTTCCAGACAGGGAGAAAGAGGACAAATGATAGACGAGAGAAAAAATGTCCAAACAACCCCCACCTGCACCTACTGTAGGCACACTGGAAGTTACACACAGCACCATCGCACCACCCGACCGTCCCCGTGTGCGGCGACACTCAATAATGTACATTACAACCCGCACCTACTGCAGGCACAGTAGGCCCTACAATGTTCCGAATCAGTATGACGCCCCGACACTGGAAGTTACACACAGCACCATCGCACCACCCGACCATCCCCGTGTGCAGAGACACTCAATAATGTACATTTAACAACCCGCACCTACTGCAGGCACAGTAGTCCCTACAATGTTCCAAATCAGTAGGACGCCCCGGCACTGGAAGTTACACACAGCACCATCGCACCACCCGACCATCCCCGTGTGCAGAGACACTCAATAATGTACATTTAACAACCCGCACCTACTGCAGGCACAGTAGTCCCTACAATGTTCCAAATCAGTAGGACGCCCCGGCACTGGAAGTTACACACAGCACCATCGCACCACCCGACCATACCCGTGTGCGGAGACACTCAATAATATACATTATATATATAATAGAGAACAAAGTGTATGTGTAGCCAGAATTTTTTTTTTTTTTTTTTTATAGCTTCGGATTCTTTGTCAAAATTCACTTACTAGAGAGCTCAAAATTAGATTTGTAGGGCTTGTACTGTAGAAGTTATTCACACATTTCGAAATGTTGAATGTATCATATGCAATACGTTGTGTACAAGGATGCTATTTGAGATTTTACCTCTTTTCAGCATTCTGGTATACTATTTTGGTCTGAGTGTTAGATAATCATGGATCTGTTAAGCAGATAATGTCAATAATATGCATGCCAGTCCAGTGCCCGCACACGCACCCCCTAACACCAGGGATGATTCTCCTGGGGTCGCATGCAAAGTGTCTCCGCACACGCTACCCAGCTTAATCAGAGGAACACCAGGGAAGATTCTCCGGGGCTCGCATGCAGAGTGTCTCCGCACACGCTACCCCGCTAAATCAGAGGGGAATTTCTCGGGGACGCATGCCCGTCCAGTGCCCGCTCACGCACCCCTAACCCCAGGGATGATTCTTCTGGGGTCGCATGCAAAGTGTCTCGCACACGCTACCCCGCTTAATCAGAGGAACACCAGGGAAGATTCTCCCGGGGTCGCATGCAAAGTGTCTCCGCACACGCTACCCAGCTTAATCAGAGGAACACCAGGGAAGATTCTCCCGGGGTCGCATGCAGAGTGTCTCCGCACACGCTACCCCGTTAAATCAGAGGGGAATTTCTCGGGGACGCATGCCCGTCCAGTGCCCGCACACCCTAACACCAGGGAAAATTCTCCTGGGGTCGCATGCAAAGTGTCTCCGCACACGCTACCCCGTTTAATCAGAGCAACACCAGGGAAGATTCTCCGGGGCTCGCATGCAGAGTGTCTCCGCACACGCTACCCCGCTAAATAAGAGGGGAATTTCTCGGGGACGCATGCCCGTCCAGTGCCCGCTCACGCACCCCTAACCCCAGGGATGATTCTCCTGGGGTCGCATGCAAAGTGTTTCCGCACACGCTACCCCGCTTAATCAGAGGAACACCAGGGAAGATTCTCCCGGGGTCGCATGCAAAGTGTCTCCGCACACGCTACCCCGCTTAATCAGAGGGGAATTTCTCGGGGACGCATGCCCGTCCAGTGCCCGCTCACGCACCCCTAACCCCAGGGATGATTCTTCTGGGGTCGCATGCAAAGTGTCTCGCACACGCTACCCCGCTTAATCAGAGGAACACCAGGGAAGATTCTCCCGGGGTCGCATGCAGAGTGTCTCCGCACACGCTACCCCGTTAAATCAGAGGGGAATTTCTCGGGGACGCATGCCCGTCCAGTGCCCGCACACCCTAACACCAGGGAAAATTCTCCCGGGGTCGCATGCAAAGTGTCTCCGCACACGCTACCCCGTTTAATCAGAGGAACACCAGGGAAGATTCTCCGGGGCTCGCATGCAGAGTGTCTCCGCACACGCTACCCCGCTAAATAAGAGGGGAATTTCTCGGGGACGCATGCCCGTCCAGTGCCCGCTCACGCACCCCTAACCCCAGGGATGATTCTCCTGGGGTCGCATGCAAAGTGTCTCCGCACACGCTACCCCGCTTAATCAGAGGAACACCAGGGAAGATTCTCCCGGGGTCGCATGCAAAGTGTCTCCGCACACGCTACCCCGCTTAATCAGAGGAACACCAGGGATGATTCTCCCGGGGTCACATGCAGAGTGTCTCCGCACACGCTACCCCGTTAAATCAGAGGGGAATTTCTCGGGGACGCATGCCCGTCAAGTGCCCGCCGCACACGCAACCTCTAACACCAGGGATGATTCTCCTGGGGTCGCATGCAGAGTGTCTCCGCACACGCTACCCCGTTAAATCAGAGGGGAATTTCTCGGGGACGCATGCCCGTCCAGTGCCCGCCGCACACGCAACCTCTTACACCAGGGATGATTCTCCTGGGGTCGCATGCAGAGTGTCTCCGCACACGCTACCCCTGTAAATCACAGGGGACGTTCTCGGGGATGCATGGCGGTCCAGTGCCCGACACCGGGGCACACGAAAGCCCGAAGTGGCAGAGGGAGTCTGAAGGGAATGGATGCATCATCACGCCGCTCAATAATGCCCGAGCAAACTGACCATGTCTCCTGCATTTAAGTGAAAATAACTAAAAAAAAAAGAAAAGAAAACGGTCAAACATATCTCCCTATATATATATATATATAAATATATAGATCCGACTTTTGATTCATAACCCTGCGCCAGACGAAGTCTGTTTCTTGTGTTGGCTTTTATTCTTTCTGGGTCGAATGCAGAGTGCCTCTGCACACGCTACCCGGCAAAAATCAGACGGGACGTTCGCGGGGATGCATGCAGGTCCTGTCCCCGAACACGATTGCCCGAACACCAGGTAAGATCCTCCCGGGTAGCATGGAGCCTGTCTCCGAACACGCTGCCCCGCTAAATCAGAGGGGAAGTTCTCGGAGACGCATGCCCGTCCAGTGCCCGCACACGCACCTCCAAACACCAGGGATGATTCTCCTGGGGTCGCATGCAAAGTGTCTCCACACACGCTACCCCGCTTAATCAGAGGCACTCCGTGGAAGATTCTCCTGGGGTCGCGCGCAGACTGTCTCCGCACACGCTACCCAGCTTAATCAGAGGGGAAGTTCTCGGAGACGCATGCCCGTCCAGCGCCCGAACACAAAACCCGTAACACCAGGGATGATTCTCCTGGGGTTGCATGCAATGTGTCTCCGCAGACGCTACCCCGCTTAATCAGAGGAGCACCAGGGAAGATTCTCCCGGGGTCGCATGCAGAGTGTCTCCGCACACGCTTCCCCGCTAAATCAGAGGGCAAGTTCTCGGAGACGCATGCCCGTCCAGTGCCCGCACACGAACCCCTAACACCAGGGATGATTCTCCTGGGGTCGCATGCAAAGTGTCTCCGCACACGCTACCCCGCCAAATCAGAGGGGAAGTTTTCGGAGACGCATGCCCGTCCAGTGCCCGCACACGCACCCCTAACCCCAGGGATGATTCTCCTGGGGTCGCATGCAAAGTGTCTCCGCACACGCTACCCCGCTTAATCAGAGGAACACCAGGATAGATTCCCCCGGGGTCGCATGCAGAGTGTCTCCGCTCACACTACCCCGCTAAATCAGAGGGGAAGTTCTCGGAGACGCATGCCCGTTCAGAGCCCGAACACGCAACCCCTAAAACCAGGGATGCATGCGGTCCTGTCCCCGTACACGCGGGCCCTGACACCAGGGCACACGCAACCCCTAACACCAGGGAATTCTTCTCGGGTCTTATAGGAGGGTTAGGGTTAGGGTTAGGGGTTAGGGTTAGGGTTAGGGGTTAGGGTTAGGGGTTAGGGTTAGGGTTAGGGGTTAGGATACAATCGAGTGGCGCTTTGGTCGCCAAAAATGGCGCTTTGGCAGATTTTAATGGCGTTCTGGCAGATTGGACAGTCGACCATAGCGCCATTTTGGCGCTTTGGTCGAAATTTTGTGGCGCTTTGGCAGACTTGAATGGCGCTGTGGTCGACTTTTTTAAAATACGCTATATTGAGCTTATTTTACGTGATTTTATGTATGTTTTAATCAAAACTGGCCTGCAAAGATATTTACATGAGATTTAGGAGAGAATCCCTGAGCTTTTAGCACTGATATAAAAGTTACTATGCAAAGGTATGGTTTACAATATATTGCATATAACTTTGGATCTATAAGTCACAATTGTCTTATAATTCCATGTGATTGTTGCCTATAGATCGGCAAATAGTATAGGCTAAGCCGTACCCCTAACCCTGGCCCTATAACATATTTTTTCTAAGTCAGAGGCTGAATCTTCCCTGGTGTTAGGAGTTGCGTGTGCGGGCACTGGACAGGCATGCGACCCCGAGATCTTCCCCTCTGATTTACAGGGGTAGTGTGTGTGCTGGCGGAGACACTCTGCATGCGACCCCGGGAGAATCTTCCCTAGTGTTATTGGTTAGTTTAAACGATATCCCCTGTTGTTATTGGTTGCGTGTACGCTGTGACCCCGAGATCTTCCCCTTCTGATTTACAGGGGTTGTGTGTGCGGAGATCACTCTGCATGCTATCCCGCAAGAATCTTCCCCCGGTGTTAGTGGTTGCGTGTGCGGGCACTGGATCTGCATGCCTCCCCTCTGATTTACATGGGTTGTGTGTGCGGAGATCACTCTGCATGCTATCCCGCAAGAATCGTCCCCCGGTGTTAGTGGTTGCGTGTGCGGGCACTGGACCTGCATGCCTCCCCTCTGATTTACAGGGGTAGCGTGTGCGGAAACACTCTGCATGCTACCCCGCGAGAATCTTCCCCCGGTGTTAGTGGTTGACCTGCATGCGTCCCCTCTGATTTACAGGGGTAGCGTGTGCGGAGACACACTGCATGCGACCCCGGGAGAATCTTCCCTGGTGTTGGGGGTTGCGTGTGCGGGCACTGGACCGGCATGTTTCCCCGAGAACGTCACCCAGATTTACAGGGGTAGCGTGTGAGGAGACTTGATTGATTGTTTTGGGTTTAACGGCCCTTTGAGTCAGTATTTCAGTCTATATCGGGCCGTCTTCCAGACAGGGAGAAAGAGGACAAATGATAGACGAGAGAAAAAATGTCCAAACAACCTCCACCTGCACCTACTGTAGGCACACTGGAAGTTACACACAGCACCATCGCACCACCCGACCGTCCCCGTGTGCGGCGACACTCAATAATGTACATTACAACCCGCACCTACTGCAGGCACAGTAGGCCCTACAATGTTCCGAATCAGTATGACGCCCCGACACTGGAAGTTACACACAGCACCATCGCACCACCCGACCATCCCCGTGTGCAGAGACACTCAATAATGTACATTTAACAACCCGCACCTACTGCAGGCACAGTAGTCCCTACAATGTTCCAAATCAGTAGGACGCCCCGGCACTGGAAGTTACACACAGCACCATCGCACCACCCGACCATACCCGTGTGCGGAGACACTCAATAATATACATTATATATATAATAGAGAACAAAGTGTATGTGTAGCCAGAATTTTTTTTTTTTTTTTTTTTTACAGCTTTGGATTCTTTGTCAAAATTCACTTACTAGAGGGCTCAAAATTAGATTTGTAGGGCTTGTACTGTGGAAGTTATTCACACATTTCGAAATGTTGAATGTATCATATGCAATACGTTGTGTACAAGGATGCTATTTGAGATTTTACCTCTTTTCAGCATTCTGGTATACTATTTTGGTCTGAGTGTTAGATAATCATGGATCTGTTAAGCAGATAATGTCAATAATATGCATGCCAGTCCAGAGCCCGCACACGCACCCCCTAACACCAGGGATGATTCTTCTGGGGTCGCATGCAAAGTGTCTCGCACACGCTACCCCGCTTAATCAGAGGAACACCAGGGAAGATTCTCCCGGGGTCGCATGCAGAGTGTCTCCGCACACGCTACCCCGTTAAATCAGAGGGGAATTTCTCGGGGACGCATGCCCGTCCAGTGCCCGCACACCCTAACACCAGGGAAAATTCTCCTGGGGTCGCATGCAAAGTGTCTCCGCACACGCTACCCCGTTTAATCAGAGCAACACCAGGGAAGATTCTCCGGGGCTCGCATGCAAAGTGTCTCCGCACACGCTACCCCGCTTAATCAGAGGGGAATTTCTCGGGGACGCATGCCCGTCCAGTGCCCGCTCACGCACCCCTAACCCCAGGGATGATTCTTCTGGGGTCGCATGCAAAGTGTCTCGCACACGCTACCCCGCTTAATCAGAGGAACACCAGGGAAGATTCTCCCGGGGTCGCATGCAGAGTGTCTCCGCACACGCTACCCCGTTAAATCAGAGGGGAATTTCTCGGGGACGCATGCCCGTCCAGTGCCCGCACACCCTAACACCAGGGAAAATTCTCCTGGGGTCGCATGCAAAGTGTCTCCGCACACGCTACCCCGTTTAATCAGAGCAACACCAGGGAAGATTCTCCGGGGCTCGCATGCAGAGTGTCTCCGCACACGCTACCCCGCTAAATAAGAGGGGAATTTCTCGGGGACGCATGCCCGTCCAGTGCCCGCTCACGCACCCCTAACCCCAGGGATGATTCTCCTCGGTTCGCATGCAAAGTGTCTCCGCACACGCTACCCCGCTTAATCAGAGGAACACCAGGGAAGATTCTCCCGGGGTCGCATGCAAAGTGTCTCCGCACACGCTACCCCGCTTAATCAGAGGAACACCAGGGAAGATTCTCCCGGGGTCGCATGCAGAGTGTCTCCGCACACGCTACCCCGTTAAATCAGAGGGGAATTTCTCGGGGACGCATGCCCGTCCAGTGCCCGCCGCACACGCAACCTCTAACACCAGGGATGATTCTCCTGGGGTCGCATGCAGAGTGTCTCCGCACACGCTACCCCTGTAAATCACAGGGGACGTTCTCGGGGATGCATGGCGGTCCAGTGCCCGACACCGGGGCACACGAAAGCCCGAAGTGGCAGAGGGAGTCTGAAGGGAATGGATGCATCATCACGCCGCTCAATAATGCCCGAGCAAACTGACCATGTCTCCTGCATTTAAGTGAAAATAACTAAAAAAAAAGAAAAGAAAACGGTCAAACATATCTCCCTATATATATATATATATAAATATATAGATCCGACTTTTGATTCATAACCCTGCGCCAGACGAAGTCTGTTTCTTGTGTTGGCTTTTATTCTTTCTGGGTCGAATGCAGAGTGCCTCCGCACACGCTACCCGGCAAAAATCAGACGGGACGTTCGCGGGGATGCATGCAGGTCCTGTCCCCGAACACGATTGCCCGAACACCAGGTAAGATCCTCCCGGGGTAGCATGGAGCCTGTCTCCGAACACGCTGCCCCGCTAAATCAGAGGGGAAGTTCTCGGAGACGCATGCCCGTCCAGTGCCCGCACACGCACCTCCAAACACCAGGGATGATTCTCCTGGGGTCGCATGCAAAGTGTCTCCACACACGCTACCCCGCTTAATCAGAGGAACTCCGGGGAAGATTCTCCTGGGGTCGCGCGCAGACTGTCTCCGCACACGCTACCCAGCTTAATCAGAGGGGAAGTTCTCGGAGACGCATGCCCGTCCAGCGCCCGAACACAAAACCCGTAACACCAGGGATGATTCTCCTGGGGTTGCATGCAATGTGTCTCCGCAGACGCTACCCCGCTTAATCAGAGGAGCACCAGGGAAGATTCTCCCGGGGTCGCATGCAGAGTGTCTCCGCACACGCTTCCCCGCTAAATCAGAGGGCAAGTTCTCGGAGACGCATGCCCGTCCAGTGCCCGCACACGAACCCCTAACACCAGGGATGATTCTCCTGGGGTCGCATGCAAAGTGTCTCCGCACACGCTACCCCGCCAAATCAGAGGGGAAGTTTTCGGAGACGCATGCCCGTCCAGTGCCCGCACACGCACCCCTAACCCCAGGGATGATTCTCCTGGGGTCGCATGCAAAGTGTTTCCGCACACGCTACCCCGCTTAATCAGAGGAACACCAGGATAGATTCCCCCGGGGTCGCATGCAGAGTGTCTCCGCTCACACTACCCCGCTAAATCAGAGGGGAAGTTCTCGGAGACGCATGCCCGTTCAGAGCCCGAACACGCAACCCCTAAAACCAGGGATGCATGCGGTCCTGTCCCCGTACACGCGGGCCCTGACACCAGGGCACACGCAACCCCTAACACCAGGGAATTCTTCTCGGGTCTTATAGGAGGTTAGGGTTAGGGTTAGGGTTAGGGTTATGGTTAGGGTTAGGGTTAGGGTTAGGGTTAGGTTAAGGATACAATCGAGTGGCGCTTTGGTCGCCAAAAATGGCGCTTTGGCAGATTTTAATGGCGTTCTGGCAGATTGGACAGTCGACCATAGCGCCATTTTGGCGCTTTGGTCGAAATTTTGTGGCGCTTTGGCAGACTTGAATGGCGCTGTGGTCGACTTTTTTAAAATACGCTATATTGAGCTTATTTTACGTGCTTTTATGTATGTTTTAATCAAAACTGGCCTGCAAAGATATTTACATGAGATTTAGGAGAGAATCCCTGAGCTTTTAGCACTGATATAAAAGTTACTATGCAAAGGTATGGTTTACAATATATTGCATATAACTTTGGATCTATAAGTCACAATTGTCTTATAATTCCATGTGATTGTTGCCTACAGATCGGCAAATAGTATAGGCTAAGCCGTACCCCTAAACCTGGCCCTATAACATATTTTTTCTAAGTCAGAGGCTGAATCTTCCCTGGTGTTAGGAGTTGCGTGTGCGGGCACTGGACAGGCATGCGACCCCGAGATCTTCCCCTCTGATTTACAGGGGTAGTGTGTGCTGGCGGAGACACTCTGCATGCGACCCCGGGAGAATCTTCCCTAGTGTTATTGGTTAGTTTAAACGATATCCCCTGGTGTTATTGGTTGCGTGTACGCTGTGACCCCGAGATCTTCCCCTTCTGATTTACAGGGGTTGTGTGTCCGGAGATCACTCTGCATGCTATCCCGCAAGAATCTTCCCCCGGTGTTAGTGGTTGCATGTGCGGGCACTGGACCTGCATGCCTCCCCTCTGATTTACAGGGGTTGTGTGTGCGGAGATCACTCTGCATGCTATCCCGCAAGAATCTTCCCCCGGTGTTAGTGGTTGCGTGTGCGGGCACTGGACCTGCATGCCTCCCTTCTGATTTACAGGGGTAGCGTGTGCGGAAACACTCTGCATGCTACCCCGCGAGAATCTTCCCCCGGTGTTAGTGGTTGACCTGCATGCGTCCCCTCTGATTTACAGGGGTAGCGTGTGCGGAGACACACTGCATGCGACCCCGGGAGAATCTTCCCTGGTGTTGGGGGTTGCGTGTGCGGGCACTGGACCGGCATGTTTCCCCGAGAACGTCACCCAGATTTACAGGGGTAGCGTGTGAGGAGACTTGATTGATTGTTTTGGGTTTAACGGCCCTTTGAGTCAGTATTTCAGTCTATATCGGGCCGTCTTCCAGACAGGGAGAAAGAGGACAAATGATAGACGAGAGAAAAAATGTCCAAACAACCCCCACCTGCACCTACTGTAGGCACACTGGAAGTTACACACAGCACCATCGCACCACCCGACCGTCCCCGTGTGCGGCGACACTCAATAATGTACATTACAACCCGCACCTACTGCAGGCACAGTAGGCCCTACAATGTTCCGAATCAGTATGACGCCCCGACACTGGAAGTTACACACAGCACCATCGCACCACCCGACCATCCCCGTGTGCAGAGACACTCAATAATGTACATTTAACAACCCGCACCTACTGCAGGCACAGTAGTCCCTACAATGTTCCAAATCAGTAGGACGCCCCGGCACTGGAAGTTACACACAGCACCATCGCACCACCCGACCATCCCCGTGTGCAGAGACACTCAATAATGTACATTTAACAACCCGCACCTACTGCAGGCACAGTAGTCCCTACAATGTTCCAAATCAGTAGGACGCCCCGGCACTGGAAGTTACACACAGCACCATCGCACCACCCGACCATACCCGTGTGCGGAGACACTCAATAATATACATTATATATATAATAGAGAACAAAGTGTATGTGTAGCCAGAATTTTTTTTTTTTTTTTTTTTACAGCTTCGGATTCTTTGTCAAAATTCACTTACTAGAGAGCTCAAAATTAGATTTGTAGGGCTTGTACTGTAGAAGTTATTCACACATTTCGAAATGTTGAATGTATCATATGCAATACGTTGTGTACAAGGATGCTATTTGAGATTTTACCTCTTTTCAGCATTCTGGTATACTATTTTGGTCTGAGTGTTAGATAATCATGGATCTGTTAAGCAGATAATGTCAATAATATGCATGCCAGTCCAGTGCCCGCACACGCACCCCCTAACACCAGGGATGATTCTCCTGGGGTCGCATGCAAAGTGTCTCCGCACACGCTACCCAGCTTAATCAGAGGAACACCAGGGAAGATTCTCCGGGGCTCGCATGCAGAGTGTCTCCGCACACGCTACCCCGCTAAATCAGAGGGGAATTTCTCGGGGACGCATGCCCGTCCAGTGCCCGCTCACGCACCCCTAACCCCAGGGATGATTCTTCTGGGGTCGCATGCAAAGTGTCTCGCACACGCTACCCCGCTTAATCAGAGGAACACCAGGGAAGATTCTCCCGGGGTCGCATGCAAAGTGTCTCCGCACACGCTACCCAGCTTAATCAGAGGAACACCAGGGAAGATTCTCCCGGGGTCGCATGCAGAGTGTCTCCGCACACGCTACCCCGTTAAATCAGAGGGGAATTTCTCGGGGACGCATGCCCGTCCAGTGCCCGCACACCCTAACACCAGGGAAAATTCTCCTGGGGTCGCATGCAAAGTGTCTCCGCACACGCTACCCCGTTTAATCAGAGCAACACCAGGGAAGATTCTCCGGGGCTCGCATGCAGAGTGTCTCCGCACACGCTACCCCGCTAAATAAGAGGGGAATTTCTCGGGGACGCATGCCCGTCCAGTGCCCGCTCACGCACCCCTAACCCCAGGGATGATTCTCCTGGGGTCGCATGCAAAGTGTTTCCGCACACGCTACCCCGCTTAATCAGAGGAACACCAGGGAAGATTCTCCCGGGGTCGCATGCAAAGTGTCTCCGCACACGCTACCCCGCTTAATCAGAGGGGAATTTCTCGGGGACGCATGCCCGTCCAGTGCCCGCACACCCTAACACCAGGGAAAATTCTCCCGGGGTCGCATGCAAAGTGTCTCCGCACACGCTACCCCGTTTAATCAGAGGAACACCAGGGAAGATTCTCCGGGGCTCGCATGCAGAGTGTCTCCGCACACGCTACCCCGCTAAATAAGAGGGGAATTTCTCGGGGACGCATGCCCGTCCAGTGCCCGCTCACGCACCCCTAACCCCAGGGATGATTCTCCTGGGGTCGCATGCAAAGTGTCTCCGCACACGCTACCCCGCTTAATCAGAGGAACACCAGGGAAGATTCTCCCGGGGTCGCATGCAAAGTGTCTCCGCACACGCTACCCCGCTTAATCAGAGGAACACCAGGGATGATTCTCCCGGGGTCACATGCAGAGTGTCTCCGCACACGCTACCCCGTTAAATCAGAGGGGAATTTCTCGGGGACGCATGCCCGTCCAGTGCCCGCCGCACACGCAACCTCTAACACCAGGGATGATTCTCCTGGGGTCGCATGCAGAGTGTCTCCGCACACGCTACCCCGTTAAATCAGAGGGGAATTTCTCGGGGACGCATGCCCGTCCAGTGCCCGCCGCACACGCAACCTCTTACACCAGGGATGATTCTCCTGGGGTCGCATGCAGAGTGTCTCCGCACACGCTACCCCTGTAAATCACAGGGGACGTTCTCGGGGATGCATGGCGGTCCAGTGCCCGACACCGGGGCACACGAAAGCCCGAAGTGGCAGAGGGAGTCTGAAGGGAATGGATGCATCATCACGCCGCTCAATAATGCCCGAGCAAACTGACCATGTCTCCTGCATTTAAGTGAAAATAACTAAAAAAAAAGAAAAGAAAACGGTCAAACATATCTCCCTATATATATATATATATATAAATATATAGATCCGACTTTTGATTCATAACCCTGCGCCAGACGAAGTCTGTTTCTTGTGTTGGCTTTTATTCTTTCTGGGTCGAATGCAGAGTGCCTCTGCACACGCTACCCGGCAAAAATCAGACGGGACGTTCGCGGGGATGCATGCAGGTCCTGTCCCCGAACACGATTGCCCGAACACCAGGTAAGATCCTCCCGGGTAGCATGGAGCCTGTCTCCGAACACGCTGCCCCGCTAAATCAGAGGGGAAGTTCTCGGAGACGCATGCCCGTCCAGTGCCCGCACACGCACCTCCAAACACCAGGGATGATTCTCCTGGGGTCGCATGCAAAGTGTCTCCACACACGCTACCCCGCTTAATCAGAGGCACTCCGGGGAAGATTCTCCTGGGGTCGCGCGCAGACTGTCTCCGCACACGCTACCCAGCTTAATCAGAGGGGAAGTTCTCGGAGACGCATGCCCGTCCAGCGCCCGAACAGAAAACCCGTAACACCAGGGATGATTCTCCTGGGGTTGCATGCAATGTGTCTCCGCAGACGCTACCCCGCTTAATCAGAGGAGCACCAGGGAAGATTCTCCCGGGGTCGCATGCAGAGTGTCTCCGCACACGCTTCCCCGCTAAATCAGAGGGCAAGTTCTCGGAGACGCATGCCCGTCCAGTGCCCGCACACGAACCCCTAACACCAGGGATGATTCTCCTGGGGTCGCATGCAAAGTGTCTCCGCACACGCTACCCCGCCAAATCAGAGGGGAAGTTTTCGGAGACGCATGCCCGTCCAGTGCCCGCACACGCACCCCTAACCCCAGGGATGATTCTCCTGGGGTCGCATGCAAAGTGTCTCCGCACACGCTACCCCGCTTAATCAGAGGAACACCAGGATAGATTCCCCCGGGGTCGCATGCAGAGTGTCTCCGCTCACACTACCCCGCTAAATCAGAGGGGAAGTTCTCGGAGACGCATGCCCGTTCAGAGCCCGAACACGCAACCCCTAAAACCAGGGATGCATGCGGTCCTGTCCCCGTACACGCGGGCCCTGACACCAGGGCACACGCAACCCCTAACACCAGGGAATTCTTCTCGGGTCTTATAGGAGGGTTAGGGTTAGGGTTAGGGGTTAGGGTTAGGGTTAGGGGTTAGGGTTAGGGGTTAGGGTTAGGGTTAGGGGTTAGGATACAATCGAGTGGCGCTTTGGTCGCCAAAAATGGCGCTTTGGCAGATTTTAATGGCGTTCTGGCAGATTGGACAGTCGAGCATAGCGCCATTTTGGCGCTTTGGTCGAAATTTTGTGGCGCTTTGGCAGACTTGAATGGCGCTGTGGTCGACTTTTTTAAAATACGCTATATTGAGCTTATTTTACGTGCTTTTATGTATGTTTTAATCAAAACTGGCCTGCAAAGATATTTACATGAGATTTAGGAGAGAATCCCTGAGCTTTTAGCACTGATATAAAAGTTACTATGCAAAGGTATGGTTTACAATATATTGCATATAACTTTGGATCTATAAGTCACAATTGTCTTATAATTCCATGTGATTGTTGCCTATAGATCGGCAAATAGTATAGGCTAAGCCGTACCCCTAACCCTGGTCCTATAACATATTTTTTCTAAGTCAGAGGCTGAATCTTCCCTGGTGTTAGGAGTTGCGTGTGCGGGCACTGGACAGGCATGCGACCCCGAGATCTTCCCCTCTGATTTACAGGGGTAGTGTGTGTGCTGGCGGAGACACTCTGCATGCGACCCCGGGAGAATCTTCCCTAGTGTTATTGGTTAGTTTAAACGATATCCCCTGTTGTTATTGGTTGCGTGTACGCTGTGACCCCGAGATCTTCCCCTTCTGATTTACAGGGGTTGTGTGTGCGGAGATCACTCTGCATGCTATCCCGCAAGAATCTTCCCCCGGTGTTAGTGGTTGCGTGTGCGGGCACTGGATCTGCATGCCTCCCCTCTGATTTACATGGGTTGTGTGTGCGGAGATCACTCTGCATGCTATCCCGCAAGAATCGTCCCCCGGTGTTAGTGGTTGCGTGTGCGGGCACTGGACCTGCATGCCTCCCCTCTGATTTACAGGGGTAGCGTGTGCGGAAACACTCTGCATGCTACCCCGCGAGAATCTTCCCCCGGTGTTAGTGGTTGACCTGCATGCGTCCCCTCTGATTTACAGGGGTAGCGTGTGCGGAGACACACTGCATGCGACCCCGGGAGAATCTTCCCTGGTGTTGGGGGTTGCGTGTGCGGGCACTGGACCGGCATGTTTCCCCGAGAACGTCACCCAGATTTACAGGGGTAGCGTGTGAGAAGACTTGATTGATTGTTTTGGGTTTAACGGCCCTTTGAGTCAGTATTTCAGTCTATATCGGGCCGTCTTCCAGACAGGGAGAAAGAGGACAAATGATAGACGAGAGAAAAAATGTCCAAACAACCCCCACCTGCACCTACTGTAGGCACACTGGAAGTTACACACAGCACCATCGCACCACCCGACCGTCCCCGTGTGCGGCGACACTCAATAATGTACATTACAACCCGCACCTACTGCAGGCACAGTAGGCCCTACAATGTTCCGAATCAGTATGACGCCCCGACACTGGAAGTTACACACAGCACCATCGCACCACCCGACCATCCCCGTGTGCAGAGACACTCAATAATGTACATTTAACAACCCGCACCTAC
Organism: Ctena decussata; assembly: GCA_963989385.1. NCBI lineage: Eukaryota > Metazoa > Mollusca > Bivalvia > Lucinida > Lucinidae > Ctena > Ctena decussata. Next base: position 84,411 of record OZ022502.1, on the reverse strand, counting down.
TGCAGGCACAGTAGTCCCTACAATGTTCCAAATCAGTAGGACGCCCCGGCACTGGAAGTTACACACAGCACCATCGCACCACCCGACCATACCCGTGTGTGGAGACACTCAATAATATACATTATATATATAATAGAGAACAAAGTGTATGTGTAGCCAGAATTTTTTTTTTTTTTTTACAGCTTTGGATTCTTTGTCAAAATTCACTTACTAGAGGGCTCAAAATTAGATTTGTAGGGCTTGTACTGTAGAAGTTATTCACACATTTCGAAATGTTGAATGTATCATATGCAATACGTTGTGTACAAGAATGCTATTTGAGATTTTACCTCTTTTCAGCATTCTGGTATACTATTTTGGTCTGAGTGTTAGATAATCATGGATCTGTTAAGCAGATAATGTCAATAATATGCATGCCAGTCCAGAGCCCGCACACGCACCCCCTAACACCAGGGATGATTCTTCTGGGGTCGCATGCAAAGTGTCTCGCACACGCTACCCCGCTTAATCAGAGGAACACCAGGGAAGATTCTCCCGGGGTCGCATGCAGAGTGTCTCCGCACACGCTACCCCGTTAAATCAGAGGGGAATTTCTCGGGGACGCATGCCCGTCCAGTGCCCGCACACCCTAACACCAGGGAAAATTCTCCTGGGGTCGCATGCAAAGTGTCTCCGCACACGCTACCCCGTTTAATCAGAGCAACACCAGGGAAGATTCTCCGGGGCTCGCATGCAAAGTGTCTCCGCACACGCTACCCCGCTTAATCAGAGGGGAATTTATCGGGGACGCATGGCCGTCCAGTGCCCGCTCACGCACCCCTAACCCCAGGGATGATTCTTCTGGGGTCGCATGCAAAGTGTCTCGCACACGCTACCCCGCTTAATCAGAGGAACACCAGGGAAGATTCTCCCGGGGTCGCATGCAGAGTGTCTCCGCACACGCTACCCCGTTAAATCAGAGGGGAATTTCTCGGGGACGCATGCCCGTCCAGTGCCCGCACACCCTAACACCAGGGAAAATTCTCCTGGGGTCGCATGCAAAGTGTCTCCGCACACGCTACCCCGTTTAATCAGAGCAACACCAGGGAAGATTCTCCGGGGCTCGCATGCAGAGTGTCTCCGCACACGCTACCCCGCTAAATAAGAGGGGAATTTCTCGGGGACGCATGCCCGTCCAGTGCCCGCTCACGCACCCCTAACCCCAGGGATGATTCTCCTCGGGTCGCATGCAAAGTGTCTCCGCACACGCTACCCCGCTTAATCAGAGGAACACCAGGGAAGATTCTCCCGGGGTCGCATGCAAAGTGTCTCCGCACACGCTACCCCGCTTAATCAGAGGAACACCAGGGAAGATTCTCCCGGGGTCGCATGCAGAGTGTCTCCGCACACGCTACCCCGTTAAATCAGAGGGGAATTTCTCGGGGACGCATGCCCGTCCAGTGCCCGCCGCACACGCAACCTCTAACACCAGGGATGATTCTCCTGGGGTCGCATGCAGAGTGTCTCCGCACACGCTACCCCTGTAAATCACAGGGGACGTTCTCGGGGATGCATGGCGGTCCAGTGCCCGACACCGGGGCACACGAAAGCCCGAAGTGGCAGAGGGAGTCTGAAGGGAATGGATGCATCATCACGCCGCTCAATAATGCCCGAGCAAACTGACCATGTCTCCTGCATTTAAGTGAAAATAACTAAAAAAAAAGAAAAGAAAACGGTCAAACATATCTCCCTATATATATATATATAAATATATAGATCCGACTTTTGATTCATAACCCTGCGCCAGACGAAGTCTGTTTCTTGTGTTGGCTTTTATTCTTTCTGGGTCGAATGCAGAGTGCCTCCGCACACGCTACCCGGCAAAAATCAGACGGGACGTTCGCGGGGATGCATGCAGGTCCTGTCCCCGAACACGATTGCCCGAACACCAGGTAAGATCCTCCCGGGGTAGCATGGAGCCTGTCTCCGAACACGCTGCCCCGCTAAATCAGAGGGGAAGTTCTCGGAGACGCATGCCCGTCCAGTGCCCGCCTCCAAACACCAGGGATGATTCTCCTGGGGTCGCATGCAAAGTGTCTCCACACACGCTACCCCGCTTAATCAGAGGAACTCCGGGGAAGATTCTCCTGGGGTCGCGCGCAGACTGTCTCCGCACACGCTACCCAGCTTAATCAGAGGGGAAGTTCTCGGAGACGCATGCCCGTCCAGCGCCCGAACACAAAACCCGTAACACCAGGGATGATTCTCCTGGGGTTGCATGCAATGTGTCTCCGCAGACGCTACCCCGCTTAATCAGAGGAGCACCAGGGAAGATTCTCCCGGGGTCGCATGCAGAGTGTCTCCGCACACGCTTCCCCGCTAAATCAGAGGGCAAGTTCTCGGAGACGCATGCCCGTCCAGTGCCCGCACACGAACCCCTAACACCAGGGATGATTCTCCTGGGGTCGCATGCAAAGTGTCTCCGCACACGCTACCCCGCCAAATCAGAGGGGAAGTTTTCGGAGACGCATGCCCGTCCAGTGCCCGCACACGCACCCCTAACCCCAGGGATGATTCTCCTGGGGTCGCATGCAAAGTGTCTCCGCACACGCTACCCCGCTTAATCAGAGGAACACCAGGATAGATTCCCCCGGGGTCGCATGCAGAGTGTCTCCGCTCACACTACCCCGCTAAATCAGAGGGGAAGTTCTCGGAGACGCATGCCCGTTCAGAGCCCGAACACGCAACCCCTAAAACCAGGGATGCATGCGGTCCTGTCCCCGTACACGCGGGCCCTGACACCAGGGCACACGCAACCCCTAACACCAGGGAATTCTTCTCGGGTCTTATAGGAGGTTAGGGTTAGGGTTAGGGTTAGGGTTATGGTTAGGGTTAGGGTTAGGGTTAGGGTTAGGTTAAGGATACAATCGAGTGGCGCTTTGGTCGCCAAAAATGGCGCTTTGGCAGATTTTAATGGCGTTCTGGCAGATTGGACAGTCGACCATAGCGCCATTTTGGCGCTTTGGTCGAAATTTTGTGGCGCTTTGGCAGACTTGAATGGCGCTGTGGTCGACTTTTTTAAAATACGCTATATTGAGCTTATTTTACGTGCTTTTATGTATGTTTTAATCAAAACTGGCCTGCAAAGATATTTACATGAGATTTAGGAGAGAATCCCTGAGCTTTTAGCACTGATATAAAAGTTACTATGCAAAGGTATGGTTTACAATATATTGCATATAACTTTGGATCTATAAGTCACAATTGTCTTATAATTCCATGTGATTGTTGCCTACAGATCGGCAAATAGTATAGGCTAAGCCGTACCCCTAACCCTGGCCCTATAACATATTTTTTCTAAGTCAGAGGCTGAATCTTCCCTGGTGTTAGGAGTTGCGTGTGCGGGCACTGGACAGGCATGCGACCCCGAGATCTTCCCCTCTGATTTACAGGGGTAGTGTGTGCTGGCGGAGACACTCTGCATGCGACCCCGGGAGAATCTTCCCTAGTGTTATTGGTTAGTTTAAACGATATCCCCTGGTGTTATTGGTTGCGTGTACGCTGTGACCCCGAGATCTTCCCCTTCTGATTTACAGGGGTTGTGTGTGCGGAGATCACTCTGCATGCTATCCCGCAAGAATCTTCCCCCGGTGTTAGTGGTTGCGTGTGCGGGCACTGGACCTGCATGCCTCCCCTCTGATTTACAGGGGTTGTGTGTGCGGAGATCACTCTGCATGCTATCCCGCAAGAATCTTCCCCCGGTGTTAGTGGTTGCGTGTGCGGGCACTGGACCTGCATGCCTCCCTTCTGATTTACAGGGGTAGCGTGTGCGGAAACACTCTGCATGCTACCCCGCGAGAATCTTCCCCCGGTGTTAGTGGTTGACCTGCATGCGTCCCCTCTGATTTACAGGGGTAGCGTGTGCGGAGACACACTGCATGCGACCCCGGGAGAATCTTCCCTGGTGTTGGGGGTTGCGTGTGCGGGCACTGGACCGGCATGTTTCCCCGAGAACGTCACCCAGATTTACAGGGGTAGCGTGTGAGGAGACTTGATTGATTGTTTTGGGTTTAACGGCCCTTTGAGTCAGTATTTCAGTCTATATCGGGCCGTCTTCCAGACAGGGAGAAAGAGGACAAATGATAGACGAGAGAAAAAATGTCCAAACAACCCCCACCTGCACCTACTGTAGGCACACTGGAAGTTACACACAGCACCATCGCACCACCCGACCGTCCCCGTGTGCGGCGACACTCAATAATGTACATTACAACCCGCACCTACTGCAGGCACAGTAGGCCCTACAATGTTCCGAATCAGTATGACGCCCCGACACTGGAAGTTACACACAGCACCATCGCACCACCCGACCATCCCCGTGTGCAGAGACACTCAATAATGTACATTTAACAACCCGCACCTACTGCAGGCACAGTAGTCCCTACAATGTTCCAAATCAGTAGGACGCCCCGGCACTGGAAGTTACACACAGCACCATCGCACCACCCGACCATCCCCGTGTGCAGAGACACTCAATAATGTACATTTAACAACCCGCACCTACTGCAGGCACAGTAGTCCCTACAATGTTCCAAATCAGTAGGACGCCCCGGCACTGGAAGTTACACACAGCACCATCGCACCACCCGACCATACCCGTGTGCGGAGACACTCAATAATATACATTATATATATAATAGAGAGCAAAGTGTATGTGTTGCCAGAATTTTTTTTTTTTTTTTTTTACAGCTTTGGATTCTTTGTCAAAATTCACTTACTAGAGAGCTCAAAATTAGATGTGTAGGGCTTGTACTGTAGAAGTTATTCACACATTTCGAAATGTTGAATGTATCATATGCAATACGTTGTGTACAAGGATGCTATTTGAGATTTTACCTCTTTTCAGCATTCTGGTATACTATTTTGGTCTGAGTGTTAGATAATCATGGATCTGTTAAGCAGATAATGTCAATAATATGCATGCCAGTCCAGTGCCCGCACACGCACCCCCTAACACCAGGGATGATTCTCCTGGGGTCGCATGCAAAGTGTCTCCGCACACGCTACCCAGCTTAATCAGAGGAACACCAGGGAAGATTCTCCGGGGCTCGCATGCAGAGTGTCTCCGCACACGCTACCCCGCTAAATCAGAGGGGAATTTCTCGGGGACGCATGCCCGTCCAGTGCCCGCTCACGCACCCCTAACCCCAGGGATGATTCTCCTGGGGTCGCATGCAAAGTGTCTCGCACACGCTACCCCGCTTAATCAGAGGAACACCAGGGAAGATTCTCCCGGGGTCGCATGCAAAGTGTCTCCGCACACGCTACCCAGCTTAATCAGAGGAACACCAGGGAAGATTCTCCCGGGGTCGCATGCAGAGTGTCTCCGCACACGCTACCCCGCTAAATCAGAGGGGAATTTCTCGGGGACGCATGCCCGTCCAGTGCCCGCACACCCTAACACCAGGGAAAATTCTCCTGGGGTCGCATGCAAAGTGTCTCCGCACACGCTACCCAGCTTAATCAGAGCAACACCAGGGAAGATTCTCCGGGGCTCGCATGCAGAGTGTCTCCGCACACGCTACCCCGCTAAATAAGAGGGGAATTTCTCGGGGACGCATGCCCGTCCAGTGCCCGCTCACGCACCCCTAACCCCAGGGATGATTCTCCTGGGGTCGCATGCAAAGTGTCTCCGCACACGCTACCCCGCTTAATCAGAGGAACACCAGGGAAGATTCTCCCGGGGTCGCATGCAAAGTGTCTCCGCACACGCTACCCCGCTTAATCAGAGGGGAATTTCTCGGGGACGCATGCCCGTCCAGTGCCCGCTCACGCACCCCTAACCCCAGGGATGATTCTTCTGGGGTCGCATGCAGAGTGTCTCCGCACACGCTACCCCGTTAAATCAGAGGGGAATTTCTCGGGGACGCATGCCCGTCCAGTGCCCGCACACCCTAACACCAGGGAAAATTCTCCTGGGGTCGCATGCAAAGTGTCTCCGCACACGCTACCCCGTTTAATCAGAGCAACACCAGGGAAGATTCTCCGGGGCTCGCATGCAGAGTGTCTCCGCACACGCTACCCCGCTAAATAAGAGGGGAATTTCTCGGGGACGCATGCCCGTCCAGTGCCCGCTCACGCACCCCTAACCCCAGGGATGATTCTCCTGGGGTCGCATGCAAAGTGTCTCCGCACACGCTACCCCGCTTAATCAGAGGAACACCAGGGAAGATTCTCCCGGGGTCGCATGCAAAGTGTCTCCGCACACGCTACCCCGCTTAATCAGAGGAACACCAGGGAAGATTCTCCCTGGGTCGCATGCAGAGTGTCTCCGCACACGCTACCCCGTTAAATCAGAGGGGAATTTCTCGGGGACGCATGCCCGTCCAGTGCCTGCCGCACACGCAACCTCTAACACCAGGGATGATTCTCCTGGGGTCGCATGCAGAGTGTCTCCGCACACGCTACCCCGTTAAATCAGAGGGGAATTTCTCGGGGACGCATGCCCGTCCAGTGCCCGCCGCACACGCAACCTCTAACATCAGGGATGATTCTCCTGGGGTCGCATGCAGAGTGTCTCCGCACACGCTACCCCTGTAAATCACAGGGGACGTTCTCGGGGATGCATGGCGGTCCAGTGCCCGACACCGGGGCACACGAAAGCCCGAAGTGGCAGAGGGAGTCTGAAGGGAATGGATGCATCATCACGCCGCTCAATAATGCCCGAGCAAACTGACCATGTCTCCTGCATTTAAGTGAAAATAACTAAAAAAAAAGAAAAGAAAACGGTCAAACATATCTCCCTATAGATCCGACTTTTGATTCATAACCCTGCGCCAGACGAAGTCTGTTTCTTGTGTTGGCTTTTATTCTTTCTGGATCGAATGCAGAGTGCCTCCGCACACGCTACCCGGCAAAAATCAGAGGGGAAG